>RJWH01000020.1:909762-1509762 GCA_004363575.1 Solenodon paradoxus
TTTTTTTTTTTTTTTTTTTTTTTTTTTTTTTTTTTTTTTTTTTTTTTTTTTTTTTTTTTTACAATCGATTTGCCTGCATCTGAGACTAAACAATGTTCATATGTTGAATTGTGTTGTGTCTTTTTAGTCTCTAAGTCTCCTCCCAACTTTCTATGACATCAAACATTTTGGTCAACATAATTTTCTGAATTGCCCATCTGTTTCTCGTTGATTTGTGATGTTTTTATATTATATTATACTTCACATAAAATAGAGTCAGTTCTGGTCCATCAAATCTGTATTGTTTTGTTTCATATTGTGTTTAGTTACACAATCTCATAAAATTATTTTAATTTAAAACTTTTTATTATCTATAAGAGCATTTTAGAACTCACATTACTATTTCAAAAGCTTTTTTTAATTAAATGCCCTTACCTATTTAGTCTTCCAAATGCTACCTGAGATCATTATAACTTTTCAAAAACAAAAAAGGATGTTTCTAAATCCAAAGGTTTGCATCACAGACTCTGACTCGGCATAAAAGACTTGCATAAACCGATAATGTCTTCAGGATGAACAACTAAATAAAATAAATGCTTCCTCTTCTTTCTTCCTGCCTGTCTTCACGCTCGTCTTCATTCTCACCTGAACTTTCTCCTTTAAAAGAAATGTTAATTTGAAGAAAGAAACGACATTCTAGTAAACCACTGGACATAACACGAAAGAAAGGCCATAAAGGAGAATTGGGTTTTCTGTGGTTTGAGCAACATGTAAGGAAACTTTTCTCTGCTAAGTGCTGAATTGAATCCAGGGGAAAAGTGAGAAGATGGGAAGCTAGAGATAATAATGTTTATGAAATCAGGTGAGAGTTCAAAAACATTTCATGGATTTAGTTTCAGTAATCTTGATCAAGAAAAAGCAGAATAAGAAAGAAAGGTAAGAAGTTAAGGTTGTGCATTTTCATTCATGCTTTAAAAATTCTTCCTTTTGAGATCTAGCTCCATTGCAGAGATAACTTTAAATGACTAATTATGTTAGTTTTAGCGTCTTCTTTGACGTACTAGCTTCACAATTCATTGCTACATGTACATATGGTGTGATTGAAATTTAAAGCTTTTGAAACTTGCTTAACTTGTTTGTAAGATGATGTACAATAGATATTTTGACATCTAAGACTGCTTAGGGAGAACTACTGATTTCTCAACTCAAGGTAGGACGCTACGTACCAGGGTGAAAGGAAATTACAAACAAATTGGTTAGATTTTCTGAGGACACTGAAATGTGGAATTCCAAATTATGGATCTCAAAATCACATCTGATCCTTGTCTGGCAAACATGCCGCTTGTTAGGGAAGTTGAATAAGGAAGACTGCTACAGGATGTTGTATCATCAGATGATTTCTGGAGTTAATTTTGCAGAAAGGATAAAAACTAACTGGGTAGGGGCCTATTAGGAAAGACAGCACCTGTCATTTAGTCAGTAGCTGACAATTGCTTGTGTTTTCTCCTATTTTAATTTGCTAGGTATTGGAAACTTTCAGGTCACAAATATACTAGCACAAATGTCTTCTGAGTGTCTGTGATTGATTGTACACCATTCTCAGGTGTACTTGTTTGGTCCCGAAACCAAAACACCTGAAATATACTATCTCCTGACATACTGCATTACCTCTTTTCTTCCTTTGTATTTTACCTCTTGTGTCTCTTTTTAACAATGTCATTAGTTTTTACTCAGACATGGCTCCGCTTTGGACTTTAGTTATTAATTCTCAGTTTAAGAAATGTCTCCTGGATGTCTGAATTGAAATGCAGACAAGACAGTGGTCATAGTACAAAAGGAACCAAGGAAACTTCTGGAAAATGAATTATAGAAAGAGTATTAACAAAGTCAGACTCTCTCCCAACTCCAGGTTTCTGCATTGGTTATTCACATTAGCTACAACACATTTCTTTGCCAAACGCTTTTCCATCCTTCACAACTTATCTTGGATCTGTGCCCCCCTCCCCACCACTAACATCCATAAGTCCTCAACCCCAGTAGTTCAGGCTGCTAAGACACAGGCTATAGAAGCTGTGGATCTGGGCTTGAGACGCTAGGCTCAAAGGTTAGGAAACAAAAGTTTCCCTTCCTTATAGCTTAGGTGGTTAAGGTACAGGCTATGAAAAACATGGACACAGGTAAATATGTGAGCCTGGGGGCGGGGGGGGGGTGAATATTTACACACACACATTAAAAAAACCCAAAAAACAAATAACCAAAAGGTAAGAATTTGTTTTTGTCCAAAAACCCATCTTGGTCATCATGTATTTTTATAGATTTCCCCTCCAATCTAGATTATTTCCATTCTGTGCATCTGTAGTCAGATGCTTCTATCATAGCATTTATTACACTATTTCGTAATTGTCTACTGTTATTCTCTCCTTTGTTAGAGTGTGTATCTATTGAGAGCACAGTCTGTGGTAAATTCACTATTAGTTGAGTACCTCTTACCAAGTATGGCACACATAATAACTTCTCAGGATAAATTAGAGTTTGATTTAAGGACATTATCTCATGAAGGGAAGGAAGAGATAGTGATTCTGAGTAAAGCGATGACAAAATAATAATAAAAATTGACGGCTGGCTGCTAGAAAATTACATTCAGAAAATATGCATGTGAAAAGATTTAGTTACAAATGTGTTTCATGTCGATACTGGATATTATATAGAAATATCAGCAATCTGAATATGCAGTATTAGACAATCAGTTAAATAGTGGGCTTCCATGAAGTCCCACTCAGTCCTTAAAACAATATAATTTACATTCTTCCAGTTTCAGGTACTTGGTGAGCCCAGACTTTGGTGCAGACATGGCCAAATACAAGAACTATACCTCATATAACCAGTGTTGAAAATGACGCAGAAATGGCATCAAGAAACCCCAATCACAAAGACAGGAATCTTTTAAGGGTATAGACCCCAAGTTCTAAGAAACATGTGCTTTGTCAAGAAGCATAGCAAGAAGGGTCTGAAGAAGATGAAGGCCAATAATGTCAAGGTCATGAATGCACAGAATAAGACTATCAAGACGCTGGAAAGTTCAAGAAGGTCAAGTCCAAGATTCCACAGAGTGGCAGCTATAAGCTCAGCCGACTGACCCACATCGCTCAACCAAAGATTTGAAAATATGCATCTATCTATAGCATACTAAGCCAGTCAAAGGCCAAGGTCAAGGCTCAAGCCGAAGTCCATGCTGCTGCTGTTGGAGTTTTATTGTTTCTTAATTTTGAGTTTTTTCCTCAAAAATTATTTTACAATAACTATCAGCTGCTCCTGTGATAAGAAAAAAAAAGTTTACTTTAAAATGTTTTTTTTTGTAAATATTTTTATTTTCAAATAATGAAAACTTCAGACACGTTGCAATAAGACAATACATGTCTCAATCAATTTACTGACTCAATATTTGCCATTTTTTAAATTATTTTCTCTGTGTGTAGTGTGTATTTTTTTCTGAACCATCTAACAGTAAGTTAACATCATGCTCTTTTATCTCTGAACTAATAAGTGTGCATTTCCTGAAAACAAGGATATTTCTTGTACAGCAACAATATTACATTATACCTGGGAGTATATGATATCACTGTAATTTATTATTGGAGCTGTTAAGCTTGATCATTTGGTTAATATAGCTCTTCCCAGGTCTTTTCACTGTCGAGTTACTCTATTTCCCTTTTCTTTTGAGATGAGTCACTAAGTCCACCCAACACTCAAGAAGAGAAAGGATTGACCTCCATCTCCTGAAGGGAAATATCTACATATACTATTTGTAATTCTCCTATAAGGAGGGTTTATCTATGCTCTATTCATTCTGTTACTTATTTGTATCTGTATGAGTTCATTTATATTTATTTTGTACTTTTGATTATAAACCAACAGGATGATAGTGTGTGACCCAAATTGTTTGAACTTCAGTCAATGAGAGATCTTTTACATTAGTTCCCATAGCCTTTGCCATTCCCAATCCTCTTGTGTTTTGAGTATTTATATACTTTCTTGTTCCAGGTTTTTCTTATATTTTGTCTACCTCAGTCCTAAAAAATATCATTTCTCCTTTATTGAGAATATTATAAGGATGCAGGTATCCCGGTTACTACTGTGGTAATGTTACTTCTAGTGATCAGAACTGGGGAATATCTGCATGTATATTAACTAATCTATACACATAGATCTATATTTATCTCTATCTACCTATCATCTGTTTATAAAATTAAACACGAGTTCTTGCTAATGTCTGAAATCTGGCCTTTTACCACATGGTTCATTTTAGACTCTTCTGCTTAATTGTATCTTCTTTGACAGTGAGGAACTTCACACATATAATATATTAATTTGCATATTTTTCAATCTTCATGCAGGTGTAAGGCACATTCGTAGCTGTAAAACCATGCTCTAATGAGAAACAAACTTACACACTAGAGTACAATGTTAATGCACATCTTTTTCATTAATATAGATTCCAGTAAAAAATTTTATTCCAAAGTTACTTAGAACATTTTCTCCATCTAGTTCAGAGAATTTATGTCCTACAATCATAATGCTGTCAGATTAATCTGTCAGTCTGAATTCTGATAAACAAATGGTCCCAAATTTGGCTTATGGTTACCTTTGCAAACTAGCTCCCATTTCTTACGTAGTGTTATCATTTTCTGAGCACTTTCCTAGTTTCTCAGCTCACAAATGTTTAAGATTCATATTTAACTCTATCCTAACCCTAGAATCAGCCATTTCTTCATGTAGTCTTAGGGATATTGCTGTTTTAGTCTCCTAATGAACAACATTCAAAAAGATGATTGAATCTATAAATGTTACACGAACTGAGTGTTTGTGTGTGTGTGTGTGTGTGTGTGTGTGTGTGTGTGTGTGTGTGTATCTGATATTTACTTTGAATTTTTTTTAAAAGGAAAGCCAAGGGAATTCACTACTAATGTGCTTGGAACTGTAACACCATCTATTTCCTTATTGGTTACAAGTTCAATATTTTCCCTCAAGAACTACTATTCAGCATGAACCATTAATTTTTTTAATACTTTTTTTATTGACAGTCTTGAAACAGTATTATTAACTATTTTTCTTCCTTAAAAATAAGCTCTTATAGCATTGGATGGGAAAAATGCCTTCAATTATACGTCTTAATCGCTTCTTGGCCTTTGGCTAAGATCAAGTGTAAAATATAATACTGTAAACCTACTGAAAATTAAAACTTGTGAATGAAATATTACCCTAAATCAATAGATATTCCAATTCTATATTTGAGAGTTTTCAGGCAATTCTGGTACCTTACATCAAACTCAAATGGCCTCATAACTTTCTTCCACAGTAGAGTCACCATTTCTAAATGACAGAAAATTTAAGATAAGGGAGGGAAACATATCCACTCATATCTTTTATTGCATAACCTTTTGAAATAGGCAGTTGGTTACGCTGATCTTGAAAACTTTCTGCTATACATTTAAGAGAAACCATTCTCACATGGTAACCAAAGACATAAGCTGTCATAAATGAAGGATCCTTAGGTGCCAACTTGATCCTTAAGTAACATGTCAAGGGCCGCAACTCCCTCTCTGGTTTCACAATTATCTCTTGGAAAAGACTTAGGTATCTTAAAAGAATGCAAAGTTTAAACATGCTTAAGATAAAATTAATCCTTCTGGAATTCCATTGGTCATGAGTGGTATCATTATCTGTTTTATGCATGTGTATGATTTCAGCCATTAATATTTATATTTTCAATTATTTCACAATATTTCACTATGCAAAGATTGCATCTTTTTATTAAGGGAGAGAAAGTGTGCTCTTATTTTTTCCAGTCAGATTCCATCTGAAAGGTTGTTGTGTCACCATAAATAAAGTTTTTGAGTCGAATTCAGAAAGAAGGTGTGTAACTTTAAGTACCTGGAAATTAGGGAAAGGAGTAACATTTAAATCACAATTATTCAGTAAGATTAATTATCCCTAAGAGAAGTCAAAAGGTAGCTTACATTTCTAACTGAAGACATTGGAACCCCCCACAATTCTAACCAAACATTCTGGGTATAATTTCTCACAGACTGTGAGATAATGGAATGTTACTAAATACAGACCTAACCCATGTAAGACAAACGGAAAACTCAAAGTAAAGAGAGACATTGACCTAGAAAACAGAAAGCAATATTGCAATGAGTAAGATATTGACAAGTATATGGTAACAGAGGTGAGATCTCATCCTTTTGGTGCAGACGTTGGTCTCAAACTCTTGGAAACTAGTAGTACCATTAATATTTCAATCACATACATGACTCTTGTCATGCTGGACTATCCAATCATAAATTGACTTTCCATGGAGCCTACATCAAAAGAATATAGCTATGCTCCATGTATTGAATGGTTCAAAATGTAAATAAATATAAACATTGACATGTGCTAGTGGATTGGCAGTTAGGTCAACTGCCTCTGAAGGAGCACAGTCCACATACATCCTAAGAACCAGAGTTCACTTCCTAGGTCGAAGTGGGGGTGTGGGGGTGGGGGGAATAACCAATGTGAAAAACTAAATAAAAATAAAATGCTTCTCTCTCCTCTCTCCTTCTTCCTGCCTGACTACTCACCTTCATTTCTGCTTGCACCTTTCCTTTAAAAATAAGATAAGATAGACATACCCTGGTCGAGCAGTGGTTAGGTCAAGCTCCTCTGAAGGAATAAGTCACATAGTCCTAGGTTTGAGTACCGGGTCTGGGACAAACAACCAGTGTGAACAAAGAAATAAAAATGAAATAAACATGCTTCCTCTCTCTTCCTGCCTGCCTGCCTACTTGTCTTCATTTCTGCCTGCACCTTTTCTTAAAAAAAAAAAAAAAAAAAAAAAAGGGAAATATAAATACACACACATGACTTTTACAATTTCTTTTGATTTAGTTAAACCAAACCCAATCATCTATGATGTCTCAACTTCAAATTCACGTATGATTTCTAGAGTCAGTCTCCAGAATATGAAAGTCTATTTAAAATAACATTACCTCTTTATAGGAAGACCATTTTTATTTGTGAAATCCTTATATGTTTAAGTAATTGATGAAATTAAAACTAGAATTTTGATTCTTAAATTCTATAAATATATGCAAATATATGCAATTCAATCTTATTTAATTGATTTTTATTGTCATTCTAATTTGTTTTTTTCCTAAAGGTGCAGGTAGGAATGAAAGCAAGCAGACAAATAGGCATGAAGTGAAGCCAGAGAGGAGGAAGAAGCACCCTGTATGTTTTTATTTAGTTGTTTAATATTGATTGTGTCCTCTCCCCAACAACCCCACCTCCTGGCCTAGGTCTTGAACCCGGTACTTGGGAAGCATGTGGGACTGTTACCAGGTTATACCAGACTGCTAGGCCTCCTGGGTGCACCTGAGGATTGTACTTTTAATGTATACCTTCTATTAGTTTGAAACTTAAAACCACTACATCACAGACTGGCAATGTTAGGACAGGCAATTAGGTAGGCATGAGCTGATGCAGACAAAAGACTAGTATATGCAGCTGACAAAATGGCGATGCCATATTAGCACAAAAGAATTAGGCAGGCAAGAGACAGAAACTGCAAAGGAAGGGGACTTTGAAACTGTTGACAGTTATGCAAAATGTCAGAGAGGGGCAATCAGATAGGCCCCTGAGATAAGAGGAGATATAAACTTGCCCCAGAGCAGGGGCAGCACATCTCTGTCTCTACTTCTCAGAGGTTGCCCTTTTGAACTTCTCTTGATTGTACTTTCCTGTTGCTTATTAAATACTTCTTGACTTACTGTAATTGTCTGGCTTTTTGAATTCTTTCAGTCATCGTGAGATTTCATTTATATTCATTCATGGTGCTGACTGTAACTGTAATATTCACAGTTATATCTGCTGTGATATTAACTGGTTTAATCACACACTTAGCATTTGTTACTCATAGGGGAACTATGCCAATTTTTATTGCCCCATCTTTGTGAATTGCCAAGATGATCTCATTCCGTTCCACCATTCAACATGCATTACAGGGTGAGAATGAAACATAAACACGTCATTTTAAAACACATCTCTGATGCTAATCTCTTGACTTTTCTGGACATTTCATCTTGTGGTTCTTATTATTGGTTCTCCAACCTTAGAAAACAATTATTTTCTCTTAAAAATAAATTAACCTTTAATGAGCAAAATCACGGTTCTTTGTTTTTATATTCTCAACTCTCAACATACCATCAGCCTGGAACGCTCTCCCCAATTTTTTGTTTTCATCCATTTCTATTTTTCATCTCTTAGATTTTTAATTTAATTTCTTTTTTTCGCTAAATATTTTTCCTTTTGCTTTTTCTTCCTAGGCATCTCCAATATTGAACATGAAGAATGCTATCCTTGTGTCTGAAAATGTAATTTCTGTAGTACTGTTGTTCTTCAATGCAATTTTGTTCCCTATAAATTAAGAAATTAAATTGAGGACAAGCATTCTGTTTATATCTTTGAATTTTCAGTGCCTTGAAAACTGTTTAAAATATGGTAAATATTTTCACACTTGAATTAACCTAATTTTCTTACATAAATGTAATAAAGAAAAATTGACAAATCCATATTTTATTTTTAAGGCAAATTCGAAATATATAATTATATTTCTTGAAAGTGGTTAAGGAAGTAAGCAATCACATAAGATATAAATAAGAATGAGCCTCAAAACTAAGTATCTTTAAATTTTTTTCTACTATTAGAGTTAGCAAATAAATAATGGGTGTTTAGTAATTCAGACCTTGAAGAGAAGGTCTAGAAACTCCCTCGAAAGACTGAAAACTTTATATTTCCTCTTGTGATTGTGCACTCACCCACATATACCCACCTAATGTCTCAACTCTTGTTTACTCCATCAAAGTTAAAAGAAGTAAGAATTTAAATCATTATTTAGGGAGTGGAAAAGACAAGATTATTTCCATTATAGTGTAGGAATTATTTTGTGGTTTCATGAGAGAGATTTTCATTAAAAAAGTAAAAGTGTAATTTCTTATGTGTCTTTTTCTTCCTACCATGTTCTCCTACAAACCGAATATATAATATTACTGGTAATAATTCTTAAGTTCTTGGTTCTCTACCAAGTACTGTTCTGAGTAGGTTTTTAAATTATAAAATTGTATACGTTTAATTTCAAATCAGTCACAATTCTCATTTTTCCCAGAAAATTTCTGTTAAACATTATACAAACCATTTTAATTTTTTTAGGGCTGCTGTTTGTGCTAGAAATTGGATAGCACTTTAACATATATAGCACACAGAGCTAGTATCTTTGGTAAATTACACTCTAAACTGAGTTCTCTAACCTACTCCAACATTTTTTTCAAAGCTTTATTAATTAGTATTTTTTGCTATCTTTCCAAGATATTTCTGGGCCTATACCAGATTTATAAATGTAATATGAAATATTGTTAACATTTACTGATTTGTTTGTACACTAACTAGGAAATGGCAATGCTTTGACATGGTGTCTTTGTTCTATTGAGGTAAGATTTTTAATTCACTTATTTTATTGAGTGGTCAAACATTAAACAGAGGTAGATTG
Organism: Solenodon paradoxus; assembly: GCA_004363575.1. Taxonomy (NCBI): domain Eukaryota; kingdom Metazoa; phylum Chordata; class Mammalia; order Eulipotyphla; family Solenodontidae; genus Solenodon; species Solenodon paradoxus. Next base: position 919,328 of record RJWH01000020.1, read on the forward strand.
AGGTTAAGTTTAGAATGCTCCTTTATTTTTGAATAATGTTATGCTATTTATATAAATATCACCTTCATTAAAGCCTTTCTTTTATTAGTTGAGAAGTTGTAGCAGAACTAAATTTTTATTTATGCAATGTTCGAGAGAAATGGATAACATGTAATGTTGTCCATGTAACCTGTTTTAAGAACCTAATACTTGGGATGGTTTCTGTGTTCTGCTACATTTTAAAAACGAAGTAATAAGCAGAATAACATCACTGCAGTCTTGAAATTTTGTTGCACATTTTGATCGTATCTTTTATTGTGTTCTCCCATTTCACTTTAATTGCTTTGGTTTAGTTTAATTCTATATAATTATGAAAGATAACAATAGATTATCCTGCTTTTTAAAGACAGCAATGTAATGAAGCTTAGAAGAATTTTTCTGGTCCCATGGCTAACCATTTCTTTCTCCAGGGTACCATTTGTCTGACTCAGTCTTTAGTTTTTAAAACAGAATAATTTGAATTTGGAAATTAGTTGTGGGAATGAGGACAGGAGTAATGTTGGTCTTTTTGAAAAGAAGTGATCTATGATTACAGGATCCTAGGAAAAAATTGGTGGGGTAAGATAAGTGCCTGTGCTGAGAATGTGTTAATTGCATTCATTAAGGTGGAGGCAGCTCAGTTCGTTTGCATAAAAGGAGGTTTTTATAATGAGGTAGCTATTTAATCCTCTCAGAGGGAGCACTGTATTTACCTTGGTCTTATCTCTACAATCAAGAAAACAGTTTCACTTCCCAGATTTTAAAACTTCCACATAGTTGATAAATCTAAAATCTAAATCAAAGACTTTATTTTGAAGTTTGTCTCCAAGTCCCTCTGCCTCCTTTCATTGACTGCTATGAGGATTTAAGGAGAACCAGAAGCTTTTTTCTTCAATGACATCATTAAAAAATATACCCATTGTTGCGAGTCAATAAAAGGAGTATCTTTGGACCGGTCGTACACACTTTTTTTTTTTTTTTTTTTTTGCAGTAGATAGCAGTAGGAAAAAGTGAAGGTTTTTGCTTGTAAAAACATTTACTGTCTCCTAGCAATCTGCAGTGATGCTATGCGAGTCTGACAATAGATAAATGTTTTCCAATGTCATAAAACTTTACAGTAATACAGGAAAATTACTTCACCATTAGCCTCAGGAGTTGGTGATTCTATAGTTTCAGATAACTTTTACTATAAACTAACTTCATAGAATAATCAGTTATTTAACATAATAGACTTAAAACCACGGTCATTTTACCCAACCTCTCCATTTGCCAGATGGGAAAATTCGAGATGTTAAGAGATTAAGCAACCTTCCAAAATATTATTTTAGGTACAGAACAAGGGCTAAATTAACATGCTCATTTAAAAGTCACTGCTCTACCCATTATGGCACAGTGTCTCACTTAAACTCCCTAGGGTTAAAGCTGAACTGACTTGCTGGTGGACTAGCAATAAAGCAAGAACTATAGATTGTCTGAAAACATAACCTGTATTTTTAAGGTAAACATGATGGGATACAACAATGAACAGTCAGTACAAATGTGTACCACTCTAATAAAATTACCTGCTTCTTACCTGGAATTTAGATGTGGGCAAGGTGCAGATGCTATACCATGCTAGTGTATACAACAGCAGAGTTTGTAAGCATCAAACCAGGGTCTGATGGATGCAGATCAAGGAATCAGGATGGGGCGTGGTGATGACTACAATGATACAGGTAGCTAATAAGTATCTATATAAAACGGAGTGCTACTCAGCTCCAACTAATGTAATGCAAGAATGAGAGTCCCAAGTTGCCAGATGTTGCTAACTTTCAAAAATAATTGATAACTGAGTTTTTAAATGTATATTTACTAATAAAACCAGCCTACAAGTAATGTGTTATGAAAAAAAAACCCCACAGAACTTCCAGTTAACATTGAATTTATTTATCTATTAATTTGAACAGAATAGAGTTCTGTTTATCTATATTTTATCTGCCAAATGTAATTAGAAGTCGCCCACCCCTTTGTAAACTCTGGTTTAAGAAAACAATAGGAATGTTGACTCTGGTGTGAACCCACTCCCGAGCTATGTCCACGACCTATGCTTCAGGTATCACATATTATTCTGAAGACTTATCAGTTAAGAGATGGATGCCCTCCTTTTATAAAATAGCAAATGATTGAAATGCTATCTTTTCAATGCAGCAAATTTCACATTCATTCTGTAAGAACCAAATAGCTGAGTTTCCTTTAGTTGCCTACAGAAAATAACAAAAGCAAATACAGAGAAAATTCTATTCTTAGATTCTAGGAAAGATTAATACCATGTTCAATATAAGGAATATCTATATGAAGATTTGCTGGGAGAAAACATTCCATGTAGTGTTACAAGCAAGCATGATAATAATAGAGGAAGAATGCTCAGTCTCTGTGAAGCTTTGCCTCTGTCTGTTCTTAAAATCAGATAGGCTGCGGACAAGCTGCAACACATCCACCGAAGTTATAATTAACATTAACTTGAGAAAGAGTCATGGCTCTGCTTAATGTTAAATTCCGTTTGATCTTAATTGAAAGGAGGCTTGGAGTTACAGGAAACAGACCCCTGCATTGAAAAGGCCATGGTAATATGTTTAGAATTTCCCAAGAAACAGAAGGTCTTGAGAGCACAGACGTTTAGAAGCAGAGAAATTAAGCCTTTAACACCTCACAGTAGTGAAATTCCTCTGCCAGGCTTTGAAGGCCTTGCCTCTGGGAGTTCATTTCTCCACATCTAAGGTAGGCCTAGAAACTTACTTTTACTTTTGAAGTGAGTCATTCTCCACAGCACTCTTGTCACTTTCTTTCTGATGGCCTTCCTTCTAATGCTTAGGTGTCTCTCACAGGAGGCCCACCTTGGACCTGTGGAGTCAAACTTTCTCAGAAACAGTATGAAACAGAAACGGATTGAATAAAGCAATTTTTAAAAGTTAACTCATCAAATGCTGTTTTTTAAGTTTCCCAGTCACCAGGCTTCATTCCAGGGCTGGGTTCTGCTCTCAAGGAATGTGCAATATGAAGAGAGAAACTGGGAGACAGGCATGTAGAAAACAAGAGGATAACAGACATGCAAGTGGGTATGCAGAGACAGGGCTTTTTGACTGCTTCCAAGGAATTTGCTAGACAAGTAAGGGAAGGAAAGCCATTCAACAAGGGAACAACCTGAGCAAGGAAATGCAATGTGTGGCATGTCTGGGGACTAGTCAGCAATAGGTATGGAAAAGAGAAGGGAGGGAGTTTGCAGTGGCAAGGCAGGCTGTGAAGGTCATTTCATTTGCAAACAAAAGGTCTTTGCATACTAGAGAGCAAGAGATTATTAGGTGGATTGTGTTTTAGAAAAAGACAAAGATACAGAGCAGGGCTGAGCAGGAGAGGGAGGAGACAGAAGTTGTATGGTTTTCCAGTAAATTTGAAATGATCAAGTTTTGGACTGGGGCTGAGTTGTGAGGATTAAAGTGCCAGGAGCAGAGAGTAGGTGATAGAGAGATTTCAGCATGAGAATGAGCCTAGAAATTAGGTGAGAAAGTGGGAAGGATAGCTCTTAAATCACCTAAGCAATATTGGTCTGCAGGCAATCTGGTTTATAAATTTGGAGATTTGGTGGGAGATGAGGTGAGTCCAATAATGTTTGTTTTCTTTTTCTCTGATTCTAGCTGCTTTTTACTTTGAAAAATTTTTTTACAAGGACACAGTTGTTCAGAAACTCCCATAGCTACCCATATTTATCAATGATTAATTTTGCTACATTATTCACTTTTTTTCCCTGAGATATTTGAAAGCAAGTTTCAAACATCAGTTGGCCTCACTCCATAATATCCTACAGGATTTATGTCCTCGGGAAAGGATATCCTTCTAGAATAATTTTTATATCATTATCAAGCTCAGGAAGTTTAACAGTACAATCACACTAGCTTCTCTACTGCCTACGTCCAATTCCCCAGCTGCACCGGTAATGTGTGTGTGTGTGTTTTAAATCTAAAACCCATGTATTAATTCCATATTGCATTTAATTGTCATGTTTGACTTTTTCAATGTAAAGTAATGTCCTACCTGTGTCTCTTGTGACTTTTGTGACATATATCATGATCTCTAGTCAGTTGTTTTGTAGATTGATCCTAAATTTTGATTTGCCTGATTGTTTCTGATTAGATCCAGGTTAAACTTTTTCTGGAACTATGATGTCCTTTCCACTGAATTGCAGCAGGACCACAGAAAGCAGTTTGTCCGAGTATTATTGGAGATAGTAAGTTTGATCATTTGCTCAAGGTGGTCTAATAACACATTTCTTCATAGTAAGGATGGCTTTTCCCTTTTGTAAAGAGTAAGTATTCTGTGGGGGCGATACTTTATTTAAAGGTAAGATGTAGGTGGGAATGACATTAAGCAGAGGCAGGCAGACAGGAAGAGAGAGGAGGAAGAAGAATTTTATTTTATTTTATTTAGTTGTTCATCTTGGTTGTTCCCACTCACCCCAAGACACAGACCCGGTACTTTGGGATGTATATGGACTGCATCCAACCACTACTCCACCAGGGCCCCGAAGTGGGGTAACACATTTTTATACAGTACATTTGTATTGCTCTTTCCTTCATCCAATGATTTTTCCACACATGATTAGTCTTAACTGGTTGTACAATATTAGAAAAATTAGGAAGTTGCTTACAAATATCTAGATTCCTGGATCCTGTGAACAATTAGAATATGTGGCAACACTGGATCTGTATTTCTTAGTTGCAATAATTGCTGGTAATAGAGCAATGATGGTTTCTTAAAATGAGGCCGTGATTTTCAGTTTGCCACAGTGTCCATCGTTCTCAGTTTTTACCACTGTCCTTCATTCACTCATGGATTCCTTCTGTAACTATTCTGAGTTTTTTGTCACAGTGCTATGGTTTCTTATGTAAGGATATGAATGCTGATGATGAGGAGAGAAATGAAAGCCCCAGGGATGGAGCTTAATGGAAAATATTGGTCACTTTGCTTTTAGATGTTTCATAGGAGTTGGCAAACACTATCTAAACATCAGAAGAAGTAGCTGAACTAGAGGTAAGATCTGGAATTTTAAGATGCTAATTGAATTCATGAATGCTATAATTTATGAATAATTTGTATAAAATATTCTTATAGTATTAAAAATATGATCTGATCATTTACTTGCGATCTGTCTCCCTTCCCAGGCTATCACATACACTTAATCCCTAGCACCTGGCATATAGTAAACACTCAAAGAACTTTATTAAATAGGTGAATAAATGAATGACTAAAATGAATGAGGTGGGGAGTGGTCCTTGCAGTAGGTCCTTGCTAAAACATTGACAATCTCTTTATGACATTGATGACTTTCTTTGGTTATGCTTCTGTTTCACGTTAAGTGAGGACTTTGTCGAAAGGCACTTGAAGAGAACAATTTTCCTAAGTCAAATAACAAGAAAAGGTAAAGAATGTGTAAGTGAGGGGAAGGGTGACATGATGTGTAGATTCTGCAAGAAGTGTGATGAGCTAGATGAACTCTCTCTTCTCCAGGTAGCCTGTGCGGGAGAGAAATCACCCAACAGCAAATATTTTAGTGAAGACATGAGGTGAATGAGTAAAGTGGAATGGACATGAGCAGTGAGGTCGGTGGGCAAGAAATGGTGTCATGATTTTTGGATGATTTGGTGTGTAAGAATAACACAAAAAAGCAGAACGGTGGGCTTCAACAGCTTCTGTTTGGGGCTAATACAGGTGGAGAATCTGGGTAGTGCTTGGGGTTGGATAACGTGGAAGTTGATAGGGCTCCAGTTTCCAGAAACAGCGTTTGTAGAATATGATTCTGTAGGAATTTCACTCAAGTATTTGGAGATGGAATTAACTTGCTCCATAGATTGACACATTCTAGTGGGAACAACAGCAGACAGGGTCATGTGAAAATCTATCCTTTGGTTGTAATTTGAGACTCCATTTAGATCGTTAAAGTTGAGAACCTTCTGCAGCAGATTGGAGAACAGAGGAGCTGGCTGGAGGAGAGGATTTTATTAGGTGAGTCAATAGTGACCCTCCTAGTTTCCTCTGCCGTCAGATTCCCAGGGGGAGTCCGTCATACGTGTTTCTAAGAACAGTCTCCGAAGAATCTGATCACCAGGCCTGAGAAGGAGCCCCCACATCAACTATTTAACCAACAAACCACGAAGACAAAGACCGCACATTACATTTTAGGAGCTATTCTCCTCTTAAAAGGAGAAATTCTGCTCAAAAGACGCCTTTGACTTAAGTAATCAGGAGTGGCAAAGGTCATCTCCAATAGCCAGTTTCTCTTCTGATTTCTAGTCAAAAGTAATAGCTAACTAGAAATGAAGTACAACTTTGCACACTTGGCTACTATCTATGAAAATACTGCATTCCCCCAAAGAGCTTTCAATTGTAACTTCTAGGGAAAATAACGCTATGAAATTAGCAACCAACAGGAAACATTCCATTGTTATCAAAAAAAAAAGATTCCTTTGAGGGTGCATGCACCTATACATTCTTTATTTGTCCTCTTTCTTTATTTTGCTATTCTGAAACTGTTAATTATTTTGTTTAACTTTAAAGACTATACTGTAGAAGCCATATAAAGCACTGGGGCGGTGGGGTGGGGGCACTTCTGTATGTAGCAAACTAAGTCAGCAAAGGTAGATCAACAGATTCAATTCATTTCAGTGGTCACTGAGTACCTATTTCAAAAGCAAAAAGGACACGAGGTGCACTGGGTAATGGAGAAAAATAAGAAGCGGAACTTGTAAGTAATGCTAGACTATGTAGTGCCAAAAAGTGCAATAAAGAAAATGTAAACAGGTATATGTTAGCTCATAATTAACCTCACACCACCTTGGGAAGGGGCAGAGGTAGGAGAAGAGCATGCCCTCTATAGTCAGAGAGAAGCAAGCTCAAATGTTTATAATAGCAGCCTTTAGTGGCTGCATGTTTGACCTCTTCGAGTCTCAGTTTCCTAATCTGTAAAGTGGGACTCATCCTCAGGCACTTGTTATAATGTTTAGATGAAATATTATTTATTTTGCATTGAGCATGTCGGTACTTGGTCTTCAGTAAGGACATGATACCTTTATTAGAGATGTCCTCCTACATTCTACAGAGTAGAGCTGTAGGGCACAGTGTATTATGTCTTGATCCTTTTAAAATAGTGTTTTAACTTCTGTAGTTTTCTTAACTATAGGGTGTCTTAATACAAAGAAACCCTTTTAGACTTTTAAATGGTTGCTCCTGGAATATACCTTTTTTTTTTTTTTTTAAGTCAACTGCTGTATTGAGAAAATTTGCAATTTATACAATTTATCATTTATAAAGTTATACTTGCTTACCTTTTTAGATATAAAAACAATTTTCCATCTACCAGAAATAGAGTCTTTTGAGGTTTTACTTGTTTTGGTATAGAGACATTAACCAGCAGTGTTTATTTAAAACACCTGGCAAATTTCCTTGAACTTCTCACTTTGAATAGACACAGGAGACATAACACAAATGGTTTGTTTTGATACCTTGACTGTCAACATCTTTAAAATACAGGCTCTGGATGCAAAGTTCTTAATTTCTTTTGAAATGTTATATGCGTGTTCTCTTTCAGACCTATTATTCTCTAAAATATTCTATAGATTGTCATTTTTGTAGATGTTCACCTAAGGACTGATCTGTGTAGCCAAAGGCATCTTAATTTCCATGTAGCATTACTATAAATATCATGTTTGCTTGCACTTGTTGGGTACAACACAGGCCAAGCAAAGTTGCAATATTTACAATGAGAGATTCATCTACACTCCCAATTTTAAGGTCTGCTTTTGAAAACAATGTACCCTCAAATCATAGATATGAGCTACTTACTTGGTGAGCTGAAAATGACCAAGTTACTCCCTAGTGGACATTCTGTGCTAACAAAATATAATCTCTCTTTTAGAACTTTAGAAATAATATGACAACTTTAAAAGGTTGGATTTATCTCCTTCAGTGACTGATGCTAGCCAAGATTAAGAAATATGTAGGATAGGCCTCATAGATAGTGAACAGTGATCACTGAATGAGTGACATGTCTATGCCAGAGAATCTAAAAAGTATAAAGTTAACATAAGCACTATAGAAGAAAAACTAAACCTTAGAATGTTTTTTTTCTCATTATTTTCTATGTGTCTCATTAAGCAGGTTAGATATTTTTCTAAGTAATCAGTGTAATCTCATTGATAAATTAAGTCTCTTTTATGTGCCTAGCAACACACTGGGTAATTTTTTCATTTAATAGCTTTTAATAATAACAGACTTGCCAATGGATCCATAAAGCAGTGTGAGATTCTTTGAAAACATGTGAGAGTGGAAATAAATAAAATATGTAACAAAACAAATAAGGACCATTGTTCATCCATTGTAACCTATAATATCCTCAAAATAGTTTGGTCATCAAGAATCTCTAAGACTGTATAATGCTGGTTGGAAAACAAACCTTTGGTGGTGATCCTGATGTAGCAGATGCAGATGTCAAATTAGAAACTTACATGATGTATATAAACCAATGTTAACCCTAATAAAAATATTAAAGAAACAAACAAACAAAAAGGATAGCCAGGTTGAATTATAACTCTGATCAGTTACTTTAAAGTCGGTTTTACTTGCATTCATGAAAATATTAATAAATCAATCATTTCTTTTATTATGATAAATGAATGCTTCTCAAATGGAAGCAAAATAATAGAAAACAATTCTAGGCTGTAGGAAGGAATTTAACTTAGAATTAAGTGTATTTTTAAAATGATATTTTTGTTCATTGAACATTTGTTCATTGAACAAGAATTTTAAAGAATACTTACTGTGCGCTTGGCACTCTGAATAGTACAGGAGACATAAAGTGTTGACCAAAATAAAAAAGGACAATATTCTTGTGGAACTTACACTTAGTGGGGGGAGTATAAAGAAGCAGAGATTTTTGGTGAAAAGAATATTTCAGCACAACGGACATTTGTGGCCACACTGAAAATATTCTGCCTGAGTGTATCGCTCTTTTTCACTGGACTGATTTCAAATTAAAAATTTTTTTTTTTTTTTTTTTTTTTAGATAAGCCAGCTCCTAAAACTGTAGGTAGAAGAAAAGAATAGATAATGTAAAAATTAAAATGTCATTAATCTGGCTTTAAGAGCAAAAGGAAATGGCTACTTGGCTGAAGATTAAGTAAGAAAACAGTGGAGAAATCTTCTACTGTTACAGATTTAGCCAGCAGTTTTGCCTGTGGCCTAGGACTGTAAACAATTTGTACTTTTAAGTTCTCCAAATTCTGTTATATTCATTAATCATATTTTACAATTAAAGCATTGCCAAATTCATGCTCTTGAAAGTTCTTCTAAGTCTTTCTCCCTTTTCTGCTCCCATCTCATAATTATTAAATTTTATTTTAGTACTTTTTGAGGTTTCTGTTTTATGTTTCTTTTCCCCTAGAAGTCTAATCAGGATCATTGTTCAAGATCATAAAAGCATGTTTTACCAGGTCATTTAACCTATTTCCTAACCAAGGAAAGATTCTTATTAAATGTCATATACAATTTCCATTACATTCGTAGAGACCTATGTTAAGTTAGAACTTGAGTAAAATTATTAATATAACGTAAAAGATAAGAAACTTAGGTAGATTGTGTTTTGTAGGCTGTTTCCAATTGTGATATTTATTTTGTTAGCCTCATAACTGATGAACTCATCTGTGATACATAGAAAAATTGTTTTGAAAAATGTTCAACAAGTCTTAGGAACACAAGAGTAAACAGAGAATGCTTTGTTTAGTCAGTTATTGACTCTGAAGCTCATCTTCATTTTTTCTTTTCCTCTATTTCTTTTGTATTCCTCATTTTTGTTTTCAAGTTTATTTTCTGTCTGACCTCATGAAAGCATAAACTGCTTGAGGGCAGGAAATGTCTTTCTTATTCAATAGTGATGCTCCAGAGCCTAGAGCGGTTTTGCCATAGTGAGTAAACACTCAACAAATAATTGCTTGCAATTTGATTAAATTGCTTTCTTTTGGCAAACCCTGGTGGCCTAGTGCTTTAGACCACCGCAGCACAGTCCACATACATCTTATGGTCCCTGGTTAAAGACTCAGGGCTGGGAGGAAACAAAGAAAATGAGCAGCTAAATAAAATAAATAAAATACTTCTTTCTCCTCTCTCTTCCTGCCTGCTTACCTTCATTCCTACTTACACCTTTCCTTCAAAAATAGAATTTCCTTCCTTGCTTCCTTTCCAAAAGGAGGTCGGGCGGGGTAGGGGTGGGGGGGGTGGGGCCGAGGGGGGAGGTGGGGGAGTGTTTGAGAGTGAGCCCCAGGAGAGCAACCCTGTTCCTGATCTCCTTCCAGTGTTCACTTCTGAGACCATGAGGAGCATCAAGTACACGTTGGTCTCTCCTGGGGCCAGTGTGTAGTCTCAAGCCACTCCTCCAACAGGAAAATGGAATTAAAACACCTAAGAAAAACCATTATTCCTCCAAAACTACTCCACAGTCTGAAGAGAGTAAGCCCTCTTCTCTTAGAACAACTACCCTTGATAAGGTCATATGTGCCAACAAGCTGCTCACTGAAATCATGACTGCAGGTGACACAATCGTGAGCCTGTTTCCATCTGCCCCTAGAGCCAATATAGAGAACACAGCTTTAAGGAGCCTTCCCCAGACACTGAAGTGACCAGTGCCTTGAATTCAGACCTCCCACCTTCCAAAACTGAATCTCTGTTGGTTTTAAGTCTCCCAGTTTATAGTATTCTTTTATTGCAGATGGAGTGAACCAATGCAAAATCAGACTCCCTTTCCTCCCTCAACTTCATACTCTCTCTCTTTCTCTCTCTCAAATTGTATCCCACTTCTCATTTCAAATTGAAAAATGTTTAACAGGCATGCTGATGATTTTTTTGGAACTAAAGTAAAAATGGCAATGTGAAATACACTTAGTAACTTTTCATCATTATGTTTAAATTTATAGAAGCGTTGATTCTTCCCCAGAAATGAACTACCACAAACATGCCCAATTCTTCCACTTATCCTTTGACCATTCTACAGCTCCACATCCTCCTCTGCTTTTCCTTCAGTAGGCTGCAACTGTACTGCCCAACAGAAAAGTTAACAACGTCCGAAAATACTCAACAGTGGTAGAGCGAGGCCCTTAGAATTTTGTAAATTCCCCCTTTTCATCTAACCTATAGAAGAACAACTTTGTTTCAGGTCAAAAAGTTCCCTGGGCATTCCCTGGATTGATTTTAATTTGGAGCTAAAGAATACTCAAACAGATGAAAATACAAATCCTTATAGTTTTAAGGGAAATTAGGCAATTGAATGCAATATTTCTAGCAAATAAAGAGCATTGTGGTAACCAAAATGAAGCATTGTTACTTAGGAGAAAAAACAAAACTAGGGAGATAAACATTTTAAAATATTTGTAATGTAGAATCTATGATGAGAAAAATTAATCATGTAGTCTTTTATGAATTTATTAACTTAATTTTTATCATATGTGATAAACATCATATAATATGACAGACCATTTCTTGAGACTTTCTTCAGCTTCTTAAAGGACAATATTAAACTCAGTCTTTTGAGGTACTTGGATATATAATGGAATTAAACATTGCAGATCTTGGACATTTTGGCAAAAATTTCATTTGTTTAGATAATATTTAGTTATTTAAAAATGTAGATATTCTAAAGATAGTCATACTATGAGTAAGCAGAAGAGATTCAAATGTCTCAAATAAAGATGTCAAATTCAGTCGCAATATAAAATAAACACAGATAGAATTATACAGAGATCAACGAATGAGAGGGCATCTTTAGCCAGACCAGTTAATGGATAAATTGTAAAGAATGGCACGCCCTGGTGGAGCAGAGTTTAGGTCAATCACCTCAGAAGGACACAGGCCACATACCCCTGGGTTCCAGTTCTGGGACCAGGGGGAACAACCAGTGTTTGAACAATTAAATAAAATAAAATAAAATGCTACTTCCTCCTCTCTCTTCCTGCCTGGCTTCATTCCTACCTCCACCTGTACCTTTCCTTGAAAAAGAAATAAATAAACTGCAAAGAACTATAGAAATTACAAATACACATATCTCTTGTCTTAACAATTCAACTTCTAGGAATTTAGAGAAATGCTTGTACATTTGGGAAATGGTAATATATATATAAGGTCGTCAGTTGTAACATTTCATATGGGTCAACGCTGTAACAAAAAAATGGAAATAATCTAAATGTTCAAAATGTAGAATTGCTTAAATACATTGTATTTGTGAGCTATGAAATGCTATGCTACCATAAAAAATTATGAGGAAATTCTTCAGAAACCTATATAAAAATTCTCTCAGTTATATTAAGGGGAAAAAAAAAGGCAGGAATGAGATAGTTGACATAAAGTACTACTATTGGTTCAAAGAGAAGGAAGAAATTAATAAGTGAATGACTTTGCACCAAAGACCTCAGAAAGCAGAGACAAGAAGGAAATAGCACTGAGTATTTGGTGGGAAAAGGGAGCGAGGAGGGTAGAAAACTGGATGGACAGTGTGTTAGTGAGAGAGGAAGACCTTTTATTTGTTTATTGAATTGTGAATTATTGGCACATAATTGCTGGGCTTTTTAAATTAAACATCTAGATCATTAAAACTAAGGTGAGTTTTACTAGCCATAAGGAAATCCCTGATGCATACTTACAATTTGACTCACAAATTGTCATTTAAAACACAGATCTTAAAACGTGATTTTATAGTTGATGACAGAACCACTACCATATTAATTTTGACTTTTACATTTTCTCAAACTCTCACGAAGTGCCTCTTACTCCTGGCGCATGACTTTAGAGCAATTCACCTGATTCTCCTTTGGGGACTTGATGATGCAAAACATTGAAATTTGTGTAACCAAAAATGTAGAAAACACTCATTCATATTTCAAATAATTTCTAGAATTTGGCTTTTGCCAAGATTATACCTACCTCAAGTGGAAAATATCTGATTCAGTCAGTAGGCCCTTTGCTATGAGCTCTCAATGGTTAAGTGTATTCCGTTTCACTGAGAAAACAACAAAAGGCATCCAAAACTCTCAGTTCTGCCTGGGGGTGCGCAGTTAGGCATTTTGTCTACTCCTAACTATGACCTTGCACTCAGACCCTACATCAAGGCCAATTTCCTATGACTGCATAGTACTGTACACCTATCCAAGGGTTGCAGGCAAACTTTAGAGAGAGGCAACAAGTTAATATCATGGGGGTGACTTTAGTATTGGGAGAGTGAGTAGGTAGTAGAGAAAAAATTGATAGGTGGTTTATGGTTTTCTCAAAAGTCTAGAAAATCAGGCTGAAAGGAAAATAGTTTCTTCCACTCATCTGCATTTATTTTGCTTCATCTCTTTAAAGACGCTATTCCATGAAGAAGGTATAGAGACACAGTTTATCTAACAGAGACCAAATCTGACTGGAGGTCATCATTCTAACTCAATGTTGGATTTATTGACACTTGAGATAAAATTGTGGAGTTTTTATTTAAATAGAATTGTCACTGTATTTTAATTTAATGGATACATTTATGATTGGGGTGGGAATGTTACTGTTATGGTTAAAATTTCAGGCTATATTCTAGAAAATCTCTTTTAAACTATGATGGTGATTTTGATTGGAAGAAGACAGACTCTGAGAGAATCAAGAATGAAGGTTACAAACACCAAATAAGGTGGGGAAGGACTAAAGGATCAGGACAGTTAAAAACAGCAACATCTGCTTAATACAAGCAATGTACTTTGAAGGAAAAACACACTGGTGACCTGAAGGACTCAGACACTGCCTCAGTATTTTGTTTTAGGATAGTTGGACCCATTTATAAAATACAGCTTTCACTTTTGTTCAGAAGTATGTATGTGACATTTCCTTTTTCTGCCACTGAATTAAAATTGCTCTTCCTTTTTGTACATTCTTCCAATTTTATGAACTTTGTGGGGACAAAACACTTCACCTTTCTGTTATTCCTTTGGTGAAAAGTCTCCCTCCAAAAACTCGGATATGTGATTGCTAAACACACAGCTGGCCTATTCCCTAGGGAATGATTCACAGCTCGTGGCAGAGCAGGAGGAAGTGATGTTGGCGCTGTGAGGAGGGCATGCAAATACAGCGGTTTAAATCATGTCTTAGCAGAGATCCTTATGAAATTCAGATGTCTTGTTTCCAGTATTTGTTTTACTTACCCTTTTGCATGTCTAAAGAATATGAGACATTCATATTTCGAGACATCATATGAGACATCCAGATTTTATTTCTGGGAGTGAAATTGGGATTTCCAACCGGAAGTTGCAAAAGTTCACAAAGATAATTAGGAGTGGTGGCTGATTAGTAAGCCCTAGAAACTTTGTCAACATATCCTACTGGAAACAAATGCACTAGAACTAAGACTGCTATGTTTTTATAGAGAGATAGCGTCACTGGGCTGAAAGGAATTTTTGAAATATAGTTCACAATATTTTATAAATGAAGGAAAAATGTTCAGAGAGGCTAACTTTGTCATTGTAGAACTTCAAAGCCTTAACTTTAAAAAAAAAAAAAACACAAAAGAACTTTAGCTTGAATCCTTTGTTTTGTACCTACAGTCAATGATTTGCAATTTTTTTTTGTTAGATACAATGATGTAGATGTAAATCTATTTTTCAAGATAGACAGCAAATTTCTGAAAATCCCTATAGATGATATCTAAATTCTCTTTCCTTTTAAAATTTCTCTGATTCTCAATGGATTTACTGTTTCCAAGAAAGCCTAGATCCAAAAAACTGCCTTTATTTTATGGCTTTCTCTGGCTGCCAAAATCAGGAGTCCTCCCCACCCTACCCACACTTCCCTCTCCTGCTCCTGAAGCTGACATTGCAGACACATGTGGGCTATGGATCCCAGCTTCAAAAACTGTTTTGGAAAGGGAGCCAAACGTATCACCATGTCAGACAGATATTCTGTCCTCCTACCTGCGTCAGATTACATCTGATTTCTGAATCAAGGGAGGATAAGAAGCTAAGCATTTAAGGCAGTGTTCATTTAATCTGGAGAAAATTGTATTTAAAAGCAGCAAGCTGTGATGGGCATAGACTGTGGCCTGCTTATGAAGGAATGGTCATGGGAGTCAAATATTTCATATTGGGCTCTCTTAGACAGCAAGAATTCACAGCTGACTGGAGATTCAACTGTATCTTGTTCTTAAAAACTTTAATAATGAGAAACTTTTCTTTCCTTTCTTTCTTTTTTTTTTTTTTTAGAAAAGTAAGACAGGAAGAAGAGGAATGCCGAGGCAGACAGGCAGAGAGAGAAACCAGGAGGAATTTATTTTTTATTTAGTTGTTCATCTTGGTTGTTCCCCCAGACCTGCAATGGGAACTTGGGTCCTTGGGAGGTATTTGGTGGCAGACCTAATCGTTACTCCATCAGGGAACACTGAAAAACCTTAAGAAAGTCCCTTTATTCAATACCTCTGTATCAAGTACCGTAGACACAGCAGCACTGACTCAGTTGGGCCATAACAGTTCACCAGGGGTCCTGAAACCTTGGTCTTCGTAATTACAACAGCTCTAAGATTCTCAGGTTTTGTCCATGTGATTTTTTTCACTGTTACTCATCTTTTTGTTTTCATATGTGGAAATGCATGTTATAATGTAAACAGCTTGATCTCAGGACAGCAAAGAAGACTGATTTTTTTTTAATTTAACTTTAATGTTAATTTTTATTGAAAGAACATCATATTATATAGATTCAAGAGATATATCCTTGTAAATCAATATCTATGTATAACATAAAGTTTTAAATACATGTAGAAAAAATGAAAAGTCAAGGACAGTTATCTACATGCTAGACAGCAACCTATGAGATGCTCTGCTGTGAGGTTTCTTCACTTTAGAGACTGAGGACAAGATCAAAGGACATTTTCTCTTCCCTTAGGGAATCTTCCCTAATCATATTTGTTCTCTCCTGCTGAAATGAATATAACATACACAAAAATCTTCACAGAGACTAGTGTTATTCAAATACAAAGAATATCATCAGAAGCTAGTAAAAGGACGGACCCAGAAAAGCAGTTAAGTTGCTTTAGAAATAGATGCAGAGTTGAATCAGGAGACCAGCATTTTCTAACGGGGCACTGTGTCTTCAGTTGTTGAAGGACAAGAGTATCCAGATTTCCTTTGCTCCCTTCCTTGTTTATTCCTGCAGCAAACATTCATGGCCTGTGTCGAGTTGAGAGTATCTCTTGTACCTTAACAACCTGAGAAGACCCAACACACTATTAAAAAACCTAACTACTTAAAACATGGCTAAATGTAGATCTGCTCAGATTTCCTTCCCTGAGCTATGGCAGAACAAGGTATTTTTTTAACTTCACATGACAAGGGCTAATGACAGTGCTCTTTCTTGACTCATCTTTTGAACATTACCAAACTGCAACCCCAGATTACAACTTTATTTTACCACAAGATCAAGCACTATGAATAAGAATTGCAGAGGCAGGGATAGAAAAAGCCACAGATATGATTCTGGCTTGTGATGTCCTTGATTTCCCTTAAGTAGATTAACTATTGCAAGATAAAGGTCAGCAGAATTGAAAAGATGGACCACAAAATTATTGGATCTCAATTCTCATGGCAAGACTGAAGCAATGAGAAAAAATAAAAATATGTGCACACGATATTAAATTTTGTGTTTCATTCGTTTTCCTAAACAGCATAATAGATCTTCTGAACACTATCAATCTTTACAATATTCACCCTGTACTTCCCTTTTCATGTAACCAGTAACATTTTGTTCATGAATCCTGTGACTTTTTATGATTTCTATAAATGATGTGAGAAAAGGCATGAAATCTTTGCTGTTCCTGCTATATTTCTAGCACCTAAAACACTATTTGTGCATCCCAGTACAAAGTTAAAACACAGAATCCCTTGTTCAGAAAGTATTGAAAGTTTCAAGACAACAACAGAACATTAAAACAAGTACAGGATCTTTCTGCATGTGAGGCCCTGTGCAGTCTTACAGCTTGCACATACCTAAGCGACTCTAGTAGGATATACTTATATCCAACAAGTATGTGCTGATTGAATGACTTAATGAATTCATATATTGACTGGAAAAATATCCCATTTTGAAAACTAGAAATATTTAGAGGTGTGCTTAGGTCTACAATACCAGTTGCTTCTTCAATAATCAATCTCAAGTTTTCCTACTTTTCATCCTGCTTTCATTCCAGTGGTCCAGAATACTGGAATTTTGTCAGTCTTAAGAAAATACAGATTTTATTCCATCTTAAAATACTAGATTATTTTTGGTGCTAGCTTTCATTTCGTCTGTGTTTATGTACACAAGCTCAATAATTTTGGCAACTCTTTTTCTGTCACCGTCTTCTGGTTGCTTTGAACACATCACGTTCAACCTTGAAAGAACCTAGTTAATAAACAAAGAACTATAAGTTAATGTTAAAAGTATTATGTATGCTATCTCAGCAATACTAAAATAGGGTAGAAGAATGTGCCATTACTTTCTAAACTAGTTTGTCTTGTTGCAGAGAAGTGTCAAGTCACTGATAAAGACCAGACTCCTTTAGAAAGAATAATAACTTGAAGCCAAAATTTACTCAGTACCTCACAAATCAGTGACAAATCTCCACTCAGTCCTTGACAAAGTATTTTTTTTTTTTCTCCTGAAGAAACAGACTTTACTTTTTCCAGAAGTGACTTGATTCTAGAGCTATCAGAGAGGACTCCTTTTGAAATAAATATGTCTTTCTGAAGTGATATGCTAAATCATATCATGCAGAATGATGTTTTTAAAGTAAGGTTAATTTTTGTTCCTCTACAGATTAAATAATGATGATTTGGTGATGATGATGATGATAATAATAATAAATCATGATGGTTGGCTAAGGTAAATCCAATGGGATTTTTTTTTTTTTTTTTTTGCCAGACGAGTTATTTCATTGAAAATTTGAATTTATTCCAAACTGTATATTCATCCCTTTTCATTGTTAAACTGATTCCCACTTTCTTCCTCTGCAGTTTTTCGGAATGCATCTTGAGGCGGAACTCCATGGATTGTTGCCACTCTCAATGGTATAATTGAAAAAAGAACAGTCTGTGAAAGGAACAGACTTGCATTTGAATCCTGGTTTTGCTGATTTCCTCCTACATTGCCTTCGGAAATTTACTTACTCTTTTGAATCTCAATTTTACTTTTTATAATACTTTTTGTAATAGTTGTTAGAAAGATTCATGATGATACAGGTAAATTGAATGACACATAGTAAATATTTAAATATGGTAGATATTATGATATGATTATCATTAATTTTGATTGCTTGAAGAACTCGGAGTCATGATATGCAAGCAGATTCTCCATAATTTCTCAAAACCACATACACACACACACACAATGCAATCTTATGAACAGGGGAAGCCAAGTTTACAATTTGACTGCCATTTGCAGTGAAATGTCTCATGACAGAGCGAGCCAGCTATCTAACTCCACGTCTTCCTGACCACTTGGGTGAGAAACCCTTGATATACTCACAGATATGCCACATAAAATAAAGAAACCAGTAGGATTTGTGGACGAGATCAGTTTGGTATCCTGTGATTCTCAGCATCTGCCATGTTCAGGGACTTTTGAAAAAATTACTGTCTACATCTCTTTTGTCCATATGTTCCTGAACAAATCAGATTTCAAAACCTGATGCAGGCAGCTTTGAGTCTGATTTTGCAAGTTATATAGCTTAGTCTTATACTTATCCATGAAAGTCCAGATTTCTGATCTACACATAAAATATGTGATATGAGATCACCTTAACAAAGGAATCACTGAGATATCCCAAGTTGTACAGGGTCATTCTGCAACAAGACATTTGCTGACATGACAAATCTCTGTGCTAGTGTCACTTGCTACGTCCTCGGCAAGTTTGAAGGTACAACGTTCAAAATCAAATGTCAGTTTGTTTGAAAGACATTTTTAGAAAAACTCCAGTATCATATCTATTTTCTGTGCACAGGGCAACATTTTCATCTGTTCCTTGTATCTGGATAAGGAATAGTCCTTAGATTTCTAATGAGATCTGGGGTTCATGTAACTCACCTGAGTCACATATTCTAGCTGTGGAGGCCATACTTCACTTTGCAGACATCTTCCAGTATTTGTCCACCAGGTACTTACATCAACAGGTACAAAAATGAGGTCAGGTTTCTTTCACACTATCTAGATGCAGACATAACAAAAAATTTATTTCATCAATGTGGCCATGGCTCAGTAGACTGGTAAAAGGGTATTTGGTCTGTGCTTGACTTGTTGAAAAAGAGAGAGATAGTAAAACAGACGGGCTGGAAAGATTTTATGATGAGAAGTTTAAAGAGAGGCAAGATAGACTGAAACCAGCATCTTCCATCAGCTAGTAAGCACAAAATTATCATTTGGCGGGAAAAAGATATTCCTACACCTCACTTTTTGTTTTAAAACTAGGGAAAATAGGGAGTTTTGAGAAGAGAGAGGAATGGTAGATAGGAGTGAGGTGTCTTGGTGCATGATCTTGGAAAAGCTGTCTACCTCATGTCATCATCAGATTCTGGAGCCTGGGAATTAGCCCTGCAAATTCTTTAAGTTTACTGCTAGGGTTGGACTCCCAAATTAACTTTATATAAAAAAATAATAAGAATTATTTCCAAGGGAATGAAAGATAAACAAAGGTCAAACATTGTGGTTCAGTCCATAGATCCAGTCTGAGGACAGTCAGTCCAGATTTTCGGATGCCAGGATCAAAGCATCTTCACAAGGCAGTTCAAGCAATCTGACAGGTTCTGGATTGCAGTTCAAATGGTACCTGATGTTATCAGGTATTCAGAAGAACAGTAACAACTTCTATAAAGATGTCCATCTCCAGTTTAGATGAATGCAGAAAAAAATAGTTAAAAGTTTCCACATTAAGATATATCAGAGAAAAGTTACAAAAAGATGCAGTTTTCTAGATTGCTGTAGATAATTGTTTAAAAGGTAAAAAGAACTTTCTTGAAGCATAAAAGAATGGTTTAAATCAAAAAGTAATGTTTTAATTCAAAAAGTAATAGAAATAGTCATTCTTACAAGCTTATCCTATGCCATTTAATTCTTGATTTTGATCTCTGTAAGCAGTTTTAGGAATCTAGTTTTCCATAATTCCTTACCTAGGTTTGTGATTAACTGGGTTTTATGATAAACTTATAAAAGTCTTTTCCATGAATCTCTTTGACCATGAAACATGAATAAACAGAAAGACTTTAAAAATGATCATTATCAATGCTCTAACACAATTGAAAAATTTCTTGATTTTGCAGTATATAATGTTTTAAAATAGTGAACAATATGATTTAGACTTTTAGGAATTTCATGTAGCTCTTATAACACACATATCAATTAGAAAACTTCCACATGAAATAAGTTAAGATGATTGCATTACTTCACTTTGACAATGCCCTCCTAAAGATTTCACTATACCAAATAAGCCTAATTTATTTAATCTCTCTTTCCACAAACAGAAAACTTCTTTGTATGCGATATCATAGGAGCACTCTAAGATTTCCCATATTTTTCTTTAAAAATCTTTTTAGTATTTGATTTTAGGGGGTTTTGGAAAGTTAAATTTTAAAACACAGTAATGAAATAATATTTGATTACCTATTTTATCAAAGACATACAGTTCTGATAGGGCTCATTTCTTCATTTTTATCAGAGGCCTGATAAACGTAACAGCTTTGAGACTAATTCTTTCTAGGTAAATCTTATAAACAATTTATAATATACTATCCAAAGTTAATCACCTTAAGAATACATTTTTCCTTTTAGCAGGTGAAAGGATTTAAAGTTTCATTTTATTTAAATATATTGTGCAACTTAATTTTAAATTCATTCTGTTTTATCCAAACTGATAAAAG
Source organism: Solenodon paradoxus (assembly GCA_004363575.1). Taxonomy (NCBI): domain Eukaryota; kingdom Metazoa; phylum Chordata; class Mammalia; order Eulipotyphla; family Solenodontidae; genus Solenodon; species Solenodon paradoxus. The sequence continues at coordinate 940,309 of RJWH01000020.1, forward strand.
ATTAAAAAAGCTGATAAAATCACTTTGAAAGATGTGTTTCCCTTTAAAATTCATTTCAGCACACGTCTTAGTTTCTTTGCATTCAGATATATTTCTCTTATTTTCATTAAATTTCTTTAGTTCAAATTTTCAATCCTTAAAAACCTTAATTTTAAGTGATTGTAAACAAAACAGGAGAACAGTTTATGTTATCGATATTTTTCCACATCAAATTTACACAAATATAAACATAAATAAACACAAATTATTTACTCATATGACATTTCTTAAGGTGGCATAAAATATATGCTAAGAACCCAAACTCTCAGATTTTCTGCCAGAATTTGACTTAAGTTCAAGAGTTAATAGCTCAATAGTATGATTTTAAAGTTTTACTTAAATCTCATTTATTATTCAGTAAATTTCTTTACAGTTTCAAGTTAATAAACATAGTTTAGAAATTTATAAAATCTATTGCTAGAGATTTCCAATTAAGCAATTCTCCTGACCAGGAAAGTCTAGTATGGCATTTTTGGAGTGAAACTAGATTTGGAAATGAGGCCTAGTGAAAAAACAGCTTCATCTTGGCCCTGTTGTTACTTCTTAAAATTAAAATGAAAACTTCTTAAAGTAACTCGGTTATTTTTCTCTTACATACTCAACAAATTTCCATCCTTTAGCTCAGTAAAGGTTTAGGGCAATATTAACACAGAGATATAAAGAAAACTGCTCAAGTAATGTTAGAGAGAAATAATAAGCTTAAAATGGAATTAAATTATGCTAAACCTCCACCAGAATTTAATATCCAAATCAGCTTGAAATAATTCTGAAATAAAATTTCACTGGGAATCTTGGAGTCCCACTTTTTATCAAATTAAAATTTTCCTGCTATAGAACTTATCCCATCTATAGTCAATGAAATATTCTAAAGACTGCCTGTGTAAATTAAACCAAATAATCAAATCTAGAGTTTATTTACCAAAAATTTTCCTCGATCATTTGAACTTAAACATTCAGATTAATTTGTTACATTCTCAATCTAGCAATTTATGAAGGATCCTTCTATGATCCAATGACATATGAACAAATTCTAGAAATAAGATATTCTATTTATAACATATACAAGCAGGCACAAATACAGAAATTCCAAATTTTCATTTAAAATTATAGCCATATACCAGGTGAAATAAGAGTTACTAATAATAAAAGAAATAACAATTGAAATAAATTATGGCAAAATAACCTCTTATAGATGCTTAGAAATTTTTAAAGGAAAGGTCCAAGCAGGAATGAAGGTGAGCACATAGGCAGAGAGGAAGAGAGCACTCTATTTATTTTGTTTAGTTGGTCATTCTGGTTGTTGGTCCTGGTCCTGGTCTTGAACCAGGGACCTTGGAACACATGTGGACCATGCTGCAGTGGGACTAATCTACTAGGCCACCAGGGCACATAAGGTGGTCAGACCTTAGAGGAAATATTTTCAGTTTCCCTATTGACTCATGTTGGCTGTGGATTTGTCGTATATGGCCCTTATTACGTTGAGGTATGTACCTTCTATTCCCGTTTTATGGAGGGTTTCTATCATAAATCTGTGTTGGATCTTGTTAAAAACTTTCTTCGCATCTACTGGTATGATCATGTGGTTTTTTTCTTTTCTTTGTTGATATGGTGTATGATATTAATAGATTTACGTATGTTGAATAAACCTTGCATCCCTGGAATAAATCGCACTTGGTCATGATGGATGATCTTTTTAATACATTGTCGATTTCAGTCTGCTAATATTTTGTTGAGAATTTTTGCATCCATGTTCATTAGAAATATTGTCTGTAATTTTCTTTCTTGGTGATGTCTCTAACACCCTTTGGTATTAGTGCAATGTTAGCTCATAAAAAGTATTTGGGAGTGTTCCCTGTTCTTCGGTATTGTGGAATAGATTGGGAAGAATAGGTGTTAATTCTTCTCTGAAGGTTTGGTAGAATTCATTAGAGAAGCCATCTGGTCCTGGGCTTTTAGTTTTAGGAGACTTTTGATTACTTCTTCCATTTCTTTGTGATTGTTTTGTTCAGGTTTTCCAGGTCTTCCAGGTTCAGTCTTCCAGGTTCAGACTGTATTTTTCTAGCTATCTGCCTGTGTTCTTAAGGTTATCCACTTTGTCTGCTTAGAGCTGTTCATAGTAGTCCATTATGGAGCTTTGAATGTCTGTGGTATCTCTTGTAACTTCTCTCCTTTCATGTCTGATCTAGTTATGAGAATTTTCTTGCTCTTTTCTTTGTGAATCTATCCAATGGTTTCTCAATTTTATTTATTTTTTCAAAGAACCAACTTTTGGTTTCATTGATTTTCTGGATTGTCTTTGTTTTTTATTTCATTTATTTCTGCTTGAATTTTGATTATTTCCTTTCTTCTATTTATGTTTGGCTTTAAATGTTCCTTTCTCTCTAATGTTTTAAATGTAGAATTTGGTTGTTTATTTGTGATTTTTCTTATTTTTGAGGTAGACTTGGAACACAAAGAACTTTCCTTTTAGTGCTGCTTTTGCTGCATCCCATAGATTCTGGTAGCTCATGTCCTCATTCTCATTTGTCTCTAAATACATTTTTAAGTTCCTCTTTGATTTCCTCTTTTACCAAAGAGTTATTCAGAATTGTATTGTCTAATTTAAAACTAATTTGATTTCTAGTTTAAGCCATTGTGGTCAGAGAGCATGGTTGGTATGATTTCAATATTTTTAAATTTGTTGACAGATGTTTTGTGTCCAAGCACATCCTTGAGAACATTCCATTGAACTCAAGAAGAAAGTGAAATCTGAGGTCATTCGGTGAACTGTTCAGTATATGTCAATTAGTAGACCTATCTGTTCCAGATGGTCAGTTAAAGCAGCTGTTTCCCTGTTAATTTTTTGCTTGGTTGATCTGTCTATTTTAAGATGGGTGTTGAAGTCTCCCACTATGATTATGTTGCTATCAGTGTCTCTCGTCAGATCTAACAATATTTATTTAATATGTTTTGATGCTCCTTCATCTTGTGCACTTATGTTAATAAATGTTATGTCTTCTTGCTGGATTGACCCTTTAATAATTATATAATGTCCATCTCTGTCTTTTGTTATGCTTTTTTAGACGGAAGTCTATTTTATCTGATATAAGTGTAGCTGTTTCTGTTTTGTGTATGTGTGTGTGTGTGTGTGTATGCTTGCCATTTGACTGTAGGATTGTCTTCCAGCCATTGACTTTGAATTTCTGTTCAGTTTTTCAAAGTGGGCTTTCTGAATGTAACAGAAGTTGCATTATGCTTTTAATCTATTTAGCCACTCTCTGTCATTTGACTGTTGAGTTCATTCCATTAACAGTCAGGGTGATTATTGATATGTAACTGCTTAGTTTCGTTTTGTAATTTGTCATCTGTATGTTGCTCCAGACGATTCCTTTGTTTTTCTCTCTTTTCTTAGGTTGGAAGAGTGTGGTTATGTTTCGACCATATTCCCTTTTTGTTTTCTTTTTTGGTTTTTCCCTGGGGATGTATTTTGAAGTTAACATTAGCAGTTCTATGTTTACTTGCTATTTTTATTTGAAAGTATATTAGTCTTCCACTCATTCTAACTATCCATATTTTTGTTCTCTTTACTTTCTCCCCAATTTTTGTAGTTGTTTCCTTATTGTTTTTATGTGATGCTTCTTTGTACTTTATAGAGAATCCTTTGTTATTTTTTGCAAATCTGGTTGTGGGGTGATGAATTCCTTTAATTTTTGCTTATCAGAAAAGCTTTTTATCACTCCTTCAGGTCTGAATGATGATCTTGCAGGGTATAGTATTCTAGGTTGAAAATCCTTTTCTTTTAGCACTTTGAATATATCATGCCATTCCCTTCTGGCCTGTAGAGTTTCAGTTGATAAATCTCCTGACAATCTTATGGGTTCTCCTCTCTATGTGACACGTTTTTCTCTGACTGTTTTTAAGATTATTACTTTATCTTGTATATTTTGACATTTTGACGACAATGTGTCTAGGTGTATTTCTGTTTGGATTTCTTTTACCAGGAACTTTTTGAACTTTCTAGGTCTTGAGGCTGGCTTCATTCTTCAAGTTGGGGAAGTTTTCATCTATTATTTCTTCAAATACAATTTCTGGACCCTTTTCTCTCTCTTCTTCTGGGACGCCTACATTGTGAAAGTTGTTCCTTTTGATGCTATCCCAATGATTTGAATGATGTCTTCACTTCTTTGCATTTTTTTTTAAATCTCTTTGTTGGTTTGCCTGATTGAGTTCCTCTGCCTTATCTTTTAGATTGCTGATTCTATTGGAAGCTTCATCCATCCTATTATTGAGTCCCTCTTTTGAATTCTTTATTTCAGCTATTGTATTCTTCACTTCTTTGTTATCTTGTTTCACTTCTTAGCTTACTCATTTAATATTTTCTTTTATTTTCTCTATTGTTTTCTGGTTCCTATGAATATGTTAATCACTTACCCTAAATTCATCTGCAGGTATAGATTATTTGCCTTAGTCTACTGTATTCAGATTTTCTCCTGGATTTTTAATTGGATTCATCATTTCACATATATTTTTCTGTGCCTTTGCTCTGTTTGGCATAATATTTCTATTTCTGGGGCTCAGTTTCCCTGCTTTATGGCATTGTATAGGGTGATATCCTCACTTTGGTCCAGAATTGGCAGTCAGGCTGTAGTGCTGCCTCTGCTTACAGGGCGACACCAGAAAGTAGTGTTGTGGTTTATTCCCATCAGGGAGACTACCTTCTTCCTTTAATCCTGGGAGTGGGATATCCAGCGGGAAGGATCTCCAGTAGGTAGATATATGATTGGTGAATCCTGAGGCTCTGGCACGAAATGGTGGTTGTAAGGGTTGGGGGTACAAAATTTTCCTGGTTACCTTGCAGTTATGGCAGTACCCAGTGCAATTTGCCACAGGGGTTTTAGTTCAGTCACTGGGTGCTGGCTTTCTCTCCACCCTACCCCAAGATGTTCTTCCCTACCTCTCCATCCCAGCCCCACTGGGCATGATCCTCGCTGCCTCTGCAATGGGTCTTTAGCCTTTTTGTGTCCTCCCTCAGCTGCACCCCACTGCCATGGCTCTTATACTGAGTCCCAAATCTTTAGTTTAGCTTTGTACCGCACTGGATACCTCGCCTACCCTTTTTTTCATCAAGAGCTCTGTCTCTGGAGCAGCAGCACCCATCGTTCCTTGGTGTTTGTCTCAGAATCCAGTTTAAAGTTGTGGAGCAATTTCAATTTCTTACTCACTGCCTCAGGGTCTAGTTCATGCTAACTTGTGTAATAATTTCAATGTCCTCCTCATTCTCCTGGAGATATGTCCATCCTTCGGACGAGCCCTGGGCATCCCTGGGCCAGGGCAGTGGTTCACTGCTAGTCTTCCCAAGAATGACTTCCAACACTTCTGCTCCTCAGAAAAGAGGCTGGCTTGATTTTTAAAGCTGGTTGCTAGAGCTGGTCAGGGTCAAGGAAGCCTCCAGGTCAGCCTATGACCTGCCCTGAGAGGTGTGGCTCCTGGAGATCCACAGGCTGATGATGTCTCCCTTTAAAGCACTTATATCTCATGGAGGGCTTCAAAATAGCAATATAGTACTAGAATAAATGTCTTGTGTCTCACTCAATATTTTTTTTTCCTCACTGATGGCTCCCCTCTTCTCTCTCTCTCTCTCTCTCTCTCTCTCTCTCTCTCTCTCTCTCTCTCTCTCTCTCTCTCTCTCTTACATCTGTGGGTTTTTCAGAAGTTCAACTCTCCTAATGGCAATTTAACTTTTTGTCATCTTTGGTGCTGATACCGCAAGGGGTTTGCCTTCAGGTTCTTTTGTTCCTGGATTTAAGATTTACTCCAAGACATGGAGTAAATGAGGCCTGTCACAGTTTCACCAGGACTCAGGAGAAGCAAAGCAAACAGTGAGGTATTATTAGCAAAGTAGCAAAGTGAAAAGAATTGTGGAAGGTGGAATGAGTTCCCTAAGTAGAGTGATTTCAATTACATTAATAGCAAATCACTCCCCAGGGAAACTGTACAGAAAAGCAAACTCAGTCCTATATGATTTGACAATAGTTAACTTCAGAAACAATTAAAGACCTTTGAGAAGCAGTGGAGTTTTTCTCCTTCCACCTCCACCTGGAATAAAGGCAACTCTCAAATCAACACCTGGTAGACTTCTCGATGATAGGAGAGGGTTTGGCTCACAAAAATGTATGCATTACTCAAAAGGACAGAGTCAAAAAAGAAGTCCTTGCTACCTCCCATCCCAGAAGTGGACAACATTGATGAACTAGAAACTGAGATGTAAGGCTCTCTTTCTCTATGATTAAGGAAATTCCATTAAGGATGAGACACTTTAGGAAGAGCACAACTACAATTGTTTTGTTTCTTACCTTCTTCCAGATTCCCTCTTACTAGGTGACAGACATATGGAGGCAATGTTTTATTGGCAAAATATGAAAGTGAAAATAAGGGTAGAAGGTGGGAAAGGCAAGGGCCAAGTGAAAGTTAGGATGAAAGATGGGTAAAGTGAAAGTACTCCCTAAAGGCAGACAGTGGGTCATTCCCAGAGGACCTTGAGTTCTAGGGGTTGGGACCTTTATGGAGCTCTGGTTGAGTTCCATGCTCATGGCTCCACCTAAGGGTGTTTCTCTCTGGTTGACCACAAGGGGGTCAAAACCACAAATGTTTTATATAATGAGCGTATAATGATCCAGGTTCATCAAAAAGTGAACCTTGTTCCATCTACATCTGCACTGCATGCTGGTTAGAACTGGCCCACAAAGTTTGGTTCTGTTATCTCTTTTTGTAGAACTTCTGATTGGTAGGTTCCCTGACCTTTAAGATGATTTGTAGGGCCCACTTTCTGTTGTTTATTTTTTTTTTTTCCTGTTTTCCTGTTTTTCACCCTTCCCCATTCCCTGGTCATAGCTAATTGCTACCTAACAGTGCTATCGGCCCACCAAAAAAGAAATTTCTAAAGCGATATCATACTCTCTGATTCCTTAAGACTAGTCAACATCCTTTCTTGACATTTTCTTTCCAACTTACTGTTTTTATACATATGCCAATAAGCTAAATTTAAATTGAGAGATCTCTAAAAAATTTTTTCAGTTTAAGAGTCAAACTATACAGCAACTCAACCAAACTCGTTAGCATTTTAATGTAAGCATAGACCAAAAAAATTTACCCCTGGTAACAATCCAGATGTACACATGGCCAGAACTCATTTCCCCAAGAAAGTTTAGAGAGAAAAGTTCTTCAATGAGGTATGAAAACAAAGGTCTCAAGAGGGAGACCAGAAAGAAAAAGCCATGAAATCAAAATAACTTCTTCTGGATGAGAGTCCGGCAGACAAAGACAAACAAGCACAGGGAGAAACCTGGAGACATCAAAGGAATTCTATTTCTTAACCACAGAATCAATCAAAATCAAGAATAATGACCTTAAACCAAAATGACATTCCCATACCCAAGAAACTAGCTTCTCCGCGTTTTCTCCTACTAATCAATTTAGAGGAAAAAATGTTTCTTACCACTTTTTTCCTTTGGATATTTGTAGAAGTAGCAAGATCAGGATACTTTTACTCTAAAAGTAAAGATTAATAACTTTCTTTTCTACATTCTTCTGGAGAATAGAGACAAAAGACCATTTCTGGATTATAAGGGTGGAGGCCCAAGGAGTAGCATATATCTTCTTTAAGGCAAGGGCTAAAAAGTTACAAGAATAGGAGCATCTGCTTTGCCTCCGTGATTGTCCTTTACTGTCCTTTGCTCTTTATATCAGAGTGGGACACATACAGGAGAGCAATTCTGAGAAACTTGGGGTATTATGCTTTTGTTCTATCAGCACCAATGTCTTTTATTTTTTGCTTGACATGACATCATAAAGATATTCCCATACTATTAAACATTTTTCATAAATGCCAATTCTTTGATGAGTTACTATTGTAGAAATGATCCCCCACCTGCTTTTTTAAAAAAAAATTTTTTTGAACGAACTACCAAACCACCTGCATTTCAATGGAAAAAAAAGGTCTGGAAACATTTAACCATGTTTTAAATGTTTCTGGAATAGGCAGATTTTGACTTCCACTCTTAGGTTAACCGCTCACATTTAGGGCAGCTATTCTTTATTCATGACCTTGAAGCAGCCTTCGGGAACCATTGAACAATAAATTTGTGCCTGCCCACTCTGGGCACTTCCACACTAGGAAGAAAATAGCCTTTTAAGCAAGAAAATGAATGTTTCTGAAATGGTGGATAATTGCTATCAAGTTGACGGAAATTTAAAAAGTGAAGGATACATATAAAGAGATAGAGACTCCTAAGCCTTTTGGATTTTAGAGACACAAGACTTTTAGAATTCAGAAGAACAAGTGAGAAAGAGAGAAAGAAATTGGCTGGAGTAATTTATTTGTCCAGCTCTAGGATGCTAGGTGAGAGTAACCATTTATTCAAGACCAGACAAGACATTGGGTGACATAAATACTGATAAGACATTAAACTACAAAGTTTCTTAACTTGTGAAAAGTTTACAACTCAGAGTTAAATATATTGAAAAGTGATAAAATCATATATGTTGATACCATGAGTTAACTTCTCATATTTTAATATGTATCAGTGAACAATACAAAAATGAGAAATTTGTTTCTTGAGAATATCTGTCCAAGCTAAGTGTGTTTTAACATTAACTTGTATTGACAGGAAAATAATACATGTCCTTAGAGGCAGTAATTATAAGATATATAGCACTGTTTTAAAACTAATCATAAAAATCAACACCAAGTAGTTTACAAAAAATATTAAAGATTCTTGTCTTTCCCTTTGTAGTCATTTTACAAATGAACAATAAAAACAAGGGAGGAGGTGCTTTTGGAAAGTTCTGAGTCATGCTATTTAATCAGATCTGCACTGTTGATGCAGAGACACAAGCAGTTAACAATCTGCTCGATAGATCTTTGTGGAGAGTGGCTTAATGAATAACTGCCATCCACTGACACTGCTCTACACATTTTCTTTCTGTGTGTTTTCTCTTTCTGGCCATTGGGTCTAAAACTTAGTAATACTTTGTTCCTATCTTCCTCTTCTTTTGACTTTGTAAAGTCTGGTAACTGAGATTCCCTTCTTTTATTACTTTTTCTTGTCTATCAAAATTTATGACAAGGAAGAGACTTTAAGAGACCAAAAATGTTAGCTATGATTCTTCTAAAGACAATGATGAATAGTTTTTCTCAAAACTGTGAAAGATAAATTAAATATAACAATAATTTAAAAAACAACTGTATGAAAGCAGCAAGTCCAATGCCTAACAAAAGCTGTCAGACTTCATGCATTTACTTGTTTTCCATCAAATTAAAATTAATGTTTAGGGAAAAACTGACTGGAAGCAAATCCGAAATGGTTATTAGTCACTATTTGATATCATTTGGTCTTGTATTTAAATTGTGTTCTAATGTTGACCACTGATTAAAGACAAAATCTCTCTTGCAAAAACATTTTATGTACTACATGCTGATGAGGTCAGACTTATGGGTTTTTGTTTTTTTTTTTTTTTTTGTGATTGCTTATGTGTGATGAGTACTAGTGACTTTAATTTTATTTTGATTATCATTGTCCAAATTATGTTGTAAGTCAATGACATCAACATGATAAAATCATCAACTTCAATTTGAAGCAGGATTTAAAATATGAAATCAATAACTAGGTTGGAAAGGAATTAACATATTTTAATACATAATTTAATGATACTATTATAAATATATTGATGACTTAATAGATAGTAATTATATGACGTAGATCCCATGACTACATCACCAAAAGAAAGCAACACAATCAATAAAGAGAACAACTTGGATAAATCAAATAAGTGAATAGCATTTTTTACTTTAGAAGCCAAAATTTGACTTTCACAACATTGTGTTTGAATGGAAATTAAACATAATCTAGTAAAGGAGTTATTTTTTAATTGAATCAAATCACCATTAACTCAGACAATTGCAATTGATCAGCTAGTTCAATCCTCTGTTTCTATAATGGACAAAATTGAAAATGACTTTCAAATTCTGTTTCAAGTACTATTTACTTTAACTTTTAAATGACATATTGCATAGCTTTGCATTGCTACATTCCCTACTACACTTTTATACATTCTTGTTAGCATTTCCTTTTATTATATACTAGAGGATTTTGAAATTTGATAAAGGTGAAGAGTAACAGTATAATTAAATGAGCAATATGGGAGACTTCTGAGGTTTAAGTCACAGAAAGGAATTGTAGCAATCTATTGCTCCACAGAGTTCATTCTCATAGATTTCCTGGGTATCTTACCATGAAACAACCCAAAATCACTACCAGTAAAAGTCAGGATATAATCTGTGGTTGACCTTTTATGAAGATAATGATAGATAAAACAATGTGGTCTTGAAATTTTTGCTAGTTAAACTAGTCATAATTTGTAAATATAAACCAACTAAACTTGAATTTATTATTTTAGGCAAAAGGAGTTACATGTTTTATTTTGGAGTTTCTCTTAGATGATTTTTCTCTATTTATGCTCAGAAGAGAACCTGTTAGCTTAATGAGAACCAATTTTCCAAGAGGAGAATTAGGGATCTCTTTAAATGAATAAGAAGAAAGTACATTTCTCTGCAGGCTAGGAATGCTTTTTGTCTGTTGAGTATTTGATGTTGTTTTCTACAGCTGAAGTTTTTTCTACTTTATGGAATTTGAAAAAAATAACCCATAGAGAATTATTGCTGGGCAGGACATAAACATTCCAAATATAATTCAGTTGAAGGTTTTTAAAAGACATTAACTCTTTACCTGAACTAGAAGGTGGCTACGAATTTGCTTTGATTACATTTTAAGTCCTGATTTGTTCATTCATCCCACAGAGAAAATATCTACAGGGTGTTCTTGAAAGGCAGGAAGGTGATAAGGAATTTACACCTTAGACAAAACCATTTTCCCCTTTGAATGAATCTAAAAAAGTCAGGAGGCACTCTTGTTAGATGTTTGCAAACTTTGTAACTTTCTGTATTCAACTCTTATTTCACTTTTCCCAGAGTGATTAACTTTTATCACTCCTTCAATTCTAAGTGATATCCTAAGCTGGGTAGAGTATTCATGGTTGGAGCCCTTTTTCTTTTAGCACTTTGAATATATCATTCTATTCCCCTCTTGTCTGAAAAGTTTCTGCTGAGAAATCCAAAGATAGGTTTATGGGCATCCCTTGTATGTAACTTGCAACTTGTTTTCAGCTGCTTTTAAGAGTCTCTGTCTTTGATTTTTCTCATTTTAAGGACACTTGGTGTGTCTGGGTTTGTCTTGTTTGGAACTTCTTAGATTTGAATGTCTGTTTTCTTCCCCAGGTTAGGGAAATTTTCAGCTATTGTTTTTTTGAATAAGGTTTCTGTACCTTTTCCCCACTTCTACTATGATAAAGATGTTGTTCCTCTTGAAGTTACCCCATAAGTCTCATGTGTTGTCTTAATTGCTTTTCATTCTTTTTCCCCTCCACATGTCATGATCAGAGAGAGAATTCCTGAAGGCAGTACAGCTGAATATGATAGAAAAAATAAAGAAAGAAATAGACTGGAGGCTATTGTCCAGAAACTAAGGCATGATGCTGGTACTGAGGCATTGCCATGTCAGCTTCCCTGATTATCATAAACATTCTTTAATTGTTTTCTTTCATTTTGATTCTATTCCTGTTTCCAATCAATTAAAGCTAAATTTAATGAAGGCATCTGAGGGAGAGCAGAGATGTCAAGCGAGGATGGAATATAAGAAATCTGAGTTCAAATCTTGTTCATATCATTTACTTGATAAGGTATTTTATTTTTTTAAGAATCAGCTTCCTTTTCTATAAGATTTTTTCCTCTATGAGATTAAAGAGAAAGGATATTTTTGGTACATGACACCAACTCAATGATCAGAAAATCTATTCAATCAAAATTTAGTAATAATGCTCAATAACAATAGGTTTATCTGTAAAGAATGAGGAAGGACTGTGGTAACATTTTAAAAAAAGAAAGGCACAGGCAAGAATGAAGGCAAGCAGAGGCAGGCTGAGAGGAAGAGAGAGGAGGAAGAAGCATTTTATTTATTTTATTTAGTTGTATATCTTGAGTGTTCACCCTGGCCCTCGGATGTGAACCTAGGTCCATGGGATACATGTAGACTGCACCAGCTGAAGGAGAGTGATCAAGCCACTACTCTACCAGAGCACGCCATAAAGCTATTTTTGAAGGTTTTCTTTTTACAGTCTAGTAAAGGAATATTGCAGAGTAGCATTCATCTCTGTAATAGACTGTCAGTTTAATACTTTTGTAGACTGATGTATGTAAGTCTATATACCATGGTGCATCATGGTGGAGTAGAGGGTAGGTGCAGTCCACATATATCCTCAAGTTCTGGGTTCACACCTTGAGCCTGGCAGGAGCATTAAGATGAACAACTAAATAAAATAAATGAACTTTTTTTTCTCCTCTCTCTTTCTATCTGCATGTCTGCCTCTGCTTGCTTTCATTCCTACCTGTCCCTTTCCTTTAAAAAAAAAAAAAAGACTAATAACTAATACCACATTCTTATTCTAGAATTGGTCAGGTTGAAAACTATTCACTATTTCCCCCAAATTATTTTCTTAGCTTTGCAATTTGCTTGTTTCTCACGCTGTGATTTAAATTATTTTGTCTGGTCAAGATTTAATCACTTAAATAAAGGGACTGCTATAACTTTCCTTGGTGGATATGGGGAGAATTCAACAGAGTAGCATGGTAGCTTACAATATGGAGAAATTTTAATCATTTCTGGTGATAGCATTGATACTTATCTTTGCATAGCCACTTTGATAGAGATTTTTTACCATTTAGGCAATACCATTGAAATGACTACTTGAGGTACACAAAGTCGATACTACTAACTATAGTAGTAGTATATATCACTAGGGAAAATAACTGTAGTATATAGTATATATCACTAGGGAAAATAACTGTAGACTGCAGGTATGATTTTAGGTATCCATGCTACCTGTCCTTGAAATACAATGTAATTTGTATATGGTCAGATTCATGTCACACTTGAGGCTTTGACTCTCTCACTGTGTCTTGAATCATGAGTTCACATTCAAGGTTAGCAGTTTTCTGAATATTGATTCCACTAGATGGAGGTTAAAATTAATAGAATCAAACAAGTGAAATCTCTTGAGGGAGTCAAATAAAAACAAAAACGTAAATAAAAATGGACCTATTCAAATACCCAGCTTTTTGAAACAATGTTTTGCATTTCAATTTGTTTTGAGAATCTACGTGCTCTTCTATAACAGCAATTCATTATCATGTTACGATAGACAAAATTATTATAAAATATGTGTTAAATTGAAAGCACAGTGATTTTCATTTATGCTCTTACTATTTCTCATCTGTGGGACTTATTACTCTAGAAGGCATCACTGGGAAGTGATGGAGGGCATGGGTTCAAATTATGGCTCATGTCCTTCTTAGTTGTTTGACCTTAAGCAAGTTACTTAAACTTCCTGTGCCTCAGTTTCCTCATTAGAAAGCTAGGACTTTTTTTTTTTTTTTTTTTTTTTTTTTTGTGTGTGGGAAGCACAGTAAAAGGTTTAATTTAGAAAAGAAATGGGTCAGATTTAATAACACGTATGGGGAACTGACATGGCAGTAAATTTTGAGGTAACTGGGGTAGACTGAAGATTTTTGTCCCGTGTTGAGGCATGAGAAAGGGGTCTGGGGCATAGAAGAGGGGGTCTTCATACAGCAAAGAGGGATATAATTAAAATTCAATCTGAAAAGGAAGATAAATTTCTTAGATAAAGAGAACACCAAAAACAGTGCCACTGCAACAACATCCACAGAGTAAGATTCTGGTGAGAATTAAATAAGTTTACATACAGTGCTTGTAACTGGGCCTAATTCTTAATAAATGGTAGCTATGTTTTCAATTATATAGTTTCTAGACTCTAAGGGTTAGAAAGTTGTCTTTATTACCATTTTCTTCTTAGCATGTATTACAATGTCTGTGTACAATAAGTAACCTGCAAACTGTATTAAACAAACTGAACATAATTAATAAAATTTGTTAGAACAATGACAATAAAAAACTAAAAAATTAATTAATAATAATGTATCATTCAATATTGGTCAATTAATATAATAATGTCAATGAAAATAAAGCCCTGCTAATGAGATTCAGTTTGGTTGACTCCATGGTCAGATGATAAAATGGTTGAATTAAGACAGATTGGATTAACGAAATTAGGAAAACTTGTAACTAAATATTGTAGTGCCTTATTTGAAAGTGTAATTGCTTAATCTCACTATCTCAAAACAAAAGCGCATTTGAGAATTATAGAAGGCCTCATTTACAAAAACAGATGGGCCAAGGAAATATTGTTGGTAACAATATAGTACATTTTATATTTTATCTTAAATATCTTTGCATGTAAATCCTGTCCTAAGCAATAGCACTGTTTTAATGACATAGGGTTATAGCCTCATGATATCTGAGGATATATTTAACAGTTGGAAAGAATTCCAGACTGGGTCAAAATCAGTAAAATACTAATTCAACACTGGCTCCTTCAGAAGATCTTGAATTTTATGTAAGGTTAAAGGGAACAAAAGACACAAAGCAACTCACTTGAGTATCTTCTAAGTACCTTGTACTGTTCTAGACAAGTGGAAATATATCATAGAACCCAATGGAGGACAACCTCTGCCTTGATGGGTTTACTTAAAGAGATGAGCTAGACTCATGGTCTAGTTTTGTCCTTAAGGTATAATGCCATATGAAGAGGAAATATTATATTGCTAAAAAGGGCCTTGTGTTTTTGTAACTATGTTGTATGTAAAAGAAATTAAAAATGGAGAATGCCTGGCTGGAGAGGGGAGAGTGTTTGATATTGCTGGTGTCGTGAATTTTACTATTGACCCTGCTGTCTGCATGTTAGTTACATAGTCACCCGGAGCCACAACTTGTTTATTTGGACAATGGGCTATTGTGATGACAAAATGAGATCGAGTTTGTAAAGTGCTTTGTTGTTACCTAAAGTGGGTGCTCAGAAAAAAAGGACCTACAATGAGAAATTTCTAAATCCAAGATATTTATTTACATTGACTATTTACGTTTTTTATAGTTCAATGAAGAGATTAAAATCTATCTCTGATACTTAGCATTAGACTACCTAAGATTTTATTTGCCCTGTTTTAGACCACGTCTTGCATTAAATATGTTACAAAAACAGAGTCTGAATTTTCAGATCACTTCTTCTGTTTTTACAACACTGCATCATCTAAAAATGTTTCTTTTGTTGTATGTAACAATGAATTATTTAGGTTTGAAATCAGACACAATTATTTGTATTATTGATGTA
Organism: Solenodon paradoxus; assembly: GCA_004363575.1. Classification (NCBI taxonomy): domain Eukaryota; kingdom Metazoa; phylum Chordata; class Mammalia; order Eulipotyphla; family Solenodontidae; genus Solenodon; species Solenodon paradoxus. Next base: position 955,681 of record RJWH01000020.1, read on the forward strand.
ACATCCCATGCGAGTTTATGTGGATGTGCCTGAATCCACATGGCTTGACCTCTATCTCACCTTTCAGTCTCATGGAAGCTTGAATCCCTTTTTCCCTCTGTTGTTAAATTAAAAGAATTTCTTTGAGATTTAGCTTTCAAGCTATAACAAGCCTCAGATACAATGTAAGTTATTTTAAAAATGTTTGGCAGACCTTGGTTTGAAGAAAAAAAAACCGGTAAGATTTAGTCCTGGGAAGTGATAACCTAAAGGAAAATCAATTGATGCAGCAATACTATGGAAAACCTTGAATGTGTATTCCCTAGGCAAAAAAAGGAATAATGTTATGGTCTTTGGAAAATATTACTAAATTATTTTCAGAAAAGGTAGAGAGAATTAAGAAGTCTGCTTCCTCTTGTAATCTAATTGAGAAGCTAAGGGCATTTGATATTTGTCATATCAAAAATTGTTTTGGTGGAAGAAAGCACATAACTACAATTTCTTCTATATTTGTAAGTACAAATGGAGAAACTGATTTTGAGTCTTGTGTTCCAAACTGATTGGGCCATAAATTCATGGTAAGAATCCAGCTCTTCTCAATCAGCTTTCATGTTTTTTCACCCCTAATTCTCTCAGGATAGAAACCAGATACAATAGTTAAATTTAGGGAAAAGAATCAACACTATTAGTAACCAATTCACTGATCCTAATGAATGAAAAAAAAATACTACTAACTTTTTACAATGCAATGTCTTTTTTTCTTTCATTTTGTGTTTCAAAAATTATAAACCTCTCTGCTTCTTGGTAGTGTCTTTGAATATAGTTTCTAACTGAGTCAAGACATTGTACTTCCTTTTATTAGTATAACAGTGATATGATGGAACTTTGAGCTTAATATAAGGATATTATTAATTTTGTGAGCACTTTAAAATAAATTGATAAGCTGTAAATAATCTACTAAGTACCATTGAGCTTGGAGTCAAGGATTGGTTTTAATTCCCTCCTAGCACCAGAATTACTAGTTGCAAAGCCTTGGACCCATCATTAGACTTTCTTGTTTAATTTCTTCATTTTTGAATAAGGGTGATAATAATAGTCAACATTATTTAAACCACAGGATATATTTATGACTATTATCTACTGATAGCCTGTCATCTGTGTATCTATATATGGCAATATACTTAATCATTATGCAGTATTATACCCAAGAATATATGTTTTCATATGTATCAAAATTTTTCACTGATAAAACATGTCGAGCATATAGTGAAGCAAACATAATTGGGTTTTAATTTTCTCTGTTTAATGATCCTAAGTTGCCACAAATTCTAAGTCACATCAGCATTTTATGTACTAATATGAAGGAAAAATACATTGTCAAAGTAGAAAACAAAGATGAAATGCATTCTGATTCTGAAGACAGTATCATCTGAACAAATGTGCATCTTATTTTAATTAATAGAATGTGGTCAATTAATTGTCACCCTCATTTAACTTAAGGATATGTCATTTTCAGACCTAACGATTATGAAAGTCGCATGGATCTTACATCTTCAAATGTCACATTAGATTTAAAAAGTATTAATCTAGGAGTAGTATATTGGCAATCCAGTCTAGGCTCTGGCTCGACAGAGTTAGAGTTTCCTTTCTACCATTTAGCAGTTGTATGATCCTTGCTGAGTAGCTATGACTTTTTATCATCATCATAATTATTGTTATGAGCATTGTTTATGAAATGAGACAATAAGCAATCTCTATAATGACTCATTAGTGTTGATTAGAGCATATTATTCCTTTCAAAGCATAGTTGAAATATTTTCTACTCATCACAAAAGAACGTCATGAACATTTAGTTGGTTCAAGGAATTCACATCTCTGTTTCTGGAGAAACAGCTTCGAACTCTAATGCTGCTGACAGTGGGTTAGAATCTGATGGATGAAATGTTCATACACACATATGACTACAGTGTGCTAATAAATCATTTCCTCCAAATGGTGCTCCTGTCATCATGTGCATCAGTTAGCAGTGCAGTGGTTCTCAGAAAACATTTGGAACAAATGTGCACTCCTTTAAAAATATGTTCTATTTTATCCAAACCAAAAACTGTCATGCTCATTTAAATTTTATTCACAATATGTAAGAATATATTCTATTTTGGCTGGAGAACATATTCAATTCAAGTCAATTTATTTTGCCTGCAGTGAGTCACAGTGTGATATAGAAATGATGTAAAAATAATTTATAAATCAGCCCAGGCTTCAGAAAAAATGCTTCATCCCCTTTGTCTTTCCGTATTTATAGAAAAGAACAGAATCTCATTCTGTCAACTTGTAGACTGTGTGGAGTAGGCAAATGATTAAAACTCTGGACTTAAAATTTGTCACTCATAATGCAGACACCACCAATTTAATAAAACGTTAAAACAGGTAATCCAAGTGCCTGATACATAATATTATGTGCAACTATATTAATTGCTAGCTCTTCCTTCGCTCTTAGAATGATGCAGGGTTTTTTGTTTGTTTGTTTTCATTCTAGATTCTCCAAAGGACCTAGTGTTTCATTTTTGCCACTTCTACATTTCTAGAGACTCATATATGGTAACTCTGAATGAAAATTTAGTAGTATGATTTAAAGACTTTTTTCTTTGTATTCAAAATATGTTTTCATTTGAGGATTGTTGGCAGCAGGATTTTAGGTATTCTAGAATTGTTGACCATTTCTTTTGCACTTCACTTTGAGTCTAAGCTAAATACCAGACTCCTCTTACGCCAAGAAACAGAGTTGGGTTATTGCTAAAATTTACATAAACATGTGCACGGATGGAAAGGCATTCACTTAGGAAAAACTTTGCAACTCGTTTTTGGATGGCACTGGCTGACCTTGGGTTGACCTGCTATATGAGTTTCAAATCAACCTGGCAATGGAAGGATTTTTTGCAATATCAAAACACAATGCTCATTTACTATTTTCCGGGCTACTCTGGGAATTGTAAAAGCTGTAAATTCTTAGCTCTTTGATCTTCAGCTCCCAGTTCATCCCTAGTTCTGTGTGACTTTCTGTAAAATTAACTCTCTTAGCATGGCCATCCAGCGTAACCACAAAGAATACTTATATAGTAGGGACAGTTTCCCCAAACAGGTTTTCACTGAGATCAGCAGTGAGCTTCTGACCTCTTGATACTTAGGGATTTTTCAGAATGACACTTTTCAATCAATTAGGCAAAGAAAAGCATCATCATGACAAAAGGAATCCGCTCATGTCAAATTTATCAGATTTAGGGAAATTGATCATATATAGTCCTTCTTGTAAGGAGACTTAAAGTTCATTTGGTATTGACTAATCAGGAAATAAATGATATTTATGATTTGAATCACACTGTAACTTTAATAAAGTCTATGACTAACTAAAGAAAAAAAAAACAAACATACAATTCCAGATTATTAGTGATTTCTTCTCAGCATTCAACTCAACTTTGTTCTTAATTGCACCGACCTCATTGCTTGAGTATGTCAAATTCACTTTTTCCTTTCCTTTTTGGATGGTGATACATGGAATGCCCTTGTATAAACACAGAGCATGAGCACAGTTTTATTTCATTTCCTTAACTCTTTGTTTTGCTAGTCCCTCATTCTTCTGTGTGTGCATTCTTGACTACTGATGAATTCAGTTAGTATTCTCAAGAAAGTGTGTAGAGGGATTCTTGAAGAAAAAGCCGAGGAACAATTCAAGCTGAAAAAAAAAAAACATTAAAAAAGTAGGTATATTTGTCAGGATTCTCAAGAAAACAGAATCAATAGGTTGTACAATGAGTGAGATTTACATTAAGAAATTGTCCCATGCCATTGTCCCATGTGAGCTGTCAAGCCTGAAATTTGCATGTAAGATCTGCAGGCCAGAGACCCTGCAGTAATGAGTCTGAGGGTATTCTGGAGATACTATTTCTTCTTTGGAAAACCTTAATCCTTTTCTCTTGAGGTCTGCAATTGATTGGGCAAGATCAAACATAGTATGGAAAATAATTTGCTTTACTCAGAGTCTACTGATTTAAACATTAATCACATCTAAAAAGTACCTTTAAAACAACATCTAAATTGGTATTTGATAAAAACATTTGGACACCAAGGTCACATATCAAATTAAGCATCAGCATCACAGTGAAATATTTAGTTTAAAAAAATGGAAAAAATATAAATATTCTTTGAAATTTACAAATAAAAAATATTTTTCGAGCAATAGAAAAACAAGTGTTTTAAAATCAATCAAAAGTAAGTATGATAGTCAATATTCTGAAAAGATTACAGGACTCAGGTCAGAAAATTGACATAAATCAAACTCTTCAAACACTTCCCTGATTCTACTTTTGGATAATCTCTTAGAATTACCTTTGAAACCACTTGAGATAATTTTTAATATTTTTTCCTAGTGCATTTAATAGCAAAAATTCTTTGTTGTGATTCTTAGCCGGAGTATTAAGAACCTCATAAAAATATAAGAAGATAAAACATACACCTTTTATTTCATATATTTATCACATTCAAAATAAGCTTTTGAAATAATGTAGCACATATATTTTTTACTATATATAATACATGATTGTATCCAAAACAGAATTTTTTTTTTTTATTTATTTTAAAGGAAAGGTGAAGGCAGGAATGAAGGTAAATAGGCAAGCAGGCAGGAAGAGAGAGAAGAAAGAATTAATTTATCTTCATTTTTATTGTTTACATTGCTTGTTCCTTCAGGTCCTGGAATCCGAACCTGGGTCTTTGGGATGTATATGGACTGTGCTTGAACAGAGGTGGCTGATCTGACTGCAACTCCACTAGGATAGGCCCCCAAACAGAATTTAAGTAATCATTGGAAATAAGAATAAGTGCTTATATGCTCTACTTATAGATACATTATCGTCTCAATCTTTGTTAAGAGATGAGACATCCCAGGAGCTAGCTGAATTTTAATGACTCTCCTAAATAACACCTAAAATGTACAAATTGCTATTTTGATTCACTAATTTTCAATATGGCCTATTTATTACACTTTCTCAATGGATTTTGAATGGTTGAATTGAATTATTAGGTATACAACAAGTGCTACTGAATAACTTAAAAAAGAATCTACCTAGTGGCAGAAAAGTAGAAAACACGTCTATCTTATTTCAATAAGAACATTTGTGAGTTAAAATACAAAAAATAAATTCACTAAAGAGAATCCTTGATGGGACAGTGGGGTACATTTGAATGTGTAAGCAAAGGACTAGGCGGAACAAGAAAATAAAGGAAGTGCCACCAAACCCAGGATGTGTCATCTTTCTGACTCCATTAATTTCCATTGCTTAAGCAAAGTAAATACAACTCTTCTCATCTTCAAAGCACTTCATAAAGAAGGCAAGATTAAGTACCATAATACTAGGGTGATTTTCTATTTTGCTGATAAACTGATGAGAAACATAAATGACCTTTCTAAGGCTGCAGTTGAGTTTTGACAAAACGGGGATTGAAGAAAGAACTCCCTGCCCTTTCCTCACCAGGGTACTTTTCTCCCTGGATTTTGCAAACCCATACAGATGAATCATCAGGAGAGCAGGCAATCTGGCTGCCACATGGAAAGAAGCAAGTTTGGGATTCTCTTGGAGTTCAGAGGTTGTTGGTTCAGTCTGAGTAATGCACAGCTGAAAGTCAGCAGCACAATCTCAGGTTAACACAGAGGAAGATGAAGAAAACCCTGACGGGAACAAAGAGATGTTTAAAACATTTGTAGTGCCACCCTAGAAAAATTCAAAACAAAGCAGTAAAAGGAAAGTTGATCTGTTGGAGCATTGCACAGGAATGACAGGCTTTCTGTGTGGAAATCTCCTTCCTGAAGAAAACTTTCAATTCTGAAAAATACACCTAGATTTAAGAAGACTCCTCTCCCAGACATTTTCTGACTGGATCTCCTTGAGCAATTGATTTTCCCATTAGACACTTGCTGCTAACTGGCCACATGGAAATAAAATGGCCTTGGGAGTTTTGTACACATTCTAGGTTTAAGAAAAACTTTGTCTCATAAAATCATTGGATTTCTTATGTACCCTAGATTGTTTGCAGCTCTTTGGCTGGAGAACTTGTTTCGTGACTGTGAAAACGTCCGTGACCATAGACACAAAGGGCACAGGGTCATGTGACCTGAACCAAAGGTGACCTCGTGGCTTCACTTCGTTTACAGTCCCCCCCAACCAAGCTATAAATAGACGTGAAATGAATTATAGTTCAGTTCAGAAACAAAGTGAAGATGTTCCCGTGAGTCTGAAAAAGTTGACCATTTTGCTTGGCTTGCTCCTGAGGAAGGTATTTTGAAAGCTACATAGACCAGATCTCACATAAATGTCATTTCACTGAGACTTTAGAAGTAAAAATTATCCATGAAGTAAACCACAGACACTGTTAACATTTTCCTTGTTCCAATATCTAACAATGATCTTTTTTTAAATGACTGGTCTCTGGGAGAAAGATGGTTGAGGCTACAGTAGAATATGAGAGACGTGTTCCCTTGTAATCTGTAATATTTTCCTAAATGAAGAAACACCAGGATGTCAGAATCAAGCAGGCCTCAGCTAGTACAGTGCTGCTACAGGCTTATGAAATATAAAGAACAGACGTGTCACACCATGATCTTTCTTTCCCAAGAAACACACCCAATGTCAGCATGACTTCTTCCAAGGGGTGTCTTAAGCTCTCCTTTTAGTTGTTGTTTAGAGGAGGAGGTAAAAGAAAGTGGGAAAATATTTATGAAACAACTGGAAAACATTCCTCCTTAATAGAATTGTTTCTCACTGTTTTTCTTGGTTAGCCCAACATTTGGCCATGTGACTTGTGTTTTTGTCTCTCCATGTACAGACACCGATTAGAGTCAGAGGGCAATTTGCCCCAGGAAGGACCTTGGTGAGGAAGCCTCGTTTCCAGACTCTAGAATAAGCAGCCCTTGCCTCTGCCATAGGCCATGCTCCTTTGTGGATGCAAATCACACAGCCTTAATATCCCTTGTTGGTGAATAGCGATGTTGCAAGAAAGCAAGCGAGGAAACAAACCCACAGGAATGGAATTCATGCTTCCACCGATATCTGGTTGCATGAAATGTCAGTCGGTGTTCATTGAAGGATGCCAGAAAGTATTCGCTGACTGATATTTTCCATACTAACCCCAAATCATAGATTCATTTTAGTATTTCTTGAAGGCACGTTGATTTGCACTAGTCACAAACTAAAATGCAAAGAGCTATGGTGAGAAAAAGGGAACACCTCAGGAGGAATCAGTACAATGGAAAATAGGATCCTGAAAGGAACAAAAATGATTCTCCCAGAGTGACAAAAGGGGTTAGAAGACAAGGTTAGAATATTTAAAACACGCTGTTTCTCAATTTTGCTCAGGATTTGTTATGCCCAGATGTAGTAGAAGAGGCAAGCTGTCCACAAGGAATTGAGCTATCCATTTCCTATACCATGTTTTCACTAACTTAAATCAAAGCCTGAACAATTTATGCAAGAGACATTGCACTGAGAATGGAAAAAAAAGGAAAAGAAAAAAAAGCACTGCACTTAAAGAAGGTATAATTTTTTTATGTTTTGACTAATTTGGAAAGAAGAGGGCTAATATGTTAAGCTGTATTTTATAGTCTAGTAGAAGAGCTCTTAAAACATGAGCAGAAATTGTCATCAAAATAATGAACATAATCAATCTCAATACCAACCATGAAAGAACTGATATTTTCAGATTACTGTTAATACCACCTGCTGAAAAGAGGGTATATTCTGATTTACTAGAAAATCAATTACTCTGATTTCATTACATCTTAGTAATGGTGATGATGATGATGATGATGATGATGATGGTGATGATGATAAAAGATCTCACCTTGTGCCTTGGCACTAAGCTGGTGTCTTAGATATAGACTACATAAAGCCCAAGGACCCAGGTTTGTGACCTGGGGCGGAGGATGGTGGTAAGCAACAAAAAATGATTAATAGCTAAAAGTGCTTCCTCCTCCTTTTCCTTCTTTATTTCCTTAAAAATGCTTCTTTTTGGCACACCCTGGTGGAGCAGCAATTAGATCAGTCGCCTCCAAAGCAGCAAGCCTATACCCCTGGGTTTGAGTCCTGAGTCTGGTGAAGAAACACCAGTATGAATATCTAAATAAAAATAAAATAAAGATGCTTCTTCCTCCTCTCTTCCTGCCTGTCTACATGCCCTCATTTCTGCCTGCATCTTTCCTTTAAAAAAAAAAAATGTTTCTTTTCTTTCTTTTTATTTGCTCCCATCATGTTTAATATAGAGACTGAAAAACATAGAAGGGGGAAAACACAAATATTTTGAAGATTGTCATCAAAGAATTAAATGTGTATCAGAAACAGTCTCCAGAGGTTCTTCTCAGTAGTATATACAGAATTCCATGAATTGAAATTTACCCAGACATCTTTAAATGTCTTGGGTATTGGCTCCTCCCTATAGTTTAGGTGATTAAGGCAAAGATTATAAAAGTCATGGACCAAGCTTTAAGAACTGGGATTGGAAAATAATGCAGAACCACACCCTCTTAGGATAGTAACAGAGGGAGAGGAAAGGGAGGAGAAAGCATTGAAGGGAAAAAAAAATGTCTTGGCTCTCATATTAGAGAAATTATTAAGTAGCAACTACGCTACCTGAGTAATATTTCATGGTCGACTGATGTTCAGCACATGGAACAGCAGAGTCAGCAGGCATGCAGATGCCACTGATTTCTGACTTTCAGAGAAGCACGGGCTACAACCAAATCTAATGACTGTGACCCAGAGAGCTCCTAGCAAATTCAGATTAAATTAAGTAGGAAGAAAAGATGGTCAAAAGGAGCAAGATTAATGGACTGCTTTTACTTCCCTATTTTTTCTTTTAATCTTATTTTCTGAAAAATGTTTATTGGTTTTCTAAATAATTTCTATTGTAAAAAGTTGATAAAAAGGATAATATAAAACACAATACACTGAATGTGAAAAAGTAGTAATTGAATATTGTCAATGCCGGTGTAAAACAATTTTAAGATTTCAGAAAGAAATAACTTCTAAAAGTTTGGAGTGGGTAGCTCTTGTTTCCTTGGGTCCAACTCCATTCTACCTTTTCCTGGCATCACAGACTACTGATTTTTTGTTCCTTGGGGTTTAGGCTTAGTTAAACTTTACTTAGTTATTTAACAAATATGCTAGTGCTTCATATAAATGCTAAGCACTGTTCTAAAAATTTCACAAAATTAACTCAATGTCTAGTATAACCCTAGAAATAGTATTTGATCACAATTTCAGAAGAAATTGAGGCATAAGGAGATAACGAAATTTATTCAAGGTTATATATTTCATGAGGAATGGAGCTAGGAAAAGAGGCATCATTAGTAACTGTAAAACATTTCCTCCTTCAAGAAAAGTGCTAAGATAAGCTGGCGATTTCTCCAACTCGTCATGTTGTCTCTCCTCTTCGACGCCCTTATCTGGAGCCCACAAAACACCTCTGTCCAGAGTACACTCTTGTAGCTCAGATGGCCAAGGCGTAGGTAAAACCACGGGCACAGATTCAAGAGCTGGTTTGGGGAAAAAAATAGCAAAAATAAATAAATAAATAAAAAATAGTAAAAAAAGAAAAGAGGCAAAGAAAAATAATTTAGCCATAAAGTGCCTCCATATAGAAAAATGTAAAAAAATACATTTATTCAACACTTTTGGCCCAACTGCTTTGTCCTGTGTCCTTTGTTGATATGTATCATCTGAGTCAGGCAGACACTTCCCAGGAGAGAATGTTTTCTGTGTATCTTTCACTACGCAGTGTTTCTGTTATTCATGGAGCAAATAACTCCTTAATATACTCATCTGGCGATTAAAAAGTAATTCAGTCGAACAAACATCCATCAAGGACCTGGTAGATGGGATGCACTGAGATAAGTGTGGAAATGATCGCAGAATCCTTGCTTGTTCTGCTAGGCCTTGATAATAGATATCAGCCCAAGTAAACAAGAGAGATTGATGCCCCTTTGCTGTGAAGAGCTGCAGGGCTCTCCTCTTTGGTAGTCATGAGTGAATCTTAACTTCTGCTGGAAGCCAGGCCACTCCATGAATGATAGCGCTTCAGGCTTGGGTAGCCTGGAACATGTTGCTTAGTGGGAGGCAGGCTTCCTGTCTTCTTCAGCTCCCATTTGGCAAGGATGCCTCATTCTGTAAGACTGCCTCTGTTTATCTGCACCATATTTATGGTTTTTACAAGTTTATTCTAAGGTTTGGCAGATATGAAGAAATATTTTATAAAGCAAAGCTTGTAGTGGACAAGACTACAAACAAAATTTCTAGAGTATAGCTAAAGTATCTTCACATTGTGGTTCATTCTAAGGTGATTTAATGACCACCCCCCCCCCCCCGCCAACAACCTGCCCCCACCCACCTCCTCTCATTGGCCATAGTCATCAAATTTAAATGAGAAGTCAAGTCTCCCAGCCAGGGTACTACTACTGCATTGTAATGCCAGCGTTTAAAAAGATCATTACATTTATTTGTTCCTTGATATCTACTCAGCCCAAACAATATTTAAGTTTTTCTCATTTTAAACAAGTATTTCTAAAACCTGGGAGTCAGTATATCACCATGTCTTTGGAAAGTCTCTTCCCTGGCCAACCTGAGTCCCATAATATGATTTTAATGGCTTGCGGTTGGCACCCTGATACTTCTGAATGGGAGATTTCACAAAGGCATGTTTGGGGAGATACAGTGAGGTGCCAAGTGTCTACTAAGAATTAATTCTTTATTCAAACATTATTATTTGATTGTTAACCTCATTAGAATTTATACTCAACAGTCACTACATAAATCTGGAAATTAATAAAACAGAACAGCAACACAAAAGAGTGATCACTTTACATGTCTTTATTCTACAAAGATTTAAAGTTATTGGGGATATAAGAACCATTTTATGAGCAGAGAATTTTTTTCTATGGTCTAATTCCAAGCCACTTAGTATGTATTACACTTAAAATAAATCTGATTTAGATTATCTCAACTTGATTAAACATCTTTTTGAAAAAGCTTAGGATTTTCCTTAGTTCCAAACAGAAAAGTAAGTGTAGCACATTAAAATAAGTATGTCTTAGAAGTTCTTCAATTTTGTGATGCACTCTGAAAGCTTGTCATGAAATAAAAGTCATTTTCTCAGAGTTTATCTGAAATCACAAAGTCTTTTCATATGTGATAAAAACATAAAAATGCCAATTTTGCAATATACGTTTCTAAAAACTGCAAAATATTTTCTACCTTATACCTAACATCATAATTTAAACATTACCAAAGTGGTCCCTATTTGGAAGAATAATGCGGTCAATATCCTTGTAAAGACACACCTTTTGAGATACCTGTTTTGTAATATTGTTCTAGTAAAGCAGCATAAGCATTGAGTATAACATTTTATTAATTTACAGTCACTTAAAGCAATAATCAATAAATGATATGAGTTTACCACAATACAACTTATCAGGACAAAACAATTATTTTCCTTGATGAAAGGAACAGAAAGAAAAAGACTTTGGTGAATATTCAAGCTGTAATTAACAATAAACTGAAACAGATAGAGGAATATCTTAAGTGCTGGAAGCAAATCTTGGTTCAAGAGCTTGCTTTAGCTTATTAACAGTTTTTGTTTGTTTAGCTGTCTACCTATATAAAATTAAAAATATATTTCTCTCTTTTTACTATCTCATGAAACATTTCCCAACATTTGGTGGGACTGTGAACCTCATTACTATGATTTCCTTCTGTTTTCATTGACTCACAATGATTTTTCTTCTTTTAAAAAATAGTATCACTATTTCCTTTGCTAACATTGCTATATGCATTTTAGGATATTAAATAGCAGCTTAGTCTTTGTTTATTTCACGCCACACCCACTACCAGAGTTCTAGCGCCCTTTACCACTACCTTCCTCCTCCTTCTTCCCGTCCTCAACCCCTGGTAGTCACAGTCTTGCATCTTGTGAATTTTGTTGAGTTTTTTTTGTTTATTTGCTTTGTTTCTTTATATTCCACATATAAGTAAAACCATCTTGTATTTCTCTTTTTCTTTCTGACTTATTTTGTTTAACATAGTCTGACCCCCTCTGGGTTATTGCAAAGGATACAGTTTTAATCTTCTTAATACATTTGAGGCTTTCTTCTTATAGATAAATATGAGACATAGGTAGTATTGCAGGAGAAAACCAATTAAAAAATTAATGAACTAGACTAAGTTGATGGTGGATGGAAAAAAATCTCGTATGTGAAACACACGTGTATATGACAGTTACTTAAAAAGAATTAAGTATTTTTTAAGCAAAGGCAATATTAGGTTTGATGCAATTTTGCCAAATTCTAAGGTCCTAGCCCAAGAAGACATTAACATGGATTTAAAAATTGTGTATCTAACGTGAGGTGGAAGTTGGGTGAGGACAAAAATGATGCGTAAATAACTATACTACATCAGAGAAATTACACACACGTACCCATACATACACACAAACATTAATACAAAAAAGTTGTTGCCAGCATCAAACTATTGAGATGTAATATTCAGTATTTTGAGATGCAATAATTAATACTACATTGTTAAGGTAAAAGGAGGAGAAATGTATACTATGAAAATCCAAAAGCCATAGTGTGTAGCAAATAATAACCTGATGCTAAAAATATTATAGTTCAGAAATATAAAGGAAATAGAACAATTAGAAACCATGAAGCAATACTTTCAGGAGATAAACTATTCATTGCATTCAGTATTGATAAGATTTTTATTATACATTTAATGTAACCCAGTTTTGGGTCTAACAACTTAAGTGAGATTTAGAGAATGAGGCATAAAAAGAAAACAAATATATAGACAATCAAATATGAGAAAAATCTATCTTTCAGGGACTCATATATAAATTGCATTATTTATACCAGAGAAGGGAGTAGTGGAATGAATACCTGTAACTGAAAAATATATATGAAAATTTACAGAAAAGAACAGTTAGGTTCTCTTTAATAAAATCATAACAGAGAAGAAACCTGGAAAACGTAAATGGGTCCAGAAGAAGTTCATGCTGGTCCCAAGAAGCCTGATCTGAAAGTGAGAGTTGGGAGTGCCTGGAGAAGCACAATGGGAATAAGTAAAGCTGAGAAATAGTCCTGGGAGAAAAGACTAAACTAACAAAACTGTTTCAGCTGCAGAAGAGAAAGCTACACTTTCGTTCACACGATTAAAGAGACCAGACAACAGCCCATCTGTTGTCCAGTCCCCGCCTCCCTGCCAATTATAATTACAACATTGGAATGATATAAATGATAATAAAGCAAAATTCTGTGCTGAGTCAGATATGTCCTCTTTAGACAATGACTGAAAATTCCAGGTTCAGTATTTTCCCCAACAATAAAAAATGTGAGAGTTGCCAGTGAGGTGAACAGTTTTATTTGAGCTTTTGTGATTCAATGTATGTCAGTGATGATGAAGTTATCCTTTGGTCCTGTGGTTTCTCTGCTTTTATTAAACTTTGGAGGGACGGTGCAGACCAGGGAGATTCGGTTGAGAAGGAGAGTGATTTGGATTAAGTTCTTTCTATTACTATTGGCTGTTTCCCAACAGCAAAGGATAAGCCTGAAATATGCTGGGAAAATAATGTATTCCCAAGAAGTTGGGTTTTGCTTACAATCAACTCAGTTTAAGTTTTTCTGGATTTATGAGAAGTAAAATATTTGGGGAATGGGTCATCATTTTCCACACATCAAGAGACAGAATATACCAAGTCTATAGAAGAAAGTTATGTTAACCCCAGGTGAGAACTTTCTACATCGAAGGACTGTAAGAAAGTGGGAATGAATTTATGAGAACTTTCGTAAAATCTGTTTTTCAAGAAACGATGATTACAATAAAAGAAAAATGTACTTAAAATGGTTTTAACTGGTCCTCACACAAATTACTTAGAAATTGCTAAGAGTTTGGCAGGTTATGCCAATGTGCTAAGTAGGGCTTGACCTGGCATGGTAGCTAACTGGTGAACTCCTGCCTAATCTTACAGGGAGGCAGGGACTTTACTCAGGACCTGGATTTGGGTCCCTGAAGGAATACTGGCCTAAGAAACTGGAACCTTCAAACTGGCAAGTGGAAATCTAAATTTTCATTTTATAGTTGGATGAAAAATCTTCAAATTAAAATAGAAGGTGGACCAATCCAAAGATGTTTGCTGGGACCAAGTCTGGTTTGTGGGGATACCCACTTGTGATTTCTGGTTTAAATTCATTTCTGTTTAGGAGGAGGATTGACTACATGACCCCTCATAGGACGTTTCAGCAGATGCATGACATAATCAAGGACCCATATAAAGTTCTCTAACTCTTTACAAGCCATCAGCACGAATTTTACCCTCTCACTGTTAAACGCTGCTGAGGAAGAAAAGGAAGATAAGTGTAGTTCCAGTTTTCCTGGGGCTGAGTCGCTTTTCCTTCACAGGTGCATCATGCTTTGGCATCAAAGAAGAAATCCAAAGGGAGGGTGGGTGACCCATTAGGGTCTTAACAGCAAAAGTAAATTGGGTCCTAGTTTAGAAAAGCGCCTGCATATGGTATAGTCTGAGTATAGTGCAGAGATTCGATTAAATGGCTCCTGGCGTCTCATTCCAGGCTATGATTGCATGGTTGAGCCATTTCTGATCTTGTGTTTTACTCTTTCATTATAATATTCTTTCCTACCTCTAAAAAACTGAGTTACACTTTCCTACCCGCAAAGCCTCAAAAAATGAAATATGAAGAAATTGTGCAACTCATTCTAAAAGAACAATGGACTTTGGATGTTTCGTCTGTGGATTTTGTAAATCATTGGATCGACTGACATTCCCAGATGATGCAGGTCTCTACCACGAAAGGTTTAATTCATACCTAAAATGTTGCCATTATTTTGGGTAATGATATATAATTAAGTCTACCGACAGTTCTCATGCTTTTCTATCGGTGATTCATGGCTGTTGTCAAAAATCAGAGCTCTTTTTGTTCAAGTCTTTGTTTAAAGTGCTCAGCAAACAGGGTTTTCTGAATTCATCAGATCATCCAGATAGGTCATGTTTTTTCGCAAAAACCTGAATCAACGCCAAGTTCCGTTTATAGCCATGGCAACTATTTTTTTTTTCTCTATGTTGTTACTATGAAACATAATAAAAAGAAAAAGATAAGTTTAGTTTACACTAAACACATGTAGTATTACATAGTCCACAAAGCAAGAGTGTAGAAGAAAACAGATTACGGAATCAAAGACCTTTCCCCCAGATGCATATTGATATCCTAACAGCATCATTTCTTCAGAAGAGGACAGAGACATACAGTGACTTGCTCCAGAGGAACCACTCTTCCTAACACGTTTGTAACTGAAAAGTCTAATTGTATGTTCCAGAGTCTCCTCACTAAACTGCTAAAATAACGGATGTTTATTCCTTGGATAACAAGTTAAATCATTCAATAGCAGAAATGGAGAAACAAAGCCGAAGTCCAGTGTTATCTCCTTGCTGTTATTAACTGGACTTCTACAGAGGGCAGCAAACCAGGGGACTTGTTCAGGGAAAGAAAGCATTTACTGGCTCAGGTCTTTAGTATTGGGTGAAAAGAAACCCAGAGTTCAGATAACATAAACACTTTAAAAGGGTAATTTGACTCCTCACCATTTAGCGTAATGGCATACAGAAGATTTAAAAAAAAAAAAAAAAAGGAAAAAAGAAAATAACTTTGCTCTGTTCAAAAAGAAGTTTGTAACTTCAAAAAGTCCTTTCTGACTGTTCAATATGTATCTCACAAAACACAGCTGCGTTTCAAAATTGCTGTCAGGGGAAAGACAGAGGTGTTTGTTTTCTTAGATCTAGAAGTAGAAAGTAAAAGGGAAAGAGTATGCACTCACGTGGTTTTTCACTTGAGGGGCAAAAAAAAAAAAAAAATGGTTTGATCATGAAAGAGGGATCTGTTTTCCCTAGACTCTGAATAATTTCTCTCATCTTTGGTTTGATTTTTATAATGAATAGTTTAAACCCAAATTACAAGTTTGAATTAAGAGCTCTTAATCTAAAATCCTTTTAGTCCTAGCAAGAAATAATTTCAGGGATTCATGGGCCGTTGAAATGACAAGTCATATATTTTATTACGGTAATCACAGCTACTATTAAAAAGGGGTAATAATATGTGTGGAGTTTTTCCCCCCTCTCTGCTAAGATCGGCTGGTAAAACTGTAGTTCTCACACAGTTGCAATGTTCTTGCTAGTTATCTAATCATTGGGACAAAGACTTACAGAACCAGGCAGGTTGAGGCAATGCCTGTTGTAGGTTCCCAAACTCATAGACAGTGTGACCTATTTATCATTAAATATACGGAGTAAGTTTAACTCTTGCCAGTTTTGAGAGTCCTTGCTATTATTTTTCTCTCTGAATAACTGCTGCTCATTAAAACATGAGCAACACACTTTCTCAGGGAAGGAAAATGATATTCATGAGTTTTTCCTTATACTTCTTTCTTTTATTAACTTCTAGTTGCATATTTCAACACACTTATTACTGTCGCTGAGTTAATTCTCACATTTCAAGAACACTCAAGTGCATTTTAAAGAGGAATTAAACAAGATAGCACTAAATCACATGGCATTTTATGAACACAACTAATTTGGTAGCATAAATGACTTTTTCTAATTGACCTCAATTCATGTATGTGTAGTTCTTTTTACATATTTATAGTTAATGTGTGTATGGACAGATCTCTGAATTCTCAGATAACTGATATTCCTTAAGTAGCATCTTTTTCTTTTGGTTTTTTTTGTCTTACATCAAGTAAAACTTGGTCAGTATAGTGATTCTCAAACAGTAGCATGCAGAGAAATAGCCCAGAACTATGTCAAAAAGAAGATTCCAGGGCTCCTATATTCTAATATCTGCACTGGAAACCCTAAACTGATAGTTTTCACAAAGGTTCCAAGAATTCTAATACAGGTATCACTGATTATATCTTGATTAAGTCCCAATCTAGTGACAGTCCTGGGTATAGAAATAATTATTAGGCTTATTTCCTCACTATGTGATTTTCTGGAACTTATTGCTTGATCTTAAGCATGGCTTTAGTACCCCCACACCCACATAAATAAAAATTAGGTGAAATTCTTGTCTCAGAGAAGCCTTCTAAATTAACCATTCATAAAAGGCTTAGAGATCCTGAGTTTTAAAAGGTGAAAATTTCCTCTAGTGCTGAAGTCTAACACTATCATCTTAGTACCTGGGTTGTGTCCCTGAAAAGATCCGTTTGATTGTCACTTATGGAAGAGCGTCTAAGAGAACCTTCCTGGAGCCACTGGACCCTCCACCTGCCTCCTGCCTCTCCAGTCTCTGGCCCCCACTGTCTCTTGGAGACCTTCAAACAGTGGACACCTTGGAAAAAAAGACTAGACAGACGTCCAAATGATCAGAAAGTAGCATCCTACCGAAATCCTGGTGATAATAGAATAATGAAAGGTCAGAAAGTGCTTCCTGTTCTGGATAAACGCCAAATCTTTGCACCTGATCACTTGAAATGATCATCAGGATACTCAGAAGGTATTTACCGTCCAATGCTGATTAAGCCTTCTGTTAGTGAGAGTCTACAGCATGGTGACTGTGTCCACGCCAATTTCTGAAGAGCAAAAAAGTGAGAAAGATGCAGATGGATTCCTATCTATGGTATATGCCTCTGAGGAGACATTTGGGATAAGTTGTCAGTGTAAGACTAGAAAAAATGCACTTGTTTAGAAGTTTTTAAACCCTTGCCAAGGAAAATAAAAGGCATGTTGGCAGCTGGGATCAATCAGTTCATACACTGATAAATCATCAAAACAGTAGCATTCCTGCCCGCGAGTTGTTTTTGTTTTGCTTATTTTTTGTTTTGAAGGAAAGATAGAGGTAGGACTGAAGGCAAGTGGACAGGCAGAAAGAGGAGGAAGAAGCACTTTATTCAATTCAGCTGTTTATCATTCGTTGCTTCCCTGGCCCTGGGTATTAAACTGGGAACGTTGGCATGTAAGTGGACTGCGCGTGGTTTAAACAGCTAGGCCACCAGAGCATGCCCTGTCTAGGAAATTGTTATTTCACTTCAAACAGAAAAACCAAGCACCAAATGAACCTATTCAGCTTTGGAAAACTATATTATTTAACCTAGGTTATCTTGTTTTCAACTTTAGAAGTTTAAAAATAAAATACTTTGCTTTCAAAGTTGCAATTAAATAAAACAGTACCTTCCTTTAAGACCAGTGTGACACCAGCGAGAACACTGGAATAGGGATTAAAACTCCTGGCTATGTTTAAATTGTGACTTTAGCTATAATTTTGCTTTTAGAAATGGGAATGCCCTAAAGGAGTCTTTAAAATATCAAAGAATATACATACAAGTAACTTATAAACTGTACTTTGCTATGCTATTATAGTAATGAGACAGTGAACACAGGCAGAAGTACTTTACTTAAAACTTTAGAAAATATCTTTTAAAGACCTGCTGAACAAAGAGAAGTCTTAAGGAAACATGTGGAACTCCTGGTTTGAAAAAGGCTTCTCATAAGCAATCAGAAGGTAATTGAACTTGGGGGAGAATGTTATTCTCTGCGTGTTTCTCAGGAATACACTAACACAGTGTTTCTGTGTTCAGTGGGAATGTGTTATTGGGAAGTTGGGTAGTGCCAGGTGACCATGATCTTCAGTTTATCCAACTGTTATGGATTCCATGACAATACATTTTCTTTTCTCCTTCCTGGGCCTCAATTACAATATAACTTTATATCTCTCCCTCTCTCTCTCTGTCTCTCTCTCTCTCTCCCTCTCTCTCTCTCTCTCTCTCTCTTTTCCCCCCGTCTCTGTCTCTGTGTCTCTGTCTCTGTCTCTGTCTCTCTCTGTCTCTCTCTACCTCTCTCTACCTGTTAGCCTGTGCTCTAAAAACATCACTCATTTAGTATACCCAAAGTTCAGATATTGAAATCCTAACCTCCTCCTACCCCATGTGATGGTTATAGTGGGTAGGGCCACTGGGAGGTGTTTAGTTATGTGGGTAGAATCTCCTGAGTGGAATTAGAGTCCTTACAAAAGTGATCCCACAGATGCAGAGGATATAGTAAAACGATGGTGGTCTAAGGTGCAGTCAGTGGCTCTCACAGATATTCAATCTGCTGGCAGCTTGATCTTGGACTTCCCAACTTCCAGAATGGTGGGAAGTACATTTTTGTTGTTTATAAGCCACTTGGTTTTAAGCAACCAGAATGGACTAAAGCAAAGTGCTTGATGGTAACGTATCTTCTTAAGGAGAATGGCCTCTGGAACAGCATTCAGTTCATACATCACCATGAACTTCTAGCCAAACTGTAACTCTGGCATGTAGAACCCTTTGGCAGAACTCTCAGTAACTATGGCAATGATTGAGTGCAATGGAAACAGCATCTTTGGATTATTTGAAGTTATTCAAATAAGCCTTTTTAGCAGAGAGAACTGGTTGCCATAACTAGAAATATATGACCTTCTTAGTATAACATTTTATTTCTAGAAAGAATAAAATTTAAAATATGATCTTTATTAATTGTTTTACTTTCAAACACAAAAACTCGTGGAATAATGATGACTTTAGAATCATCTAAGCCCTGTAAGGCTTTGTTTTGGGTAAAAAGCTTAAATAGGATGTTGATCCACTTCAATTTTTAGGTGCAGATCGATGTTATATTAAAAGGAATACAAATTAAATTTTTGTGAAATTCAAGTCTGGCAGATAGATAAACTGAATGAAAAACTTGTTCACAAAATTCACTTTAGGTTTTCATTTAAGAATTCAAAATGATAATTAGCCAAAGGTAAGTCATATCAAAGAAGACAGATGATGTTGGATGCTGTTTTCTGTGAATGAAACGTAAGCATACGCACTATGATAGCCAGGAGACATGATGTATAAGTCTGGGCAGTGTTGTGCAACCACATATGAAAATCAAAGCTGGCATTGTGGACATGGAAACCCTTTCTATTTTTTAAAGATAGTAAGCAGCATTTGTGTGCCTACTTTATGACATTCTCCAGCCAGGATAATGTCTGTATCATTCCAATTTTAAAATACATTCTGTTGACGTGAACACTAGAGATTGACATCTTGCTGGAAAAAACTGTTTTCTTCCTGTAGAATTCTTGCTTAATTTTTGCTAAGTTGTCTTTGCTGGCCTGAATGTAGCTTGAGGTTTAATTTTCCATCAATCTTTGATGATTCTCAAGTATTCATTTCTGGAGTAGGCTTAAAGATGTATCATGGAATGGAAGTACTATTATTATAAATACAATTAATAGCTTCTTAAAATTACTTGACTTCATTTTCCGCACATATTTTTTAAAGAGAAAAAGCATGTAACAGCAAAACGTTATATACTTGGGAAAGTTATTTTTTTTTAGTTACTCAATTATTTCATTGAAGCTATAAAAAAGAAGCAATACAGTTGATTATTAAGAGAGACTAGCATGTCTCAAAAGATTTAAAATAGGCACAGGACACTTTACAAAAACTGTGTGAATGAAATTCTTAAACTATAAGTAGAAATGTAACATTACAGAGTATCTTATAAAATATAATGATAGAGATATAAAAGGACTATGTATGCTTTAAGCCTATACATTATTAATGACCGGAAATTTAGGTTTATATGTGACTGGTTGATTCCCCCCAACACTTCAGTGAGTGGTGCTTTATTGGGATTCAGTGTTATTCTCTGCTGCTGTAAAGTGGACACTCAGCAGTGACAATAGCCAGATCAGCTTTAGTGAGTGAAGTCCCTGTTGCTGAGTCCATACATAAACTTCATCCCTGTTGTTATAAGAACTTTTATTTTAGGGAAAAGTGCAGGCAGGAATGAAGGTGAGCAGCCAGGTAGGTAGGAAGATAAGAAGTGGAATCATTTCATTTATTTTATTTAGTTGTTCATCTTGGTTGTTCCCACAGGCCCAGATGAGAACTCAGGTCCTTGGGAGGTGTGTAGACTGTGCCTGGCTGGAGGCAGCAGACCCAACCACTATTCCAGCAGGGTGCACCTATATAGCATTTTTTTGATGAGCTAATTTGTTAAGACCAGGGATGAAGCTGAAATTTATATACATGATGGGACATCTTGTCTACTGCTTGTTAAACTCCACCTCGATGGAGGTTTCTCTTTGACGGGCATGCACAGACACATCTTTGCCTCTTGGACAGATCCAGAGGGGTCTAAACATATCTCTTTCCTAGGTCTCTGAACTGTCAAATTTCCCAGTTGTATTCTTTCCAAGTGTCTGACAATTTCACTGACAAGGGAATATAGGTTTATATTTCTGATAAGCTCTCTTGCCAGGTAGAATGACAACCAGGTGTATTACACAAAGTTTTCCACTGAGAAGATTTTTCTTCACCACTGTCTTTCAAGAAAACTCAGATCGGCGCTGCAGTACTCTTGTCCACTTTCAGACAAAGCCAGCCTGCCATGGAGAACCACCTACAACCCACGCTCCAACTTTTCTCTGCCAATTAGCTGAGAATAAGAAGGTCCCTTAAGGTCATGCTGGTTGAGAGGGGCAAGGCTCTGTAGCAGAAGCCTGAGTCATGAGCTTTATGCCATTTACTCAAGCAGCTTCTTTGTGTTTTCAGGTCCTGATCAAATCATATCATGTAAACACACACTACTTTCATATGATGGTGAGATACTGCTATGCATGCTCTTTATGGTTTTGTAGGACATAAAAGCCTAGATAAGCATGCAGATCTCATGGTAACATCATGGCTCATGTTCAAGGGTTTAGGTTCTACCTAAAGCATGGCAATAAGTGAGATGTGTTTTCTAAAGGTCTATGAAAGTTTTCTACTGAAGAAATCATAGCTATGTTCCAAATAGTTTGTTGTAACTTTCCTAGAGTAGACTATCAAAGACTCATCACTGGTGCTTTAAACACCTTTGGATGTGTGGGCTCACACACATGTGACACAGCAGTTTACACAGCAGCTGGAACTTTTGTGTGCCCTTCTCTTCTGATCCCCACTAAGAACTGGCAGCTTTCCATTGCAAGTGAGTTCCAGTGGCACCCCCAAATGAGAGCCTGTTGCCTTCAAAATCCAAAAAGGTGCCATGGCATTGCTTCTTTCTTGATGATAATGGGAATGAAATACATTCATTTTGCAAGGTGATATGTTGCCGGACAACTGGTATCCAGAAATTTAACTCAATTTTCACAGGATTTATGACTTACTTGGGGGCACACAGGTGTCCCACCCCTGTGTCTATGGTCCTCCCTACTTCCTCCTCACTAGATCCAACCAGTATGACATCATTGGTGTAATAGATCAGAATGGAAAGAGAGATGGTCAAGGTCCTTGCCATTCAGCTAAGAAGTGACTCTGGCCCTGAGTTAAGATGGTGAAGGTGTACTGCTGATTCACTCCGCACCTCCAAGCTTCCAGCTTCCATGAATGGGGCATCCTGCAGGAGAAACTAACACCCTTCAATTTGCACCTGGCCTGGGGTTCAAGAGAAGCTTTCCTAAGAGGCTGAGCAGGAGCTGTAGATGTTGCCCACTGTCTAGTAAGCCAGCAGAGAAGCATGGACATGGGCCACAGTGCCTCAGGTCCTGCACTGAGTGTAAGCTACCTTTTTTCCACTCTGGCTTCCTTTGGAAATGCTTCTGGTAGCCATGCTAACTAACAAGCAGGAAAGAAAATTCTGGGAAATGTAAATGGATACAATTCAACTCATCACATAAGAATAGCCTTATCTCAAAGGAGTCAACAAAATCCTATCAGAGCATGAAACTTTTAACTCCCAACGAAAATACCTGCAGATAGAAAGCTTTAAAGATTTCTTCCCATCTTCTTCATGAATAAAAATGAAAGATTTACTGTGGCAAGTTGGTGAAGTTCATAAAATAATACATTTGTTGGGTAGAAGCTAGGAAAGGCAGGAGAAACAAAGACAGAAAAATGACAAGGAGAGAGAGAGTATGTGACAGAGATCAGAAGCAGGCCTTGTTAGGGGTGACAAACAAGAAACAACATCTGCCAACAGAGAAGAGGGCCAGAGGCCAAAAATCAGAAAAAAAAGCACCTTCTCTTCCTGGGTAGGAAAATGTCTGTCCTGGCTTCCCTTAGTTGCTCCTGGAGCAGTAAGCATATGGCAGCTTCATTCTTAAAATTATAACAGGCAGAGATCAGGTAGCAAATGACTCCTAAGGAACAATACTTAGGAACTTTTTCAAATACATAACATTACTTAAATTAGGGAAAGCTACTTTTCCTTTAAAACTTACTGTATAAAACAGCTCCTTCCTTTACAATCTTAGTTTAAATATTTTTATTAGATGTCTAATTTCAGTCTGTTTTTTCATATTTATTCTTATTGTAATAGATATAATTACTTTCTGTTACTGTCAAAACTACTCATGAAATGTTACATGTTATTATTATGTATAGCATATCATTGAGAAAATCCTTAAAATCATAGTGAATTCATGCTGATAATAAGAATTTTCATTCCACATTAGTGGAACACTCTGAAGTCTTTTTGTTTGTTTGTTTCTGTTAGGATATCAAGTGTTCTAAAAATATCTTTTTAAATTTTAATTTGAGTCTTGTTTAACATTTTTAAAGATATGTTTAGTTGTACATGGTTTGGATTATCAGAAATCTCAGTTTCTCCATCTTATTAATAAACAAACTATGATTACTTTAAGGCAGAAGAGATTATAAACATAATTAAAAGAAAAAAGTTCAAACCCTAATTACTCTAAGTGAGATATTTGATATCTTATAGAAATTACTGTTTCCTTTCACTCAACTTATATGAAGATTCAGTATGTTAGAAGAAGATTTGGAGGAGAAAAAACATATGGTTAAGTGTGAAGAGAAATCTTATATTTATTTTCATAAGTAACTGATGACCAATCTTATAATGCTATTTTATTATTAATCCTGATATATCCCTATGATGTATAAATCATCCTAAACATTATTAAATATCACAGACTCATTTATGCAGTGCTATTGAAAATTCATACCATTTTCAAAGGCAATAATCATTCAACATTTTAAGATGTCTTAAAAAAAAATCCCTCTATAGTATTAACTCAAGCTTTCCTCTAATTTTTAAGTAGTATATATCAGCAGTGGGTCAAGGGTGTATTTCTAGCAAGGAAGACATTGACAAAATGACAGATCGTTTTCTGCCGAATGCTTATCCTTCTTGACTGTGAACCAGAACTGCAATGTTTAATTCTGATTAAGCAGAGTTTATCATGACCTTATTTATAACACTTGTTTATAACACCATGAATAGTTTCATAAAAACAATGCTTTCATTGCCCTTATTTTTTTATTAACATTGCTGCCACAGATCTGTGGAACTGATGAAAAACAGTTATCTAACTGATGTGCTCATGTGGGCCCTGCCAGACTCCTTCTCATTTCTATTTTTTTCAAGGGTGTCTTGGAGAATTTGAGTTAAATCCAAGGTTTAGTCTTGTCACTGATCTCTCCCCACATTTTTTCTGGTGATACAAGTGAGGGAAAGAAGAAAACACTTGATAGATTCGTGTTACTCACAACAGTGGAAGCTTTTCTGTATTTACTTGATTTTTTCCTTTCTTTTTGATTTAATTACTTTGTGTTGAGAGAATTAAACTTTCATGAAAAAATCGGTTTCAAGGGAATGATGCAATACATTTCAATGAAATAAGGTTATTACAAGTAGATTCGCAAATGAGGGTGTGACTTTCCAGTAAGCCCAAAGTGCCTCTAGGTCAAAAACTGATTGATTCAAGGCTAACTTGGTTGCACATATGTTCACAAAGGTTCCCATGTCCCAGTTTGTCTTCTTACATATGCAATAAACCTGCAGTCATTGATAAAAGGGGTAGTCTATTATCTGGGTCATTATTTCTACTAAATTTCTCCAGGTTGCTCATTTGAGCGTTTCTGTTTCAGAAGGTCATAGTTCTGAAATATATTTTAATTGCATTGATTTTAAATGCAGGTATATGGAAGGTAATTTAATTTTTCTTAGAAAATGTTGATGACTCTTTATAGAGAAAAATGACTTCAATAATTTTCTTATATAGAAGAAATGACCAGATTGCTAGTTTAAGTGAAGTTAGAAAGTGAGATTAAGAAAATCAGTCTGAAAAAAGAAATATTTAGGTTAATCCAAGGCTGATGAAATGTTGCAAGTGGGCCAATGCAGCTGACTGACTCGGAGTTCTGGAAGCCTGGAAGATGATTTCTGATGGCATTTTCCGTGGGATTCTTATGACTATGGGGAGTGTTAACATGCAGCTTTATTCTATCAACTTGATCTTTGTTGTGCTGTTTGTTTCTCTTGTTTAAAGGATAATGAAAAGTGCTTGAGTCTATGCTCTTCAAAGCAGTGGCAAATTATTCTATCTACAAAATCTCATATAAACACTAGCTCATATGATTCTCAGGACTAAATCATGAGCTGTAACTTATTGTCGCTTTTGAATTTGGAGACAGACCTAGAGAGTTCCAAGGTCAGCTGGCTAACAGGGGGCAAACACAAGATTTACATCCAGGACTGTGTGACTGTAATATCTCTCTCTCTCAACCGACAAATCAAACAGTGCTCTTTTAGAAGCAGTGAAGACAGGTTTATTACGCGCAGGCCAGATAGAAAATCTGAGCCCCGACATACTTTTGGGATACACTTTTATTGGTGAGGGAGAGAGGAAGGTGTGAATTAGCACAGGAATTACAAACAGAATTCAGTTATTCATTTGTGAATTCCTCACATGGATAACATACAGGATTCACATAATTGTAAAATGCACATAGGGTTTCATTTCCAGAAAGGGGTCCTTTTTAGCTAGTCAATAGCTTCCAGTCTGTCTAGACTGTCAGGCTCCTGGTGGCTGGGTAGCCACTGTTGGTCCTCAGCAGCTAGAAACTGGGGTGCGGCTTCCTCTCTTCTACATGACCATGAAATCAGTGTAGTGTCTACTACAAATACAAGCCACTTCCTCCCCAGCCTTTTGCTTTGCTTCCGGAAATCAGCCTTAACTGTCTTTATCTTCTTGTTGCCTGTGATGACAGCATCCTCAGTTTTGAGTTGGAGTTTTTCATATCACCTTTTACCTATTTTTAATTCATGTGTTGTGGGGGGGAGGTTGTTTTTCGCTTTTGTTTCTTTAGAAAAAGGCTGCATTTGCAGTGCTGCTTTGCTTTTCTATTTATACATTACTAGAATATTTGTCTCTTTCTTCATAAATACAATTATTATGTTTAAAACAATACATGATAATGTGGTTAAAATGTATTTTCAGAGGGGAGCTGGGTGTCAGCATGAGAAAGAGAACTTTTCTTTCTATAATATTTTGTTCCTTTTGAATATTGTACTAAGTATATTATTTTAACAAGTGAATACTTTGAAATATCTATAAATTGTGGGCCTTTGGTGTATGGCTGCTAAAGAACATGAGAAATTCGTGTTTTTACAAATTCAAAACAGAAATGAAAAATTTTAACTGGCGGCTGTGCTTTTTATTCCTTGATTCACTGTGATACTAGATTTCAGAAGATGTCAGACAATTTAAAAGCTTTTAGTATTTGGTGATTAAATAACGGGAGATAACACATGCAGCAATGACTACAGCACAGATTTTAGAAATAGAAGGTATATCATACATCACTGATTCCAGTGTCTTTATTTACTTATGAACTTCTAGTTGTTATGGGCAGAGTTAGGAAAAACATGATTTTGGACTGTAATTTCATCATGGTCTATATAAGCTGTCTGGCAAGGAATGGCATGGCTAATTCATTGAAAAAAAAAGGTATCATAAAAGATGTCTACTATCCTCTAAAGTTCCACTATCTTCTCTTGGCTCTATCTTAGGAAAAACATTTAAATGAAGGAGAATTTGTATCAAGAAAATAATTTGCTTTATTTTCTGAAGGTTCTGACTAAGAGCACTTTATTGAAACTGTCAAGATACTTCAGGTGAAGGTATTACTTAACCGTATTTTGTTGGGTATAATACACACATTTTTGCTGAAATTTGAGAGGGAAAAAATACGAATGTGTGTTGTACGTGGTAGTACTAATTTCATATCTGTATTAATGTTTTTAATTCTTTTAAATTCTTTTATTTATGCCTATGAATTAGACATGTAACTGTAGAGATCAATACCAATATCCATATGCAAAATAATACTCTGGAATACAATAGGTTTTCCGAATTTTAAGACGAACTTTCAACAAAACAATTACCACCACGATTCAATGAAGTCAAAAGAAGAGCGACATACCGTTTTCCAAAGTGGAAGTGACTCTGACACAATAAGAGAGGTGACGCTGGCTTTATGATCATAGGGTGAACAGCACATTTTTCTTTGTACATTTTAGTCGGGTGCTAGCGATCAAGATGATGTTTTTTCCAAAAATACAGGCACTGCAGGTTTTAAACTAGAAGTTATTAAATATTGCTGAAGAGCATGGAAACAGATGCCGAGAGATCTTTGGACCTCCTCCCACAGACACTGTCATCAGACGGTAGAGACAGACAGCAGAAAGAAAAGCATCATGTACCGCGTATCTGTTCTTCAGTTTTATAATTGTTACATAAAATTTCTTATACCATAATATGTTAAAAATGTTCAAATTCCTTTATAACACAAAAAAACAAGTACCAAAATAAAATTTAAAAAATTCGAATTAAAAAATTAAGTTTTTTTTTTTTTTTTTTTCCTGAAAGCTTGGACCCAAAGTGTGGGTGTGTATTACACACGGGAGCACATTATACATAGCAAAATACAGTAGCAGCATCAATTATTTTTTATGTAATCTTTATTAGTGCCTAGTTAAATGTGTGCATTTTAGAGCTTTTATTCCACATATCACAATCACAGTAAGCAGTGCCACATTCATAATAATGTGGCTATGGACAGTGATGTTCGTGATTACACAAGGAATAATTCCATAATTCCAGTCGAATATTCATTATTTTTCAAAAGGTATTTAGACTCAGAAAGAATCAGTAAGTGGAAATGATAGCAATTCAATTGATTCATTTTACCTAGTTTAGGTATTCTCTGTCCATTAAAAAAAAAATAACCCAAGCAAATTCTTTTGTATGAATTTTAAAGTCATCAAATGTATAAATTAAAAATCTGTGCAACTTTGTCTCCACATTTTTGGTTATACTTGGTATTTCGCTTTCTGGTGGGTTCTCTGGTCATTTCCCTCTCTGTTCCTCTTTAACAAATGAGTCATACCCACTTTAAGAGGAATAATTTCTTAAGTAAGAAAAATATGGTGAGATTCTGCCAAATAGGCTGATTCACTGACATGGAAAAGAAAAATGCACGTGTGCTATGATTATCACATTTGTAGACTCACATATGAGCGTTAGGCAGATTTCCCCCCCAGTAGTTTCCTGCTTTTAAATTATATATCCTTTTCCTAGGTTGAAGAAAACTTGTGTTTGCCCACTGTTTTCCATTACTATGTTAAGTCACATCCTGCTTTTACTCACGCCCTGGCTAAGCTTTCAATCTGGTTTCTTTATCTCCTCTCTCATGGGGGTATACTCTGACAGTTTGAACAAGGATCTCTTTTTAATAATTGACAACTTTTCTGAAACCATTTTCTATGCAACTCAAGTTGAGGGACTTCAGAAATTTTGAGAAAAAAGACATTACAGGAGAAATGACAAATTTGAATTTTGCCTACCATTTCTAAAGAGTGGACTTTGATTAGGTGGAGCTCATATCTGACTTTTCTCTTAGCTTACCTCAGATTTTATAGCATATATAATGCATTGTTCTATGACCCTTTCTATTAAACTAACTGTGAGCATTTCCCCCACAAAGATAAGATAATGGATATAAATCAAGTTCTATGCAGAATTTAAATGCATAAAATGTAACAGTTTGACTTGTAGACTTACTTTTAATTTAGTGGCAATTTTCACTGATTATCAATTCAAAAGGGAAAGTTAATTTTAAGAAAATATCTATTTGACACATCTGTGATCTATTAAATAAGGATTAATTAATGTCCAAAAAGGTAACAAAGACACAAACAAATTTTGTGGCTAAGTCGTGATGGCACCAGTTATGTTTACCAGCCTAACCGTTCATACTTGTGATTCCTCATTAGCAGATTCTTCTCATTAGTCTGGTATGTTATTATGCTAATCTCAGAGGTTCTCGGTGGGCGTCCAGCAGATGATGTAACTTCCCAATTAAAGAACTGCAATGACTTGAGTGTGTGTAGAAATCCTATTTTAGAAAATTCTTTTTCTTAGAAGTTTTTTAAAAAGATGATTGAGATTTCCTCACCTGGATCATGGCATGCCACTTAATTCTATTTAGACCACAAATGTGTATGGAGAATTAACTAAGTTATGAATCTCTTGTGTTATGGACTGGAATTTTATTGGAATTAGTGTCCCCTGTCATTTAAACTTGTTTTTGATGATACTCAAAATTGGCTTACTTTTCCTCTTCATTTTTACAGTGAAGCAATATTGAAGTCTTCATTAAAATAAAAATAATATGTGTACATTTGTCAATGGTCTTAGCCATGATTAAATATGAATCTACTATGCTTTAGGTATAGTACTTAGTTTTGTAATGCAATTATAGCAAGAGCTGGGTCAGCCTTCAGGGGACCCTCAGAGAGGAAGGGAAGACAAAAATATGACTCCATGGTAATAGCTTTTGGGAAATTCTATAGGAGCGGCTAGTAGGTACTAGAGCAGATGGAAAGTGGAGAGAAGGATAGTAGGGCTTTACAAAGGGAATACAATTGTTGCTAGACTTTGGAGGCTGAACAAAAGTATGACGGAGTATTATAGGTTGAAAGAGACACGTGATGGAGGGCAGAGGGATATGAGGCTCAAAGAGACTTGCGAATTGTTCAAGATGGTAAACCATAGGGAAAGCGGGCAATTCGGTGAAAGATGTATGAAAAATAGATTGAGAAAAGTTATAAATAATATAGACTATTATGATAAAGAGTCTGGACATTATTTAGTAGGAAATTGGACCATAAAAAGTCTGAGACAATGTGCTTCTTTATTTTGAAATAGCAATTTGAAAATTGCTTCTAGATTTAGAGGAAGCTAATTCCATAAATTAGAATTTGTGATTAAACAAATATGGAGCATGTTTCATTCCTTATTTCCTTCTTGAAGAGTCACTGTGCAAAGATCAGATTAAAGGATCAGACAAACTCTGCATTAAATAGGTTTGTTAATATTACTTAACCTACTATTTTCTAAATGCATGTGATCATGTGATTAACTTCCTTTTCCATCATTTTCCATCCCTCTTTTGGTAGAAGACTTAACAAATTCTATTTTATAAAGAAAACACTGATTATGTGGAATGTGGATACGATGGGGAGAGATTTGAAGCTAAGGGCCAATCTGGAGAGATAAAGATGAAATATGGTTGCACTAGTAACAATATTATTTTGAAATTAATGTTTATTTTACAATTATGGAAGTTTTCATGCTATAATTTTAAGCTTTTTTGCAGACAACTTTGTATTTCCTTTTAAATTAAGCCAACAAATTCAACTTTTGTGTAACTTTTTCTTAGAGTACTCGTTATAAGATCATCACGAGAGATTCTTTAAATGGTACACATTGTTTTTCTTTACTAGCATGCAGCCTAAGAGAACTATACAATCCCGTTTTTAAAATATTCTGGCAAAATACAGTCATGATATTTATGGCTGTCCATTTTTTAAGAAAAACAGTCATAACTGTGAGTAACCTCAGTGAATAAAATCCATTTGCTCTTTGTGGCTGGAAATTCTACAGACTCTGAAAGCTGGAATTACTTGGGAGTGGACATTCAAATGTGTCATGGAGGAGATAATAACCTCACCATTTTCTCTTAAAATCTGGCCCCAGAAATGCACATGCATGCAAATAATATGTTCAAGTGAAATCTCATTTTGTAAGTTTCTAAAATTGTAAAAGGTGTGGTATATTGCAAAATTTGCATGAACCTTGTTCTCAAACATTTGTAGTTACTATAAACTCTATCACTCTTACGTGAATTCTTGAGCACATGTAGGCACATGAAGAGAACTTTTTTCTATTCACTTAGAGAAATATAATTTTCTCTTGTTTCTCTGTTTGTAGGTAACTCCAATATCAGGTCCAAATTCCTCTCCAAAACACAGACAATATTTTCATTTGGAATACTAATGCTAAAAATAAGAAAGCTTTTTTGGCTTATAACTACTGAAAATTATAACATTTAAAGAGAGGAGTAAGTTAAATTGCTATGTTAGCTAAAATTTTACCTTGTCTCTATAAACCTGCTATATTTTACCGGTCAGTATCTATTTTTATATTTCTTCACATTTTTATAAAGTGCTAATTTTTCTAATCCTTCACATCATTTGCATTACATATTTCTTTTTTACATGATTCAAGGTAGATACTTCCTGTCTTTTGTTATGTTAGGTACAGTTATAATGCATTATTAGTTTCAACTCTTAGCTTTTCAGGAGGGAGTCCTTAAGTTTTTTGTGCGTACTTTATGTTTCCTTCCTTTTCTTTCTTTCTTTCTCTCTCTCTCTTTCTTTCTTAAAGGAAAAGTGCAGGCAGGAGCAAAGGTTAATAGGCAGGCAGACAGGAAGAGAGAGGAGGAGGAGGAAACACTTTATTTATTTTATTTGGTTGCACATTTTGGTTCTCCCCACCAGGACCTGGGACATGAAGCCAGGTCACTGAGATATATGAGGACTACACCGACTGAAGGTGGCAGACCTTACTGCTACCTTATTTCTTATATTTTGATCATATGAGGCAGTGATGAGACATTCGCCTATCACACCTCTGGTCGCATATGTTTCCTTTCATTTGCTAACCAGTTAGGATGGATTCTTCTTTCTCTGTAGAATAACTACTTAAGAGCTGTTAACATGGATTTCCTATAGTCTTAGGAATATTACCTGCTTATAAACACTGTTGTTAATGGATATTGTACTTTTAAATCCCCATAAGAATCCTTGGGAGGTTA
This sequence comes from Solenodon paradoxus, assembly GCA_004363575.1. Lineage (NCBI taxonomy): Eukaryota > Metazoa > Chordata > Mammalia > Eulipotyphla > Solenodontidae > Solenodon > Solenodon paradoxus. Next base: position 987,726 of record RJWH01000020.1, read on the forward strand.
TTTTCAGACTAGCAACCTAGCATTCTTGCATATAATTGCTTTTTTCCAATATCAGTACAAGAAACAGTTGGGTAAAGAACTAACGGCTAAGAGGCCTTTCCATTACTCAGGGGGCAGAGATACTCTAAAATGGATCAGTTTGAAAGAAATAAACATTTGTCCTTTGAAACTGTTTGAAAATATTGATAAATGAATGTCACATTGGAAAATGAGCGAGTAAGAAGTTGACTAAAGGCGCACTCTGGGGGAGCAGTAGTTAGGTTAATGGCCTCCGAAGGAGCAAAGCCTACATACCCTTGGGTTCAAATCCTGGTTCCGAGAGAAACAACCAGTGTGAACAACTTAATAAAAATAAATTAAAATGCTTCTTCCTTCTCTCTCTTCCCACCTACCTGCCTGCTCACCTTCATTCCTTCCTGCAACTTTCCTTTAAAAAAAAAGTTGGCTGAAACAGTTGCTGTTGAAAGTTGAAGTAACACACATATCTGGCTACTGGTGTACTGAACTAAAGCCCTGTCTCCTACCTGTTTAACGTCTCTGTGGGAGAGGAATTGAACTCAACAAAAGAACAAGGCCAGCAAGATTTAAAGAGCCAAAGATTTAAGTAACGTGTGAATCATGTACCCTGGGTAGCTCCAAGCAGACTGTGGACGTGTCCCGATGCACACCACCGAAGCCCCAGGGGTCAGCTTGCCTCCCAGAAAACTGACTCAGAGAGGCATATGGAATAGTATTGGGCTAGATTCTAACTCATTTGTTTTATGTACACTAGGGACTATTATAATATATTACTAAGAAAGTTAACAGCCACAATAAAACAAAGAAATAAGTGGTCAGTATGCCAACAACTAAAGCAGCTCTTCGTTTGTCAATATTGCAAACAGAACCAAAGTGCTGTTTAATGAAAACATTTTTCAGAAATTTTATTGGATTCTGTTTTGATATAAAACAATTTTGATGCTCATTAAAACTTAATTTAAACCACTTTAGAAGGCTGCATTTTAATGAAAAACATTCTTTTCAATTATTTCATGCACAATCAATGAGGCCATGATTTTTAAGGAAGACTTGTTTTTATGTTAGATTGTCTAGGAACCAAAACTGATATTTTGGGAAACTGTGTCTGGAAGAACAGCAGCATGTTACATCTAACTCTTTATTTCCATGAAGAATTAAAGCTATTTCTTTATTTTTGATCTCCTAAACAAATACCAATCAGGATAATTCCAAACCAGAAATGTGTTTGTATTCTATTATCTTCAATTACTATTGAAATAATTGAAATAGTTATTGTGTTTTTTTTTTTTTTTTTTACCATTCGATGACCCCAACCATGTGTTTAAAAAGATATGTGGTACAGGTTCAGTCACGTATATCCCAAGGTCCCCCGTTCAAGATCAGAGGCTGGAAACAACCAAGATGAACAACTAAATAAAATAAACATGATGCTTCTTGTTTCTCCTCTCTCTCCTTTCTCTTCCTGACTATCTTCATTCTTGTCGGTATTTTTCCTTAAATATATGTGTGTGTGTGCATAAATACATACCTATATATACTACATACTACTTATATACTATATGTACACTATATATAGATGTACATTGTTAGAGATAAAAGTCAACACTAAATGTATTCTTTCCTTTTTTCCCCTTTTTACCTTTGAGTGCCAATGGACTACTAATTGATTGCCTGAAACTCATTTCTCTACTAGATTCCTCAGCAAAGGCTTGTTAGGAATGTTTGTCTATGAGTTCTTACATGTTGGCAAGAGCTTGCATGGATCCCTCTTACTTAGAAGTCAGCTTTGTAGTATATGAAATCCTGACTCACATTTGTTTTCTATGAATATTTTAAATACTTACTTGCTTTTCCTCCAGCATTAAAGTCTGTTGAAAATGTTATGAGAGTCTAATTTTCTTTCTCTTGTAAATCACTTGTTACTTTTGTGTGAATGTTCAAAAATTTTTCAAGTCTGGTTATTTTATAAGATTAAGTCTTGGAGTTGATTATTCTAGGTAGGTAATTTTGCATATAAAACATGCTCTTTAAATTCAGTGTTTCTTTTTTTCAGGAGGCATCTTAAATTGCAGTATCATTTTTTCCCCATCTTAGGATTCTGCTTATTCATATGTCAAATCTTCTTCTCAGTCCTCAATATTTGCACTATATCTTAAGTCCATTTTCCTTTAATCTTTAATTTTTAATATTGCCTCCTTTTTTAAACTTCTGCTTCTTTTATTTATCTGTTTGTATTCAATCGTTTTCATGGCATTTTAATTTAGCTTATATTTCTGAATTTATTTCATTTTAATTCTTTCCCAAGTACTATCATTCCATTTCTGTGCTTTTCTAATTCAAATCAGAATGTTGTTCTTTCAAATCTTATATTATTTGTTTAATTTCTTTTAATTTGTTTTGAATAGAAGTTATAGTCTTTATTTTGTGGGCATGTTTTTTTTTTTTTTTTGTACACGTTATTTTGTTCCTCATTCTCTATTTTTTAATTTTTTTATTGCAATAACTTTGATTTTACATTAAATTCATATGTGAAGTTTCTCCATATGTGCAGTTTCCCCATTCCTCATATATATGTCAACACATCCTGCCCTCCACCAAATCACTAAGTGGTCTTCACCATTGTCCAGTGTGCTCTGCCACCACTTGTTCTTCCCCCTGCCCCCATCCCATTCCCTCTTAGTAACCTCAGTTCTGTTGCAAATGTCCAAGGGTTGATTTTGTTTCATCTGTCCCATCGTTTTTTATATTCACATTCCACCTATGAGTGACATCATCTGGTCTCTATCTTTCTGGTTTTGGCTTCTTTCACCTAGCCTAATCCCCTCTAGATCTGTTCGTGCTGATTCAAGTGACAAGATTTCATCTCTTCTAATGGCTGAGTATTACTCCATTGTGTATATATATCACATCTTCTTTATCGGTTCTTCTGATTCATCAACTTTGGGCACTTCAGTAGTTTCCAGTTCTTAGCTATTGTAAATAAGGCTGCAGTAAACATCGGAGTGCATAAGTCTGTGAATTCGTTTTTTTTTTTGGTATCTTTTGGGTAGACACCCAAAAGTGAGATGGAGGGATCATATGGGATTTCTATATCCAACTATTTGAAGAACATCCACAGTTTTCCACAGGTAAACCACTTTGTACTTCCACCAACAGTGCAAAAGTGTTCCTTTTTGTCCATATCCTCACCAATATTTTTATTTCCAGACTTTTGGATAATAGCCAGTCTAGTAGGTGTCAGGTCATATCTCATTGTGATTTTGATTTGCATTTTCTGATCGCCAGAGAGTAGGAAAGTAGGAGCATCTTTTCATGTGTATGTTGGCCATCTGTATATCTTCTTCAGAAAAATGTCTCTCCAATTCCTCCTCCCATTTTTTATTGGATTATCTGTTTTTCTATTATTGAGTTTTATGAGTTATATGTCAGAATGTGACCTTAAGTAAATACAGGATCTGCAGGTACACTTAGTTTGTAATTAACTAAGGACCTCATGATGAAATCATTCTGGATTTAGGGTTGGCCCCAAATCTAGTGAAATAGTGTTTTTACAAGAGGAAAATACAGACAGAAACAGAGAAGAAAGTTATGTGAAGATGAAGGCAATGAGGTGTCTTGCAGCCGAAGAATCAAAAGTCAGGAGAAAGATTTGGGATGGTTTCTCCCTCAGAACCTTCAAAAATGAACCACCACTGACATTTGAATTTTGGGCTTCCGGTTTTCTGAACAGTAAGAGGATAGATTTCTGGTGTTTTAAGCTACCATGTTAATGGTATTTCTAGAGACAACCTCAGAAGCAAATCAAGGCCTTTTCCGTTGCCCTTTTTACGTGGTTTATTTTCCTGAACTTTTAAGAGCCAGTGGTTCAGAGTGACTTGTCTAGGTTCACAGAGCAGCTACTTCTGTCACAGAGCTAGCTCTGCTTCTGATGTGTGTGTGTGTGTGTGTGTGTGTGTGTGTGGGTGTGTCTAAGTGTTAAAAAATATGACAACTTAATTTCTGAGTTTTTCTGACTTTTATTTTGAGCTTTCTTTTCTGTCATATTTTGCTATTGGATGGGCCAAAATTTCAACTTTTAGCTTCTGCTCTTAAGGGAAACACACTGTTTTCCATCCTTGACAATCATATCTATTAACAAAATAGTCAATATTTTCTTTCTTCCTCACAGATGCCAATATTATGCAGTCTTTTTGCTTTTTTGTTGCTTACTCTCTTGTTCTGGAGTTTGTAGGAAGACTTGTTATAGAGTTTTATATCAAAGTTGTTTATAGGTGTTTGGTTTTGCTATATAATTGTTCTCTTTTTAAATTTTATAAAAAGTCTTTACACATTAAAATAAACTCATATGTATAGGTTCTCCATTCCTCAGATAGATGTCAACACACTTTGCCCTCCCTCAAATCACCAAGTATTCTTCACCATTGACCAGTGAGCTCCTAATTGGCCCATTTTTATGAGAAGGGATTGAGGGATATTCATATATTATATCACCAACCATCGCCATCATCTTCCAAAAATCCATTGTCTCTAAATTTTACAGTAAAAAAATTCAGTGTGCATTAGAGTGCTTTCTATATAACTGATATATCTCCACGTATCATCACTTAACAATTAACACTCCCTGCTAAGATATTTTCAAACTGAAGTCAGAGTATTATGACTTATTTTTCTGAAAAAAATTGTGTTAACAATAACTGATAAGTTTGGGTTTTTAAATGACTATACAATCTCTTACCAGTGTCAATGTTCCTTCTCTTTCTTTCCTCTTTTCCTTATTTTTTAAAAACACATTTTTTCTTTTTGCATATGCAAGTTGAAAAGTCAGTTTTATAAAACTATTTATTAGTTTCTATTTCTCTCCTTTCTCCTCATTTTCTCCACTCCAGAAAAATAATTTGTTTGTTTAGTGAGTTGATTCTTTACTTGTTGATTTTCATGTCTGCGAATTGAATTCTTATATTGTGGTGTGCCCTGGTGGACAGGGGTTGGGCACAGTCTACAAACCTCCCAAGGTCTGGCATTCGTGTCCCTAGACTGGCGGAAGCAACCGAGATGAATCACTGATAAAATAAAATGCTTCCTTCTCTTCCTCCTCCTTCTTCTCTCTCTCACATTTTTTTTATCTTGCTTCTTCTTGACTGTTTCAGTTTTAGTCATAGCCCCTACATTTTTACAAGAGATAAGGATTTAACTACCATTTACTACCTGATGGCCTTGGACTCCTGTTCTCTTATTCCCTCCCTATTTAATAATATAATTTTTCTTTAGTGAAAAGATTTTATTAGATCACTACATTATTATGATGATTTAAATGCAACTCACAGTTTTCTCCCTAAAGTTAATAGCGGTATTATTACTTGTTTGTTTATTTAGTTTTCTATGACCTTATCAATAATTTGAGCCTTTTTTTGTCAGTGTGTTCAGTTTCATCAGATAGTTCGTCATTTTCATGTTAGAGCCCTCTGACCTGGACCTGTCTGGCTCTTTACCTAGCATTGGTTGCTTTTTTGAATTGCTATCACAAAAAATCAGAGTGGATGACTTACAAATAGAAGAAATTTGTTGCTTATGGTTCAGAGATTGGAAATCTAAGAGAATGCTCATTTGATTGAGTCAAGCGAGTGTTCTCTTCTAGGTTGCATGCTGCTGACTTCCTGGTGTTATATCTTCATCTGATAAAAGGCTAAGGGTGATTCGCAGACCTCTGTTATAAAAGGAAACGAATCCCATTCAAGAAGGCAGAACCCCTATCACCTTGGGGATTAGGATTTCAATATATGAACTTGAGGTGGACACACACTTTCAGTCTATAGCACCCTATGTACCTATACACAGCCATAGATATGGAATATTCCATAACCATCAACCTGATGAGGTTCTCTTCTCAATTCTAATTCTTCCTATTTTCTTATACTGAATTAATAGCATGACCGTATGCATGAATTAATAGCATAATTGTAAATTGGAAAAAATTTCTGTCCACAGGTTAAAGGCAGACATCTTCTGGTATTGCTCTTAGAAAATCTGCTCCTATACTTACTCTTCAAATTTTATATAGTAAATGTTTTTTAAATTGTCAATTTACTTAAAATTTGCAGAATTTCTCTTTGTCTCTAGTGTTTATAAAATACATTAAATATATCATCAAATAATATATTTTTATTCATTGTACAAGGACTTGATGACTTTTGAGTCTAAAAGTTCATTAACTTCAATTCTGGAAATTAAAAAAAAAAATTGACTATTCAGCCTGTACTTTCTTTTTTTCTGTGGAATTCCTATTATTTACATATTGGAGTTTCTAGATTGGTACTATAATTATATTTCTTGTAATGTTTTTCTCTCCTTTTAACTTTTTTATTGAAGACCATGAATTTCATCTAACAACTCTTTTATGAGGTTAACTTTTATTTTTTTTATCATCTGAAATGTTTGTTAGATCTTTCAAATACTTTCTAATTTCCAAAAAAGTACATTTCTCCCTATTGTATAATGCATGCCTTTAAGCAATTATATTATCATAGTTTTAATGGAGGCTCTCAAGTGAGAAAAATTAGATGCAATACCATCAAACTCTCACTCAAATGCCTCTCCACCAATATTGAAGATGTCTGTTGAATCCATCAACTCATAATACTTTCTCATTCTGTTACTTAGCCTTTTATCTTCTAGTCAATCATTGCATTTACAAAAAAGATGGTAGTCTTAATAGATATTTTCATATTTCTATACTTAGCAAATTATATTGCATATAGCACTTACTAATGAAAGATGAAATTTCTTTTTGTTAAATTCAAAGTCTTTTCTCATTACTTTTGATAATTTGAACTTCCATCTCTCTTCTTTTCTAAACTAGTTTTTTTTAACTCCCTTGCAGATGTAGGCTATGGCTGGGGACACTTTGGTATATTTTTTGTTGTCAGAAGTAGGGTTGTTACTATATCTATTGGGTAGAGAGACTGGGGATTAAACATTAAATATCCCAAGGTTCACAAGACAAGACACTATAGCAAAAAATTAATTGACCAAAATTATCAATAGTACTGAGACTGAGACACTCTACTCTAAATACGCATTCACTGTAGGAGTGACACTGACCCTTAGGAGGCAAAAATTTTTTTCAGAGGCCAGAGGGGAGGATGTCTTAGCTATTGTAATGGTTTCTGGCACTTATGGGCTCTCAGTACAAAACCAGACATATAATATATCTGTAGTATTGCAATTTCATGGTAGGAATAGTTAAGGGAAAAAAAAGATGACTGAAAACATTTCTTAAAGGGTCAAACAGTGAAAAAGAAACCCCACATGCTTGAAATGGAAGTTTTGTTATCATTAGTCAAGTTTGAACTGCATTTATGGCCCAGGTTCAAGAGGGAGAGAGGAAGACTACAAGAACAATAAAGTGAAGATTTAGGACTAATGGAAAAGTTTTTCCATCTGATTGTGGAAAAGAGAGGTCCTGACAAAACTGAGGGGAGTGAATGGGATAGAAAAGAGTATAACATGAATTATTCTGAAGCCAACAATGTGCTCCTTTCAGAGTCTCAGGGAAGTTAAAATATTGAATTATATTGTTAAGTACTTTTGGATGTCAGTCTATGTTTTTTTTGACAGCTGCATGGTTCTTCTACAGAATTACATGGGTTGTGGTGCCAAAAGTATTGAATAATTATAGCTATTGCTTCTTGACTGCAAATTTAAAAGTAATTCTGTTAAACAAGAAGTATGACCCTTAATTTTTTTCATAGACATGATCTTGTCCAAGCCAATAACCCTTTCACAGACTCCAGCCAGTCTTCTCCTGTGAAAGATACAAACAGTCAGACTTGTAGTAAATCTGCAGTTATTATCTTTGTGGCCTTGGTGAGGCCATTTGTTATCTCTGAGCTTATCTTCTTAGTTAAGTGATCTTCTGGGGTTGCTGAATAAATTAGAGCTATTAGACAGTTCCTAACTATATGAGAACTATAATAATGCTCTTTTAAAAATATTGTTTTAAGTAAAATATTCCTCATATAAATTATATGTAGACATAATAGTTTCACCAGGGTCAGCTCACCCTTTGTCATTCTTAGCCAGCTCACAATGCACACTATATTTGTGCTAACTATTAGAAAATTCCTTATGACCACTGAAAGTTGTGAAGTTGGTGAATTTTTATATCTGAAAACTCATATATGGCAGCAAGGTGAGCAATTAGGAGTTTCCATGTCAATCTGTAATTAGGGTGGGAAAGTGGGCACATTTGTTGATGCATCTCATGCAGATATAGATATTATGGCAACTCTATCTTTCTATGAATGTGCTCTGTCTCCAGGTGCAAACAGATTGATTCCAACTGACTTTCACAACAGAACTTGCGTTTTCTTTTCTTTTATTCTTTCTGCTTTTTTTTTTCTTTTTTTGTGTCCGCTTGAAAAATTCACATTGGAGAGCACCTGTGTTTCAATTTCACTAGAAAGATAGAGACAGTGGAAATCAGAGAATCACAAAATGTACTTTGCAACTATTTCCAAACACTAGTCTCAAGCCCTTGAAGCTGAGTTGCAAATAGACATGACATTGATAACTTAAGGACAATTTAATCACAGCAAAACCCAAGGATATTTGGGGTTATGTCCCTTGAAAAGATGTTATTACAAAACAGTCTACATTCCATATTTCTGTGTTAAAAGTAAAACATAGTTGCTAGTTAATTGCTTTATAAGACCTCTTTGTTAAATGATGTGGTTGGCTCTAGAAAATGAATCAAGACATCTTATTACAAACTATGGAAGATATCAGTGCTCATTTTTCAGAGTAGGTGTTTTGCCTAATACATCAATTTTTACTGACAACTATAGTCAGATTTCAGTGTTTGTTCAGCAGGTAAAGGAGAAAGGAATTCATAGAGGAATTGTTATTTACTGAATCATTCTGTTTTCAACTGACAGTTGCATTTCAGAGTATAAAATGATGCCTGACATATGTGGTGTGGACTCACTTGTACTAATAGAGCCTCTATTGTACTAAGAAAAAAATTGTGATTTTATGGCTATAGAAAAAAGAAATACTTCATATTTTCATGGCCATTATTGCTACCGCATTGCTTCCTTGTCACTGTGAAATTGCTTATGAAACAGTGTTTATTGTAGTAAGCACAGTAAACTTTATCAGACTATGCTTTTAAGCCATTGCTTCATCCTCACTTTCAGTGAATACTAATACTGATAGTATTGTTATCTTTTCATTTAAGATAAATAAAGTGGGCATGTCCTGGTGGCCAACTGGTCTAGTACACCTGCATGTAGCCCGCATACATCCCAAAGTCCTGGCTTCACATCCCAGGGAACAGCCAATATGAACAACTAGATAAAATAAAGGGCTTCTTTTTTCCTCTCTCTGCTTGCTTACCTCCTATACTCACCATTATTCCTACCTGCACCTTTCCTTTAAAAAATAAAATAAAGTGTTCATTCATTCAGTGGTGCCTACAGCTTACAAGGTACCATCTTACGTGCTGAGAATGCATCGGTGTATCGAAGAACACCTGGCCTTCACAGAAACTGAACTCTGACAAGAGAAGAATAGTAATAGGCGATATGAAATAAACAAGATAAAGAGTTAACTAGTCAGAAAAAAAATATGCATTAAAGCTATGTAATGCTGAAGCGGGGATGTTTATAATTTTGTATGATGTGAAAAGAAAAGCTAGAGAAATGACTTATGAGCAAAGATGTGAAGAAGCGAAAAAGCTAGCATGTATCTGTGCAAAAGGAGTCTGAAGCAGAGAGCACAGCAAATGCAAGGATCCTGCTAAAAGAGAAACAGCAGGACTCAAATGGAGAATTTGTGCCAAACCCACCATGACATACTAGCTCATCTACCTGCAGTCTCATAGTGGAATTTCGTAGTCAGCACTGAGAGATGATCTCTTTGACAAGAGTTGAGGAAATGTGAATTTGCCTGAAATAATCTTTTTTTGCTAATAACCTTGACCCTCTTTTGATTATAAAAACCTCCCATTTTGTACCAATCCTGGGATCACCTTTCTACTTGCTAGATAGAAAGTTGGCTGATTCATGAATCATTAAGTAAAGACAATACGATTTTATTCAGATTAATTTTGGTTTTTAACTGCCCTGAGATAAGAATGTGCTTAGCAATAATGAGAAAAAAGAGGAAAGTGGTGTGGCTTCAGTATAGAGTGGAAGGGGCAAAGTCATGGCAGACAAGGTCAGAGAAATAAGAAGGATCAGAGCACAGAAGGTCCTCAGGCCATAGAACTTTGGCTTTCATTATGCACATAATACATTTTTTTTTAATTTTCTCTGATAGCAGACTCATGCATGTAGCCACAAAAAAGAATTCTGATCATTTCTGTAAGAATTTAAGTAAACAGTACTCTTTTAAGGCAGAAATTCCAAGCTAGCAATAAAGTAGGAACACAAACAGAAAGTTAACTTCAGACTTTTTCACTTTCAGATCAGTGCTTGAATATCAAAAAGAAAGTCCCTGAGGGTTGTAAACATTGCATATACTATTTAGAGGACTAGAAAGAGAACTGAGGAAGAGCCCTCCCTCTCTGCCCCTTTTCAAGTAGGGCAGGGTGACTTTGGAAGGAAGAGAGGGTAGTAGGTTTTGATCTTGAAGTGTGTGTGCGTGTGTGTGCGTGTGTGTGTGTGTGTGTGTGTGTGTGTGTGTGTGGAGAGCTATGTGCTTGTGTAGAAGTGGAAGTTTGCAGTTAATGCATCAGGGTTGAGTAACAGGTGGACGTTGCCAGGGAACATGTGCGAGACCACGTTTATGGAATGAGTGGGCAATAAGTCTTAATTTCAAACCGCCTGCTTCTTGGGGGAATTACTTACCAGAAGGACACTCACGTGAGTCCCAAGCAATGCCTCCTCTCTGCTGCCATGAGCATCTCTGCAAGGAGGTACAAAGGAGCTCCTGCTCGTGCTGTGGTGAAGTCTGTCAAAATCCTGCAAGATACAGGCTCACAGTGGGGCTTTGGAATCTGGAGAGAAAGGGTCCATGCCTGATGCTCAAGAGAGGTAGGACAGCAGATACACAGCCTGCTCATCTAACCTCATGAGCTGAAGAGATTGTGTAACCAGCAGCAAATCTTTTGTAACCGACCAGGAAATTGGGAGCTAGTGAACCTAGCCATTCAGAAAATCAGTTAATCATAAATTGAGGACATTCAATTAACATATAGCCTAGTTGGAGGCCAACTTAGCTGGGTGAGACACATATAATGGATTAAAATGTTTTGTTTGCTTTTTTCCCACTGAGGCATGAAGATTTGTAATGACTCCCTATTAGGACAACATTGTGGAAACCTAAATAATTATCTAAAAACCTCACCTTCCCCTACTTTTCCTGTTCCAAATACCTTACCCTCCTCCAGGTGTGCTTGGACTGCGCAATCTCTGCGTCCCTTCCAATCAGGAAAGGACAGCTGACACAGAGCAGGTCTTCTGTTTCCTCCGTTGGCGTCTCTTGGTAATAGACCTTTCCTTGTTCCAAACCCCTGGCAGCCAGTTTTTGCTGCGTCAGGCACAACGAACCATTCTCTTCCACAAGAGTTGGCTTACTGGTGGCCAGCAATTTATTCTATTTTTAAAATACTTACAAATATGAACATTTTCCTTTTCATTTTGACCTTTTCTCTGAGAGACAGAATCAATTCCCATGGCCTCAAAAAGAATTAGGATTGCTGTAGTAAGTGTGTGTGTCACTCTCTGAACCAACTTCCTTTATGATGTAATACTTATGCTAATTTTAGAAACAGGAAGCTGAGAGGAACCAATTTGAACTGGTTCCTGGGGCAATTCAGGCAGAAAGAAAGTGACCTCTGGTGACTGACAGCCTCATTATCATGCTAAATGACACACTCCTGAGTGGAGACTTACCATTATAATAATATGTGAGGCAAGGAAAAGTTTGGCAATGCGTGGCAAAAGTGCAAGAAAGAGCCAGACTTCTGCATGGAAGACCGAACTGTAAGAGGATATGTAGGGCCCCAAGGCAGCATTCTTTAGGTTTTCTTTCTAGACCAAGACCCTCCAGACCAATGAAGTCATGAGGGAACTTGGAATGCCCTGAGATATACCCAACTGACCAGCTCCTGAGTCCTAGAAGTCACAATTCATCTTGTATATAAAAAAATTATAGATTAAGCCATGTTCTATAACTGTTTAGTTCAATAACATAGTGTATTTAGATTCTATAGTATGTAGGGAAAGATAATCTAATTACACTATGGATAGCTATAATAATCCAGGGGTCTGCAGATCCAACGCATAAACCAACTCATGGACCAAATTTGTCCTTAATGTCCTTTGGTAAATAAAGTTTTACTGAAACGCTGTCACACCTATTTGTTGACATATTACCTAGAGCTTTTTTTGATAAGAGTGTAGTTGATTAGTTGCCATAGATATCCTTGGCCCAGAAAGCCTAAACTATTCACTGTCTGGTCGTCAACAGAAAATATTTGCTGACTCTTGGATTAATCCAAATATACTTTGAAACAATGGAGTAATTCTTGGATAGGAAAGCATACTTTCCAACATCATTTCAGACAATGAAGGAGACAAACTCATATTTATGAATAAGATAGTGTTTTTTATCACTTTATAATCAAAGCATCAAAAGTTTTAAAGGCAGACAGATGTGTAGGACGATTTTTATTAAGTAAGAGCTACAGCAAAACAGCTATTGTGCCTTGAATTTATTTAAAAAGTACACGATGAATGTACCCTGATGGCTCAGATTCTAATCTGGAGGCTGGTGTGCCATTCACGTAAACCCCAATTCTCTGCCATTTTCCCTCAACCTCTCACCTCAATTTCAGCCATGGATCCTGATAGCGATATTAGAGACCAGTAATAGCATGAAGCTCACTCAGTGTTCCAGCATCACATCTACACATAGCTGCATGGCCTTTCTTTCCCCAGGTTCTCCAGTGTGTTATTTTCCTTTTGTTTTAAGGAGAGGTGCTGGCAGAGTGAAAGTGAGCAGAGGCAGGCTGGTAGGAAGACAGAAGAGGAAGAAGCATCTTTTTTTTTTTTTTTTCTTTCAATTTCAGTTGTTCATCTTGGCTTTTCTTGCCAGTCTCGGGGATGATATGAACCCTGGCCCTTGGGATGTATGTGGATCACACCCAACTACTACTCGACCAGGGTGCACTAGCTTCTCCAGTTTTCATGGAAAAGATCTACTTCTTACTCCTTGAGATGACTCTGCCTACACCGCTCCAGACCTAAAATTCTCCTTACTTCAGTCTAGTCTCCAATCTCTACCATTTTTCTTGCTCTTTTTCATTCACTGGGCATAGTGTATGATATTAAAAAGGAAAAATAAATAAACAACAGGAAAGACATCATTTCAAGCAATCTTCCTTCTTGGAGCTCACATCTCTTTTTAGGTATCTCTATTTTTAAGTCAAATACTTGAGCAAGTTACACATCATTTTTGTCTCTGCTTCCTCATCTGCTGTTATCAAAGCCCCATAATCTAATCTGCTTTGCCCTAATAGTGCCTGGAATCTACTTTCAACAAACTCATACATTACGTTTATGTCTTTAGACTGGCTCTTAACTTGCTTGATCCCTTAAAATATTAGACATCTTTGATTATTTCCTTCTTCCAAACAACATCTTCTCTATCACTGTCTATTAAAATAAAACAGCACAGTTAGGATTTTTCTTTTTATTCTCATGTCACTTTTCTTTGTCTACCCACTCACAATTGGACTGGTTTTGTTCAGGACTTTGGTCTTCTTCACTCCAGATTGTACCCCATTTTCCTAAGTAATCTTCCCTGCTCATAAATTTTGTCATTGTTTATACTTGTCCCCACCTTCCTTAGTTTAAATCTCTCTGACCTCTAACCTTATACACCAAATAGAATGCTTTACACATCTATTTCGCTAACTAACAAAGTATTGCAGATTCAACTCATGCAATCTTGAACTTAGCATGCTCTATACCCTTTCTAAATTCTACTCTTCTTGTTTCCTTTCCTTTTTTATATGCACTTTCTCAAATTAGTGACATCACAAGTCTTAAGTCTTTTATCCTCAACCTCAGTTATCTTAAGTTTGATCACTTAGGTCTTTTTCCTCTCTTTGATAACTGAGACCCTACTCCTGGAGTATTACCTTTGTGATCTAATCCTGCCTTCAGGGAGAAGCAAGTTCATTGGTTAATCTTTGAAAGCAACAAAACTATTCTTACTCTGTTGGAATAAGTCAGCTATTCGTGAAGATGCTTTCGAGTTGATCTTACTGAAATAAACTGAACAGTACCTCTTCACATCTGGGTCTTCGTTTGGAGAGTGTCCTGGACCTGCATTCTTCACATTTCTTTCGGAGACAATTCTTAAATCTCTTAAGCCAATGGAAGAGGTAAACTTGATAGAATTTTCTTTCTGTGCCACAGACATAAGACCTTAGTTCCTGCCAGTTTCTCAATTCCAGAGCTCTTATTGTGTCTCTCTACTTTTCACTTTGGTTTATAACTTCCGTTGTGTCTGTTTTATTCCACTACATTGTGGGTTCTTTCATTAGGAACTGCAATTTATCCATCTTTGTATTTCTAGTTGTTACATATTTCAGTGCCTCAAATTCAAAAGGGAGTGAATAAAAGCAAGGGAAAGACTCCTCCAGTATCCACCTGCCTGCCCTGAGTGCCACTCACTGCTTGTCTCCTGGAAGACCTAGGACTTCCTGTCCACCTCCTCTCCAGATGGCAAATGTACTTTGATTAAATTATCTGTTTACCTGGGGCCAATGGGATTGACAATTAGATAGATTATATTAAATCTCAGCTCAATTTTGCTAACCTGTACATTCTGTACTTCTAGATTCTCAAACTGGTGTCCATGACACACATCACTGTGCTCGTGAGGTTCCAGGACACAAGTCTTTTTGGAATATCAGTTTTTGATCACTTCATTTTTTGAGCTATGAGATTTATGGTAAAACAGGACTATATTATACGGTCAAATGTAAAAACTTAACAGTCATAAAAATGGAACATAAGATTTCGAGACATGAAACTTCAAAGAAATTTTGTGGTGGAGTGGGTCCATCTCTGCTAATTTCTCTTATCTCTAGGAATATGCCGTGAGCTTTTCTGTTTGGGGATACTGAGCCTCAGATGTGAAGTCTGAAGCATTGTAGGTAGGTGGTGTAGAAGTGTGTGTGTTTGTGTGTGTGTGTGTGTGTGTGTGTGTGTGTATGTGTGTTCAAAGGCTTGTACACGATGATTCTATAGATTTTTAATGTATAAAACTATATCGAATTACAGAAAACGTGAAATCTCTTCAGTATTTACCAGAGCACTAAATAGTCCCATTTACTTTTGATTTCCAGGTTTTCTAATACCAAGATAAAATGGTTTTAATAAAGGAAGATAATGTTTCTTAAATTATCCTTTCTAGCAGCTTGTGTGTAATCAAGTGCCTCACTGCCTTACTCATTGAATTGCTTGTAATGGGAATAGAGGAGTAATCTGCTGCACATGGAGCCAGAAATCTCTCTTGGTTTGTTTAGATTTAAGAGAATGATGTTTGAATATGAGTATATTAACAAGTAAAACCAATAGAGCATTACAAAATTAGCATTAGTAATTCAACTTAAGAAATCTTCATGAGGATTGAAAAATCCCTTCAGAGAAATTAGGAGACTTGCCTCGGTGTTTTTTGTCATGGGTAATCACAACAGATACTGCAGATGTTTCTTAATTTTTACCAAAGGAACAGCTAGAGATGGAATTTGAGGGTTTTGGTTTTTAAGGAGTCCTTCCTAGTCAGTGATTTAGGTACAAATATATTCAAAGTAATAATTTTCCTCCCATATAAAGCTGACTTTCCATGAATTGAGTTGTTCTCTCAACTCTAGGACAGAAATCTCTCAGGGTTATTCAAACATTTTTCTTTGTTTTTTAAGAAAGAGCTTTGTGAGAGTTCCGTTGAGTCCAGAGAAACACTGAAGGACTGAGCACTCCTGGAACATTCTTTCTTTGATCTGTCCTTGGTTCCTGTATCCTCAAAAGAAAGGGCCAGGCACAAATCTCCAAGCTTCTTCTCTCTTAAAAAGATAGTGATGTTGTTTATAAACCGTTGTGCAGACTTTCAAATGGAGGGCAGGGAAGTAGCTGGCCTCTCTTGCTTCTAGATTTGTTCAGATTTTTCAATATGCAATGAGTACATTGTATGTTGTGCATAGGTTTATCCAATGGACTTGGATCAATATAGGACAATTCAGGCCAAGCTCTGTATTTTTTGAGTCTTTCATCTTTATCTAGAGAATGAAGAATATAGATGAGAAAATATGAAATGAATGTAGTTCTTAGATCCTCGATTTCTTCTATAAAACAGAGTAAAAGTATTAGGAAAATCTTTCTTCTCATCGTTGGATAGCACAGTGATTTACTAGAAGTAAGCCTTGTATTCTTATTTTGTTGTGTCTAGACAGCCAAATCTTTACTGCAATTCAAAGAATGTGCAGTCAATGTTGATGACATAGTAAAAGAGGGAAAACAAATGCAAGAAATGTCCAAGTTGTATTTTTTAAACTCATTGAAAAAAAATGAAGCTAAGAATAATGTTCATAAATAGTATTCTTGCTTCCTTAGTTGTATGGCCAGGGCATTTTAAGCATGAAAAATGATTGTGGGCTGCAATCTAAAGGCCTTGGAGGATTTGATTTTTACATAAATGGAATGTGTGCACAGAAAACATTTCTATGACTGAATAATGAGATTAAAATAGTAATACTTTAGCACTGGCAATGGACCCAGATGGTTGATTTGAGTTTTGTGGATTAAACCAAAGATTCTTGGTAAGACATAGCAGTGTATTATAAATAGCAAGATGAAAATAGAAAACCATTAACTCAGCAGGAACTGTGTATTTGAGAGAGAAAAGAGGATTTGAAGTTACATACACTACAAGATGGCACTAAAAAGTAGTTGATTTAAGAAGAAAACTGTTACTAAAAAATGTTACTTGAAAAATTTTAATGGCATAGATGAGAATTTTTCAGCAGTGATCTGGCAGGTAAATCATCTATCACTTAAATCAAATGGAACAAAGGAATTTGAATGATCTGCAATGTGAAGACCTTAGCTCATCTCTGAGAAATCAGCCCTTTAAATTAACTGTTATATTGACATACCTCTTTCTGAGAAGTTATGTAATCTATACAAGGCAACCTGTGACTTTTCCTTTTTTTTTTTTTTTTTTTTGCTTCAAGTCACTGCTCATATAGGAAGTCACTAAAGGAAGTTCACCATTCCTTAAATTTGTGATTTAATTATCTAGAGAAAAGATAAGATTTTTTTTTTCCTTTTTGTATGTTTTGTAAGGTTCTCTGAGAACACAGTGGAGAGCTGGGCTGAGGTCAGTGATGAGAAACAGAGGCAACTGTTGAAATAATGACAGTCACTGTCACTGCTTAACATATACTCTGACATCCTCTGACGTTAGTGAAAAGTTTTTTCTGGGCTCCGCGAGGAAAGAAAGTCAATTAAACAAAAAGTCGAATAGCCAGGGCTTTACTGGGGTTTGAGCACCTGGCCGAGGTTCCCCAGGCTGCAGAACAAGGGCCGGGGAAGTTGCGCCCGAACAAAGAAAAAACCCGCTCTTTAAGCAAAGGAATTTCGCGGGCTTCATATGTCGTGAATGGGGATTGGTCTTGTGAATCCAGGTATGGGGGTTCCATCCCTTAGTCTGACGTCAGCCACCTTTCCCGGGTATGGCCACTGCTGCTTTTGTCCCTGGGCCAGTCTAACAGGTAGTTTTCAGGAACAGGTATTATACCAGTAAACTATCAACAGGCCACATAGAAATCTTTTTATAATGTTTTGTTATAGAATTTTCAAGCCCTTACAAAAGGAATGATAGTATAGCCTATAAGGAGACCCCATATACTCATCACCTAGCTTCAACCATTATCTCATATATTTTATCATTTTTTCAGTGTGTGTGTGTGTATATATATATATGTGTATATATATATATATGAAATATTTTTAGAAGTAGAATAAGTATGAGAGACAAAGAAGGAGAGATTAGACAGGACCGGCAAGAAAAAATAGTAACAGTACAAAGAAAGCATAGCCTACACTGTCAAAACTGTAGAAAGATAAAGAGAATGAGAAGTGAGAAGAGACTAGTGGGTTTGGCAGTCATAAAAATACTCCCCAGTGATATCAGAGGCAGAAGTTCTAGCAAATGTTTGGGATAGAAGTCAGATTTTCTCGAAGCCTGGAAACTGGAAGTTGACAGCAAGGTATTATCAGGGTTGGTTTCATCTGAACCCTTTCTCCTAGGTTGGTAGATGGCTGTTTTCTCTCTGTATTTTTCTATGATCTTTTCCTCTGTGCATGTCTGTATTCTAATCTGTTCTTATAAGGATCCCATCATATTGGATTAACACCTTCCACCCCATAAACCTCATTTACATTAATTATCCCTTTAAATATCCTATTTACAAATAAAGTCACAGTTAGTGGTATTAGGGGTTATATCTTCAACATTTGAATTTTGAGGTGGGGACTTAGAAGAACACAACTTAGTCCATATAGGAAGAATGCAGTTTAGACAGACAAAAAAAATCCGCTTCTTTATTTTATTATGTAGATGAATGTGTTGCAGAATTTCTCCAAGTTTAGGATGTGTAGGAAGCAGAATAAGGCCCCGCAGCTGTCCACTTCCTAGTGACTGGAAACCGAATGTCACTTTATGTAGCTATAAGGACTTTTAAATTTAATTTAATAAAGGATTTCAAAATGACTAGATTATTTCAGATAATTTGATCATGGGCTCAATCTAGTCACACTGGCCTTTAAAAGTGGAGAATCTTCTAGGAGCCAAGGAGTGATGACAGCTTCTAGAAGTTAGAAAAGGCCAGGAAATAAGAGTCTCCTGGAGCCTCCAGAAAGCAACTCAGCCTCCTGTACATTTTCCCCAGTGAGACCTGGGTTGTACTTCTGACATACAGAGCTGAACCATCACTGAAGTCTCTACATTTTTGGTAATTTCTTACAGCAGAAATAGCAAACAAAAATGGTGTGCACTGGAATCAAGTGGAAATTTTTATGTAAAATGCTGATTCTGACTCAATAGGTCTGAGGTGGGGGGGGGGGTCTAAGAATTTGCATGTCTAAAAACTTCCCAAATGTTTCCTGTGCTGCTGGATTGTGTCTCCCACTTGGAGGAGCAAGGTTGAGAGAGCAAGTATTCAAACCTGTTAGTGATAAATGTAAAGGAATTACGGTCTAAAAATAATTTATCAAACATTATTGAGATGGATGTTAACATAGCTGTCATCATCTCAACTTCCATTCTCCTACGACTTTTCTCATTGCACATTGTACCACTACTTAAAAACTAAACTAAAGTGGAAGTCTCAGCATAATAGAATCATACCTCTGTCAATGTATATATCAAACCTGGATTGTACTTCTGATCTATAAAACTGAAACTACATTTGTTTTAAATCCCTAAGTTTTTTGTCATTTCTTAGAACAGAAATAGCAAATTAATGTGGCATACTTATATACTTATATAATAAACTAATGAACAACAAAGAAAAGAAAAAAATTAATGAATCCCATGGGACATAATAGGCAACTGGAGGGGCCAGTGTCTGGGAATCTTGGCTCCAGCGCCTGCGTGTGCTGTTGGCGTCTGGGAGGTGTCCTGGCTGACACTTAGCTGCCACAAATTGTTAATTATTAACACCTTTTAGTACACTAACGGCTGTTTGCAATGGTAGCCTTTGGGTTTCCAGGGATCTCTAACTTCCTGAGTATTCAGTGAATTCAAGAGAAAATATGCAGGGAGAACAGATATTTTGTTGTGCCAATTTAGTGTAATTTTCAGGAGGAGGCTCAGAAGCTGTAGATCATCTGTAAGCTCAGAACTATAAACATGGAGGAAGTGTTTCCAGTGACCTGGGAGGGTATGTTCTATGTTTATCTTGTTGCTGGAGTCTCTCTGTAATTATGGGAGAGAAGGATGTCAGCTGATCTCCTTGCCGATGGCATAGGCATCAGGTTTGAGGAAAACTATTAGGATAAGAGGATACAGAGCTCCCACATGGGTGTAACAGAAATTCCAGATGAAATCAGCAAGCAAAGGACGCTAAGAATGTGGCAGGGAGAGGTTGATGAGCAGAAGATTATAAGGGGTGAGAAGAAACAGCACAGGCCAAGCTGCTTGGAAACCTCCCACTACCAGGAACAGTAAGATTCACAGGCACCAGAACAGAGATTCTCCAACAACTTAGTATGTTAGTGTCACAGAGGAGCCTGCTAAAATGCACATTCCTCAGATTCTTCCCCAGAGAGTCTTCTCAAGTTTGTATCATGGAAAACAAAATCCCAAATGCGTAAATGTAGAGAGCATGGTATATTGAACACATCCATCGCCAGATTCCACAATGATACCAACCAAGTCAATCTTCCTTCATCTATTACACCTGCTTAACCCCCTCCCTCTCCTCTCTTTCTTTGCAGGACTGTACTGATGCAAATGTCAGTCCTCAGTAAAGGGCATTTCAAATAAAGAGAAGAGTAAGTACAAACACCCCAACACAGAGGGTGTCTGTTGTGTTTGAGTAGCATTAAAAAAACTACGCAGGTGGGATAGAGAGAATGAGGTGGAGGTTGGTAGGGGTAAGACCACAGACATCTCAGAACAATAGACATACTGTCTACATTCACAGAATTCATTGCACAGCTTTGACTTTTACTTTAAATGGGGACTTTAGAGTAGATGGGACCTGCAACTGTGAGAAGTTAAAATTGTAAAGACAAAAGGGATGAAATTGTATTACTGGTGCTTCGTAGAAGAGGAGCTGCCTGAATTGAGCTGGTGGGGAGGGTGGACATGGGGGGCAGCATAAGAGGCGGAGCCCACTGAAAATGGTGAAGAACACTTGGTGATTTGGTGGAGGGCATGGTGTGATGACATATGTCTAAGGAGTGGGAACCTATACATAGGAATTGATCTTAATGTGTAGAATAATTACTATAATAAAAAAAAATTAAGAAAAAAAAGAGGAGCTGCCTGTTAGGAGCGATAGTCATAAGGAATCGAGAATGCAACTATGGACACTGAGATTTATCCGAATTCAGGAGACAGTAGGGGAATTATCACTGGATTCCCATGGTAACAGCAATCAATTTCCCTGACAGAGCAACCACCTGTCTGAATGGTCAGAGGTTTGTGTCAATTCAATGGAAAATGATTATCTCCTTCATTGGAAGAGCTTCTTCCTTGATAAGGAACCAGGATCTTCAGATCACCATGCCCAAGACTGTGGGTACAGACATCTAAAATTCCTTCAGTGGGCTGCTAAGTATACAGCAGAGGGATCGCTCCCTTCTCTACCCGTTGTTTCCTGAATCTATGTACTCTGGCACTGCTTAGTCCCATTTCAACACCGAAATAAGTCACTCAGTATTGTTTAGTGCTAATTCTATAGCCTGGGCAGAAAAGTAGGGGAGAGAAAATGGTTCTAGATTATGTGCCCATAAGTTGTTAGACTTATCACTCAGCCTGTGATTAATGACCTTATACAGTGGTTTCATTTGGGAGAGAGAAGAACATTTCAGGGCAATTTTGTTTCAATCTTTGACGTTGCTCCCTGAAAGCAACGGGACTCCACTTGCCCTGAATATATTGGTGAGAAATTCAACCTTAACTTTGAAAAGATTCTGAAATGACTCAGCATCTGATATCAAATAACCTAAAGCCTTGCTATACTCTAGATTGGAGGCTCTCTATGAGAGGGGACTTTGTCCCCTATGGGGTATTTGGCAATGTGCGGAGACAAATGTAGTTGTCACACGGGCAGATAGGTAGAGACAGCACTACTGATAGTGGGGCAGAGTCAGCAATGTTGATAAACATCACAATGCACAGGATGGTCCGGCCTCACGAAAGAGTGATCTGTTCAAGACCTCAATAGCACCGAGAATGGGAAATCATGCGCTGAAGAATTCACTTATTTAATTTCCTTTCTTAAATTTTGCCATGCTATCCCATATAATTTATTTGAGACTAGGCAATGAGCCTAAAATGTAGAGTAAAATGCATATACGTAAGACAATATCAGCAATATAAATCTGCATCAAGTTTGAACGATACAACCTTTCCTCCTATTATTGTATTTTAAGGGGGAAACGAAAGCCATGAATCAAATCCTTTCATCATTTATAGTTAAACTTGTAGAAATAAAAGGTCATGGATAATTTCTGCTCTGTCTCAAAAAAGTCTCCCATGCATGTGTATGTTTGGGGTTCCTCCTGTAACTGAAGCTTTAAACATCCTCTACTAGGGATATAAATCTTCCAGAACATTAGCTGAATGACCACATTAATCCAACCCCACTCCTCCCATATATATAAGCCCTCCTTATAAAGAGTCCGAAGAGTTAATAGGACCCATAAATCTTTCACAGTCCTAATCCCACACCCATAAACATAAGCAAATCTCTAGTACCTGGGAAATGATAAAATAAAGGTTAATGTTATTATTGCCCCTCAAGGATTCCTATGGATACTTACTGGCTTCTAAATATACACAAGGCTATCAATAGAAAATCTTCTTATTTTCATTTATATAGCTTCCTGGTTGGTTTATGCTAGTTGTTAAAAATCCTCAACCCATGATTTGAAATTTGTTTGTTTATTTTTTAAAGGAAAGGTGCAGGAATGAAGGTGAGCAGAGGCAGTGGAAGCATTTTATTTAGTTGTTCATCTCACTGTCTCAGGTATGGGATGCAACCTGGGGAACTTGGGGTGTAAGCGGACTGCGCCCAGCCGCTAATCCACCAGGGTACGGTCATCACTTGAGATCTGAAAGGAAAATATCTCCCATGAAGTTGTGGATTATGACATTTTACTTATCTTGGGGTGCCTTTTCTTTTGTAAAATACAAAAGGAAAGATGCAGACAGGAATGAAGGCAAGTAGGCAGATGTCATTTTGTTTGTCACCTCTTCTCCCAATCCCCACCCAGTGCCGGATCTCAAACCTGGGTCCTTGAGATGTAGGTGGATTATGTCCTGTCTAGGCCACCAAGGAGTGTAGCTTTTTGTGTATTTGTGTGTTGTTGTTTTTTAGTAGCATGTGAGAAAATTTTGACATGCATTGGAAACTAGGTGTTAACTTGATCATGGATTCTTATCTAAGATCCAGTTTCTTTCTTCCCATCTTGCATGTTTAAAAATACTTGTTTTTGTTTTTCTAATCTTGTGTCCCTGGTCCTCCTGAGTGAAAACTTAAACAGCTTAGTGATACTTCTCCACACTCTCTTTGAATGGGGTATCACTCTCATTTACAGAATATTTCATGACTGGACTGCTCCACTTTGCCCTCCTGCTGCTTTCCTACTCCTCTGAGTAACCTGCTACCATTGCTGATTTCTCTGGAAATTCTCAGGCTTTTGCCACATACCCTTACCTGCAGCCTGTGCAAACACCTGAGCTGCCAAACACACCCTTTTCATTATTCTGAATTTTTTTCTTTAAATTTTCACATTTGTCATTTTTGTAAAAACTCCATCTTTTATTTATTTTTAATGTATGAATATTATTGTATTAACTTTTTTAGAGTATTTCGGACACCCTAAATCTTTGTAATTCTTTGCTCATGGCTTTTCTAATGCTTTTTTTTTTTTTTCTTTTGCCTAGATGATATCTTTTGACAAGCCCTTGATATTAAAATCTTATTTTGCTGGCATAAAGCATACATGAAATATTGTAACTTGTCATGACTTGGATTTCTCTGTTACTAT
Source organism: Solenodon paradoxus (assembly GCA_004363575.1). Lineage (NCBI taxonomy): Eukaryota > Metazoa > Chordata > Mammalia > Eulipotyphla > Solenodontidae > Solenodon > Solenodon paradoxus. Next base: position 1,011,542 of record RJWH01000020.1, read on the forward strand.
GGTCTCTCAATTCCACCCCCTGAGATACTTACAGATATGCAGTGTTAAACTACAAGCTTGAAACAAGAAACTGATGTTGGTTAGGGAGTTCTGACTCAGATTAAATTTGTAGTAGCAATTTATTCGCATTAACCCTTACCATGGATATATTGTGGGACAGATGTAAATAAGGAAGGGTCAATGATATTATGGTAGCTAATATTTTATAGGGATGGTATTGTTTTGCTGCTTTGAAATAGTTGTATAGAAGAGGGTTTAGCAGTTAAAATAAGGGAAATAGATATGTATAGTGATTTTAAAGCCATCCAACTTATCTTAATGTCACATTGAAAACTACTAGTGAGAGTCATGTATTTGTTTATTCTGCAACATCTTGACTCAACTTGACTCATTTTATTGATTGAAGATAATTTCACTTCAATAGCTCCTGGATAATCTACTGAGGATAAAATCTTTAATGCATTTTTTAAGGAATAATTTAATCATCTTTATTTGTTCTTTTTCTTCTAATGGAATATATATTATTTGCTTAAAGTTCTTAATAAGGTAAATAATATATGAAAATTGCCTCATGCTTTATACATAGGTATATTGATTATAAAGTATTTTAGCATAATATAAAAGACAGCATTTTTACTATAGAACTTGAGAGGAAGGATAGATTATTTGATTGTAACTCTTAGAGAAGCAACACTAACCTTTAACTTTAGTCCTTGGTGGGGTGTAAGGAATATAAAAAGGGAGAGAAGGACTAATGCTTTCTCTGTTTAGAACACTTTTGGATGGAGGTTTGTGAATATCAATTTAACCTGACTAAACAGTCAAGGACTTGGCTCACATAACTGTAAATTCAGAGGAGTTAGTTATAGTTTAGTCAGGGCTCTAGAAATATTTCACTGCATTTCTCTCAGCTTTATACACTTGTGTTGGATTTGTCCTCAAGCTCTCAAGATGGCTGCCAATAGCCATTAAAGGCACAGACTTCAAGTTCATATTTTGTGGGAGGTAGAGATAATAATTTTTCCATCACTACGTTTAAAAGCAAGAATCTTTTCCAGAAGTATCAGGAAATCTTCTGAATGACCAGAATCAAGCCATCCTGGCACAAGTAATGAGATTATCCTTAGATGGAGCAGACCTCTTTTGGAATTAAGAATAATTCCCTGTACAGCATGGTGATGATATTTAGCAATACTGTTTCATGTACTTGAAAATTACTAAGAGAGTAGATATTAAAAGTTTCAGCACAAGAAAAATATTTTATAAATACGTGTGATCATTTAGTTATATATATAAATATCAAATCATTGTTTCATATCTGAAATTAAATTAAGGTCACATATCTCTATAAAAAAGAGTAATCTCCTAAATCTGTACACCTGCTACTAGTGGGGGTAAATTGAATTATATGTTGGGATTCAATCACAATATTCACTAAAAATGTGAATAATGTAAAAATCTAAAAGGACTATTTTTTTCTTTTTTTTAAGGAAAGTTTCAGGAAAGAATGAAGGTGGGTAGTCAGGCAGCCAGGAATAAAGGGAGAGGAAGAAGGATTTTTAAAATTTTTATTTAGTTTTCTTTCATCTTGTTTGTTGTCTCCAACCCCAAATCATGAATGCAGGTCCTTGGGTGGTATATGGACCTCACCTGGCAGACTAACCCGCTAAGCCACCAGGACATGCCTGAAAGGACTAATTTTTAAACTAGGGAGACTCTTTAATGTAAAAAAAGCAACTTCTTCTCTATTTGTTTATGTAAGAGAAGCCCTTGTTCAGTTAGTTTATTCCTACTGGGATTTCAGTTTTCTAGCCTCCAGGGGAAATGGTACTCACTCCTAGTGCTCTTGATAAAATCTTCAATCTGCCTGAAAAACCTGAAGTCCAGATTGAAAAGGTAGCTATGAGCCCTCAGGGTCCCCTGCTTTGTGACTCTAAGAAATGAAAAGTTCTCTACCTACTGAGTGGGAGTGTGCTGCGCTAGGAGATGGATCAGTTGTGGATTGTTCCCACTTTCCTGCTAAATTCCTGGTAATGAGATAATATACTTCTACCCCACTCAGTCAGGTTTTGACAGAATGGATGGCAATAGAATGTCTGTGGTAACAGAATGTGAATAGAGGTGATATTTATCACATCTGAGCAGAAAATGAGTAGAGGAATTGTATAGTGCTGTGAAAAATTCTTTTTCTCTGCCATAAAAATGGTGGATGCCAAATAGGGCTTCTTCTTCAATCTAGATCTTAAAAAGAGCAGATGGGTGCTAAACAGCAAATCCACTTGTGCAGTGAATAAGAAACAAACTTTTACTGTTGTAATCCACAGAGACTTGGGGAAGGTTGTGTTACTCATTGTTGCCTAATTGACAAAATCTGGGTTTAGCATCAGTTTGACCAACAGGAAAAAAAAATCTGTGTTATCTTGTTAAGTCACTGAACCTCTTAAGCATAGCTTTCCTCTCTAAAATGAAAAAAAAAAGAGGTTTTACGTTATGTATGAGACTTAACAAGATGTTTAAAGATTGACTACCAAACCCAAAGTCTCTAAAAGCTTTGCCAATTGATTAAGTTACAAATTGTAGATAATAACAATATTTTCCATTTAAAAATAATTAAAGGGATTTATAATGCTCAATCTATAGGAGATAAGGCATACTTTTATAATATTATTATTACTCAAAGAGGCATTTTAATTTAGTTTGCCTATACTACCCCACTGCAAATAAATATGTTGTCTGAGTCTGTTTAATATATAAAAACTGATTCAATTTCTATCATTTTAGACTCCCTAGTGGAGTCTAAAACTTTTTTCCTAACAAATTTCATTTTGTATTACAGACTTTTTCATTTCATTTGCCTAATTTTATGTGTATGTTTTGATAAATGGTTTCATTTAAATGTAAGTACAACTAAATTGCTAAGGGTCTAGGGATTTTGTCAAAAATTCTAGGAAATTTTTTTTAGCTTTAACAAATTCAAAGAAATTGATGTTCTTTCAGAAAAATAGGAAAACAAACAACACAATTTACAAAGTAATTGTACCAGAACACACTGACACACAGACATACACACACACAAACACCACAGCATATTAAAAACTTTCGTTAATGAGTTTTCTACTGACCTTGACCTGAAGTTATACAAGAGCATCTGTAGCGTCTTTATTTTTAGATAATGTTTAGAAAGAGTCTTTGATGGAGGGAAAGATAGCCTATGAAAGTTAATTCTAATGAGACATGAATTACAACTTTGTTTTGGTTAGGATGTACTGGAAGATGCCATACCTGCTCCAACATCAGGCAATGAGAGTGACAGGACTTCATAGCTGGGTTCGGGGGTTAGAGAGATGAACATCGATGAACAAAAGATTTATAATTCAGGCAAATTTTACATGTTTTTTTCTAAATTTTATTATTGAGTCAATGCCAGATATAGGTAATTTGAATATCTTTATTTCATAAATCGAGGCTATTTTACATACAGGTTTCAAACATGTGTATGTGTAGCAAAGTACTCCAATATGTAGAAAAATGGGTTTGTGTTTGATCTTCACATGGCGATGGTGACAGATGAAGAACGGTGCAGAAATAGCTGTAGGGAAGCAATTCTATTAATTTTACGTTAATAAAACATGCTACATTTCAGACAATCTTGATGTAAATGCAAATTTATATCTCTACTTTTCCTAGTGACATTTGAAGCATCTCACATCTGTATGCTGAGCTTTATTATAAAGACAACATTTAGGCACATTAAACCTAGCTAAAATCAACATTTATGTGACTATATCCAGTCTGAAAAACACCAAATAAGTGGAAGTACTAATGAGATGATATTTGAGAGCTTATTACATCACTTTTCATACATGTGGGTGCAGAGGAAATGGCTGAGTTGTTTTGATGGTCAAATATTGGATGTTTATACTCAGTCAGATAGTGATTTTCTAACTGGACATCATTTTTAAACAAATAGCATATGACTACCTAAAAGGGTTCAGTGTTTAGTGAGGTCAGAAGAAAACTAGCTAGCCTTCTTTCTAAGAGTGAGGAAAACATATGTGTTCTATATTTGGTAAAGTCACCTTAATTACAACTACAAATCAACTGTCACTAACCAGGCCTCCTGCATAACCAATCACTTGTGATACTGGACAGATATGGGGGTTTATGAAAGCTTTTGCAGAAGGTGGAACTAGATTGGATCATGAGACTCAACAATCTGACTGATTTAGTATTAGGAGGGAATCAGGAGTTGAAAGTCAAACCGTCATTCCAGCTAACTGGTCAATCTGGAGAGACTGGGTGCAGAACGAGAACTTGGATACGGGGCGGTTTAACAAATTGCAGGCACACAGACCACACAAAGGGTTCCTGGCAATAATCTATGATACTTTGGTGCTGGTGTTTTAAAACCTATGACTCCTCTATAGGTGTAACCAGTTGTTACAATATAGTGATGGTCATTAATAACCAGGAATTGCAAAATGTCATGCTCTATTTGATCCATCTAGGATTGGCTCACAGAATGATTTAGAAAGAAGTTTGCATTAGTTGCCAACATTTAACACTGAAGATATTTTATCTATTTATCTTCAATTAGAGCTTTTCTGAAAACATCAGTAAGATCTAGTAATATCGGCCTGGTGTTCTACGTAGCACCCACCGTCTGTGTGAGTCACTCTTGCTCTTGTAATGGGCATGTGGTCTGCTGTTAGCCATAGTCTTCACCATGTCCCACTGCTTCCCACTTAATGAAGGAGAGACGGTGCCTTTTATCATCATACTCATTTTGTTGATTTATTTGCAGTAAAATTAAAGCAAAACGTATTTTTTAAATCTAGTCTGTATTTTTTTATTTTATATATAAAACATTTTCTAAAAGGCTTACTAGAAGACCTTTCAAACATAGAGAAAATAAGATAGAATAGTTAAATAATTCCCCATGACCCTATTTCACAGCTTTCACTGTCATTACTCAACTCCAATCTTGTTTAATCTCTAGCCCAACCTACTTCCTTCCACTTCCATTTAAAAGAAAATACCTAACATCTAATCATTTTATCTGTAAATAATTCAGCATGTAATAATAAAAGATAGGGACCCTTTTAAAAAAAACAGCACCATACCATAATATTATAATCACAACGAAACATCAGCAGGAAGTATTTAATATCATCCAGTATCCAGTGTGTTCAAATGTTCAATTGTCTCATAAGTAAATGTCATAGTTTCTTTGAGTCAGGATTAAAAAAAAGACCTTATCTTAAATAAGGGTAATTGATTGGTACTTTATTTATTTTTGTTTCTATTTTTTAATTTATTATTTCTCTTGTTTGCATTGCTATATGCTTTGTAGGACATTGAATTCCCATCTCAGTCTGTGTGTATTTCATAGTATACCCACCACCAGAGTTCTAGTGCCCTTTACTGAGATTGATGTCTTTTAAATTTCTTCTAATCTGTAAATTCTCTCTTTTCTCTCATTATCAGCTATTATTGCTCTCAATGCCTATATCTGTCAATACATTAAAGATTTTATAATGTTCATAGCTAATTAGACTAGTCTGTATTTAATATCTAGAATTCTCTTAAGTAAAAATCCTCTTTTCTTTGTTTTCCTAGTGGCACAGTTCTTGTAGGAAAGGCTAAATAAATGCTCTATTTTATTTATGAGCTTAAAATAATTAGCATCCTCCATTTGGGACTGATTTATATTTTCTAGTTTTATGAACTCATTTAAACTTACTTATTGTGTTTCAATCTGTTGCAATTAACTTTATTTATACTGCAATTTTTCTCTTTCATTCAATTTAATTTAACCCTAGAACATTTGTTATCTACTGGACACAATGTTTTAAGCCCATCTGATACATTTCAATAACAAACATACAACCAGTCATTTCAGGAATCCTAACTCTTCTGATTGGGAATAGATCTTTAAAGGGCATAATCTATATGCCAATGGTAGCATAGAGGACTAAGTGTTCTGCTTTTTTTTTGTTGGTTTTTCTTAAACTTGATCTACTTTGCATATTTATAATGCTCTTCTGGCCTTCAGGAACATTTTAGTGTACAAAATTTGGTCTAAACTCATTGTAAACCATCAATATATTGTTCTAGATGTATAAAGTATTCCACGCCAGGGTAAAAGGTAAAAGACCTGAGTTGTATTACAGTAAGGGAAAGGAAATGAGGAAGAATTAATTGAAAGTGACAAATTATTTTTATTTACAGGTTTTCGTCTGAATTCCTATTTATAAGTGGTAGAACCCTGTAGACACTGCTTATTGACTTGTGAAATAAATACGCTCTTGAGGCCAGGACTAATGGCTTTATTTATTTTGAATTTCAAATGATCCTTCACTTGCGATTATCCACGTAGAATCACCCTATCAAACTGTTTAAAACTAAAGTGATACTGTATTTAACTGACTTTTTCATTTTTAAAAAAATTTCGGGATAGAGAGTTAGAAAGAAAACTAACTTCTATTGTCTACAACATGCTAGGGATTTTCAAATTTCATTCTTGTTGTAAGTCTCTTAAGGTTGTATTATCTCCTTTTTTTTTTTAAAGGAAAGGTACAGGTAGGAATGAAGGCAAATAGGCAGGCAGGCAAGAAGAAAGGGGAGAAAGAAGCACTTTATTTTTATTTACTTGTATATCTTGATTGTTCTTCCCACCTGGGATGAGAAATCAGTTTCATTCTTATTTGAAAAAGTTTTTTTGTTTTTCATTTGCATTTAATCAATGTTTTGGTGATCTATAATAATTAGGATTAAAATAATTTTCACAAAGACATTTGAAGGCACTCTTTGTTCTTTCTTTCACATTTAATGTTGTAATTGAGAAGCCCATTCTCAGCCCATTTATGTAATTTTATTTTTAAAAATATGGAAACTGTTAGGATCTTTGTTTAAACTATTTTTTTTTGAGATTTCAAAATAAATTGTATTGTTCTGACTCTCCCAGTCCTTCATTAGTTGATTGAACATTCAAGTGGCCCTTTTGATAGAGAGATGATTTTTCCCTAGTTCTGGGAAATATTTTTCTCTGCTTTTATGGCAGGGGAGGGCCATAATTTCTTTTTTCCCATTCTCTTCTTTAATAATTCCTTTTGGAAATGGAATTTATTGATTTTGGGATCTATTTTCCAAATTTCATCTTTTGTTTCTTTATCATTGTTTTGAGCTTTTGAATTCTATTTTCTAGAGTTCTTCAATTTTATATTCTAACTCATTATTTAATCTGGTTACCACTTTTAATTAATTATTATTATTATTTTTAATGAAAGGTGCAGGCAGGAATGAAGGTGAGTACGCAGGTAGGCAGGAAGGAAGAGAAGGAAGAAAGAATCATTTATTTAATTTATTTAGTTGTTTATCTTGGTTGTTCTCCCCAGTCTAGTCTTTAGGATGTCTGTGGTACATACCTACTGGAGGCAGTGAACTTAACCACAGAACTACCAGTCACTACCAACCACTAAGAACACTTTCATTTGTTTCTGATTATTCTTATTTTTACGGAATCCTCATCTTATTTCACAAAAGTAAAATATCTCAGTTTTTGAGAAAATAATCATAGTTCCTTTAATGTTTTATTTTTTTCCTGAATCAGCATTCTCTGAAGTATACTTTATAGTTCATTTTAATCATTATCTTTCATATTCTAGATTACCCCATACATTCTCTGACGATAAATTAATCTTTTCAAGAGTAAAATACCAAAAAAAGGTTTGGAAGCTTTTGAACTGGGGCAGATTTGTCCATTGGACTGTGGGACCTAAGTGATTTTTGTGGGGTAGGTTAGTGTTTCCAAGAGAATATTCCTCTAGTGTCCTGCTCTGAGGCTGTCAGTCTGGTAGCTGGCATTTGGGGGATGAAAATGTCCAGGAGTTGTTTAGCTCACAGTTGAGTATAAAAATTTTTACAAAATACCATTTCATCCTCTCGCCATCATTACTCAGAAGTTAAATCTAATATCTCATTCCAGAATTGCTTTGGTCTCATTTTTCAATTCTGAAACAATTCAGTTTCAAGTTTGCTTGGGGAAAAATTTCATTTCCTTTAGTATGTGTGAAGGGCAGTTACCTAATAGCACAGAGAAGCTTCACATTGAGAATCATAAATATTCCTGTTGTTTTACATCCTTGACATGCACACTTTCAGAGATACCCAATATCACTGATAGTTGAGATTTTCAGGGACTCTGAACAACAAATGGGCTACATTTGTGTCACAGTTCTTTGTTCTTATAACATGGATTTGAAAATTATAAAATTGTAAAATTATATTGTTTTTTCATTTGCTTAATAATGTATAATCTACTGTGAATGGGTTATGGGTTATGGGTTTCCTGTCTCTTACTTTTATTGAACACAGTTTGTGCTTCTATTTTTTTGTTCTCTTTGATTTTTTTTTGGAGGCGATATCTATATATCTATATATCTATATATCTATATATATATCTGCGTGTGTATATGTATATATACACACATATGTATATATATGTTTAAAGGAAAGAAAAGGTGCAGGCAGGGATGAAAACATGTAGGCAGGCAGGCAGGAAGAGAGAGAAGAGGAAGAAACACTTCACTTTCTTATCATTTAGTTGTTCACATTGGTTGTTTCCTCCTGGACCCTGGACTTGAACCCAATGATATGTTGACTGTGTCCTTCAGAAGCGATTAACTAACCTCTACTCCAGGGTGCGCCTTGGAAGGTATTTTTAAGAAAAGAAATAAGGATTTTTTTTCTTAATTGCCCAATTTTTATTACTTTTCTTGCTTCATCTTTACTTTCCAATTCTCTCTTAATATCTATTTCTTAGTCTTCTCTTTTTTTATTTTAAAAGGAAAAGTGCAGGTAGGAATGAAGGCAAGTAGAGACAGGGAGGCAGAAAGAGAGAGAAGGAAGAAACATTTTTCTCCATTTTGGTTTAGTTGTTCATCTTGGTCCTTCCCCCAGGATCTGAGGATGTGAACCTGGATGTGGAGCTTTTGGAAGAAGGTGGATAACACTCTGCCAGAGGCAGTAGACCCAACTGCTATTCTATTGGGGCACGCCCTCTTTCTTCTTACCTTACATACTACACCATTTATCATTATTTCACTTATTTGTTAGCTAAATATTGTCTTGATATTGGGTTATTATCCATTACTAAGTAAACGATGTTTTCACAGAGAAGTCTTAGCTTGACTGAAACCTTCCCTGAATATTTCTAAGCCTTTAAAACTGGGCTGGGTTCCATTTCTATAGGTAACTTCAATGCCATTGTAGTATTTATCATCTTACATTAAAATTTTCAGTTTGCCTATCTTCCTGAAGTTTCACTAAGACTAGGAATTGTATCTTGTTCATAATTTTATCCTCAAAACTTAATTTGAGAACCTTGGCTATAGTAGGCACTTGGGAAATATTTGTTGAATTAATAAGAGTTAAAATGCATAGATATCATTCATTAGTGTACGACAGTGAAAGCCTTTAGTTCATTAGACTTAGTGTTGTTATTATTTAGACCATTATAGGAAATAGTAAAAAGTGAACATTTTTAAAGATCATTTCCTAGCACTAATTATCCTTTTACTGTAATTAGTAAAAATGATACTTCTCAGTTGTTTCAATGAATGCCTTTAATTATTCCATTAATCCTTTTTTAGTTTTCGTTGCAGTTTTGTAAACCCAAGTTGTTTTAATCGTCTATAATTTTGCTTTTCAGTTCTTAATTCTAGTTTGTTTTTAGACTTTCTGTATATTGTATGCTTTTCTCCTTATTATGAAGAACTTTATGAGAGGAAATAGTCATTATAGTATAATTGATAAAGGATTAGAACTGAGCATGGTAAGATTATATGAATTATATATATATATATATACTAAAATGAATAGTCTTTCATACTATCACATATAATTATGATTATCTCTCCCAGACTAATTCTTGTCTTGCAAAATGAAATGGTTTCCCAGGATAAACTTCAAAGTTCAAAGCAGGTAGAAGCTTCAAAGAGGAATTTAGCACAGATCAAAAATGAAAAAAAAATTATAAATAAACAAGTAAAACAGAGAGCAAGAGAGGGCTTATAGGCAAGAGACAACTAAAACTGTAGGATTAACCAGAAATTTTACTAAGAAAAATTTGAAATACTTTAACAATAATACATTGGAATGGAGCATCAGACTCAAGTTAACATGTTGGGATTGTCTCAAAAAAGCATGGTTTTATGTTTCTTTAATTTGGTACTATGCACAATTTAGCACTTATCTAAATTTTAAAAATGAGATAAAAACACCGTATAATGCACCACACTTAAAGTGCAAAAACTGTAAACATGGCCCAGGTAAAGTAGTTTTGTGTTCTCACTGATGGAAATACCTTTCAAGATACCCCAAGGGAATTTTAAGTGCATTCATTTAAGCAACTGAAATATCTAATTTTGATGTTATCAGCTGTGGACAGGTTGTCTCTGAACAAACTTGATTAAAAAATGGTTTGGCTTAGTTCAATGTTTTACTCATCAAAGGAATAAAGCATTACTGAAGATTTTCATGAGCAATATCTTAAAAATAACATGAACACAGTTAACTATGTCCCTCAAAAAATGTTTCCCTCTTCTTTTTGACATACTTATGTACATATGCAATAACAGTAAATTAAAAGAAGATTGAGATATATTTAGGTTTAGAATCTAGTAAAAGGAAAGAGGGTAATATGCATTTCATAAAATTAACCTTAAGATTGTCTTTAATTTGCATATTTACATGCTCATTAATGAACATTTATCAAAAACAAAGAAAAAATGCTCATAGTTGTAATTCACATCCATACAGCCATTGTTTACATTTTAGCATATTTTCATCAAGCCATTCTTTTCAATACATTTGTTCACGTTGTTTATTTGTAGCTTGTTGTTAGTTATACATAGCAGCCAGTCTTTTAACTATGGATAAAGACTGACAAAGAATAAAGGTAGAGGGTGAGATCATGAAGAAAGGTTAAGAAAGGAAAAATTTTGCTTTGGGTACTTTCAAATAGTGAGCATTGCTTTCTAATGGCAGCCTATAAAATTTACAAAGAAGGCACAGACCCAGAAGCTACGATGCTGTGCGGCTATAATACCTGGAGAAATCCAGGGCAACACAATATTGTTTGAACTTCTTTTCTACCAGAATGAAGTAAAATATGCTTCATAAAATAAACTACACTTTGAAATATCGACTGAGTCTGATACAAGATGCCATAAGACTATTAATTTGAAATCCATATATATTTACTAGTCCACACATAGTATCTGATATAAAGTAGACTGCAAAAATATATTTTTTTAGAAAAGAATGTGTTTTTACTGCAGTAGACTGAGGGAATGGTCCTTACTCAGGAAGATCTTATCATGTCAAGAAGATATAAAAATGAAGGCTGAACATATTTCCTTGAGGTAAGAAAGGGTCATTGGGATGCAAAAACAGGACTGGGATATGTACTTTTGGCTAAGGGGAGGTGAGGAGGCGGAGCCATCTGAGTAGAAGCCGAGCAGCCAGGCCAGCAACAAGTAAGTATTAGGCTATGCCAATCAGAAATCACTAAGTAATGATGTGTGGTCCAGTGGGACTTCATACAAAGGGCCAGGGCTGGTGTAAGGAATTTTGTCACCTTATACAAAAAACAAATTTGGCACCCCTATAGTCCCCACTCTAAATGTCCTGTACAAAAGGCATGCCACTCTAACAACCCCAGTGTGAGAAATGCCTGATAGCTTCCACAGTGCCAGAGATAACCCCACAGTGCCAGAGATAATCCCCTTAGTGCTTACCTGTCACTTGATCACACTGCAGTGTTCTGCTTCCTGTGAAGGGGGAAATTCTTTTCTCAGGGTCCCTCAGAGGGGCATGAACAGCAGAGGCTGCTGCAGTCAGCATCAGCAAGGGCCATCTTTTAATGTGGGCAAATGCACCTGAACAGGCTGGGCTGGGCAACTAAACTAGCTCTTTTGCCCTGCATTAAAGAGAGCCTTGGTTCATTTAAAATGGGACAAAAATTGACATTCACATTAAAACAATGGGATTGTTAGGAAATATGAGAAAACAGTATTGTCCCATTTTAAATGGTATGCATGGTTGCCCTCTGGTACTGTTACTGGGTGGCGGGGAGTCGGGGAGGATTAGCTCCCTATGTACAAGCACATGGCTGATTCATTACACATAACTGGAGTCTGCCTTATTCTTAAATGAGTCATGCCTTCTCTCTGAGCTACGTGACATGTAGAATCTATGCATGCAGCTGTAAATCAGAGAAAAGAGAAAAACACCCTATCTTCTCTATGTGCAGACTGTTTAAGATTTTTTTGTTACATAAGATAGAAACCCCAATGCAAATTGGCCCAAGTGAAAACACGAATATTTATTCAATAGCAGACAACCTAGGGATTAATAATAGCAATTGGTATCATTTATTCCACACAGCATGCTAGTATTGTTCTAATTGGGCTAATACTCACAGAAAGTTCTCTGAAGATGGTAGTATAATGATTTCCATTTTAGAGATCTGGAAACTGAATGAAGTTAAGTAGTAGGTTTGGAATTCAAACCAGGAATTCCAGACAGGAATGCTGACTTCAGTCTGGCTTGATCAGAGGTGAAGTCATGTCACTGGAAATCTTACCACTCCCCAAATAGAATAGAAGTGCTAAATCTGACTCTCATGACTCAGGGTCATAGCTAGTCTGAAGTAAAGCTGAGAGGACGGTATGCTTTGATTAGCTGAGAACAATCAGGACTCCTACTCTAGGCTGAGAATGGGTAAGAAAATTCTCTCTTCACAGGGTATTGTTTAATAAGAAGATGGGCTCATGGGGTAAGAGTTACTACAAAGGAACAGATAAGATACTAAGTCACTGATTTATTATGCAAGATCTCTTTGGGTCTGAGTAGCTTAAGCCTCAAGCAAACTGTCTTTAGTAAAGAAGAATTTTTCGGATTATATTACTCAACCATTGCAAGGGGAGATTTACATGAGGATCTGAGGGGATAACTCTCACCAGCAGCAAACTGTTGCCAAGTTCCCCCCCTTCACCTGTTAGTAGCCCAACAACATAAAAACATAAGAGTATAAGAGAAAACCCTCTATGAAGCTACCTGCACAACTTGAGTCACTGAGAACTTGGCCACTGAAGAGTCATTCAAGACCTAGTTTCCCTTAAATCTTGGCTAAAGTTCTAGGCTGTAGACTAGATTAATGTCTCCAAGGAAATAAAAGAAAACCTTTGACCAGGCTAAGTGGTTCTGTCACACCCTCCATTTGAGCTCCTGAATGATTAAGACTGACTTCAAAGTAACCTTACTTTATTTTTTTCCACTAAAATCAACATCTTTACAAAGGGTTTTGCTGACATTTTGTGGTGTATGAGGAAGCATGATTATGCGTGAGGAAGACTGGCTTCTGCACGGTAGACTTGGAATCGTTCCTAGCAACTTGCTAATCAATCACCCTCACTTCTGTTATCAATATCCTTTAAATTCTTTTTCCTGTCAGCTAGTAAAGATCAAGGACCACATGCAGCAACCAACAAAACAATGTATTGTTTGGTCAAAGAAGAGGAGGAAAGGAACTTGTATTCTTAAAGATCTTCTCCCATTCAGGGCGCATGGGCAAAAGAAGAGGAAGGAAGGGGTCATGTTTAAGTTCTTGATCCTGCAGACTTCTGGGGAAGGTGTGTGTGTTGGGGACGGGGCAAGAATCACACATACATTGCTTTCACTTTGGTTTGGATCAGAGCTGTCATGGCACAGAAGAATAGGGATTTAATGTGTCCTCTTGACCCTCATCTTTGCTTCCATATTGCCCATTTTCTGGCCAATTCACACCCATGGTTCCTGTCATACATATTCTGGAACTGAGACAATTCAGCCACCAACATTTTCTAATCTATCGTTGTAAATTACACTGTCTTCTGTAAAACCAGCCAGTTATGAAGTTCTGGTGCTTGAATATAAGCACAACTGAGCCATATGTCAGCTTTAGTTTAACCCTTTTGAGGAAATGATCAGTACCAGGGGACACTTCCACAAGTGAGCCCCAACAAAGCCCCTCTGAGCAGAGCACTGAAGGAGGCAGTGCCTTAAGGATTGTCTTGCTGTTTTCTTACTTACAGTAATAGACCTCCACTTGTTTGAAGGAAATTTGTGTTTCTGGCTGATGTCTACCAAGGGAATAAACCCCATGCATTTGGTAACATTTTCACTTGGAGTTTTCCTTATAGATACTATCTTCAACACCAAACAATTCTATCCTGTAGTTCTCAGTTCAAAGACCTTAGAGAGAACAGCTCATATTATCTAAGCTTGGGTGATGGATCTTGTCCAGAATTATGTATATATGATGAGTCAAAATGTAGCAAGACAGGGTGTATTGTAGTGGATGCCGCTGGATGCTTACTAAGCACTCATTCTCTCCTTTCAAATTCAAATCCAGATTTTGTTCAGACATCTTCTCTTTGCACAAACCTGTCCTTGAGGAGCAGTGAATTTAACCTCTAGCCCCACATGGTGAATTGCATATGGCTGAAGGTAATTCTTCACAGATATTATTTTACATGTGGACATACCATGCAATTCTGACTAAAGAGATGAAAGGGGTCCTTGAAATTGGTTTTCTTTAATGTAAAAAGAAATTTACAGAGTCTAAAAGACAACAAAAAATCTTCTCAAGTTAGTATATAAGATATCAGCAGAAAACAATACTGGTACTTGAAGTGACTTTGGTTTTACCAGTACTGTTTTACTTTTGATTTGATAGGTTTTTAAAGAAATTACTGATTGTGTTTTAAAATATCAGTCAGTGCTTTTTTTTTTTAAAGTCTTGACGTGCCCATAAATCATATGTGTGCAATTTTAAACTGGTAGAGGAAAGCTGAAATGATGTTTCTGGGTGGTTGGCATTCTTCTTCTCTTTCTTCCCTGTCCCTCATTTTTGTGACAGGAGAGTCTGACACTATTTATGCATTTTTCTATATGCAAATAATAAAATGATATTTTTGCTTTTTACTGAACTTTGTGACCTGTGAATAGCTGTCTTCCAAGAATTAATAATTAGGAAATACTCATTCAGATGGTCATTATGTGACCCTTATTTTATTTCTGTATATAATAGCGCTTTATTTTTTCATGATCTATTCAAGGAAGCTAATTAAAAATGAATATGGTGATACCAAAGAATATTTTTTCAAGGACAGTAAATATGTGAGTGCTATACAAATAAAGAATAAGAACATGTCAAGAATTTCTTTAACTCATTAATTAGGGAAGCAGGATGATAAAATTATTCAAATAGCATTTGAGGTCTTGACCACTGAACAAAAAAAATCCATTTCTAGTTTAGATACAAACCTGGATGATATCCAACAGAGTGGTAAAGTCATATCTTCTGATTATAATTTCAACCTGACAGAATTATTTGCATCTCTACCAGATAAAATTTACAAAAAAATCACAGACAGCATTACAGAGTTTAGTTGCTGATCAGTAAATCAGACTATGTCAACAAAAAGGTTCATTGTTCTAGAGATTTCAGTGATTTTTGGTGACCCTGGTAAATGATATCCTAGTCTGACACTGAAAGCACATGCAATCATCCTTCTCTACTTTATTTCCAGGTTTTTCATGTTTTTTGCACTAATAGCAATGATGCTATGATATTATGAAAATTAAATAAAATATGTGAAAATACTTTATATTATACAGCCTCATACAATGTAAAATTTTTTTTACATTACTACTTTAATTACACAATATTCCAAAGGCAAACTTGACATCAAGACATCCAGATAGAGGTAGGCTACCAGTGTTTTCAGGATATGCTATGCTAGAAACAGAGACACGAGCAAAATGATAATGGATGCATGTCAACTGAGACTTGTACACAAAAAGAAACCACAAATACTTTTACTCTCCTGGGGAGAAATGCTGCAAAGCTGTGTTTGTTTTCTTGTTCTCGTCTGTCTGGTCTGAAGATGACGCTCAGGAAAAGCTGAAAGTCATCCTTCATTTCTTGAAACCAATAATGTGCTAAGCACCATTAACATGTCCTGTGTGTCCTATTGTGGGGAGACAAACAGGAATAAGATATTTGTTCTCTCCCTAAGGATCCAGATTTAGCAACAGAGACAAAATAAAAATAAAAAAGAATAAAGGGGAGAGCATAATTATTTTGTTTTGAATAAGGGCAATATGAAGCTCTGATTAATTTAAATATTGCTTAATCATTTCTAAGTATTTCTTGTCTTTTGCTAGACACTATTCCCACTAAACTACATACGAAACTCTCTATTGTTCTGTTTCCATTTTTCATATTTTTCTTTTTTTCCTCTTTAGTCATATCTTTACATGTAAAACAATGGAAGACAAATAATCAAAATGAATCTTTGGAAAATTTTTGGATTTTTTTGAATGAGATTTAATAAATCTAATACAAATGCTCTCTTGTTGAATGTTCATTATTAACAAAACAGATGTGTGTTTAGAGAATCAAACTGAAGTAAGTATATTTTAAGATTTTTCAGCAATTAGATACGTTTTGGTGAATAGTCAAAATTCTAGAAACATGGCATCTTTTTAAAAAACTACAAACCACTGTTTAATGTTGTTAAACAAAAACAGAGACATCCCACAAAATAAATACTGAGCTTTTTTAATAAAAAAACTGGGAATAAAGGAGAATACTTTGAATTACCATGATTATTAAGATTAACTAGTTGCCATACTATGTGTCTCCTTTGTATATGTGAAACCCTCTAAATATATCCGTTATTTCTGTAGAAAATTATTAATACTGATAATTACTTGATGTTTCATCATAATCCATTCTAATTTTTGAAGTACAATCTTTGAAAAGGCAAGAACTGCCTAGAGGATGGAATGCCTCTGCTTTATTACTAAATTCCATAAACTCCAATGAAAGGAAAACGCAAATATTATAGTTTGCTACTGTTTGTTCCAGACAGACCTTTATGCATTATCATTGTTTATTCAGAAAAAAATCTTTAAGGAAAACATATGGTTTATCTTTAGAATGAGATTTAACCTAATAAAATTCTAAATAATTCTGGTGAGGCTAAAATGGTAAAACAGAATTCTTATTCATCAATACTCTAAGTTAGTTCCATATGTTGATCTGAGATGGTTGCCAAGAAATATTATTCAGTGAAACGAATAAATGGAGGGGTCATAGGTATAGTCTGAGTCCACTTATATTCAAATTACTACTCAAGAGTTTACATTTATCTACCAGTGTGGAATGGAAATTGATGTATTCCATCTCATTACCTTTCTGACTGATAACTTCTTTTCCTGTTTTTCTCCTGATGTTTCTAGTCATTTAAAATATAAACACATATACTCAAACATCTGTAGGTGTAAATGGATAAAATGATAGATGAGATTTTGTCTTTGCTCTATATACATTTGTATGTTACTTTTCTAAAAAAAAAGAATATATAATCATATGTACTTTTAAAATGATAAAGAATATCAAGACAAACCATTTTTAAAAGAAGAGATGAGTTATGAGAACTAATTTGGAAATACATACACAAATACATATGCATAATAATATATATTCAAATGCATATTTTATACGAAAAAAGCAAGGTGCAGAATAAGAAGTGTTATTCTATTTTTGTTAATAAAGGAAAAATAAGCTCTGTTGACATTAAGACAGTTTGTCCTTTATATACTTCTGTGCTGGAGTTACACGGTATGTATTTACAAATTACTTGTGTTATTTAAGAACACTAATATATTTCTGGAGAACTGCATGATTATTTTTTCTGCTAAAGAATGAATCATAACAAAAATTTGAGGATTTGTTTAAAATACATTCACCAACTGAATAGGAAAAATCTTTCCCACTTTGTATAGAAATCTCAAAATTAATCAGAATCACTTGTGAACTTTTCTAAAACCATTTTTATATTTTCTCAGTATCCCTAAGAAATTAATGGTTCATATTAAAATTATATTTTCATTCTTAAGATCTCTATGTAATCTTCTTACCTTATTAATGCTTATAATCTCTCTCTTTATGAGAACATTAAGTATATTTTGATTTGTTTCATTAATTTTGTTTCTCATTGACAGGGTGAGTTTTTCTTTGGTAGAGCTTGCACTTGTACTCAGTGTCTGTTTATTTTTTGATCTGTGTGTTCATATTCATGGAAACACCATCTCCCTTACTGGTGATATGTACCTGCAGGGAGGGATGACAGCTTAAATCCTGGCTGACACTCTCCTTGGTGAAAATGAAGTGTGTTTTGAGGAGTGGTCATGAAGTAAGGAGAGCCTCTGGTACTGCATTTTGTAACCTTCCCTTTTTCAATCTGTGCCATGTACTGCTCTTTTCTAGGTCCTTCCTCTTCTTCTGTAATTACTAGGTAGGGGTTTAGTGATGAAAAGTCAATCTCCTTGTGCTATGTGATTAATCTATATTTCTTACCCACTCAGAATCCGGTGATGCTCAGATGAACTGCTATGTGTGACAGGTCCTAGACTAGAGCTTACATTTTCTATGTATTCCTTGAAACCAGTTTGGCAAAATAGAACGTGGGGTGGCCAGTAAAATATGAGAGAAAAATGCAGAACTAGAAAGTTTCTTCTAGTTTCATATGGGATTTGATCGACTTTCTGGTTTTCCGAAGGTTCTTCATTGTCTTTGATTTAGATGCTGGTATCCATGAAATTTCTTTTTAACTTTATGGTATCTCTAGGTTTGGGGTCAGATGAAGGATTGAACAGTTCAAGCTTGTTAATGATTATGACCACCATAATACCAAACTTCAGCTTGTCCCTAAATCTCTTCTCTTACACCTAGATTTATCATTCTTATAGTCCAGATCCCAGCTCTGTCATTTCCTCAGCAAATTCTTGCTCAAAAATTGATGTATATTTCCTTATAATTTTCTATGTGACATTGGCAATTGGAATTGTATAAGGATTTCTTCAGAAATTGACCATCTCTCTAGATGTTCAGGTATGTGAGAGCAAAGGATGTGTCTTCTTGTCTTGTTTACAGTATTATCTATGACATACATCATTGTACCTAGACAATAGTCGAGATTTCATGAATATTAGACAAATGAGTTGCAGTGAAGAAACAGACAAAAGAGAAGTAGATCTCTTTTTTTTTAAGTGGAAAGTAATATATCCATTCAAGAGTAAACTACTTCTGAATTAGTCATATCTATAATATATAAAAAGCATAGAACCACAGATTGGCTTTATCCTGGATATTAAATAACATTTTGGCCTTCTCCTTTTACTAATATCTTTATATAGACCAAAGGTAGATGCATTTTCTGTAAAAGTAGCATAATATGTTAAACCATCAAATAAAAATTATTTCTCTGTAATCTGTTGAGACTGAATAACAAAGAGCTGATTGTGTGTAAAGTTACTATGAATAAGTAAAAGACTGTGGAGTTTCTAGGATATAAGAAATTTCTCATTTAAAATTCTAAAAGTCTATACATTTAGGAAAAAGTGATGAACAAAATGGTTACAGAAAACCAGTGAAAATTAAACAGTAGGAAAATAACCAAAAAACAAAGGGAAACGACAGACATACTTTCAAGATCCTCCTTCTAAACACTTTGCCAGTTAAAGTAGTAAAAGTAAAGTTCTCCTCAGGAGGTAGGGAGAAGGGAAACTGTTGGTGGTACACAGTTAGTGGGAGTGTCCATTGGTGTGGTCATTAAGAAAAACATTATAGAGATTACTAAAAAAATTAAAAAGAAATTTCTTTTGATCTAGTTATCCCACTTCTAGGTTTTTTTTTCCCCCTAAGAAAAGCAAAAACACTAATTTGATGAGATTTATGCACCCTCATGTTTTTTGTAGCATTATGAACAGCCATGAGCTAGAAACAGCCTAAATGCCCATCGACAGAGGACTGGGTGAAGATGTGTTATAGATGCAGAATTGCCTCCTAGTCAGCTATTAAAAAAAAAAAAGAAAGAAAAAAGTATGGACGTAAAAGCTACTATACTTTGTGAATTAAGTCAGATGGAGAAATACACACCTTGTGACATTAGCTATATTTAGGATATAAAGAAACAAAACAAATGATTGAACTAAATAAAACAAAAGCAAACTTAGAGCATAGGACTAAATTATAGGTTATTTGAAGGGAAACATGAAGAAGTCAATCTTATGGTGAAGGATGGAATTGGACATTTAGTGGAACTCAATATTGTGTATGCAAATGTTGACTTAGAATTAAGTGCAGCTTGAATTTATATGACATTTTAGTCTAATAGAATATTTTAATAGTAAATTTAAACCAAGTAGTTCAGTTCTGGGCATACTTATCAGTTCTCAGATGCTATTAGTTCACAAACTTTTAAATACCTGACTGTATTGAGATGTAAAATGGTATAACAACCTTAAATTCTTTTTTGTCTGGGGCACCAAGAAATGATAGAAGCATTTCAAGTTTCAATAGTATTCATTCATTTAATTCAATTCTCTTTTGCTGATACAAATATTCAATCTTAGAGACATATTTATGAACAAGTAAGGGGAGAAGACCCTCCTCCCATCTAGCCCTCCCTACTCTATCAAGTTCTCCAGGCTTGTCATTTTCATTTTTGATCTACAATTAGAGGGTACAAGCAATTGCTTTATAAAGAAACAAGAATTTATAATCTACAAAATCCCTGGAATTCTCAGTAGTAATGTCCTTCACAACACAGTTTCTATTCATTGCCAATTTGCTTTGCTCTTTTGCTTGCCCTTGGTCTAATTTCACTCCTTCATGTAAAATGCATGTTGTGGAAGTTATGAACTATCAATGAAGGGAGTTCCAAGTGCTAGGAAGGAAGACAAAACAAAGCTTTCAGCAGGCCAGGTTAATGCTGACAACTGGAAAGCACCATTTTAAGACAAATTCACCTAACTTCAGAGCATGACTTAGTCACAGTTTGTGAGTCATGGGCTTTCAATGAGATGAGACTGGTAGGAGATACAGATGAGCTCAGTGTATGCAAAAACAGGTTAAAAATGCATAACTCCATCACAGACACATAAGTGTATTGCAAAGACACATATTATGACTGTCATTTCACTAAAACTCATAATATCTGTAAGGTAATCAGTGTTTCAAGTCATCCAGAACAGAACGCTTTGTTAAACAGAGGCTCTATTTATATAGAGCTTGTCATGATGACTAAGAATTTCCAGCATGAGAAGGTGAATTGCTCCACATGCTCCCTTGGGGAAGGTCTCTTCAGTACTGTCCTTCAAAAATGTCCCCCATGTGGGCATCAGTGTCATGCATTCACTCCAGTAGTACCTGTACAGCCACAAGAGACATTCGTATGTCTGACCCAGGGCTCTCTATCTAGATACCCTTGACATGGAGTGTTTCCAGTGTGGTCAGAGGTGTGAATGGGAGAGAGGACTCTCCAGTAGAGGAGGGGCACGAAGGCCTTTGGCAGTGCCTTCAAGGGACTCATTGATTCCCCAGAATCTGCTCAGCCCGTCATGTTTCACACTTCCATTGTGATGGGGTGCTGCTGGTATGCCCAACTTCCAGATTTGCTGAGTCAGAAAAGTCCTAGATCAAAAGGCATGCCTCAGGGTCATGGTGACCTTCTGGCTCACAGGTCAACACTTATTCCTGTTAAAGCTCAGTACCAGACAACACATTCCACAAAAAAGCATGACAATCCACAGAGGTGGGTAGGGGGTGTGCTGTGATTCCCCTCAGAGCGGAATCAAAGTTTCCAAACACAGTTGCTGTGTGTCACCATCCCTGAGATAGACATCAGATCCGCCCTGTGCCCAGGAGCAGAACAGTTTGCGTGCAACCAGGCCCACAGCAGAAGTTCTCTTCTTCTAGATCCGTGCTAACAAGCAGGTGTGGATTTGCTGAGAAAACGGGCCAGATCAGTGACTCAGAGGAGGACAGGTCCTGCCACATGTGAAGTGCCAAGTTTGCTCAGGCTGGGAAGGTGTGTTTGCTCAAACGGTGGGAAATGATGCCTCTTATGAGACACCTCTCCCAGATTTGGTGCTGATCACACACATTAGGAAACTATAGTTTTCTCCCAAAACAGAACTGGAATCATTTCTTATAAATCTCCCTGTTTTCACTGGAAATTTCATACTCAGAAACATCTCACTGAGGGCGCATGTGATCCACTGGACTGACCTTATGTGCAGCTGTCCACTGAGGCCAAGTTTCAGCCAGTCTCCAGGATCTCATCTCTGTAGAGCTTCCTCTGTCCACCATTCAGCTAAGGCCCCTCTTTTGGGATGAAATTCACAGCCACATCTTAAAATGCCAGTGAATCATCTCAGACCCAACTCTGGGCTCTGCCAGGCATCCTGTCTGTGGTACTAGAGCTCGGACAGCTGGGCACCTGAAAGACACTGGGAAAGATGCACGGACAAATTAGCGAGTGTGCACAGAAGAGGATTTTTTCTTTTTTTTTAAAGAGGAAGGCGTCAGATGAGTGAGGATAAATAATGAATGTACACTTGATCTTTTGGCCTTTGAAAAACAGACTTAATAATTATATTTACTTCATCAATATAGTTTTCTACACCCATTGTCTCTTTCTATTCCTAAAATTCCTTCCATCAATATTTTGTCCCCATCATGTCATTCAATCTTGCTGGGACCCCCCAAAATATTCATGCTAATAAATGCATGAATGTAGAACTTCAGGACTCACTTAAGTTAACATGTCGACTTCTTTTGGCAGAGTTAATTAAGGCCTCTTTTTTTGTTTTCCCCCAGATATACTTGTTCCTCATTGCTTCAAAGACACCACAGTCTTCCTTTTACTCTTGTGCCTCTGGTTGCTGCTTCTTAGTTTCTTCTTTTGATTTCTCCTCTTGTTCCCAAACTCAAAGTTGAAATGCCACTGAGTTTATTTATTTTCCTTCTTCTCCATATACATTTTCTCTCTTGATGATCTCAACCAGTCTTGTATATTTAAATTCTATGTGTATGCCATAGTCATCCAAATTTATAGCTTTAGCCTAGACCTTGCTCCTGAACTGCAGATTTGCATATCCAATTGTTTACTGAAAGTATCAGCTTGAAGAGCTAATGACAAACTCAAGCTCAGTGAGTCTGAAATAAAACTTCTGATCTTCTCCCGCTAAGTTCCTCGACCAGAAGTCATCTCCTTATCATTCGATGATGGTTCTGTGTCCAAATTTCAGAGGCATCCTTTTTTTATACTCTTTCATTCATAGCTCACGTATAATTTTTCAGTGAAATCTATTGTATTCAAAACATTCTTGATCATTTTTGATGCTTCCTGTGGTCTATGCCATTCCCAACCCATCATCTTTACCTGGGTTAATACAGTAGTTTTCTAATTAGTCTCCCTGATATTACCCTTGCTTCACTAAGATTTTATTTTCACTCTTGCTGAGATTTTATTAGAATTGTTTTATTATAATTACACTATATTTTATTCTTAATACAGTCTGAGTAATCAGTAAATCAGATAACATCAGTTCTCTACTTAAATAAAGCCTTCCAATGGCTATACATCTGACTCAGAATGAAAACCAATTCCTGCACGTTGTATCCTCCACCCCTCGCCTCAGTATCTCTCTAGCTTTACTCCTTTATTCTCCTGTCTTGTTCTCTCATTTCCAACCAAATCTCCCTGGATTGTTTGAACAAGCCAAGCAAGTCTCCGTCATAGGGGCTTTGCACAGGTAGTCCATTCCATTTAGACCACTGTTTTCTTCCGCTATATTCGTGGTAAACTTTCTTTACACTTAAATGTTGGAAGTTTGCTATAGTACAACCTTGCTGAAGATATGAGAGTCTCATTTAAAATTGCAATCTACCCCACCTCTGGCACCCTTGGTCTTCCCACACTGTTCTATTTTCAACTCATCATTCAACACTCATCACTTTTCAAGAATTTATAATTAAGTTATTTATTATTATTCCTGCTTATTATTTGATGTTTTACAGTAAGCGTAAACTTCAAGACAATGGAGAATTTTTATCTGTTTCACTGCTGTATACCAGACACCTAGAGAAGTGTATGGAACACAGTAGGAATTTAATAAACTGTGTTAATTTGAATATATGCCTTTTGATTTTTGATGGTTAAACAACATACTCTGGACATTATATTAATACAATGCTTGGCCGATAGTGCTACAAATAATAGCTCTGAGAAAATATGTAGGGGAAGAAAGTCTCATGTCTTAGTCTTCCCTTTCCAAAGCCATTTTGACTCAGTGTGTTCCTAAAACTGTGATAACCAAAGACTCCTTAAAAGAGTTCAATAAACTTAATCTTCAAAACATGTATATGAAATAACTAATCTATACAAATTTTAATTATATAGTAATGTATGTTATTTACCAGTTTTTCATTTTGAGAGATAAATGTAATCTTCAGTTAAAGGAATCTATCCAAAGCTAGATTTGAGGGCTTTAATAAATAGAAAAAAAAAAGGTATCTCAGGAATGAATAAAACCCCTAAATTTATATAGGTAAGGAGGGGTCTGTTTCACCAAAAGCAAAAGGACCTTGCATATTAACAAAGAAATTTTAAAGAAAACTAGTTCAAAGAAAAACCGTGATTATAAATACATTTGTTGAGAAATAGTCTTAAAAAATTTCAGTTCACTTTGAATAAGCATGTCCATGGTTTAACTTCTTTCCTTACAGAACAGAACAAATTCAGTGCCATTTTTTTTCAAAAGTAGGATGTCTTGAAAAGTGACTGATCCATAACATGAAGAATTCCCTCTCTGTAAGCAATTATCTTCACTGTTGCTGACTCTAAGTAATCTGACCAGATTTTAAGTAATAAAAGATTCTAGATATAGCTTAAGATAATGGATAAGAAAGGTATTATAGAACTCTGCTGCGATCACTACATTATTGATTCATTAATGAGCATTTCTTGAGTTCTATATTGCAAGCAATGTGATGAGAAGGAAACTATTACAGCTCTTGACCTCTAGTAATATAAGGATTATCAATATAAAACATAAAAGATGCCACAAATTAAATGTGCATTGATGCCTTATAACCAAAGATGAGTCATGCCTACAGAATTCTGATGGAAGGGTAAAGTAAAGGTATTATCAGTGTTGAGTCACAGAAGCTTGAGTAAAATTCATCAGAGACAAAGGAAGTAGGTCATTACGGGCCCAGAAAAGTAGCAAATAAAACCTATCAGGAAAAAGTTAATTAAAAAAAAAACAGTGGAGAAATATGAAGGATTTGTGATTAGAAATAGAAATGGTAGAACTGATGAATCAATTGATTTGCTAGTTCTTTGAAAAAAATATATGCATATCCAATACAATCAAGAAAAAGGAAAAGCACATAGCCAAACAAATTTGTAGGAAATAATCACAAATTAGAAGGAAATTAAAGAATTTCTATGAGATAACTTTTCTTCAATTCCAAATCCTATGTAAAAAATGTGAAAATATAGATTAAATGAATAATTTGGGAGGAAAATATAATTTACCAAAGCTTATTCTAGAAAGGCAGAAAAGATTTTCAGTATTTTCAAAGAAAAAACATTATTTTTTGATATTCAAATTGTATTCTTGATGCAAATTCTTAAAAAAAGGAATAGATGTATACTTTATGACATTAAAAATATATCTACTTCCACACCAGTGTCGGGGTTAGGATTTAAAATAATACACTAGGACAAGTTGCATTAAATTGGTGATATCCACTATTACTATTATTTAATATTAAACTAGATATCATAGTCTATTAGACAAAAGTAAAAAATTAGAGTTATAAATATTGTAAAAGAAAAGATAAAGTGACCAATATTTGTAGGTAATTTGTCTATCTAGACAGCTGAAGAAACTTAGAAAACAAAACTGAAAACTCATACATTAAACACAATAAAGAAATACAGTACATTTTCTGGGAAAAAGCTCAATAGTTTTTATTCAGGCAACAGCCAACTTACAAACATATTTGAGGCTATCTTTCAGTACTATTAAAAAGATTAAATGTTTAAGAATAAACTTTTCATGATAAGTTCAAGATCAATATGAAGAAAATTTCAAATTAATATTGAGAGACCCATGAAAGACATTAACAGAAAAAACTGTTGTGCAAATAATAAAACAATATCAAACACACTATAATACACAAATGTAGTGTTATTCAGATAAAGAAAGTACTCAAACTAGAAAAATCATTCAGATGTTTACTGAAAAATATTTAATATCCAGGAAATAATATTGGAAAATAGAATTGATGGTGGTAGGAGAGAGTTAGTAGTTCTACAAGATATTAAAGCATGTTATACAACCAGAAGAGCTCAAAGAATGTGACAGTCACTTGACTACACATACCAACAGACAGAATAAGAAGTCCAGAAATCATGTGAGTGTGTATCTACACAGTGTGCACATCACACAGTTTGTATATAGTACATGCATTGATACAGTGAATATATCCATACACAGGTATATATGTGATATCTGTACATAGGCCGCAGTGTCTGTGTAGATCAAATACAGGACAGAGTATACGTAATGGTGGCATTTTGTATCAGTGGGGGGCAAACATTCTTTCCTAAGTATAAATGATACTGGGAACATTTGATAGCTATCT
This sequence comes from Solenodon paradoxus, assembly GCA_004363575.1. Classification (NCBI taxonomy): domain Eukaryota; kingdom Metazoa; phylum Chordata; class Mammalia; order Eulipotyphla; family Solenodontidae; genus Solenodon; species Solenodon paradoxus. The sequence continues at coordinate 1,038,162 of RJWH01000020.1, forward strand.
GAAAAAGGTAAAATTCAAGTAAACCTTATGCCTCCCATCAGAATGAATATCTAATGTTTCATAGCTTCAAATGTTAAGGAAAAGGAGCCGTAACACACTGAAACCCAACCAACAGCAAGTGAAATATCAACATTCAGTTGTTTAACACATGCAATTGAGTTATTAGGAGGTTAATGAAATGTACAAGCAGAACAAACTTCTGTCACCAGTGGGTCAAAGTGCTGTGATAGCTAACTATGCTCTCCCTACCTAGTCTTGATTACACTTTGTCATCCTCTCATGGCAATAGTTCCTGTCCACTTACATATTGATGGGGAGGGTTCTTGGTGTCTGGTTGGAGAATAGTCAATGCCTATTTTGTCAGCTCCTCTTGGGTGGTGAGAGCAGAGAGCACCTCCTTAGAAAGGGCTACCTGATATTCTCTGCCTAAATTTGCTATCCACTTTGTGCCTCAAACTACACCTTACTGGAAAATAAGATCCCTTATTTGATGATGCTTATCTGAAAATGGGAGCTATGTGAAGATAAAAAACCCACTACTAATCATATTATATTTGATGGGATTTTCATATGAATGATGTGAAACTTCACTAGTAAAGAAATCATGAAGGAGTTTGTAAAATAGACATGGAATGGAATAGACCTTACCAAGTTGACGTAATGCCAAAAGGAGGATAAAAGGTATATTCAAAAGTTTAAGTAAGGCAGAACCCATTATATATACAGTCTAAAGATAACAATCTAGGGAAAAATATTTGAAAATTAAATTGTTTGAATTTTTAAAAATGTATTAAAAGGATCTAAAATTATTTTAAAATCTATAGTATCTGGACAGAAACATATTCAAAAGACAGGAACATAAGGCTTAGGGAAAACGAAACAGAAAAGGACATGTGTGTGTCCCATGTCATTTAGAATAAGGGTAATGAAAATTAAAATGACACCGAGATTTCATGTTTACTTACCAAATTTCAAATTTAGATGTTTCATGGTATACTTTATGGGCATAAGTGTGAGGAAAAATTAGCTCTTGTGCTTTTTTATACATCGCTACTAAGAATATCAATTGGTAGGGCTTCTATTTGGCAAGATGGGTAGCAATTGTGAACAAATGCAGAACGATTTCACTTCTGAGGTTCCATCTATAAACACTTAGGAAAAAGATTTATAAACAAATACAGAGGGCTGGTTAAATAAAGGATTATACATCTGCACAGTGGATTATCATATAGCAGTCAAAGAAGACGGGTAATCTCTGTATGAATATGTTACCAACGATTTAAAGAAGAAGAAGGCAAGACCCAGAACAGTGTTAACAGGTTAACAGAGAGCTAGAACCTATGTTTTGTGTCTCCTACTTCAGGGCAAGATCTATACCACCAAAATAAGGCAAATTTATATAACTGCCTAGTAAGAAGTAATTAATTAAAGAAACAAAACTAAAATTGGTGGACTACTTTAATTTCAGATTCTGCTTCTACGTTCTGGTACCAAACATTCCAAAAATGTTGCCATCTCTGTTCATGAAGATGGTGATTATTTCTCCAACTTATGACATGGTTTTGAGCAGTCTTCTTTAGCAGTGGTCATTGAAGTTAAGCCTTCTTTTCACTCCCCGGTTCTCCTTTGTGATCAAGATTTTTTATTTGCGAGATAACTATTTTACTTCTGAAAAGATGATCTGCATCTATAGAACACAGATTTCCTGTGTGCCATGCTGAGAGAAGCTATCCCTTCTAAGACTTGTATCCATCTCTCCTCTTTGAACACATTAACTTTTCTTATCTTTCCTGAATCATTTCCTCCCTGATGATGTCTTCATTCTGTCAACTCTAAAATTGTAAATCTTGCAATGTGTCCTTTTCAGTTAAATTGTGCATTTAATGAAGCCCTAATCATGTTCCAGGTAACATGTTAGAGATTTTTAAAAAGTGATTAAAGCTTCTGTCTTCAAGAAACTCACTTTAATCAGTTATATAGATTCATCATTAAAAAAATTATTTATTTAGGCCTTACTTATGCCTTGCACTATTTAGGCTGTTTGGAATACAGCAGTGAAGAAACCATGCAGAGATTCTAATTACTGAAAATTAAGGAAATTTGATAACGGATTGGATATTAGCCCATAGAAGGAGGTTGTTACTAACATTCTAGGTGCGATGATTATTGTGGTTATATAAGAGTTTATTCTTGAACTATGTATGCTGATATATTTAGGAGTATCAAGTCACTGACTACTTACTATCAAATGATTCTCACCCACAGCCCCTTAGATGATAGAGCCATTTTCAACGGTAGAAGCACATTCAAGGTCACCTTTTAAAAACTTTTCATGGCTTCTCATTTGTTATCAGGTGTATATTTGTAAAATAATCACCTAAATTAAAATATATGATATATATTTATTTTATAAAATATAGTATATTTAACTACATCCATTTCTATTTAGGTAATATGAGTAGTGGAAGCATGTTTACAGTCATTGGCTATAGGTAGTTGTATAAGAAGGTTTACTGTACAATTCTTTAAATTATTTTAGTATGTTTGACATTTTTCATTTAGTAAGTAGTTGGAAAAATCTCTGCTCATGGTGGGTAGTGGGGGAAAACTGACAAAAAAAGAGAGAAATAAGCAAAATAAACGGTATTTCAGATGATAAGTATTAGAGGGAGTCATAAAAAAAGAAAGGAGGATGAGAGAGAAGGTTTTGGCACAATGTATGCACTTGAATAATGCTGGAAGTCCCATGGACACCATGACTAACAAGTGACTCTTCTGTCTTTGTGCAGGAAAGTCCTTGACAAGAGATTATTGGGGCAAGATCTTAATAGAAAATTTGCTAAAATGGCAAGGTAGGGACTAAACCTTGTTATTGTATTCCAGGAGAGAATAATAGGCAGAATAAGTGATTCCTAAAGTCTACTAAAAAGATTTAGTTTCAAGGGTCCTACAATTTGCATTTTTATAAAGCTCCACAGGTAATTTCCATGTCAGCTCTGAAACTAAAATTCTATAGCATGGAGACAGGTACAGCTTTTGGGAAAAGAGAAAAACAAAGGAAAGTGGTAGGAAATATAGGCTTTTGTTAGGTAGGAAATAGAGTTTATAATAAGATAGATTTTGAAATGTATTCGGTGGTACCCACATGGGAACCATAGAGACATTTAACTGTGGAAACCACATGAGTGATCATATGTGAATTCTAGAAAAATAACTTAGATGATGTGTTTAGTTAGTTGGGAGAGGGGAGATAGTAGTGGCAGAGAGATTAGGCTAGCCTTAGGAGTATTAAAATACTCTCTGCATTCCTGGAATCTGCCACAGAAAGGTACTTTGAAGGAGACTAGACAGATCTTAGTGATGCAATGTAAGAAAGAAAATTCTGAATTTTCTGATTTTGTGAGCCACTAACAGGTAAAGTAGAAGAAACAATTTGGAGGGGATAGTGAATACATGTCAACCTGCAGTTTTTGAAGATGATAACTGGAATAAAGAGATCCCAGAAGTTATAAAATTTAGTGAAGAGTTTATTTGTTAATCCACTTGAAGATTCAATCCCCGTAAATCAGATACTCTTTGTAGACAGCCCTAAGTTACAGTCCTGGGCGGGTATTTTATAACAAAGGCCCTTGAGTAAGTGATCTGATTTGATTTTTTGTTACAAAAGAGTTTGCCTTCCATTCCCATGACTCTGAATATTATCTGGAGATCAAGCACAGTGTGATTAAAGTTTAATCTAAACTTTGAGGAACAGCACAGAGCACAAGTACAGGCTTCTCTCATGTAGCTTCTATCAGCCGATGTGTGAGAGGCATGTGCATCCTCACACAGAATACTCAGAAAACACGAGGCCAGTTTTGTTGTGACTTACACTGTGCTAGTTTCATCTGGACTAGGGAGAAGGGTACCAGGAGAGACTGTGTTTACAAAGAGTTTATGGAACTTCTCCAGAAGGCATAAGAAAACACAACCCTGAAGCTTGAGGAGCTTGGGACTGAAAAAAAAGAGAAATTTTGAACACTTTATATTATGTGTGGTTTGTTGAATTCATGGGTCTTGGATGTGGTGGGAAAGGTTGTCAGTGTCCATGGAAAATGATGACAAAAGAGAAGACAACGTGAAATGGTCAGAAGAAGCAACAAAAGTCAATAAAAGCCAATCATGACTTTTCCTTTTTTTTTTTTTTTTTTTTTTAATTTGGGAATTTCTTTTTTATTTCTAATATAGTCATTGAAAGCTACACATTTCATTTAGATTGTGTTATCTGCAATCCATAACTTTTTTAAATAATTCTATTGAAGGAACATTTTATCATAACATTATTAGGTTTAAGGTGTACATGATTATAAATAAAAATCTGCATATGCTACATTAAATTCACTCCACCAGTCCAGTTCTTCCTTCACCATGTAATTGACCCATTTACCCAATTTGGTACCCCTTCCCTCTTCCCTTCTTGCAGCCACTAATCTGATTTTATAGACAAAAAGTGTATTTTTGCTAGATTTAATTAATTCATTTGCTTGGTTTCACTATATACCACATATGAGTGAAATCACACAATGTTTGTCTTTCTCTTTCTATGCCGCTCATCTCTTTAAGACAGAGAAGTGTCTTCTCTATTCAATTTCCAAGTTATTGGTGCAAGATTGAATACAAATATTCAATACATTTCTTGCTGATATTATGATTTAATGTCATGTATCAAAATCAACCTTTAACACCTCCTTCTATCCCCATGACTCAGGCAGTTAGGGTACAGAGTACAAACCCAAGGACCCAGTCTGGAGACTCAGGGCCAGGGTTGGCATAAAACACACAAACAACAAAAATCAAATTATTGCTTGTTAACGATATTGCCAAAATCTAGATAAAAGACTTGGAATCTAATATCAAATACCAATATTGTCATAAATGAATCCAGGAAAGCATGGAACACTAAAACTGATCTTTTTGAGTTACTTTATTCTGTGTTAGAACGCAACCTAATGAAAAAGAAAGTATTCGGACATGAACTACTTTTTAAGGACATAGGCATTTTCCAGTTGCTCTAAGGACAACATGTTAGCATGTCCATAGATGCTCTTTTTTGCCTAATTTTCAGGTTCTTTTTCTTTAGAACATTAGTCTTAATAACTTTACATTTTAGAAAACACTTGGCTTCTATGTATAGCATTTATATTGTTCTTGTCAACTATTAATGACAAATCACACCAGAACCCATTTAGTACATTTCTAGGAAAAGTTTTCTGGCTACAAGTGATTCTTGGAGCTTGTATTTGTAACTTATTTTAGCAGCCAGGCTAACTGAATGAAAGACAACACTCTTAACTGTTATGTGATCATTGTCTCATCAAATCATACATATCTTAAATTAGAGTTAATAGAACAACAAAATTCTTCATGGATTTTTAAGTGAAAAGAGGCAAACTAACAACAATCATAGGTGAGATCAGCAATTATTACTCGTATAACAACTGGATGACCTTGAAATCAAGAAGATTATTCAGAATGATTGAAAGAGATGGAAGACAAAAAAATTATTATTTATTGACTTTGGTGGCATCTTACATGAATCAGACTTACATTTTCCTAACTGACTCAGTGACATTGCATAATCCATCCTTTAAAAAAACCCAGTTACTTAAGACAACTCCACAGTACAAAATAGTGCTTTACTGACCTATGTTATTAAAATCCTTTTCCAGTTGACCAAAATACACTCAAGAATGACAAATTTATCTGCTGGATCAACTAATTTCTATTTCATTAAACATATCTTAAGTGCTCTGGTATTTATCTGATCACTGCTACATAAATAAGTTTATCAGGAACTAGGAAAAAAGGCAGTTAATGACTAAAGTCACAATTTGAAATTTAATGTGTCTCACTTCCAAGAATTTAGCACTAGGTAAATCTTTATTATAGTTAATAATGAATGCTTTACTATATAAGGCAGAAATCATATTCTGTCACGAGTTTAGTTTTACTTGAAAATAAGCATACTGATTAGCACTGTGTCTGTTTACTCGTTTATCTTAGCTATGTTAATAAAATTAGGATGTTGTCACTAGAAGCAAGTGTTTAGTTTGCTAACATTCCTTTCGGAAATATACTATGTTTAGACAGACTTTTCAAACAATTAGCATCCGGACCAAACATCTGATAAACTCTAAAGCATGAATAGGTACTTTAATTTTAGAGTAACGATGACTTATTTCCTCTGTTGCAGATCTGTGGCTTTTCTTCTAGCATCTGTGTTGAGCCAGAAGTCCTTGCAACAGGGTTCTGTACAAACTGAGGAAGATCTCTATTCGGTAACACTTCTAACTGGCGTCATAACCACATGTTGTAGGCTTATGGAGCCCCAATCCTTCCTAACTGGGTTACTATTTACTGCTGGAATTAATTCCTTTTTTGTTTGTATGTCAAAATAATGCTTTGAGTTAAATGATCATTTTGTTGAAGTCAGTGTAGGGAATCTTGAGACAGTTTGCGCATCTAGTAAAGTAGCATTTGGAGGTATTTTTGAAGTTTGGATTAGAAATACTTTTTTTAAGGTGCTGGCAGGAATGAAGGTGAGTAAGCAGAGAGACAAGAGGAGAGAGGAGAAAGAAGCACTTTTTTAAATTTTTATTTAGTTGTACATCTTGGTTGTTCCTCCACCCCAGTTTGTAAGTCTGTGTCCCCACCCTAGGACGTGAACCTGGCCTGCACTTCTGCCGCAGTCAGTTGCAAAACCAGTCCTTCACCAGGGTGCTCCATAGAAATACTTTCAAAGACATTTATATTCATCCCTGTTCTCTTGTTCTCCCTTTTAACAAACAGAAGGGTTCCCATCATTTCACTTAAAGAAAATAAAGAATAATAATGTTAGATCACTGTCCAACCATTTTTTTGCATGCTCTTCAAATCTCCACCAAAGGCTTTTAAATGGCATAAATGCTAATTTATGACAAAATAGCTATTGTGTTTGTCCACATCTAACAATCAAGTGATTGTGTGAAAATTCTAGCCTCTATTGTTCTTTATTGGAAAAGTCTTTGAAAACCAAAATGATTTTTATGAACTTCAAAAAGGTGTGATGGCCAATTGTTTGAACTCCTGTGAGAGAATTCTCCCACTTACTCAGAGAACACAGTGTTGTGATGTTAGAAACTAGGAGACTTTCGGCACAGGATGTCAGGACATGCGCACGTGTCTGTTGTTATGGTGTGGGAAGTACAGTACCTCCAGTTTTAGAAGAATGCCAGCTATAAACAGGATGCTCAGTACCAGCTATGGACACAGTACTTCCCTCCTTGGAAAGAGCAAAGGTTGGGAAGTATTAATGGTAACATTCTGCTGTAGTAAATATAAAATATATATATGTATATATATATTTACATTCTTTTCCAAGTATCTTTCACAGATTCTATATATGTCCCAAATATAAAATCCTCTTTTACACAATAGACATGGATATGCTTCTAGAACAAATATTCCAAGCACGGAACACATATAAGTTGCTTGCTTTTTTTATATAAAGAAGTACTTCATTTTATGATGATAAAAAATAAATCAAAAAGAGAAATTTGTTCTGGTTATACCCGGAATCTTTTCGGAAGAGGATAATAAGAGTTTATAAATCTATGCAGCACATATACTACTTTTTGATTTAAATGCAAAGTTTTCTGTGCATTGATTTCTGGTCTTAAACTATGATATTATGGCAAGGAATTCATGTTGATGTAAGCAGTTAACTTGTAACTGCTGGCCTTCCTATCACTTTTGGAAAGACACAGTTAAACACCTCATTAATAACTGCCTTTGGCTAGGAAAAGCTGCTCAGAAGAGGCGAAGGAAACCATTTTACAATGGAAGTCTACTCTCCATGAGTTATCTTTATGAGGTTTTATTAATAACCACTTGTGGTCTCTCTCATTTCTTTCAATGGTCAGAACTGGCCAAATCAAAGGAAGGTAGTAGGAATTCTTCAAACAAATGCTTTCTCATATCCAATTCCCCAGATCATTACTGTTCTTGACTTCACCTTCTTTTTCCCTGCATTTTGCCACAGTGAACTTCCCTCAGGCCTGTCACGTTAAACCACCTTTCCAGGCCTCCTTGTACTAACACTGAAATTAGAATGAAATTACGACTCCACTTCAGCCCCATCTTTCCTCTGGCCCCATTCATAGTTTTCATTGATTCCACCCATCCTCTTTATCCTTCTTTCTGATTTCAGTTCTTGTTCCATGCGTTAGCTTCTTTTACAAATGCATCTTCAACATATATTCAAGATTCTCTGACCTCAAAAGTAAAAACACATGAAATAGCCACTTCTATTTTATATGCTCCATTTAACAGGACTCCCTCTTCTTTCAATAGTCACACTTCTTAAGTCACACTCATTGTTGCTGCTTTCTTTCTGCTCATTCATCATTCAAAGCACTGGACTCTGGCCTTGGTCCTTACATCTATCCTTGGTTCAGTTCCCACTGAGGTCATCATAAAGTCCTAATAATTAAAATTGGCATTTTAATTTTTTTCAGTCCGAGTGTCACTAGCACCAAGTGATTGGCTCATACTTGCTGTGCATGAGGGTCAATATTATGGTGCTGGATTTTGAGGAAAGCCAGAGCTAGAGCCCATTGACAGGCAAGGAGAGAGAGAGTCAATATTCTCAGATCTGTCTCCCCACTTGGGGGATGGGGTGAAGTTTAAGGAACTAGGGTCTAAAGGAGAACAAAGAAATCCCTCTTTGGCCAATTTAATTGGTCTGTCCTTGCATAGTCAGGGAACATTAGGACCTGATCTTCATCCCGCTTCTGAATGTGCTCTGCGTCATTTTCTCTTTGAACTTTGGTTCCTAGGCAGTGGTTTTTGTTCCAGGGAACTGAAGGTCACCGAGAAGACTCTGTAGTGGTGCAAACCCAGGTCAGCTTGCCCGTAATTACTGCGTCTTCAGAAAAGCTTCACCTTCTCTTAAAAACAATATTTTTATCCGATAGGCAAAGTAAGGGTGTTTTGGTGGTGGTGTTTTTTTTAACATAAAGTAAGATTAAAGCAGTTTAACTATATCCATTATATTTGAGACTAAAATGAAAAGTCTAATTCTGTAGTTAAACAGAGTTTATGATTAAATTGATTAGAGCCAGTTCAACTAAACAGAGTTAATGATTGTGTAGATTATGATTGGCTCAGTGTCTGTTTCATTACTAGATTTTCCTAAACGCTTAAAACTGCTCATCACCTTCTAAAAACATTTAAGTCCTTTGGTTTGGGTAACAACTTCCTTTTGGCTCTCTTCCTTCCCTTCCTTTGATGACTTTCCAATCTCTTTATGGATTCCCTTTAATTTCTCCAGCTTTTCTGAAGACAGACTGTCATGAGATATCTGTTCGGTGCTCTCATTCTTCCTGCTTTTCCTGAATGAGCTCAACTATCATTACATGGGAATCACTGCAAATAACTCACATTGTGAGCTGACCCATACATAGCTCTTAGGTTCTTTTTGGTAGGCAATGGTGTCCTAGAAGAAATTTTGATGAGAGTGGTAGTTAGATATGTCTTATCTTTACCAGGTGAAAATAAAAGTTTCAAGATCAGATCAATACAAATATTAGATCAAATTCTGCCACATGCATAAAACATTGATTTTCTAAACACATATTAGAAAGTAATCACAATTTGTGCAAACTCACATGCAAGTCCAAGGAAATACCAAGATTAGAGATGAATAGAACTTGGTTTATATTGGTAATAAACTATGTGTATGGATATATAAACTGTCAACCTGTAGATATGAAAGCATTTTAAAGTCGGTTGTAGACAAAACAGCAACTCCAATCTCAAGTCTTTATCTCAGAGCTTCCATGCCAATTTTAAACTCACATGCAAATGATTCCATCAAAAATTCAACCTGCCGAAACTGAACTCATACATCCTCCTTCCCCTATCCCAAAATGTTCCTCCTTCGTGTTTCCCACTCCTTTGTATTAGCATGTGATCAGTCACCACCTTGCCTAGTCTCTGACACACCTGTAATCACTCAAAAAATTCTTTCAGTTTTGCAGCCAAATTCTTCAAATCCCAATTCTATCATTCATTAGCTATGTGACCTCATGCAAGTTTCTTAACCTCTCTGAACTTCAATTCCATCATTTTTAAAATAGGAATAACATCTGCTTCACAGGTTTAGGGTGAAGGTGAAATGAGGCTAAGTGCCCAGAATAAGACTTTGAACTCGACGAAATATTTTTAATGTTAATTTTTCCTTCAACCCTTTCTCTCACAGCATTATTATCCTTTGCTGGCTAAGTCTGTGCTTTTAACCTCATTCCTAAGTCATACATTCAACAAATATTCACTTAGCCTCTCATGGGCTTAAAAGTTACCCATACAAAGTATCAGAACGTAGCTGTGACAGGACAGACAGTGTCCCTGTTCTAATGACAGCACATTTTAGTGGAGAAAACTGATGTGAAATAGTAAATAAATCACTTTCATTAGACGGTAAATCATCATAAGAATCGTGAAGAAAACACCTAGGAAAGTGAAACAGATAAACAGGAATTGGGGTGGGGAGAAATACTCTACATCAGGCTACTCAAACTGTGATCTGGAGATTGGTACAATCTACTGTTTCTGTTGTCCATGTCTGCAGTAAGAAAAGTAAAAGCCTTGAAAGTGCTCCGAAACTTTTATAGCAATTTGACAAGGTTGCAACAGTCTGGTGTGTAGGTAGAAACTGTTTAGGTAAGCCAGAGTCCATCCATCGCATACATTGTCTCACAGGTGACATAAACTGTGTAGAGCCACTATGTAGGATGTAAGCTTTACAATTTGCGATACTTTAAGACGTTTGTCAACGGTAATTCAAATGTGTAGAAGGTATAGAACCCATTTCCTTCATTAAAAGATATAAATTTGGACATGCCCTGGGGGCTCAGGTGCTAAGATGGCAGCTGGGGTGTAGACTAGGGTTCTAGACCTGGGATGGGGTGGGGGAACAACTAGAATGAACAAATAAATTAAAATGCTTCTAAAAATTTTTGTTTTAATTAAAAGTAAATTTTCAACTAGTTGAACAAGAACACTGGTTAACTAGAGCTAGTTGCTGGTGATAGAATAATTGTGAATTTTAAAAACACAATGCTCCTTGCATTATTTTGGATCAGTTAAACATGAATATTTTTGCAGGTGCTGAATATCTTTTATCACTCCCATCAGCATACCTCTGTTGATATATATGATGCTGTTCTTCACAATGAATGTATTCAAGCCAAACTTGGAAGCAATTTAAATGTAGAGTAACTCCATTGATTAGCAAATAATAAGTCTACTTTCTGTAAAAAAAACAAGAACAAAAATAAACCTCTAAATATTGCTGCACACTTTGTATAAAATATGAATAGGCTTTTATTGTTGGGAGTCACTATGTCACTAATAATTTTTGTTAAGTCATAATTTCAAATCAACAAAAATTATGAGTACAGTAGTAATTCCCCGTATATATTGCCTATATACATGCTTTTAATGACAATTTACAGTTCTTATTTTATTATTATTCCACAGTGAGTTTGCTTTGATGGTATTTCCTAAAATGTAAACTTATGTTTGATAGATTTAATAATAAAATATTGGACTTTATTTTGAGATTATTTATTTTCTTTAAGTTATTTTTATTACATTTTACAAAACTATTAGTTCAAGCCATATTGGAAAAAAAATATACCCAAACCTAGCTGCTAGAGAAGTACGTCTGTAAATGGGTGGTCAGGGAAAACTCTAGGAAACTGACAATAAAAGAATGAGAACTGTAGTTTTCTACTGTCCAAATATCTGCAAAATTTATGCCTTTCTGTGTTGATCTTCATAATTACTATCTTAGTCCCGACTCGAAGTACCTATAAAATAGGCATCCACAAAGATATATGGTGTGGAGAAATTATTCTTTCTTTTCCTCTTCCTCTTTACATCTTTTGTTTCTCTTTTTATATCCGCTCTGGAAAAAAAACCCAAAATGAAACAAACAAAAAAACCCCAGAAAACAAAAATAAAAAAAACAGAGCCTTCTCTCTCTAAAATTCTGGAATAGTTGTTTGTATGCCCCTCTAAATCTAGCTTATATGTCTTATTTGTATATCTTATATGTGTGAGAGACAGAGAGAGAAAGCGACGGAGAGACAGACAGAGAAACAGAGAGAGACAGCGAGAGACTATATATTACCATCTCCTAAATTCTGAATTTTGTACAGTTATGACTCACACCTTATTCTCTGCATCCATTGGACCTAGTATATTGCCTTGTACATAGTAGATACTTAATAATTATGTGCTAATAATTATTGATTTGTGATGAGTGTAACAATGCATTTCTCTTCCATTGATTCTTTTTTTTTTTCTCTTTTTTCACAACCAAGTTAGTACAATTCTATCAAAGCCCATTTTATTTTTGTTGAGAAAGAAGCTTTGGGAGCTTTAATTATGGACTCAGCTAACCACAGGATGTCTGTGCAGAGAGCAAACCACAGAGGCCTGGTGGTGAGCTTGCCTGGTCATCTCTGGCCAGGGACACTCCAGATCTTCCAGTTACCCTATGTGACCTTTCCCTGACCAGCTGCTGACTTCATCAACAGTGAAATAGTCTTACCCATAATAGATCTGACCCCTGAAAAGAAATGTAACAGAGACCCCCTAAAAATCCCCTTATACTTAAATAGACACCCAATTTAAAAATGTCAATAACAATGAGAAAAGGTGAACATTAAATATTTCCAGTGTGATATTTGCTTCTTATATCAAGAGCAAGTCATTTCTGGTTTCCAAAATCAGAGTTCACAATTCTCAAAGTAATATAACCCTCTTAGTGATGGTCCCTTGAATATATATTCGCTCCTTTTTCTTGGGCTTAACTAACCATACTTTTGCTTCCTCTCCAGAAAGTATCTCACGTTGGAAAGAAAATGACTAAATTTCTTTCCAGCAAAGTGAAATAACCACTCTGAAAAATAAAGGATCAAGCAATTCATAAATCTAGAAATAATGCTAGATTTAAGAATAAAGTTCTTGACTTCAATGATATAGTGTTTAAAGGCAATTTTAAAGTAATTTGAAAAGTCCTGAATATATTTGTGGTATAAGTCTTTCAGAAGGAAACTTTCAGGAGTTGTGCAGAGTGGTTGCTCTAGGGTACATGAACTTCTGAAACAATTCCCAGGGCTTATTTTTAACTTTTTTTTCATATTCCTGAGATTACGCTGTGTGTCGAATTCTTGAGGGCAAAGCACTTTGCAAGAAGAAACTCTCAGTCAGAGACAAGGAAGAAAGAGATAGGCACTGGGTTGCAAATTCTTTTCAGTCCATCAAACCCAAACCAGGTTCCTTTAACTTTTCAAACCTTGTGTATTTTGAGAAAATTTAACCCACATGTATCTTATTCACTTACAATGAAATCATGGAACTTTCAAAAACAGCTGTTTAATGTCAAAAAAAGTCGTTTTGATATTTTAGCTTTCTCCAGTCAAAACCATAGCTACATTTCTCCATCAGAAATTGATTTGAGGATCAAAGAGTGAAATTCAGTTTGAAACTCTAAACCTATTCTTTTGAGGTGGATGTTTAAAATCAATCAAAAGTGTTGTCCATCTTAGAGAACTAATACACTGGGAGAGAGATTTTGCTCATTTCAGTCTATTCAACAATAGGATTTGGGATGACTGATTTGAGAACATCTGAAATGCCAAGACCTTTTGTTTTTCAAAAGGCAATAAGACAAAGGTGAAATTGATATGCTTCTATAATGCTTTTCCATTCTGAGAGCTCAGATCAAGTTACAAAATATTAATGAAGCAATATAGCTTTGTAACAGTGTCCTCCAAAGAAGAAATAGAATTGATAGAATGTGTGTGTGTGTGTGTGTGTGTGTGTGTGTGTGTGTACATATACAGAGATCATAATGAATTGACTCTTGCAAATATGGAAGCTGAGAAGTTCCAAGTTATGTAGTTGGAAAGCTGGATACCCAGCCAGGAAAACTAATTTGGTGTTTCTGCCCAAGTTCAAAGGCCAAAGAACCACATGGACTGATGGTGTAAATTCGACTCTTGAAATCTGCAGTCTAGAACTAAAAATAAATAAATAAATAAATGTGGACATTTCAGTTCAAGTCTGAAGGCTGAGAAAGAGCTAGAGTTCTCACTCAAACAGTCAGGTGGAACCAGTTCCTCTTACTAAGACTTTTTGTGCTAGTTAGATCTTCAATTGAATGAAGCCTACCTACGTTATGGGGAAATATGCCTTAGTCTGCGGATTCGAATATCAATGTCATCCAGAAACCCTCTCATAGACACACCTATAATAATGTCTGGCTATTACTGGGCATCCTGCAGCACAGTCAAGTTGACACACACAATTCACCACCACAAATGTTCTGTAGCATTGTATTCGTCACTGTAAATGTCTTGCTGACAGTATCATCTCCATTCTTGAAAAGCCCGTAGAAAAGGCAGCTAAGCAAATAAAACATGAATTTTAATACAAAGTGATAAATGTAGTAAAGCAAGGTGCAGAGAAAGGGTAAAGGTCAGAGTGATTAACTCTGTTGGGCTGTTAAGAGGGTTAGGTACCTGGCAAAAATAATCGAAGAACAGAAATTAGCGGGGTTTTTTTGCTTTATACTACTGTTATGTGGGTCCAATATTTTAATAGTAATAGTTTATTAAGCCTCTACTCTGTTCTCAGTAGAGTGATAGGCAGTTTATTTTGAATTTTTACAACTTGGTAAGGGAGCCATTATTATCATTGTTTCATAATTGAAAAAAATGAGAACAGGAAGGTCAACTATTTTTTTTCCCTAATTTTCCTAGTGGCATTCAAATCCAGGGTCATTTGATTGTTTGGTATGTCCAACCTCTTTTTATTATTCTACATAACCTCTCATTCAAGAGTGTTTGTTCTAAGTTTTGTAAGTTTACACTTATTTTAAATACAGTAACATATCATTGGGTTTCTATTTTAACATTTAAATCAAATTTGAAAGATAATGTGTCAATAAAGAGTGTTTTGTATTCTGAAGGTATAGGAGACAATCTGATAAACTATTAGCACTCCTCGAAAAAAGTGGTTGCTCTAATGTTATCAAAATTTTCATGACAGAGTTCTTAAAAGTAAATTTAAAGGTAGTGTGAAGAATGGCAAAAGATTCCCCACAGAAGATACATGTACTAATATCAGTTGTTGGTTAGAAAATTGTCTCAAATAAAATGGCAGGAGTCAGCACTTTATTTGAAAATGAAAAGTCAAATATACTGAAAATGGCATCAAATCAAACAATGGTTGTTGTTCATAGAAAATTTGGTTCCATTTTCATTTTTTGTGCTTTGAACTCTTGAGGTCTTCCCTATTCAAACTATACTCCTGCCTATTGATGAGTTTCTCTCCCTTTATATCATTCATGTACTATTCACATTTCTCTTAAGGAAGCATCATAGAGACCGTTGCCCATCATCTATACCACAAGGGTCAATCAGCTGTGGAATTTTTGAAAACTAAACCTTGTCACACCCTCTCAAACACAATCTACATTCACATTAACTCATTTAGGAATACAATTGAATATAAACACATGTGTGTCTGCAGAAATCCATTTTATGATAGAATAAAACTAAAGCAAAATCAATAACTAGAGGAAAATGAATAAGCAATACATGAAAATTTAGGTTAATGAGCAGATCAGGAATAAGAGGTGAAAAGAAGTGTGCTGGTTATAGGGTGGATGCATGAAATCTGAGTTGGTGTTGGTACAGTCATGTATACACACCCACAGACTTCTTGGAGGATGATCCTTACACTAATGGTCATAACTTTCACCAAATATATTCTTGATACAAATTTACAATTGTTTTCTTTCATTTACAATTTTCAGCATGAGAAATAATAATAATAATAATGTCTTTTATTCTCTCACCTATAGAAAATAGCTTAAGATTGCTCATTACAGATTGCAATTCATGAATTTTTGAAGTCTTGGCTCAAATCCCCCCTTCTTTCTTCTTACCTAGGAAGATGTCCATATTTTATTTCCTTCATTAATTATAGCTGAGGTGAGAGTGGGGTTTTTGTGAGGTATAGAGTAGCATAAAACAGACAACTCACATGTGAGTGAAATCATAGAACATTTGTCTTTCTCC
This sequence comes from Solenodon paradoxus, assembly GCA_004363575.1. Classification (NCBI taxonomy): domain Eukaryota; kingdom Metazoa; phylum Chordata; class Mammalia; order Eulipotyphla; family Solenodontidae; genus Solenodon; species Solenodon paradoxus. The sequence goes on from RJWH01000020.1 coordinate 1,054,337, forward strand.
ATCGGACTTCATTTAGCATATTACCCTCAAGTTCTATCCAAGCTGATGCAAAAGGCAAAATGTCTTTTATTTATATGCTGAGAAGTATTTCACTATGTACATATACCACATCTTCTTTATTCATTTGTCTGTTGTCCTGCTGGTTTCTTCTATATCTTGGCTATTATAAATAATGCTATAATGAGCACAGAGGAGTCATACATCTTTTATCACTTTTTTGTTGGTGTTAAATACCTAAAAGTGGAATAGCTAGATCAAATGGAAGTTCTGTTCTCAAATTTTTGCAGAATCTCCACACTGTTTTCTACAGGGGCTGTACCAATTTACATTCCCACTAACAGGGTATAAGTGTTTTCTTTTCTTCATATCCTCTCCAATGCTTGTTATTCTTATCTTATCTTTAATAATAATCTTTTTCACAGATCTGAGGTGATATCTCACTGTAATTTTGATTTACATTTTCTTAATAATTAGTTGTGCTGAATAAGAACATTAAAAAATGCCTCATAGATATAGAGAACATATTGGTTGGTCATCAGAAGAAAATGATGAGTGTTTGGGGTGGGCCTAATAATTAAAGAAGTCAATTACAGGACAGTGAATGGAAACCAGACATTTGGTGGTGATCACATTATAGAATATACAGATGTTGAATTATAATGCTGTATACCTTAAACTTATATAGTATTAAAAATCAATGTTATCTCAAAAACAAACAAGCAAAAACCAGACAGACAAAAATTTCGCACAAAAGATACAATCAACAAAGGGAAACTGGAAGTAATTACCATATTGAAGGTGATCCATACCAGGATTTGAGTGAACACTGAAATGACTGAGCAGGTTTTACATTTACTCTTTTCCTACAGAAAAAAGAAAGAACTAGCAACAAGGGCTTCCTTACTAGGATTTATTTTATGGTGGCCTCAAAGACTGTATTTTCTATGCTCTAGTTTGTGAATAATCTTTTTTTATTTTCCTTTTGAAGCCATCCCTTAAATGAAAACAGTGTTCTTTCCTTATGTGTAGATATCAGGGGGAAATTCATACTTAGAAAAAATCAGCTACTTGGGATATCAAGAGTCAAATTTTTGACTTCAGTAAATGAATTCTTATATTATAATCTTAAATTTACTAAAGACAGACAGAGAGAGGATAATTAAAAATTTAACTGCAAATATAATCTGCTTTCAGGTTTCTTTATTATACCTTAGCATAATACATACACTTTAAAGAATATATCATATGAATAATGGTAAAATTACAGAAGGATTTGTGATCTATCCGTCCTACTTGTAAGGAAAACATTCAGATAATCAACATCTTTGAGTATTAGTTTTGTATGTGAAACTTGGAAATTATAATATCTATCTCACAGTAATACTGCAAATATCAAATGAAATAATAATTGTTAAGGTATTATGCATATTGTCTAAGATGTAGTAGGCAATGTCCACAAGTGCTAGAAAATGATATTTATGAGTCTAATGTCCTGTTGGCCTGCCTGCTAAACCAGCAGATTGTGAAGAATAAAATTCAATTAAAAAATTTAATATTTTATCTATATACATAATAGTCAAATCAAGTAATCATGTATCTTTAAAGTCTAATAACTTCCTGGAGGTACTTTTTCCTTATTTTGAGGGAGATATGCTACATTCTGCTTTTCAGTGCTTACAATTTAAAATAGATAAAGAATTTTGAGGGGAATTATGATGAAAGCTAAATTAATATGAAAAATATAAGGAATTTTTGTGTAAAGTAAAAATAGGAATAGGTATAGTCATCTTATACCCTGAATTATAAAGATACAATGAGTTTGTAGGTAAGAAATATTTTCACAGTGTATAAATGAGAAGGAAGACTTTCTTTTCCATTACACAAGAAATGCCAAAGTTATTGCAACAGTCTTCGATGACTGCTATCATGGTATGAAGTTGGGTTGAAATCAAGCACATAGCTTACCCTGAAAATTAGACTTTATCTTCATCTCTCTCTCCTCCCTGTTACAATGAGCTGCTCTGTTGCAGCTTGCCATGGAAAGGAGGATGGAAGGTGAAGAGGAAGGAAGTATTTATTGAAAAAGTTGAGCTGATGATCATCTTGGGTCTATATCCCAAAAGGCAAAAAAAAAACCCAAAAAACCCCAAACAAAAAAGTACATTAACATTAGTTAATTAACATTAACATTAATGCTGGCATTATTATGGGTTGAAAATTGCAAATCACCTGGCTGGTTTAAATTGTAAGAAAGAATTGAGTCAATATTTGTGTGTGGCTCAATACAAAGAAAATCAAACAACATGTCTTGCTACACGTGTGGAATTCTAGGCAATTTTACAAAGGCATTAATGAATCCAGTAAATCCACATAAGTACCTGCTCAGATTTGTCTAGTGTAAAAGGGGACTCCAGAAATAAGTTACAATGTGAAGTTAGAAAGTCCTATGGTCCCCTGGAGATACTTCCAAGTTGGAACCTGTGGTGCAATTGGAAAGAAATCTTGCAGACACAAATACTAGAAAAGGGACTGTTAAGACTCTTCTAATCCATGTCTGGGGGGCCAATGACAAACACCTCCTTTGACACACTGGGGAGAATCAGCGTCCAGGATGTTTCACATTCATTAGGCACCAGATACTGAGCAGATCATGTAAGAGGCTCATATTTAGCCATGGGGACAAAGTAGGTAATATCTTAAACATGTCACATAATTTGAAACATGTTGAACACAGCTTTTGAGAGAATGTTTGATTTAATGACTGCTAACAAAAAAAGAATATCTTCAAATGGGGAAGGGGAATACAGAAAAGATCAATCTTTCTTTGTGTTTCTCTGTTTCTTCAGGTTACAAAAAGTTATTTTTTAAAGGGAGGAACCGTAACTTTTTTTCAATGACTTCTTAAGATGGTTAAATGATGATTAAGGTGAGTCAAAATAGTCAAGTACTAAGGTAAGGTAGATTTCTATTGCTGCTTGTATCCAACTATGTAATACGACTTCCACTATGACATTGATAAAGATGTCACCAGAAAAGGATCCCTGGATAAGAAATCTATCTACATATATATTTTTTAAATAGCAAAATTGCCTGATTTTATTAAAACAAGGTTGTTCATTCCTTGATGGGAAAAGAAAGTCTTGAATTATTTCCTTTCATACAGATAAATTCCTTGGCAGTTTCTCATTACAAATTATTATTTTCCAAATAACTGTAGAATTACTTCTTCATTGTTGCCACTCATAATTATTTGCAGAATCAAATAATTCTTCACCCAAAAGTCTCATTCTGGTTGTAGGACGTTGCAGCTCTAATAGCCTATATAATTTTCCCCTAAAAGTAAGTCAGTTGAAAGTTTTGAAGATGAAGGCAAACTGTGCATCTAGCTAGTGACTTTAACTGCAGGAGATGAAATTTCTGGTGTCTCAATAAAAAGAGCAAGATAGATCAATACTTCTGGGACCACTGTGCTCAGCAGGCAGTCGCGATTTTATGTTCCTGCTAGTTCCAGAATCCTTTCTGAGAAGCACAGCTAATGCAGAGTGAATTGAGTGCATGAGGATTACTCAGAACATATTTACTTATCATTTTGACAAGGGCTTTATCTCAGTGAGATATAATCCAGAAGTTGTGCTGGATCCCTTAAGCATGGGGCTAAATCCTGGAGGGTGACTGTAAAGCCTCACCCCAGACCTGCTGAATCAGAGAATGAGGCCACATTCTGTGTTTTAAAAGGTGTTCCAGGTGATTGGGAGCATTCTAAAGTTTGAGAAACACTGCTCTAGACTCTGAAGCACAGAAGGACATTTAATTGTCTTCAGACAATCAGGGAGGCCTTTTGGAATGGAAGTCATTCAGGTAGATACAAATGTATCAGTGAGAGAAAATTGGAATGGGTGTTCTACGAAGAGTGATCAATTTAAGACAAAAGCATGGAGGGGTTTAATCCCTAAAAGGTGTTCCGAAAGTGGCATATAAAGTGTGGATGTTGAGGGAAAGTGGGGCAAAAGAGAAAAAGTTGTACAAGAACTAGTTGCGTTGCACATCTTATGATGAAAAGTCTTAGCCTCTTTGATGAGTCTCTTAAGGAGGAGTAGGCAGTGTAGGGAGATCAGATAGGAAGTTGTAAACACCAGGAATGATGTGGCAGCACTAAAAGAAGGCGGGGGCAGGGCAGGCTCTACAGGGTTTGGGGCTTAATTGAAAGCAGAGAAAGAGTAGGATCACTACCAGCTTTCCAGCGCTGGAGTTGTGGAGGGAAGTTTGATCTCAAAGGAAACAGGCGCTGCAGGAAGAGAATGTAGGTGCATGCAGGCACGCTGAGTGTGAGATGCTGCAGGGTAACTATGAGAAGGCTGATAATCAGTAGGAGATTAAATATTTAAGTCTGAATTCCTAAAGAGAGACCAGATTTGAGGTTGAAGAGTAGATATGGTTATTAAAACCTTTAGAATGAATTAAATTTTCCAAGAGATAAAATACGAAGCTATAAAATTTTGTGTTTTTAAACCATTAATAATAGCCTGATAAAGTTTTGACCCTTTTCTCAGAGAGAGGCATTCACAGGTAAAACTTTATCTATAATCTCTGGTTCCTGGAGCTCTGACATGTCTACAGATGCAAGTAAGTCACACTGATGTCACCTTTCAGGTGCCTTAAATCGTGATTAGAGGAGGTTGTGTGGTAAATTCTCAATGGACGTTAGATAAGAGTATTCACAGTCATTTCGCAAAAACCAGTTTAAAACCTTTTATTTTAAAGTCTGTCCTTTCGGCTACTCTCTTTTTACTCTTTTCACAATATGTATCTTGAACCCATTAGAACAACAACAACACAATAAAGTCAAGCAAAACAATTCCCCCTATTCATAAAAGCCCAATCTCCTTGGCTGCTTGGTGTTGTTTCTCATGGATGAGAAGTGGCATTTGCTCTGGGTGGCATAGCATTTCCTACAGATACTGGGTAAAGGCCCTGGTCATGCTTTTAGAAGCCATGGGTTTGGACTCCAGGCTTTACAATCTATGAATTCTATCACCTAAGCTTTCCTAGCTTAGTTTTGGAAACTCAGGTCTCTCTTTTATGAAAAGGGCTAATGATCCTATTTTGCAGATGTGTATCAGGATGAAATAATTTGGATTTTGATGAAACATTAAGCAGCCTGTTCTGAACATAGCAGGTCTTCCCCTAGACCCTGATCAAATAAGCCAGGACCAGAGTGAAGTGTTGTCTATAAAGAATGAGTAAACATTATTAGGTTGCTAAACTATCTCAGGACTTTTAACAAGATGGAAAAAAAAAAAAAATCACCAGTTAACTTTTCAGAGAACATGCTTGTCTGTGACTGGAAGGAAATACTTTGATAAGCTGCATGAAGTGTGAGGTGAGATGCCTCCTTCCCTCAAGGAGTATTTTGAGTAAAAACAGATGGTCATTAAATTGCCTTCCTTGGAGGGTGAGTTCAATTTAAAAGGGAGCTCTAATTTTTTATGTAGGCTGTGCAGACTGAGCTGAGTCCTATCAGTGACTTTAACCTTCCCCACCCTGCCCCCAGGTGGCTCACAGCTTCTTTTCTACATGTGAAAAGAAAGATTTCAAAAATAATGAATCACTATCATGAAAACTGGATGACCACCTCTCATCCCTGAAGTGAAGTCGTTGGTGATGGAGTTAAGCTGGCTTTTCCTGAGATGGTACAATTGCTATACTGTGCTTTGCTGAAGTAATATTGTAGAATTCAGGCTGGCTCTGATTTTATTTTTGTGTCACAGAAGAATTGGTGCCATGTACCTGGAAAAGGCGAGGGTCTGGGGGAGCCTTGGGGATTAGTACAAGAGAAGGGCACATCTGAGTGTGCTAAGGCAGCCCTCTCTATGACTGTTTCTCTTTTGTACACTTCTGGGTACATTTCTTTTTTCTTGAAAAGTGGTTCAGAATGGAAATTGTTTTAAAATCCTCTTGAAGAATTTGTGAGGTTTATTCTCTTGCAGAACAAATAAAACTATAACATATTTTTAAATTTGCATCATTAATTTTACATATTTATGTTTCTGTTTTAGAATATTTTGGGTAGTTTTTCTTTTTCCCCTCTTTCAGGAATAATTCCACTTCAGCAACTATCATAGCCTCCTACCATACCACACCTATTCTAGTTTCCTTTTCGATAAATAAATAGCAAAGTCTTGCTCTGTTTATAGATTATCCAGCATATGTAAAATATGGCTAAGTGAAATGTCCTTACTTTAACTTTTTCTGATTTTTTTTTTATTGGCTTTTCTCTCTTGTTTACTGTTTCCTTTAAAGTAAGAGCACTAATAGTTTCCTAGTTACTCTCATGTCCAAATGGCCCCCTATTCTTCTGACCCAACCCCATTTTAGGCCTGATGAACTCACTGAATACGCTGGAGTAGAGAGGTAGGCCTTACTATTCTCCAATGCAAGAGGGATCCCACAGTAAAATATGCACAAGGGAATCAAGCTTACATTTCAGGGGGACCCATGAGTTTTTAAAAATATTTCTTAGTGTGCCCTGGTGGAGCAGCAGTTAGGTCAATAGCCTTCGAAGGAGACAGGTCACGTGCCCCCGTTCAAGTCCTGGGCCCAGAGGGAAACAAGCAGTTGAACAACTAAATAAAGTGTTTCTTTTCTGAAAACAAAATTTTTTTAATTCTTGATTTTTTTTAAAAAGAAGATGACTATATTTAATTTCAGTTGGGAACATTAATAGATCATAAAATAGGAGATTTGCTATATTTGTTTTTATTTATATTTAATGTCGATTCACTTAAAAGGTGACAGATCACTTAGTATAAAATGAAGCTTATATCCTTGGTGATCAGAACATCATCTCAGGAGAAATTTGCTCTGAAATGGGTATTAAAAAGTCTTAGAAATCACTGTGAAGATGAGAGTTTAATGGAAGATAAGACAGACATTAATGTATTGCTTATAAATACACTATACTCTTACCTTTCAACATAACTGGAATCAAGAACTCTTTTTGTATTAGTTCCCATGAAAATACGTACCATGGACCAACATGCTCTCTTTTTAATGGAGGTGCACTCACGTGTAGGAAAACAAAGGGGCGTCTTGGAAGTTCTGCTTTATGGTCACAAACTTCCCTTTTTGGTAAAGTTAACTTACAATAAAAAGAGAAATCATTCTGTATCATACATTAACTGCCCTAAACTGACCTCCTGTTATTTTTCATCCACATTATAGGAAAATCTGAAATCAAGAAAGAACTTTCTTGAATTTCCAAGCAGAGGTGAATTTGGGGATCTTGGTAAAAGGGATTTTGGGGAAGAAGAATGGCCCACAGTGGTGAGGCAGGACCTGTGATATGAGAAAATAAAAAGGACAAAGATAAAAATGAAGAAATATTGCTGTTGTTAACTAATTTCTCAGAGCTGATAAAAATTGCTCTGAAGTACCATATACAGACACACACTGCACAAACAATCCAGTGGTTTCCATTAAAACTAAGAGTTAGAACCATAGCTAATCTGCGATGTAAGCACATGGAATCAAAGACTAATAGATTCCATAGTCATCAACCACTCTCCTGTTTTGGATCACAGACCAGGGGGGCATCGTCTAAATATGTGAAATGAAAGTGGAGATTATATAATGCAGCTTTAAATTGTACTTCATTTTAAACAGACCACTGCTATTTAGTAAAATCCTGTGTGTGTATGTGTGTGCGTGTGTGTGTGTACGTGTGTCTAAAGGACATGTGGTTTGAGAAAGTTTGATTTAGTGATCTGGGAAAATCCTTACAAATGAATTCCATCCCTCCTTATGTAGGAAATACCCTGATGGAATCAAATACCTGCCAGTCTCAGCTCAGTCTCTCTGTATTGAAAATTATAACAGGAATCCATTAACCTAAGTGTTTATAGTTAAAACTTTGTTGATCTCCCAAGAAAGATTTTGGTTCTGCTGTATGGCAAGAATTGCTTCTAGAATCCACTTTCAGTATATGAGCTACTCCTTATAAATCTGAATTTCTGCACGTAGCCCTTTGTTTCATGAGAAAATGTCTCACCTCACAAAACAGTCTAGAATGACAAGAAAGGTGGCTAAGAAGAAACAGTTTCTTCATTTCTTGTTTCCTTTAGCTTCCGTCTTAGGAGACTTAGCAGTGCTCTGCACATTCAGGGCGATGTCTTAGTAAAAAGGAGGAGGCAGAATGCTCCAAAGGAATCATTGTGATAAGACAAAAGCTTGGGTGAAATAGAGTTGGAGAACACTGATGTTTCAGTATCAGAAAACAGCAAGCTTCAGGCTGTGGGAAGAGTTTCTTTTTGTCTTTTTAAAGTTACTGATATACAAAATAAAACTAAATTAGTTCTCTGTTCCTTGGGTTCAATGACATGAAACAAAAGAGGCTTTACTACATTTGTCTTGGTAGCTACATTGCTTTTCAAGATTTAGAATCTTCTAAAACACAGTAGTTCTAATTTTCCAGAGTTTTGGGTACTAGGCATTAGTTCCCAGAACATTTATTGTACTTTGTTAGTTTCACAAAATGCATTTTTTAATAAGCACTGATTTTGAATTAAGTAAGAAAGATAAGATATGCTGGGTTTTAATGTAAAAACAATGATCAATTTTACATATATTCATGCTTACCTATATATCGATACATGCCAATTTAGAATGCATGAATTGACATACTATATTTTAGAAGATTCCTTTTTTCTTATAATTTTGTGTTTCAGACTTTTTTTTTAAAGAAAATTTATAGTCGAATGAAAATGATTAGGCAGGCAGGCAGGAAGAGAAATTAGGAAGAAGCAATTTATCTTTTTTATTTAGTTGTTCACATTGGTGTTTCCCCACTGAAACTGGGACTGGAACTCAGGGGTGGCTTGGGTCCTTTGGAGGTGATTGATCTAACCACTGCTCTAACAGGGTCCATCTCAGATGTATTTTTTCATAGCTAAAATTGACTGCTAATTGACTCTTAAATACTACTACATCGTATCTTACCCCACTACCCATAAAAAGAAATATTAATAATGCTTTTTGCCATATACCTTTTTTAATGAAAAATGCACTCCTATTTCTAACTTAAGATGAAGGGATATGGTTTTGTTTATTCTCTTTCTGCTGGTGCTGTCAACAGCTGAAGAGTTTACGTGGCAGGCAGGTAGACCAATACTGACAATGGAGAAGTTACTGTGCCTGTCTGTGTGCCCTCTCTTTATCTGCAGAACAAAAAGCAAATTGCTAGACAAATTCCTTCTTATGTGCTCTAAATTGGAATGGACTGACATTTAGAAGTCAACTACAATATAATGCATTAGCTACTGCCCATCTATCTAGTTAATTCATTTTTTGAAGTTTATATTGTTTGTGCTTAGATTGCAAGTCTTTCAAAGAAATGCCAATTGTTCAAAATATAAAAGAATCTCTCAAATAATTTCAATTTTCTTTTTGACTCAGATTTTTATTTGCTGGAAGGCCCAGAGTACATTTGGCAACCTCTTCCATTTTAGAAGTTTAAAAAGGGGGAAACAGAAAGAAAGCTACCAAACAAAGAACAGTACTGAAATTGAAATAAGTTTTAATTCAAAAATTATTCTTTCCAGCCCCCGGGATGAAGACAAATTGCAGTTAGACATTGCAATGGAATAATTGCAAACATATTTTCTCTAAAACCTTAAGAGACTAAATGGATTTTCCAACAAAATATTTTATTACAAGCAGAAGTTTTCCAATACATGTGTGACCTATGTGCCTCTATCTAATTGCTGCTAATAGACTTGTATAGATTTGCTTCAAGTTCCTTAATGAATTCATGTTTAGATATTCGAAAGCAAAATTTTTCCATGAAATTATTACTTAAAAATTGTTTAAACAAAACAGGCTTCCATGAGGGATATAGAATACAACAAATTGATTTTTAAATAAGGAAAACTGCTTTTATATTCATGAAACTTTTTAGACTATGGAATAACTTTGCTGTCTTGAAATTTTGGTTTCCCCGATTTACATTATATAGCACAATGTAGTATTTCCTTGGTTCCTGTTACCACTTGGTGTTTTTATTTTTCAATCTCTAATTTTTTTAAATTTTAGTCTCTTTTGCCTTGTTCTCTTTCTAATTTCTAAATGTAGGTGTTGCCCACTATTCTGTCTTCCCTGTTATCTGTCAATTCAATCTCTGCCTTTTTTCACTTTACCAGCTTCAGTTACCACCTGTCCTCAGATGATTTTGGAGCCTGCGTGTCTAAACCCAGTCTCTCTTCTGCATTCCTTTCTGTTTGCTTAAAAATCTTCATTTAACTTTCCAAAAACACCATAAACCTAACGTGTTTAAAAACAAACTCAACCTATTTTCTTTAAAAGCACCCTGGCTTTCCCTCATGACTTTCCAGATTTTGTTAATAACAATACTACTTCATCAGTCATCCAGTCTCTTCAAGCATCTCAGATGTCTTTCATTTTCTCTAGTTCCTAAAGCAACTACACTTTTGTCATGTCCATCGTTTGCTTCTTCTGCCCTACCCTTGTTTTAGGCAGTCTTCTTTCTCCCCTGGATTGTATCCCCAAATGTGATTGGTGCCCCTGCACTCAGTCTCTTCCCACTCTGAAATCTATCCTATGCATTTACAAAGTAATCTTCATAAAGTACAGTTTTAATTATATCAGTTCTCTACCAAAAATTCATAAATGCTTATTTTCTGCCCTACTAGGTACAGTATCCTCACCTTGTCACTCAAGTCTCTCCGATTAGGGTCCTACCCACTCCTTCATCTTCTCCAAGTAATCTGCTCCTCTGTCAAACAGGAATGGGTGCTATTCTTAGGTCAAACGGTGATTTCCAATCTTTTGTCCTTTCTCAGTGAAGAATATCCTACCCAGTCATCTGTCTCAACTTGCTAAATTATCACTCTCTTCCTATGTTACAGTCAGGTACACTAACCACACATATTCCTTTCTGTTTCTTTTATCTTTTTCCTTACATAGCATTGTGTTTACATATTTCTGGTGGTTTCTATTTTCTTTCACTTTGCACTTTAGCATCTGAGGTATAAGCACCTTCTTAAATTTCAGTTTAATACTTTTTTCTTTTCTGTTTTTGGTTACTTAAGTGCAATACAATGAAATGCTTCTATTACAGGGAAGGTGCTGCTTGATCATAGTTGTCTTGATGTGGCATATAGCAGAGGCCTAAGCAGTATAAATGCTTTAATTACTGCTGGTTCTGCAGAGCTGTGGTATGAAGACAGCAAATGCATTTAGAACATGTGTGTTGTTTATGAGACATCTTAGAAAGTATTCCAAGATTTCAATCCAAAAAAATATTGTCTTTCAGATTCTAGAGACCAAAATGATTCATTTTAATTTTCCTCTTGATGAGGTGGAAATAAAGTCAATTTTGCCATTGGTATTGAGGGTAATTTCTGCCTCTGTATTCAGAAGCTTGTAGAAAGTAGTGTAGGATATTTTGAGGTCTTCCTTTATATTTTTCTTAGATTAACTCGCTTTGCCTCATTTTCTCATCTATACATTGAGGAATATTATTATCTACTTCGTATGGTGGTTGTGAGATTTATTTCAATTCAAACATGTTTAGCAGTTAGAATAGTGTCTAGAATACAATAAGCAACTGACAACATCTAGCGAGTAAGTATTGTGAGTCACAAGTAAGGCCGCTCCTTTCAAGAAGTATACCCAGAGTGATAGAATGGGTGCTCACACTTTCATTTAGTTTTCTTGAGTTCATCCATGTTTCTGGGTAATTGACGAATTGTGCCTGTTTTCCTCTTTCACGTAATGTACCCATTGTCACTTCTGAGTGATTGTTACTGATTGTGTCTAGATGGGTGATTCTAATATTTCTGGTTTTGGTGAGTGAATTAGATCTCATATCAATTGCTTAATTAAGATTGTACTATATTAGTTTCATAAAATTACATAGTTTCATAAAATTACAACTTTGTACAAAACAGAGCCTGAATCTGATTTCTACATAGTTTTACCTGAGTCATGCCACACTCCCTTGTGTATTGTAGGCTCTCAAAAACATGTACTAAATGAATGAGTCAGCTACTGACTCGTAAGTAAATGACTGAGATGTGATTTGCTTTTCTAATCTTTAGATGTACTAAAGATGATCTCCTTTTTATTTTGAGAGCAATTCATCTGGAATCATTTTTAATGCAAACATAAGTTATCTCTCATTTTTGCATCGATAGCTTCTTTATAATATCCTAGTAAAATCATTCTATGTATTTCTCTCACTTGTGAACACTCGGTATAAAAAAAGGGGAATAAAACCTTCTTAACATATTACTGTACTAGAAACATTCCAACTCACCTACAAGAAAATTATCTGTTATGATTAAATAACATTTAGCAGGTGCTCGCAATGTGCCAGATACTTTTTAAAATGCTTTGCAAATATAAAATATGTACTTGCCTAAGTGCCATGTGGTATTCTGGATTGAATCTTGGAATGGAAAAAAGACATTAGTGGAAAAAGGGGTGAAATCTGAAGAAAGCTTGGAGTTTGGTTAATTGCAATGTACCAATGTTGGTTTCTTAGGCTTTGCCAAATGTACTATAGGAATGTAAGAGGGTAACATTAGAGGAAACAGGGTGAGGATTGTTCAGGAACTTGCCGTATTATCTTTCTAACTTTTCTGTATGTCTAAATTATTCCAAACTAAAAAGTGTATTTAAAAATACATATTCATTTGCTTAATCCTTAAAACAAGTCTGTTAAACAAATACCACCGTTAATCCCATTTTGCAAGTGATAATCTAAAATACAGAGAGATTGCTTCTCCAGAGTCAAAAACCCTTACCAACGCACTAAACTGGGCCTGTTGTTGGAGGTGTCTGTTCTGTGCTGGGGTGCTGTTCTCTAAGAGACCTCAGCTAGGCAGAGGTGATTTCCTGATTTCAGAATTCTGCACCATCATCCACTACCCACTACCATGGCAACACATTCCAAATTAGGTGAATTTTAATTAGGTCTCATAGTCATGCATTAAGTTCATTAATCCTAGCCTGAGTGATTGAATTCTGTGGTCTTTAAAGGTTTATGAAAAAAAGCTTCTATCCCAGTTTCTTGTGCTGATCTATCTTCCAACACCTCCATTTGGTCAAGACCTTGCATACTCCCTCTATCAACCTGTTTATATCAAATACATCATTTCTGAAATGAACTGAGCTTAAAAGGTAGAGAAGGAAAATACACCACAGCGAACTCACTCCAGCAAAAGGTAAATAAATTTTAAAAAATCGCTTTTAAACTTTAAAGTCTGTGGCCAGAATTTTGTACTTAGAGGTCTCCAAAAGGGTCCAAACAATCTTATTGTACACAGCAGTAATAAACCCCTTTATTCTTTAATGGGGCTTTTTGCTGCTTTCTTACACCCTGAAAACTTTATGTCTCGCCTGCACAGCTGCAGCTACAACCACAGGCCACTTCTTTTTCCCATTATATTGCCTACCTATTTGTAACTATATCCTTTATTGTTTCCTTAACCACAAACAGCACTGTGAGAGAAAGAAACCCTTGGCCCTCTTCTTTATTTCAGTAGGACAGTTGAACATGTGTGGGGCAGAGTGAACAGGAAGGGAAAGAAATTGTTTTCCTTCACTCTTTGATGCTACTATTTCAAAGCACACTTTGCCCTTTTTTTCATGTTGTGTTTTGTGATTTTAATTCGGCCATGAACATTTGCAAGATTACCCTGTATTGGAGAAAATGAAATTATTTGTGTTTTTAAAAATCTGTAGGGGAGTTAACACTTTAATTCATCTAAGTAGAGCACATTATTTCTCCGTAGATTTGGACTATTGATGAAAACATTTGACACATTCCTACTGGACTCATTTTTCTTCAGCAAACACTTCTTGTTTTCATCTAAAATATGGTGAAAAGAAATACTTAGCTAAGTCCTTAGCATTTTATTTATTCCTGAGAAGTATATTTTCTGTTATGTCTTTGTTCTCATTTTGGACAAATTTCTTAATAATTTCTGAGCACATATAATTATAGACAGGAACCTGGATATATCTCATTATATATATCCTTTTGGTTAAGTATGTCTAAGAAGATTTATTTTAATTAGAATAAAATTATATAGACACTCAATATAAATCAACCAAAATTATGTGTAATGTGTAAAGAAAATTTAATTAGAGGCAGAACCAATCTTTCTTGAGCTTGGTGTGAGATTTAATGATGCTGTGGCCCATTCTGTTACCATGGCGGCCAGACTTCTCAAGTTCTGCTCTTGCCTCAGCTCTCTGTCCTCACTCCCCTGCCCCCATCTCCTTCTATTACTGCACAGACACTCAGAAAGACTGGTTAAAATGGATAACAAGGAAAGAATCATTCATTTTTCTTTACTCTTTCAGTATTTTTTATTATCTCTGACACCAAAAGGACCAAAGATATATCATATAATCAAATACAGTTTTAAATTTTGGTTTTGGTTTTTTTTTTATGTTACTGGGCTGAATGTTCATACAAATACGAATGTCTTGAGTTAGTACATTGTGTGCGTGTTTCTGTTTTAGAGCTTAGTACAAACTTAATGTCATTGGTAATTAGATTAAGGTGAAAAATTTTCAGATTTGGATACAATAGGGGTTCACATTCTTATGTAGGCCATTCTCACTTAAGTGTTAATAGCTAGAGTAAATTATTGTGGATGATGTGACCCATGACTAGAAAGTGAAGAAAGAAAAGACATCATTTCTATTACTTTAGAGACATTATCAATATCATAAAAGGTTATTGAACTTGCTATTTATCCTTTTCTATACAAAGAGCTGCAGTAATATGGTCTAGGAAGGGCCATCTCAAATTTAGACTGTAATAGAAATAGTAAACTAGCAGGTAATGCATATTCTATAGCATAAGAAAGAGTTACATTTGCAACCTTACCATTGGAGGACAAGAGCTTGAATGCCAATGACCTCAAACAAACAAAAGTTGATACATTTTTCCAATCATTTTATTTTAAATGTTGAAGTCATCTACTGAGGTAGATACCTTTGAAGACAATCACTATATTTACCTTTAAAATACCCTGAAATGTGATATAGCATCATTCCTTTTGTCAAATTAAAAATAGGTTCAAAATTTGGTTATTTATCTAGAGATCTTTAGAAGTCACAAGGACTGTACTTTAGAATTTCTTTAGCTCCTCACTATTTAAAAAAAAGATAAGAAAATGCTAAGTGTGTACATACTTCCTCGCTTTTATCACAAAATGTAAAGAGCATGAAAGCAGAGTTACCGTATATCTGCATTCCATACTGTTTACTCTGTTATCAAATTAGCTGAAATGAGAGATACTTAATCTCTCATGGACATTTCCTAGGCAACTGTTATTGTCAATTCTAACTTTTACTGCCATTTTAGAATTCCTAAAATAAGTTGAAAAAAATCAAATGTATACCTAGGAGAAAGAAAACAACTTTTGATATTTTAAGACCCAAAACACAAGGTTGCATAATGTTTTGAGGCAAAATATATCAAAAGTCCATTCCAGGCATAGCTAGATATACATGTGTGTATGTGTGTGAGTGTGCACGTGCAGGTGTGTGTCTGGGGAGTGGTTGATTGGTATGATAAGAGGAGGAAAGGAGCACACTGCTTACTTTATTTGTGCATTTCCCCAAAGAACAAGGTTATGTTTCATGTCATAAAATTATTTACTAAGCTTTTCAAATTACAGAAAAATCATGAACTCTATTTCTAGTCTCATCTGACAGGCATGCTCTATTGAATTCTTCACTTTTATTGTAGGGATATAAAACAGGGACATTCATTGTCACAAAGAATGCACAAGATACATTTTATTTCCACAGTTCCAGGCAGCCTGCAGTCTTCTTTTAATAGCTTTTTTGTGACAGGAATTTTTTCCTCTTTCTTCTTATATCCATATGGGTTATCAATGCATATTTCTAAATTATTATAATACCTATTTTATAAGGGAGATAGTTACACTTCTTATTTCAAATGTGTTTCCAAAAATTTCTTTCAGGAAGAACTTTCAAAACTACAAATACACTTTGCTTGAAAATAATATATGGTATGTATTACAAGCTTATGTTACTGAACCTTTTGGTTCAAAACTATGTCCCATACAGCTCAAATCTTTCTCTTCTTTTAAAAAAACTTGTGTCAAAAATCTTAACATGAGATCAACCCTCTAAACAATTTTTAAGGGCACAATATTCTTAAACGTAGGCTCTATGACATGGTGAGGATCTCTAAAACTTATATTTCTCTCATAACTTTACACCCTCTGAATAACAATTCCAGATTTCCCCTTCTCCTCCACTCCTAGTAATCATTATGCTCCTCTGTTCTATTTCACTACTTAGATACCTCATCTAAGTGGAATGATGCAGTATTTATCTTGCCCCAACTGCTTTATTTCACAAAGAATGAAACCCTCTGGGCTGACCTATTGTTGCAAATGACCAGATTCCCGTCTATGTAAAAGTTGAGTAATATTCCATGGTATATATAAAAAATTTTCTTGAGCTCTTAACTCTGAATGGATATTTGGGTTATTTTCATCATTTGGATATTATAAATAGTGCTGAAATGAACATGGAAGTGCAAATATCTTTTGAGATTCTTATCAAATACCCAGAAGTGGTATTTCTAGATAATATAGTAGTTATATTTTTTAATTTTTCAGCAAATTCCATGCTGTTTTCTAATTTATCCATATCCTGGCCTACACTTTCCTTCCCTCCCTCCCTCCCTCTCTCTCTCCCTCTCTCTTACTCTCTCTCTTTCTTTCTTTCATAACCAGCCTAACATATATGAGGTGATATCTCATTGCATTCTTGATTTTACATTTCCTAATCATAAGTAATGTTCAGCATCTTTTCATATACCTGTTGGCTATCTATTCAATAGAAATATCTATTCCAGTCTTGCCTGCTTAAAAATTGGACTCATTTAGTGGTGATGGTGATTGTTTAATGGAGGGATTTTTTATGTTTTATTATATGCAAGTTTCTTATATGTTTTTGTAGAAACTTCTTATCAGATTTTTGGTTTGCATGTATTTTCTCTCATTCTTTAAGTTGCCTTTTCACTCTATTCATTATTTCCTTTGCTATGTAGAAGCTGTTATATTTGATTGTCCTACTTACCTGTCTTTGCTTTTGTTGCCTACACTTTTGATGTCATAGCCAAGAATGTTATCAAAAAATTCTTTCCTCTAGACTTTCATCTAGGAATTCTGTAGTTTTAGGTCTTATGTTTATGTCTTTGGTCCATTTTGAATTGTTTTTCTGTACGATGTAAGATAAAGGTCTACTTTTATTCTTTTGCAAGTGAGTTTACAGTTTTCCCATTGTATTTTATTGGCAAACTTGTTCAAGATGAATTGAGTGTATATGTGTGGGTCTATTTTGAACTCTCTATTCTGTTCCATTAATCTCTGTGTATGTCTTTATGCCAGGGTTGTATATATATATACATGTATATATTTAGAGGAAAGGTGCAGAAATGAATGAAAGTGAGCAGAGGTAGGCAGGCAGGAAGAGAGAAGAGGAAGAAACACTTATTTTTTTTAATTTAGTTGTTCATCTTAGTTGTTCCCACTGACCCTGGGACATAAATCCGGGACCTTTGGATATACGTAGACTATACCCAGCCGCGGTTCACTAGGGTGAAACAGGATCATACTGTTTTAGTTACCGTAGTTTTACATTGTATTTTGAAATCAGGGTGTGTGATATTCTACCTTTCTTCTTTCATATCAATGTTCTGGCTGTTTGGAATCCTTTTAATGTCATAATTTTAGATCGTTTTTTCTTTATATGTAAAAAATGCTGTTTGAATTTTAATGGGGGTTATACTAAATGTGTGGGTCACTTATGGATATTTTAATAAAATTAGGTCTTCTAATCCAGGAGCAAAAATGTGTTTCCACTTATTTATGTCTTTGTTAAGATTTTATAGTTTATGTATAAGTATTTTAACTTTTTGGTTGTTTATTTCTAAATATTTAATCCTTTTCAATGCCATAAATTCTCGATTATTTTCTAAATTTTCTTTTCAGATAATTCATTGTTAGTGTATAGAAACATAAATGATTTTTTTTTAAAGGTAATGTGCAAGCAGTAGTAAAGACGATTAGGCAGGTGGGCAGGAAGACAGAAGAGGAAGAAGTATTTTTATTTGGTTGTTCATCCTGGTTTTACCTCCTGGTCCCAGGATGCAAACCTAGGTTGCAAATCCAGGTCCTTGCAATGTATATGGACTGTGCTTGTTGGGAGGCAGCATATTCAACTGCTACTTCACCAGGGTGTGCCCATAGCTAGTTTGTGTATATTAATCTACGACTTTAATGAATTCGTTCATTAGTGCTAACAGTTTTTTTGTGCTGTCCTTAGGGTTTTTCTACATATTAAGATAATGTCATCTGCAAACAGAGCTCATGTTACTTCTTTCTGATTCGGGTGCATTTTATTTATTTTTATTGTCTAAAGTCTCGGACTAGGACTTCCAGTATTATATTGAATAGAAGTGGAGGGAGTGGCTATCCTTGCCTTGTTTCTTATCTTAGAGGAAACACTTTTAGTTTTTTGACACTATGATGCTAGCTGTAGGCTTTTCATATGTGACCTTTATTATGTTGAAATAATTTCCTTCTGATTCTAGGCTTTTGGAGTTTTTAATCATGAAAAGAGATTGAATTTTGTCAAATTATTTTCTTGATAAATTGAGATAATTATGTAACTTTTAGTCTTTGTCTTGTTAATATGATTACCATCTTTATTGATTTCTGTATATTAAATCATTCTTGTATCTCAAATTCCACTAGGTATGATGTACTATCTTTTCACTGTGCTGTGGAACTTGGATTGCTGTATTTTTGTGGAGGAATTTTGTATATTTGTCATCAGTGTTGTTGATCTGTAGTTTTCTTTAATGGTGATGTGTTTCTTTATCTTTAGGATTAGGATAATTTTGGTTTTGTAAAATGATTTTGGAAGTATTCCTTCCTCTTCAATTTTCTGGAAGAGTTTGGAAAGAATTGGTATTTCTTCTTTAAATGTTTGGTGTGGTGGGATTTTCAGTGAAGTCATCTAATCTATTATTTTCTTTGTTGGTAGATTTTTTATTATTGACTCAAATCATCACTACTGAAGTTCAGATTCTGTTCAGATTCTTTATTTTTTTATAATTCAGTCAGTAGAGTGTATATGCCTAGGAATTTATCAGTTTTTTATAGGTTATATATTTGTTGGTATATAATTGTTCAGAATAGCCTCTTATTATCCTTTTTATTTCTGTGGCATCGGTTATAAGATTTCCTCTTCACAGATTCATTGTACAGGAGAAGGACCTCACTAAGTAACCCAACCAAAAATTGAGGTCTTCTTGGGCTTTTTTTTTTTTTTGCATATGCATCTTCTCTAAATTTTTGTGTGCATGTTCTCAATTAGAAGGATTTTTTGGTTTCTGTTTTTTTCCCCAAGGAATCTATTGCCTCTTGATCTGAATAGAGTCTAATCTTCTGAGAGTGGTAACCTGACTCAAACTTTATTTTTTTGCTCTTAGTGGCCCCATATATTAGTGGACCTGTATATTTCCATTTCTTTGCATACATGGAGACTGCTAAAAGTGGAGCCTGTCTTTCAGTCAGCCACCTGAAAATGTTGGACATTGTGCCTATGCTAGGTTTTTTTAATTTCCTTTCCAGAGAAAAGTCAAGGACTGGAAATCTTGCTATTTTTGCTGCACTGAGTCAGGTGGAAGATTCTGGTGGGTGAATGTATGCTAGTCCAAACTTTCCTCAGGCATCTAGAGCATTCCTGGTACTATCAGACAACAAAGAGAGAATCCATTCCTTTGTCAGTCTCCAAAAAAGTTCAAACAATGAAAATCCATTTTATCTCTTCAAGGAAAACTGGAATTTTAAAATTTTACCCACTTTCTCTGTGTTGAACTAGAGGGACTGACTATGGTGCAGACTTGTATGACAGTTTAAGGTGTCATCTTTGTTCTCAGTGTCTCCCAACCTGGAGTTCTGTTATTGCTCAGATTCAGGTATGACAGAAACCAGTCCCGTGGTTAGACTTCAGAAAAATCATATTGTTGAATGGTGATGCACTCCACTTCTCTCCCCTTAAGGAATGTAGCAGCTGGAGGTTTCTTCCCAATCACATGGTGTTGTGTTGGGAGAAGAATTACAGCAAGGGGACGTCTTAGATTTTCCTACTGGCTTCACTGTTGTTGGAATGCAAGTGATTCCCAACTGGTTCTGGACTTATAAATAGAATTAGTCCACATATTGTTATTGAATTTGGGGAAAATGGGGAGCCAGATTTTCCTATTCTATCATTATTTTGATGTCAC
Organism: Solenodon paradoxus; assembly: GCA_004363575.1. Taxonomy (NCBI): domain Eukaryota; kingdom Metazoa; phylum Chordata; class Mammalia; order Eulipotyphla; family Solenodontidae; genus Solenodon; species Solenodon paradoxus. Next base: position 1,074,705 of record RJWH01000020.1, read on the forward strand.
TTCCCATTTCAATGATTTTTTTTTTTTTTTTTGTCTCTCTAGATAGCTAGTTCAGTAATCTGACACAGATTTTACATGCTTTCAAGTGGTAAAAAGACAAATGGGTTGAAGATACGTCACAAAGTAACCTAATATCACTGTTCAGGGATATAACAGGAGGTGGTTAAGTATTCTGTGTAATTTTAAGTAATTATTTTTATGCAAGATTTTATCCAATGTGAGGCTGATAAATTTTCAACAAGTAAATTCTTTGTTTTGTTAAACTAGCTATTCAAGATGTGCGGATTAATTGAAATTGGATGTGGAATAGTTAAAACTTGGAATAAGATTTTACGAATTTGCAACCTACTTTGATCTTTAAAAAAATGAAGAAAGGATGAAATAAAAAAGACAGAAAGAAAGAGAAAGCAAGCATTTATCGAAGACTGTGCAATATGTGTTGCTTTCCAACTCAAACATGATGGTTATAGGTTAGACATGAGTTTAATAAGGGTAGAGACTATGCTGAAAGAACAGGCTCAGATATCCAGAAAGCAAATGCAACAGAAAATGAGATGATCCCCTTAAAATAGTACCTGTAAATAAGGAAGGCTGAAAAAGAATATAGAAATATCCTCTGACTCTGTGGTAAAATGCCCTTGGTCATTCTTGCATCTATATGAGCAGAGCAAAGTTGCTGTTTACCCAGATTATGAACAGAACCCGGAAAGAGACAGAGTATACTGTAATAGGGTAATGACTATGAGTAAAGTCTAGGACTGTTCAAACTCAATACTTCCACGTGCCTGGTTTATCTTATTAAATTGTCAGTTACCATTGAATAAAAGAACTAACTTCCTCAATGGGGTAGCAGAAGGGAGAAGGTTTACTTGATAGGCATATATATATATTCACATTCTAGGAAGCTAATATTTCAATAATCTATAGAGGCATTAAAAAGGATAAGATTAAAAAGCAATCTTTAACTCTTAGATATGTTTCAAAAATAATCCCAAGGGTCTCAGCTTTATTCTATCAACTTATAAGTTCGTATTTCATATAAGATAATCTTATATCATAAGAAGGTATTTTGTTGTTGTTTTCATGTACCTGTACTTGCTTGAATCACATTAGAAAAATGTCAACTCCCAAGAAAATTATTTTCTTTTTTTGTCATATTAGTAAATCCTAACTCACCAATCAGGGAAATGACAAATTATCATGGTTCTGAAACTGGCAGACTGATGCAATTAGTTCCCCTGAATGTTTGACATTCCATGTCAGTAAGGAGAAAGAAAAGAATAAAGAAAGGAGTCTTTCCTTCTGGGAATGTGGTAGAAATGTTCTTTCCAGAAGAAGAAATCTAAGTTCAGAACAGCACATCGTTTACATGTTTTTCTAGGTTATATTTTTAACTGAAAACTTTCACGCAGTGTCTCCTGCCAGAATATGACATACACCACTGGGACTGAAACTAGCACCTGTGAGAAGCAAATCCATGACCATTAAAATATTCAGTCCTGGGTTGGGACAAACAAACCCTTGTTTCATTGAGGTTGTGCCAGAAAATGGCCACAGATTAGCTGACACTGCAGCCATAGTCAGAAAGAAATTCACCAGGCACTTAGAATTCATAGCATTGCTTGAACACTTAAACACAGTCATATTGAATTAGATATAAGATGTGGCTGTGTTCAGTTGGTACACCTCATCTACATGGTATGTTGCTTGCTTTGATTACTATACACATTGCCTGATATTACAGTCTTCTCTTTGCTCGTCTGCTTATCCTCTAGACCAGTAACGTAAGTGAGTGAAGTGAAGCCAGGTTTAAAAAAAGTCAGTCAATATTATTTTTCCACGCTTCCTGTAGAGTCGTGTGTGTATTGTATGAGTGACGCAACAAACTCTCAGCTACACTGTCTAGATGACTCTTAGGAATGGCAGGGAAGGAGCTAACTGGAGGAAGCCTATTTCCATCGCAGGGTGGGGTAGTCACTCTGTTCTACTTCAGTGTAACCACACAGGATCTGGGGCTTGGTGATAACAGATCCTCCACATTCTCAAGAGAAGTGGTTTAGTTTGCATGTTTTTCTAGGCTATATTTTTAACTTTAGTCTTAGTTATGATTAATTAATTTTTAAATGTTACTTGTACCAGCCCGGTCTCTAAATTCTTTAATTTTCTCTTTTAGTACCAAGTAGTGTCCTTAGATAGTAGAGATAAGTATACTCCCCTTCATATTAGTTTAGTAACTTAAAATAAACTAGGACCTGTGCATTTTATAGACATTTTATAGACTTTAAAGATGTTGACTTATGGCAGTAATTTGCTTATAATTTCCCTTTCAATGAAAAGGCTTCAGATTAAATGGGTTAAGTAGATAATGAAAGGGAAGAGTGAAGAGCAATATGGATGAGAAATGTATAGAAGCAATGGGCTTCAGACCATTCTACATGGATACATCATATCCTAGAGATACAGAAAACATAAAAAACCACCATACTGCTTATTAAATATTTGAATGAATGAAAGAAACTTTGGAAGAAATTTTCATTGATGTGGATAAATTAAAAAAACAGTCAATTACATTCTATAGGACATATATATTTATTTGTGCTTGAGAGTCTTTGTGTGCCTAAGTAACTGCCATCTTTCAAAAAAAAGAACTAATTTTCATTTTGAGATTTTTGGTCTTTGTACTTTTTAAGTATCATGATTATGATGATATGGTAGCTGTATATGATATTTTTTAATGTTATATTGAATATTTCTTTTGTGAAAATAAAAGACCATTAGCTCTTATCAGTCCCCTCTATTTTTTTCCTTATTTGCTGAGAGTTAATTATGTCAGATGCTTTTTGTCCCATGCACTTATTGAAATGATCTTAGGGTATTCCACCCTTATTCTGTCACATGGTAAGTTCAATTGATTGATTTTATATTATTAAATCAACTTTACATGCCTGGAATATAGTTCACATGTTAATGATGCTTTGTTAATTTTACACATTGCTGAATTTTATTTCTTACTATTTAAAAAATATTTTTGCATCTGGAAAAATGGAGTTTAATGGTTGATAAATTTCTTTTCTTGAAATGTCTTTGTCTAAAATTGTATTTAAAATTTGTCTTAATACAAGAAGCAAAAGCACTAGCGTTTTTACTGTTTATTCCTCACTTGTCTGACATTTTAATCTATGATTGCATTAAATTTGTGATGACACCAGGTTGGTAGTTAATGAAGACTGAAATGATATGAGATGATATACTGAGAATCCACTGAAGTCTTAACAGTTTTGAAAGATGAAAGTGTTTTGTGGGCCCTGTAGAAGAGAGGGTTGAGTACTCTAGCAAACCTTCTTCCTACACCCCGCAAATCCCACTGAACTGAGAAAATCATTAAAACAATTATTTAAAGAATCTGGAAAGTTCTCTATGAACATATAGAAAATAGTTTATGACTTTCAGCATGAGCAAATATTGCATGATTTTTTTTTAGAAGATTGAGGATCATAAACTAACTATACGGTTACCTAATGGGGGGTGGTGCAGCCTACTCTGAAGTCTAGGAATCATTAAAAAAATTGTGTAGAAAATTATCCCATACAGCTCTGTCCAGTCTGTAGATAAATGGATGTTGCCTATGTTGCCTATGAATCACTTTCAAAAAGAATGCCTCTGAACAAAGTAGTGCTCATTCTGTGGTACAGAAGAAAGAAGGCAAGTATTCTAGTCTGTACTAGATAAAGAATAAGATTTGGAGTGTTGGGTGTAAAGAAGGAGATTTGGGGCAATTATTATTATCTTTGTTATCAAATACTTGCAGGCATCGATTTTCTATATGATGTGGACATGGAATTAAGAAGAGTGGTCGCAAACTATGGGAGACATGGTGTGATGCCAGGAATGTTTTCTTAGAGCAGCAGTAGTAGAAAAGGAAGAGTCAGGATAGTGGACTCCCAGGTGTTTGCCCATCATGGGACTAGTGCTTAACCCACAGGTTTCTCTGTAAACCATGTGTTCTCATTCCCGTTTCATCATTTCACAGAAGAATGTGTGGGTTAGTGTCTGAGTTATGTAGAATGTTAGAATTAGTGAGCTCTTCCTCTGCCACCTGCAAGGCTTTTAGCTAGGTACCTCACTTCTCTGAGTCTCCATATCTTATTTATATTTATGAATCTAATACTCAACAAACCTCCTGTTTTTTATTGCTACTATAACACATTTATATGTTTAGTGGTTTAAAACAACACAATGATATTATCCTACAGTTCTAGAGGTCAATATTCTAAAATATTCACTTGGTTAAAATAAAGATATCAGCAGGGCTTCATACTTTGTGGAGGCTCTAAGGGAGAATCACTTTTCTTACCTGTTCCAGCTTTTAGAAGTCGTTTACATTCCTTGGTTTAGAGCCCTCTTCCATCTTAAAGACCAGGAATGGTGGTCATTTCTTTTCAGCATGGTATCACTCATACTTCTGCTTTAATTTTCCACATTAAAATATCATTATGATTTGGGCATATCAGAATAATCATTCATTTCTCTATTTCAAAGTCAGATAATTAGCATATTCTTCCTATCTGAAACCCTCATCCCCCTGTGTCTTAAATAAAATATTCATAGGTTCCTGGAGTTAGGACATGGGCATCTTAGGGGGGAGGTCATTATTCTGCCATATTCTTTAAAGACATTTTCAATTACTGTCCTATGACTTTGTGAGATAATGCCATTCACACTTGACTTTTTCAAATTTCATATGGTTGGTTGTTATCTGGATGCCAGTTTTTGGAATGGAAGTGCACAAAACAGTTCTAGGAGCTTGAGCACATAGCAGATCCTGTGATGTGCCAGTCTATGCTTAGCCTTACCAAGTCTAGATGACACCCTTCCATATGATAAAATGTAGTATAAGGTTGCACTCTTATTCTCATTTCACTACTGAAAATAACAGTAATTTCATTGAAAACAAAGTTTTCTCACTTTCCTTTCCCTCTATTGGTGACCAAAAGCAAACTTTAGAAGCATGCCGTAGGTTTCAGTAAAGAAGTGTACAAATTTACCTAACCACTAGACAAAATGATGGTTTAGGACCTAGGATAAATCAGTATTCAAACAGGCTCATCAATATTCTTTTAACACTTTATTTCTTACTAGAATATTCATGCTCTTAATTTTCAAAGTTGAATGTTTTGTGAGCACTATCCAGAATAAAGGGGTGAGTAGCACAGTGGACCATTTTCTTTCAAAACAATCATTAGACTACAGACAATTATTAAAATAATCATTGAAGAATCTGGAAATATCCCCATGGACAAACAGAAAATAGAGGAACATTTATTCAAGAAAATCTACTAACAGTCAATAAGAATAGTGAGATTCTGTGGCATTTGAACCATAAGCCACTCCTTTCCTCTCTTCTCAAGTTCCATTTTTATGAAAACTACTTCAAGACCTCTAATTCTGGTGAGAAGAATGACGAAGACAAAGTTCCCTCTCCCTTGGTCTCAGTCTAGGGTTACATTTTCACCTTTTGAGGTGCAGTCTGCCAGTTTTTCAAATCTTCCTCAGTTTCATGCTATACAAGCAAGAGAGTCAGAGATCTCATTTATTTTTCCTAACATGTCCTGTTCATAGGTTGGAAATTGTACTCAGAATTGTACTCACAATGTACAGCTCCAATTACTCTTGGCCAACTCATTATAGGTAGCAGAAATATCACACTGGGGGAGTCAAGACACCCTGCCGTGTCCCCAGGGATTACCCCATAACTCACTTTTTAAACAAGAATGTCACTGTGACAAGCAAGCCTCTGTCTCTGTCTCCATCTCTTGTAGAGTGCCACAGAAAGTTTACCGTGGGGAATTTGTAAGCCTTCAAGGCAAAGAACTCTATAGCTCTCCCTGAGGACAATGATTTTATGTGATACACAGGTGAAGAATTCCTGACCTTATGGCACTGTTGAAAGTATGTGGAAATTTTGTTATAAAGTCTTCACAGGGGCTTTCATAGCCCCATAAAACAAGTATAAGTAAGAAAATGACAAAACAATCAGAAATCTACTAGAGAGAACTAGGAAAAGAGACTCCCAAGAGCACTAGGCATGAGTTCCAAGAAGCATTCTCCCAGGGCCAATCTGAAAATGTTCCCTAGCTTCACATAGGCCAATCAACAAAGGACAAAAATCTCACTGTCCCTAGAACCTTAAACATAACCTGTGACCAAATACTGACTGAACAAAAACTATTCTTACCTAAAGACAATGCCTAGGAAGCCAGGATTTAAAAAAAAAAAATCACATGCATTATTGGCAGCATGAAAGACTATATTCATGCCAAGAATGTGCCTTTTTACAAATTAGGAGAAGGGTAAGATAGAAGCTCTAATCTCTGGTTCAACATAGGACCAAGACATAACATCCTTGAACTATGATAGTCTCCAAGCCATATGTACATGCAACGATAAAGTATAAAACTCGAAACAGCCAAAGAAGACTTAAGTTCAACCTTGAACACCAAACGTCATATGTGGAACCAGAGGCAATCTCTAGATAGTCAGGCTAGAAGATAAAAACAAGGAAGAATATCTGAAGGGAATATCAGATGGTGCACACCAGAAAAAAAGACTTCACAGAGTCATATCAGTCAAGTCACTAAACAGATAAATGACTAAGCAAACAATGATAGCATCAACATGGGAAAAAGGAGTAGTGGTATCCAGAAGTTGCTACAGTATATTATTTCAGATTTACAATTTTCAGCAAAACATATGAAACATGCAAAGAAAATGGAAAGGGTGAGCCATACATAAGAATAAAGGAAAGTGTGGGTAACTGCTATTAAAGGGGTCCAGATGTGGAACTTAGTAGGCAAAAACTCCAAAGAACCATTATAAGTGTGTGCAGGGAATAAAATGAAACCATATATAAATAATCTGTGAGAATTATGCTTCATCATAATCAATATAGCAATAAAGAGATATAAATTATGTTTCAAAACCCAAATGTAAATTGGGTTGAAAACTAAAATGATCCCTATTTACCAGAGGTACTCAACAATAGCTTTGAGCTTACTGAAAAAGAAATAAGCAAATTTGAAGATATATCAGTACATGTTATGGGATTTGAATGTAAAGAGAGTAAAGGAAAATGAACAGCTTCTCAGAGAAAGGTTGGATGCCATTAAGGAAACCAGCATAAATATAATAGGAGTGCTAGTTGAGGGCAAGAGAAATGGGTAGAAAAAAATGGATAAAATCATAAAATAAAGAATTAACAGCTGAGAAATTTTTAAGTTTGATGGAATCTGCACATTCAAGAATTTCACATAGAATAAAGACATCCACATTCAAATGAATTATATGCCAATGTTGAACGACAAAAGCAATGACAAAATGACTCCTCAAACGTGAGAAATACTCAATAAGATTAATAATTGACTTCTCATCAGAAATGTGGAGAAATTTTTGTAGGATGGCAGCTTAGAAATGCTATAAGTAAAAAGCTGCTAAAAAAGAATCTTATAAATAGCAAAACTATCCCACAAAAATGAAAATGAAATAAAAGCACTTCCAGATAACAAAAGCTGAGAGAATTTTTTTTTTTTTTTTGTTAGATCAACCATATAAGAAATATTAAAGGAAGTTCTTTAGGCTAAATACAAGTAGCAACAAACATTAATTCTAAACTACACATACAGAAAAAAGTGTCAATAAAGTCAATTCAATGCAGGCAGTTGTAAAAATATATCATTGCATATTTCTCTTTTTCTCTTACATCATTTAAAGAGAAATTTGTCAGAACATTATATAATCATATTGTTTATAGAGAAATGTATTATGTTTGACAGTACCAACACAAAGGACATAGGTAGAAATAATGTTCTAATGAAGTAAGACAATGATACCAAATAGTAACTCAAATTCACAAAAAGAAATGAAGAGAATTATAAATGACAATAAAAGGTTAATATTACAAATTCTATAAATATTTACCTGATCCTTTTTCTTCCTTTAGCTATTCTAAGATATAAAATTATATAATGTCATAACTATATCACTGTATTGCAGGGTTTATAATGTATAAACTTAATGTGCATAATTAAAAAGCACAATAAAATTAGTAGAGAATGGAGCTAAATAGGAGTGAAGTTTCTTGGATTCACTAAAATTAATTCAAATTTGAAATCAATTTTATAGGTTTTAATGCATATTAAAAGCTCTAGATTCAAATATTATAAATACTTAATTGTTTTCTATAAAAAGACCAGAGATCATCATTAAGGGTGAGGGAGGGATTAACAGGTAGAGCACAGAATGTTTTTAGGGTACTGAAGCTACTTCGTGTAATACCGTAATGATGGATACATGTCATTATACATTTGCCCAAACTCATAGAATGTATAATGCTGAAACTACACTAAAAATGCAGCCTTAATTTTTTAAAAAGTGAAAAATTAAACAGCAGAGATTTACATTTAAATTATTTTAAATCCAAACATATGCTGTCTACAGGAGACATTCTTTAGATCCAAGCATATAGCTAGATTGAAAATAAAAGAATAAAAAAAAGACACAACATGCAATTAACTGGAGTGGTTATATGAGTATCAGACAAAATGAACTTTAAAACAAAAAATGTTGCTAGAGAAAAAGTGATATTTCAAATGATAAAAGGGTAACTCCATCAAGAAGATGTGGCAATTAAAAACATGTATGTGACTAAAAATAGCCCCTAAAATACATGAAGCAAAACTGATATAATTGAAAGAAGAAGCAGACAATTCAAATGTAATAATTGGAGACTTCTATGATCCACTTAAACAGAAAGCACAACCAGACAGAAGAAAACAAGGTTTAAGATAGGGAATCTATGTGATATATATGATATTAATGGAAAATGGGTAAACATAAGATTGTTTTCATGATATATAAAAGACATTTGACAAAAACAAGTTTGTTGTGTGATAAAAGACACTGAACAAACTAGGAATAGCAGGAAGTTCCTAACATGATAAAGGGTATAAGCAAAGAGCCCATAGCTGTTTGCATCTTACTGATAAAAACTGAATGCTTTCCCCTAAAGTAAGGAAAAAGGTATGGATGCATTATCTCACCATTTCTAGCCAACACTTTACTAACCAGGAGAGTTAAGGCAAGTTAAGGCAATAAAAATCATCCAGATTGGAAAGGAAATAGTAAAGCTATCTGTGTTAACAGACGACATGAAATTGAAGAAAATTTTAAGGAAACCATTAAAATTATTAGAACTAATAAGTGAGTTTGCAGGATGCATGATCAATACAGAAAAATCAACTGTATTTCTATACATAAATAATGCAATCTGAAAATGAGATTAAATTAGCATCAAAACCAGAATTTTTGATAATGAAGCACAATACTTGTGCATTGAAGACTACACATTAATGTTGAAAGAAATGAAAGAAAATCTAAATAAATGAAAAGGTTATAGACTAGAAGACATAACGCTATTAACAAGGAAATACTGCCAAAACTTACCTACAGATTCAGCACAATTTCTCTCAAAATCCCAGCTGACTTTTCTGCAGACATCAGCATGATGATCCTAAAATTCATATGGATGTTCAAGGGATTCAGAATTGTCAAAACAATCTTGAAAAAGAACAAAGTTAGAGAACGCAACACCCCTTAATTTCCAAACTTATTAAGTCATTGTAGATATAAAAATAGTGGTACTAGTGTAAGTATAGGCTCGTTCACTGAGAGAATATAATTGAAACTCTATGATCAATTCATTGTTGACAAGGGTAGCAAGACAATTTACTGGGGGAAGAATAGTCTTTGCAACCAAAGGTACTGGAACAACTGAATATCCACATGCAAAAGAATAAAATTGGACCTTTTGTATAACATAAAAAATTAACTCAAAACCAATCATAGACCCAAAGTTAAGAACTAAAACTATAAAATTCTTAAAATGATATTTAGGAGTAAATCTTCATTACTTGAATTAGGCAATGGTTTCTTAGGACAACAAAAGCACAAGTGACAAAATAAATTAGCAGATACATTGGAATAATCAAAGTTAATAACTTTTTCTCACAAATGATGCATTCAAAAAAGAAACAAAATGTAGAACAATATTGCATATCATGCATATATGTATACATATATATATATATATGTATATATAAGGCAATGGTGTCAAGAATATATAAAGAACTCATGTAGTAATAAAAGATAACACTTTAAAAACTGGTGATAGATTTGAATAGATATTTTTCCTCTAAAATACATACAGATGAAAATTTGTTAACATCATTGCACGTTAAGGAAATGCAAATCTTTCAACTAGGAATGCAAATTGGAGAAATCTGGACAGAACAGATAGTATAATGTTTAGTATTTCAGAATCTAATAGGAATGGGGTATATTGTATACGTGTTTCCATCCTTTAAATCTATTGTCATTTTGTGCTTGTGTTTAGTTATATTGCAAATGCCTGTTGAGCCTTGTGATTATGAATGTAAAGTGTCTCTCTCAATACATAGGGAGAAAGAGAGACAGAGAGAGAGACAGGTAAATTTCCTATTATAATTCAAATTTCTTTGTATAATTTAATTTTCATAAAATCTTAGAAGACTAAGGAAGACATCTATACCTAACTAGAATGGAATTTTATTGTATAAGACACAAAACATATGATGGGAATATTTACCTTTAAGTACATTTGAAAAGAATTAAAACAATGTTGATTTTTTTGTTTGTTAAATCAAGGAAAAATTAATATGATGAAATTCTATGCATCATGATTAGACATCTGGGGAAAATAAGAACATAGCTTGAGTATGATCCTAATATAATTTAAAAGTGAAGCATATCCTGGAAAAGCATGGCATAAACAGTTAAAAACAAAGTCTATTGTGACTGGTAAGCTGTTAGGCTGGTCCAGGGACAAAAGCAGCAGCGGCCATACCCGGGAAAAAGGCAGCCATGCCCGGGAAAAAGGTGGCTGACGTCAGAATAAGGGATGGAACTCCCATACCTGGATTCACAGGGCCAATCCCCAATCACAACGTATGAAGCCCGGGAAATTCCTTTGCGTAAAGAGCGCGCTGCCCTTTGTTCAAGCGCGACTTCCCCGACCCTCTGCGGACTTGGGAACTTCTCCCTGGTGCGCAAACCCCAATAAAGCTCTGGCTATTCCACTTTTTGTCTAATTGACTTTTTCTCCTCGCGGAGCTCAGAAAAACCTTTCATAAGCAACATTAAACTAAATGGAAAATAAAATCTCAGCTATTAAAGCATGAAGATCTTAGCAATTAAAACAAAGCTTTCTTTTTTTATCAAAACAGCAAAAGAATATTTTAATGTATTTTCTGTAAAGCCTTAATCAAAATATGTCCAAGTCTATCTTGCTTTTCATTAGAATCAAATTAAATATTATCTAAATTGGAAACAATAGGTCCTAAAATTATTAGCTTTTTAAAGTTTAAAAAATTACTGTGGAAAATTATTGCCATTACATTTTCGTAATAAAATAGTATGAACCATTATATATTTACACATGTATTGAATATTACATTTATGTTATTTATCAGAAAGTTTTTAATTATTATTTCATCTTCAAAGGAAGATTAACAGGTAGTAGGATAAAAATATTTTTTCAGTCAAAGAAGATTTAAAATGCCTCTATAACCCTGCATGGAATCTAAAACCCAAGGCTTATTGGGGTCTAATACTTATATATAACCATTTTTCAGAATGAAATTTTCTACTCAGTTTCTCATAATGATAGAAAAAGATTATTCTTCTCTTCAATGCTCCTCCAGCAATATTTAAATTTAAAATCAATATTTAAAGATTCAATTTATTTTGTAAAGGTGTTATTATCACTTATCCTTTCCTTCTCAAGAGTATTTGCTGAATTCACAAGTGAGTGAGAAAACTTGGGTTAGAAATGTAAATCCCTCTTGTTTCCTGAAAATCAGCATATTTCTTGTTGTAGAGGCAGACATTTCCTATACTAGTGCTGCATGCAGATTAAAAGCCAGAAGTACTCATGTTCTGTTTTGCTTTTTTAATCTGAGTTTCATAGAGTCAGATCTTTCAGAAATATCAGTCTCAGAATCTGATAGGCATTTTAAACTTAGCGAAAATTCAGTAGTACTCTTTATTTATTGATTATCAAGGGTTGATTAGACCCTGTAAAACTTGTACCAAACATTTCAGAGATTCATTTATTCCAAGGAATTCATTTAATAACCTATACAGAAAAAAAAAATACACACACATACACACATAGATAGTATATATAATATAGTTTATTTATATATATATTATTTTTAGGGATATCTACCTCAGAAATGACGATTCAACTGAATCTGAAAATTGTACTGATGAACTAAATATACTTATGGGGAAGTACTAAAAAGCAGAATTAGAAAAATACATCTGTCTAAATATACCTACAAATCTTCTCCTAGTATATTGGTAGATTACAGGAGCTTGCAGTTTGCTCTGACTGATACTATATAGTATGAGAGCATTAAACAGCTTCTGGTCAGAGACCATCTGTCTTATTGAGATCTTCCCTTAACTAATAGTTCTAAAGAGATTATAGTGAACACCTGTTCTTTTTATTATTCAGAATTTTTAATGCTTCCTCTTTTGTTTTTGGATTTTATGTGGAGGAGAGAGAAGTAAAATAGCACTGCAGCATTCCTCTGAAGAATCATTCTCTTCTATTTACTCGATACATGATTGTCGTAACATTAACTCTACTCTCCGTTCTAGATTCCAGAAGTAAGACTTAGGTAAGTCACCATTTATTTTAACCTTCAGTCACATTGATTGACATCATGATTAGCATATCATCCAGTCAGAGTTTTTGGAAATAGGGTGACCATTTGCAGGGGCTGATGGGAAACCTTTTTCTTCCCCTATGTGGCATGTTAAAACCTGCACAGCCCTGCTGCCTACCTAAGGGGAGTCCCTGAAACTGCCAAAGGGACAAATTTGGGTCAAATCAAGTTAAAGTTATTACCATACAGGGCAGAACAGAATGATGAAGAACTATGGGCCTTTGGTTCTACATTAGATCCAATGGATCAAACCTTGCCTGAAATTTTATATATGTATATATATATATATATACATATATATGCATATATATGGATATTTGCATTATATACACATTTGTATATATCTTTAATTACTAATGAACAGATTTGATTCATCTACTTACAGTTTCATTCAATTTTCTAACCCTTGTTAATGACACAGTCATAGAAATGCTACTTGACTGATGAAAGAAAGCACATTCATCAAAAATTATTTTATTAATACACTAAGAATGTGAATTTCAAGGAAAATATTACTTACAAAGTTGTGTGTCTATATGTGTGTGTGTGTGTTTCAATCACTGGTGTGGTTCTGTGTCACCAAGCAGGTAAACAGTCTCGTGTGGGTGGGGTGTGAACCTTGTAAGAAGCAGGTGGTTGACTCCAATTTTTAGACCATAGAGGAATTACCCCTTTGTAGCTCAGTGTTATTTGGATGCCATGCTTAACTCTGCTTTGCACTGTGAATTTGTTTGATACTATGCAAGCCTACTGCAGAGGCTTAAGCCATGATACTCACAAACTCCCTGTCTGTCCTTAAAAGGACAAGAAACGTTGGCATGCTGCTTCTCTGTTCTCATGTGGGTGCTCCTTAATAGAAGGTCAGCAGTGTCTACTAAAGACCCCAGATAGCAGCTGCCTGCAATTTTCCCAATTGTCTATAATTTCCTCTGGCCTTTGCACTTCAAATGATCAAAGAGGAATTACTTAAAACTTCAAAAAAACAAACACTATTTATATCCCATAATAAACACGAAGTTAGAATCTATATTTTCCTCAATAAATCCTACCCTACCTAAGATGGATTTCCTGTGAAATTCACCCATAACAGGCAAGTTCCTTTCCACCTTTATTTCCACTTTGGAAGACTGGTTCTTTGTTTTGTTCCTTCCCTGTAGTACATCATTTAAAAAAAAAAAAAAAAAGGTCAATTTTAGGAACTTTTTTGGTTTGATTATTTTTCCTTTAGCTCCTATTTTGAAAGACCACAAGTTTGCATCTAATTTTTCCAGGAATAAGGATTTTTCTTATTATTTCAAATTTGACTGAGCCAAAATTAAGTTTTAAGCATGGTTTAAAAGAAAAAAGGCTTGAAAACCATTCATTTGATTTTATCAAATTCAGATTCTTGCCTAATAGTTCAATGCTTCCAAAAATGTCCATTAATGGATCAAATTACCTTGATTGGCTTTCTCTATATAAATTCCCTTTCTTTTTTCTCCTCACTTTATATATCTAAAAATATGGATTTGGCTTTGATGTTCACTATATAAATATTCCCTCATAGGTTACCAATCTTTGAAATGGAGTCCAGTCTCAAATCTTTTCATTTATCAGACTTCATTTGCACTTTACAACATTTGCCTTTATTTCTTAGTTCTTCTTATATGCTTTAACCATTAGAAGGAAGAATTCTAAACTTTGTTTTTTCTTCTCACTTGCCAAATGCTGGCATTTCAAATAATTTCCTCTTTAATTTCTATATCTGGTGTGCCCTGGTGGAGTAGTGATTGAATCAATTGCCTTCGAAGGAACACCAGGCCACATATACCCCTTCAAATCCAGGCTCTGTGTGTGATCACAACTAGTGTGAACAACTAAAATGAAAATAAAATAAAATGCTTCTTTCTCTAATCTCTTCCTGTCTGTCTGCCTGCTCACCTTCATGCCTGCCTACACCTTTCCTTTCCCCCAAAAAAAAAAAAAAAAAAAAAAAAAATTTCTATCTCCTATTTTCCTTTTACTCATATCCACTTTCAAGACTTCAAAATTCAATTCCATGTGTAACTTCAAAATCTATGTTCATCAATCTCAATTACTATGCTGAGAGTCAAACCCTTAATGTTTAATGTCTGCTTAACATCTTTATACGGAATACCCTACATTATTTCAAATTCGACTGATCCCATTATCTGTTACCATAAATAAAAACTTCTCAGACTGAACAACTGAGCTTACTATTTACTTAGATTTTCCTATGTCTTGAAGCCAACATCCATTCAATCAACAAATTCTCCATATTACACATTCAGATTTTTCTTTATATTCCTTCTAAAAATTCTGGAATGACTTAATTAACTCTTGACAGATGCCTTGCAAAATTTTCTTCCTGGGCACCTCATATTCAGTCTCTCCTTTTTCATGTACACCAATAGGGGAATCTTTTTAAAGCATAATTTTGCTCTTTTTGTTATGTCAATGTCTCCAGACAGTGAGAAGACTGACAACAGGGGGGACTAGAAAAGTAGGAAAAGCCACACTTTATTGCAAGCACCAGTGCTGACCCAGGGGTATTGTTACTCAAAGCTGAGCAATGGGGGGGGTCTAGAGGTGCTCCTTTTATACTCTGAGGTAGTCTCCTTGGCTGCCTGTGGTTTCTACTGGCAACTCTTACCAGTTATGTACAACAGCAGAGTAGGGAGGATTTGCTTGCTTGTCCTTCCTCCTGAGAACAGGAGTAGCTACAGTCTCCACAGTACCATGGAAAATTCCTGGCAGACTAACTTTTGCATTGAGGTCAGGGTAAGGTTTTCTACCATATTTTCAGACCCTCATTCAATTCTCACTCTAAATTAATAAATCACAAATTCCTGATA
Source organism: Solenodon paradoxus (assembly GCA_004363575.1). Taxonomy (NCBI): domain Eukaryota; kingdom Metazoa; phylum Chordata; class Mammalia; order Eulipotyphla; family Solenodontidae; genus Solenodon; species Solenodon paradoxus. The sequence goes on from RJWH01000020.1 coordinate 1,090,384, forward strand.
TAGCCTTTAGTCACATCAACTACTTAATTGCTATTCCTCCATCTTAAGAGTGAGGCTGCATCTCCATTCTTTTCCTTTCCAATCTATGCAAACCCTTATACCTGGAGTGTCTCCTCTTCATTCCTATCTATGGGAGCTAGCTATAAAGCTATGGAAAATCCACCCTTCAGATGCCATTTTTTGTCTCTTGCCTCTTTTCTCTGATCTCTCACTTTGTCTTCTCTCTCTTTTTCTTACTTTCACTAAGTCAAGAAGTTTTGTTATTGCTTTAACTTACTACTTTTTTTTTTTTTAATAAAGGAAAGACGCAAACAGAAAAAAGGCAAATGCAGGCAGGAAGAGAAGAGGAAGAATCACTTTATTTTTTATTTCGTTGTTTATCTTGGTTGTTGCCCCAGGAGCTGGACTGCAAACCCTTATTTCTTGGGATGAATGTGGATTGTTACAGTGGATTTATCCATTAAGCCCCCAGGACACGCCATAACTTACTGTTATTTAAAATTGTGTTTTTCAAAAAGTGTTAAATATTAGAGATATTTTTGTGTATTTCTTGCCAAGAAAGTCATAAATTCTCAAAGAACTGATTATTCATATTATTCTTTTTTTTCTATCTCTTTAGTGCCTACTGAAGGACCTAAGATAACTGTAGATAAGAAGACATTGAGGGAGCATCTTTGTGGAGTATCATGTAGATACATCACCTCTGGCAGAGTCTATAGTTCACATATATTACAAGGGTCTGGGTTTGCGTCCTGAGCCCGAGAGGAAAAACTAAAATGAATAACTAAAATAAAAATAAATAAAATGCTTCCTCCTCCTCTCTCTTCTGGCCTAACCTCCTTTAGTATCCCCTGTACCTTTCCCTTAATAAGTCTCTGAATTTATTGCCAGTTCTGTGCAAACTTAATGAGGTTATGAAGCAAAACTTCAACACTTTAAACATTTTTCCCACAAGCGATTACATTATCTAAGAAAGAGAATTTTCTTTCCCCGGAACTGTGTATGCTCTAACTCTATGGAACCTTAGAATGACTTAGAGAAAAAATTCTAATTCGGTACCAAAAAAATATGACTGACATCAGATATTTTCTCATTCTCTCCTTGGCCCTTTTGTAGTAGCTAGAACCAAATTTGAGGACTGAATATGTTTCTGAGGAGCTTAGAGGCATTGGCCAGAATATAAAACCTTTACGAATCTGTTTTCTAATATGAAAAGGTACAATAATATTCTATACAGATGTCATTGAGAATATAAAGGACAAGACATGTAAAGAAGTGACACAGAAAACATGCTCAATTTATAATAGATACTATTGATACTATCTTCTATTGTAGATGCGAGGAAGCTGCATCCCATTTTCTAGCTGCTGAGGACCAACAGTGGCCACCCAGCCACCAAGCGCCTGAAAGTCTACTGGCTGAAAGCTACTAACTAGATAAAAGGGACCCCTTTCTGAGAACGAAATCTTATGTACATTTTACAATTATGTGAATCCTGTGTGTTATCCATGTGAGGAATTCACAAATGAATAATTGAATTCCATTTGTAATTCCTGTTCTAATTCACACCTTCCCCTCTTCTTCACTGATAAAAGTGTATCCCAAAAGTATTTCGGGGCTAGGATTCTACATCTGGCCCACACGTAATAAAGCTATCTTCACTACTTCTAAAAGAACACCATCTGGATTTGTCAGTTAAGAGAGAAAGCTATTTACACTATGATGGACTATGCTTTCTTAATTAAAACATAGTTTCTACCAAGCAAGATCTCTGAAACTTTAGAGAATCTCAGAGCATGGTTGCTTCTTCCAGGTTTATCATGGGTTGTATTCTCTCAAAATGCACATATTCTACCTTGCTTTGAAGATCTAATCTACCATGATTCCTCATCATCAAATTGTTGCAAAGGACAGAAACATTGGCAATTGCTGTGACTGAAATCTGCTCTGCTTGTATAGTACTGCTTTACACCGAAGGGTATTCCCTTTTATTTATTAAGTTCTAATAATATGAATAGTTTTTTCTATTCCTCTGTCTTATTCCATAAAAGAAACATTGTCCAGCTTAGAAGGTTGAGTGCACATTTTGAAGTTCATAAACTTTTGTAATTTGTGTTGTATGTTGCAGAAGTACCAATACATGTCACACTGTCATTACCAGTCATTCCTGATACCTATCTAGCATTGTACAATCTACAAAACAGCATGACTACATTATTGACTTCAGATTTTGCAAAACCCAGCTAGGAAGGCAGAGAAATTATCATTATTTCAATACATAGGAGGAAGTTAAGATTCTCAAAAATGAATGAATTTGCATGTAATTTATGATAGACGGCAACATTTAGAACAGTCTCAGACTTCTAATCAGTCATTTTCATCTAAACTCCCTAATTCATAGAGTCAGTGAACCACAGGGTAAAAAAAAAAATCCTGTTTGCCAAATGGCAGAATTTAAAACAAATTGGGTATTCTAAAAAATTAAGAATGTTGTTCTTCCTAAATAATACAATGAGGATTCTTTTCATGATATTGTGTATATTTTATGGTTAAGTAAAAATTTATAGTATTACATAAATATTAACATACATAAAGTATGTACATGAAGTGATTTTTATATCTTGTTTTTCTCATTCTTTTGGCATATGAACTTGTTGAAGCTAAGTGAATCAGTAAATAAAGGCACATTTAAAAACCATATGAATTTGATATGCATGAACTTTGCACGAAAGCAAAAAAGGTGTTGATAGTTATATTGTTCACTTTAAGCAAAATCAGTGAAATCTATGGAATATTATAAGAACATTAATAGGGATTTACTGTAATAATGATGTAAGACAGAGGACATTTGGAATTATTTTTGGTGCTTAGTATTATAATAGTCCCTTAAGGAAAGAGTTATTTATTCATGAACACAAAGTTATGTGAGTGACAGAAATAGGCAACAGCATTCTTATTTTAGGTATTAAAATCATAATCTAGAAGGGCCATCTCTTTTAGCTTTTCCTCCTAACAATTAATTCTTAGGGCTCTAAATAACTCAAGGTTATTTAAATTTGATCACAAAAATCTTCATCAATATTTTCGTTGTAATATAAACATCATTTCTTTTTTTTATCATTTTAGCTTCTCCATTGGTAATATGGGAATAATGGAACTTAATAAAATTTTTTGTGAACACTTGTATCTGGTATGTAATACATAATGCATAATTGATAATAAATATTCAGTGCATACTGTTAATAGTATTGTGGCCCCCGCCAAGAAAATATTCATTCATTTGGGTTGTCTAAAGGGGGTTAGGTAGCTATGAAGTGACCCTGTAAATGAACCCAAGTTGACAAGCATTAATTTTGAACACACAGAGTATACTTCTATAAAGTGACATAATTTTTCATTTAATCTGCATTTAAATCATGTGCTCTTTCTCTCAACTCCAAATAAGATTTTTAATTCCTTGCATTATGTTAACCAAATGCACTTGCCCAAGATTCTTTTTGTAGCAATGAATAAAGAAAATAAAAATTTTTAGATGCATGTATTCCTGAAAAATTTGACAATCCCTATTTTAAATTCTCCTTTTTGGAGTTTAATAGGATTGGAATATAACTTACTTTGATGTTTATTTGAAAAATATTCAAGGATAAAAATGCAAATAAATTTAACACATCTTGTAACACAAAAAAGACCTAGATATTTGAAAAATGTTTTAAAGTTATCTCAGAATAAGACAAAGGAAATGAATACTATCAGAATAGAGAGGATTGGACATTAAACGGAAAAGTACTCTAACATTGATAAATATCTGAAAAACATAAAAAACTTTATTAAAAATTCACACTGGAGAATGAGTTCCTTGCTTGTCAAAAATATATAGCACATCCTGCCCAAACAAATGTGCTTCCTCATTTAGCATGAACTTCCTCATACTAATTAATTGGCTTTGAATATTATTTGTCTGGTAAATGGTACAGACTTACTCACCTTGTTTTCCCACCAGAGATGTAAGTATGGCAATCAGACAGTTAGGGAATGCATCTTAACTAAGGTTCCCATGGTCTGCATCACCTATTGTTTCAAACACAATGAATTGGCAGGGAGTGAATCTATAATAAAACAAGCAACAGTTGTTTGGCACCTGGAAACACATGATGTGATATAATTACTAAATATTTTCTAGTACAAGCTCTCAGTCTTATACAAATATGACCCAGTGAGTAGCAAAGGTATTTAACTTTTCTAACTCCATTTCTTACACTGGCAAGTTTATCTTTCTTCGTTTTTCTTTATTTTTCTTTATGACAATTTATCTTGCAGTGAGAACCAAATGTTTTTATATCACTTTTAAAGAACTAAGAAACAATCTTCTGCTCTCATTTTGCAAGAAAAGGTATTTTTGAGGACTTAATGACACTATACTTTTTTTCCCAAATATGAGCAAGTAGAATGTAATTTCATTGAAGGAGATTCATAAGGAAAAAACAACAATAAGTTTATATATGAAAATCAGAATTGTTATTAGATTCCAGTATTAACTTGTGGTCCAGAAAACATCTTCAAAAATATTTTCAAGTGTTTTTTGGTGTGTGACTATATAAATAGGTATGTAAATACATATATGTATACAAATACATGTAATACGTATATGTATATGTATATACATGTATGCATGTATATATGTATATATGTATGTATATGTATATAAAAATTTTTTTAGCTTAAAGCCACTATTTCTTTGCTTGTTATCTCCAGCCAGTAATTTGGGCTGAAACCAGTTGGGTTATTCTGCTGTGGCTGATCTCATATTTGTCCTCTGTTAGTTTGACTGGACAGAGATTGTTCCAGAAAATTCCAGTCCCTGTCAGTGACAAGTACTGGCAGCTTGGTCTGTCTCTTTCTGTGCTCTTTCATCCTGAGGGAGGTGAATCGTACAGGAAGATCTCAGGGGCTCAAGAGGGGAGATAAAGGAAACTGTGAGTCTCTTGGAGCAAAGACTTGTAGATCTTAAAACTCCTGCCGAATTCTCGGGTTAATGCAAGTTTTGAGGCCTTCATAACTTTATGATCACAGACCTACTTCAATAACAAACGTTTTTAGGATGAATAGGATGATTTTTGCAGGATTTGCAAAGGAAATGGACAATAAACTGAATGGAATGTGAAAGGTTTTTTCTGGGCTCCATGAGGAAAGAAAGTCAATCAGACAAAAAATCGAATAACCGGGGCTTTATTGGGGTTTGCGCACCCGGGCGAGGTTCTCCAGTCCACAGAATGAGGGCCGGGGAAGTCGCACCCGAACAAAGGGAAGCGCGCTCTTTAAGCAAAAGAATTTCGCGGGCTTTATACCTCAAGATTGAGGATTGGTCCTGTGATTCCAGGTGTGGGACGTCAGCCTCCTTTCCCGGGTATGGCCGCTGCTGCTGCTTTGCCTTCTGGGTCAGCCTAACAAAATGCTTTTAATTTCTTTTGTCTCAAATGCACAATTTTATATATTACTTTCGTCGTTTAATGTACAATAGTCAAAATATAATTCTTCAATGAGCCACTAAGATGTTTTAACTCAACTTTATTTCAGAGTATAATTAGCTTATAGTTTATTCACCTAATGGAGTTGAATTTAATAAATGCCCAGTTAAGGAATTTAAAAATAAATTTTAAAACAGCTGTAAATAGTATCCACGTAGAAGTAGATAGAAGGACATGATTAAATTAAACAAAATGACAAGAACAACATAATCTCTTAATGGGAAGAGCAACACCATCATTGAATCAAAACAGGGAAGATAAATGGAAATTCTCCTTGAAGGCTTTAGAGTTCGCTTTTACTACTGGAAGACCAATGATTTTTATTTCCAAAAGAGTAACTTTAATAACCAAAATAAGAAGTTGCAATTTATAAATGCAATTATTTTGCATAGCAACTATGGAGCTGAGAACACTTTATAGTAATCTTAAAGGCTGCTCATTTCAGAGTTGTGATTGGCTGCCTAGTGTGTCCTACTTATAACGTGGGCAACGTGACACCTTGTTTTTCCAGACCACATTCTTTCCCCATCAACAAGTAATTTTTCCATTATAAATCTGATTGACTTTCTCACTTTGTATTTTTCTAACACAAATCACTTAAAATATTTAATCTGACTCCGGGTGATTCTGAATATGACTATGGACCATGTGGGAAATAGCTTTCACTTTTGTGTAAAATGATGAACCTAACTTGTTGACAATTAATATAATACATATCTAGCATGGTGCTTGACAATCAGAGACAAAAATGATTAAGTGGTGATTAGGCTAATGGATTTTTTTAGCTTTTCATCTTTTTTTATTTTTTTAAGGAATGAGGTTGAGTAGACAGATAGGAAGGAAGAATGAAGAGAAAGAAATATTTATTTATTTGATCATTTTGGCTGCAGGCCTGGTCTCCAACCTTGGTCCTTGGGGATGTGCATGGACTGCGCTCAGTGGATTTATTCCCTAAGCTACCAGGACAATCCAGGCTAATGGATTCTGAAATCAGAATTCTTGGGTTTAAATCCTCTAAAACTTAACAGTTGTATCTTGGGAAAGTTTCTGATTATTTTCTAATCTAGTAAAAGAGAACAAAGTTAACACTTGGCCTAAATTACATTTATTGGTGAGATAATAATAGACCTTATGAAAAATATGCATCAGGAAGAAAAACTAAGACAGAAAAGTACATTGCTGTGATAGGAAGCTATAGATTACTTTAAAAAAAAAATCAATATTTATTAGTAATTTTGTTTAGCAAAATATATAAATCCATATGTGCAGATTCACCATGCCTCAAAGACATGACAAAACACACTATCTATTCCCCACTAGTAACTTCAATGCTATTGTTAATGTCCAAGGATTAGTTTTTCTTTTTGTCTGTTACTTGGCTTTGTTTCTTTATATATAAAAAATGAGTGAGATCATCTGATATCTGTCTTTTTCCTTTGACATATTTTCACTTAGTATAATCCCCTCCAGTTCCATTCATGTTTTTGCAAATGACAGGATTTCATCTTTTTAGGCCTGTGATTAGTATTCCATTATATCTATCTATCTATCTATCTCTGTCTATGCATCTATAGACAGAAAGATATATCTTGAAAATTATAAATAATGCTGAAATAAACATGGTGATGCATATATCTATGTGTATCAGAAATCCTTGCCTTTTTCCCAATAATTTGAGAAAGCAGTAAATATTTTACCTGCTAACACAAGTTCTAGGGTTTTTGTAGGTAATCTTCATCAACATGAAGATGGTGTCATCTATCCTTATTTTCTAAGAGTTCTTAGCATAAATATGTTTTGAAATATGTCATGTTTAATTCACATTGAGGGGATTAAAATAGAACATCCAAGTCTCTCAGAATTGGTCTCCTGTACATGCCCCTCTCTGATACAAAGAAACAAGGACAGTGGAGGACAGCCCCGGAGGCAAAGGAGAAGCTCCTGTTCTTCTAAAGAGCTAAAGAGCTCTTCCCTTAATCGAAGAAGCCCACTCCCTAGGCCTCCACTATTTTCCTAATCCAGAAATGGCATTTTTACCTATTCTCTAGAAGAATGTAGAAAGAGGAGTTATTTATCTATACTTTCAGAGTCAGGATGAGTTATTCCTCCCTGGCGCATGCTGTTACCCCCTCTCTCTTCTGCTCTCTCCCCTTTCTTTTCTTAGTTCAGAATATAGATGTAGGTCTGTCCAGCTATCTCAGAAAGTACCAACATGTAAATTCTCCATACGTGTTATTAAATTTGGACTTTTCTCTTACTAACTTACTTAACATTAATACCTAATGCTAATTTATTTGTCCCGCCCGTGAAGAATCAGAGAAATAGGGGAACTTTTCCTTTGACCCTCAAAATACCAATTGATATTATCATAAGATTTTTCTAGTTAGCCTGTTAATATAGTAGATTACATTGATTGATTTTCAAATATTGACACAATCTTGCAGACCTGGATTAAACTTAATTTTGTTTTATGTTGCTGTATCTATTTGTTCACATTTATTAAAGGAGTTTTCATCTCTACTTACAGAGTTTATAATTCCATAGTTTTTTCTCTATTTTCTGTGCTGTTGTTGTTTTATTGGTAATATGAGCTTCATAAAATAACTTGTAAGTTATTCCCTCTTTTATTTTTTGAGACAGATTGTGTAGAATTGGTGCTCTTTTCTTTAAATGTTTGGTAGTATTTGCTAGTGAAACAATCTTGACCTGGATATTTCTTTTCTGAGCACTTTTAAATTGCAAACTGAATTGTGGCAATTTATGCTTTTTGAGGAAAAAGGTCTTTTTCATGTAAATTTCAAATCTATGTGTAGTGCTATTCATATTATTCCCTTATTATTCTTTTGATGGCTGGAGCGTACATAGTGATATACCCTGCTTTTCTCCCACAGTTGGAAATTCTGTCTTCTTTCCTTTCTCCTTCGACACTCTTGCTATATGTTTATCAATTGTATTGATTTTTTTTTTTAACAAGACAGTCTTTTTCTTTATTGATATTCTCTATTGGTCTGTTTTCCATTTTAGTGATCTGCTCTCATCTTTATTTCCTCTCTTCTACTTGATTGTGGTTATTCTGATCTTTTTCTATGTTCGTGAGGCGGGAGTTTGCAATCTTACGATATATATTAAAAATATATACTTGGTCACTCTGATGATCAAATATGTATTTCTCATATGCATTTGATCTCATTTGATCACAGTTCCCTTGCTTTGCTGCTTGCTCCTAACAACTGTGTTAGGAGCAATTAAATCATCTTTTGGTATGTCAATGAGGCTCCTTTTGGTTATTTTTGGGGAAGCACCTAAGGATGGGTATTGTGGCCAGGGGAAATTAACCATGTAACCAGTGGTTCTGAACTTCCAGTTCCACCCCTAGACTTACATAGAATTACTGGAGACTATGTTCAATTGTCATTGTCCAATGATTTAATCAATTATACCTATGTAATGACTTCTGTAAAAGTCCTAAAAGAATGATTTTTAGAAGCCTTCCAGATTTCATAGAGATTTGGAGTGAAGGCTATTTCTGAGTTATATCCTTTGTAAGAAATCAGCAATCTAGTAACTTCCTGAGTTCTGTGAGCTACTCTACCAAACAACCCTGAGGAGACTGTTCTGGGAACATTAAATTTATGGCAATTCAGGCAGAACCACAGATCTTAGCCTCAGTATGTGTGGCTGGCACCTGAAACCTGAGGGGAGAGTCCTGGGAAACTGATTTGTAGCTGGCTGGTCAGGAGGACAAGAAATGCCTGGGCTTCCTGATAGTGTCTGAAAGGAAGGGTAGTTTCAAGAGACTGTGTCCTTTACTTATAGATCCAACGCTAACTCCAGAGGGAGTCAGAATTGAGTCAAATTCTTGGCCATACCATTGGTGTCCAATATTCACTTGTTGGTGTAGGGAAGACTGAACACACCCCTATTGGAGCTCAGATTCCCTACAAAGAGTTTGAATAATTGATTAGAGACATTTTTCCTAACATATGTATTTAGTATCATAAATTTTCCTTTCAATGTTGCTTTAGCTGGATCTCACAAATTTTGATAATGCTTTGTTTTTCATCTTCAATGTATATTTTTATTTCCCTTAAAAGTTTCATTTTAATCCACAGTTTACTTAGAAGTGAGCTGATTTCTAATTCTTTGGAGATATTCCAGTTCTCTTTCTCATTGATTTCTATTTGATTCCAGTTACTTAACCTGCTTGATTTCTTTTTTTATATTTTAAATGGAGATGATAATAATTAACTCATAATATCATAGTGAGGATTAAATGACTTTACACTTAAAAGAGATACATAGACAATAAATTGTATTGTTATTTTTAATAGTTCTTATACACAATTTTTTGTTATTTTAATAGATCTTATACACAGTTTTTTTAATAGTTATACACAGTTTTTAAAAATAAAAAAATTCTTTAATTTGTTCTCTAAGAATATGTTAACTTCATTATCATTAAAGAGAGCACATGAAATTAAAATTATAGATCCAAGCACATGAATATAGATGGAAAATCCTAAGGAAATAGTTTTTCAATTATTTCAGTTGTGTATTAAGCACTAACAAAGTAATGCTTTATGAATAAATTGGTTAATAAAATGAAAATATCCACCAATGCTCTGCATCATAATATTAAGTCAGAAAAAGAATAGGTTAATAGTCATAGAATTTTATAAAACTCAACAGTCAATAAAAAAATAAGTGAACAAACTAAGAACATAAAATAGATTTCTAAACCTGGTTGGGGGCTTTTATCAAAAGCTCAACAAGAAACAACACACATGAGAGTCAGGAAAACAATATTTGGAGTCTTTAACACTACTGGAGAGTTTAGACAGTGTATTCATTAACAGAATGAAAAGTAAAAAATAATTAGAAAAGAAGGAATAAAGCTATTGGTGTATGGTGCTTAATGGATAAACCCAAAATTGTATATGTAGATTCAAAACTTCAAAAATATTTAGTAATGTGATTGGATAAAAATATCAATGAATGAAAATCAGCAGCTTTCTTTTATGTCAGGAGCAATCAAGTAGCAAAGAAGAATTAAGAAAGAAAAAGAATAAATTTTTTTGAACATTTGGAGGATAATTTAAAAGCTAATGATAAACACAAGTGGACAGAAATGCAAACAGCAATGCAAAAATGACAAAGAATCTTCCACAAAATGTGTTTGCAAAGCCCAAATCCAAGATCCCTAACAAAATTCAAAACAGATTTGACAAAGTTAGATTATCCCCAGACTAAATGCAATTTATAGAAAACAATCACAATAAATATTGTTTAAGGCTTTTAAGAAATTAGCTCTTCTATTTCATTCAATAAATAATTATTAAGTCACCATCTTGTTCCAGCCTATTAGATACTATTCTATTTGAATATCAAATGAGTTTAGTGCTGAAATAAGGAACACAGAGGAAAGAGAATTTTATAGTAATCGTGTTTAATACAAGAAAGTTGACATAATCCTTGGATTAAACTCTTTTTCTGCCAAATGAAGGGACACATAGAATCTGGAAAATCGAGTTCCTTATACTTGTTGATGATTTTCTCCAAATATCTTTGTAACATTATTACTCTGTTCTAGGAAAAATTAGTTATTTAGGCTAAAAAATTTAGTCATTCAGGATGACAATATTAAACATTTTTTTAAGAATATGCAATATTTATTTGGAAAAGTTTAAATAAATGCACATGTGTTAGTCGCTACACTTGTATCAACCTAGTTGCTGAACCAGATTCATTTTCAACCCATTTACTACCAGATTGTGGTTTAGGTTAGGGATCATTGGTCATATAAAAGAAAAGTAAATAGGGATATTTAGAATGCAACCCTTAGCATTTCCCATTCTGGTAAGCTCAGTGGGTGATACTATTAGGCCTGAGCCAAAATGCAGGGACTTGCTTCCAAAATGGCTTGACCTAAAATAAAGATAATAGAGGAGCTATTTTGTTTGGTTTCCTTTCACAATTGCTTTGGGTTTTTTGTTTGTTCTCATAAAAACACCAAGGATCATTCCACCATTTGGTTTAAACATATTTCCTGCAGAATCTCTTCTCCAGATGCAGAAAACAAATCTGTTCAATTTAGTGCAATAATTCTAATAAATAAAGGAACTATTGTCAACTCTTTGTCTGGTTGATAATAGTTATGTGAAGCTCACATTCCAGAGATGTATTCATTCAGTTCTACAAAGTGAACGCTTTGTAAACACCAATTTCCTCAGGATCTCTTGATGTTTCAAATAAATGAAACTACTATTAGCTTGTTGTCTGTAAGTCACCAAAAATATTACCTTTCCAGTTAGCCTTCAAAGGATTGGTTTTTATTTCAATATTAGTTTTAATTATTTTCCCAGCTAATATTTTCTCTGATTCTTATAGGAGTCTGGTGAGATCAGTAAGGCTAGCATTATCTTTTTTTTATTTTAGTTGAAGAAATAAATTCTTAAAGAGATGAAGTGGTTTTTAGTAGAACTAAGTCTTTTGGTTCTTTCTCTAGTATTATTTTATGAAATTCATCAATTAAAAAAAACACTTGTCAAAACACATACTCATTGAGCACTTATTTTGGCCTAACTCTATATATAAACCCAGATGCTTCTCAAATTTGTTACTATTTATAAGTTTTTTAAAGATTTCTAGTGTCAGCTTTAAGTTTTAATTGAGAAGGAAACATTCCTACTTGCAATTATTTAGTTTGAAAAGCTGGTTTATATTATGATTGTATTTTCCTCAGGCATCAATTTTGATAATGTATTCACCAGACATTTACAGCATAAAACTGGCAGTATTTATGATATTGAGGTCAATGAGATAATATTTGATTACAAATAAATAAATAATTTTTGCCTCATGCTGAAAAACCTTAGAGCTTGCAATATACTAATGGTAGACTTACTATAGCCTAAAAGTTGCTTAAAATCTACTGATCTCAAAAATAAAAGAAAATTATAAACCAATATTACTGATGAAAACAGATGAAAAATTTCTCAACAAAATACTAGCAAACCACATTCAACAGCACATTAAAAGAATCATGTAATTTTATTCAAAAGAGGCAAATCAACAAATGTAATGTGCTACATCTACAAAGAGAAGCAAAAATTTATGTAATCATCTCAACATACACAGAGCAAAATTTAACAGGATTCACTTTCTTTTATGATAAAAAGAACCCTCAAAAATAGATATAGAAGGAATGTACTTTAATATAACAAAAGTCATAGATGACAAACCCATGACAAACATCATACTCAATGGCGGAATGGAAAGTGTATCCTACATGATCCAGAACAGGACATAAATATCTACTCTCACTATTATTAGCTACTTAGTATTTGAAGTTCTACCTAGAACAAGACAAAAGAAAAGTAAATGGAAGGTATACAAAATGGAAAGGAAGAAGCAAAGCTATCATTATTTGCAGTTGACATATTACACACAAAATCCCAACTATCCAGTAAAGAAAGTATGATACATTAAATGAATAGAGTAAGGTAGAGGGTTAGATCATTGTACACATATTTGTTACATTCCCATGTAAAAATTAATAAATGACAGAGTGAAAAGTCAAGAAACAATCCCATTTAAAACTGCATCAGAAAGAATAAAATTTTAGGAATAAATTTAACTAAGGAAGTAAGAAACATACAAAGTTGAAAACTATAGAATGTTGTTAAAAGAAATGGAAAGATAGTTTGTGCTCATGGATTGGAAGAATTAATTTTGTGAAAATGATCATATTAACTAAGGCAATATGCAGATTAAATGTAATCTCTATCAAAATCTCAATGGCATTCTTCAAAGATAAAGATATAGAGCAAAATATCACAAAATTTATCTGAAACTACATAAACCCCGAATAGCCAAATTAATTTTGAGAAAAAAGAACTAAAATGGAGGTGTCCCTGCTATCAAACTCTACAACAAAACAATAGAAATTAAAACAACTTGGTATTGGAATGTAATCAGACATACAGATCAGTGAACTAGAATTGAAAGTCAAGATATAAATCCACCTATATTTTGACCACTAAATTATGACTAAGGAGCCAGTAGCATACAATGGAGAATGAAACATTTCTTTTATAAATTGCATTTCAGACACTAGAGTCACATGCAGAAGATTAACACTCTACTATACTGTAACACCATACACAAATTTAATTAAAAATGCATTAAATATGAGAAATAAGACCTGTAACAACTAAAAAACTAGAAGAAAATAGGGACAATAAGCAACTCGACTTCGGCATTAGGTATGACTTTGGGGATTCAACTCCAATGGCAAGGAAAACAAAAGTCAAAATAAACAAATAGAGCTATATCGAACCTAAAGCCTTCTGTACATAAAAAGAAACCATCATCAAAACAACAAAAAAATCCTATGAAATGTGGAAAATATTTACAAATCATAACTATGATAAAGGGTTAATAACCAAAATAAATAAGGATCTCATAAAACTCAACAAACATAAACCACTGCAATTTAAAAAGGGCAGAGGATCTGAATAGACACTAATCCATAGAAGACAAATAGATGGCCAAAGGCACTTGAAAAGATTTTCTAATTCTCTTATTGTTACGAAAATGCAAATCGAAACCACAATGAGATATCACTTCACAGCTATGAGAATGACTATTAGAAAAAAAGACATTGAACAAGTTTTGGAGAAGATGTGGAGAGAAAGGAACCTTATACACTATTGGTAGAGATGTAAATTGGTGTAGTCACTATGGAAAGGAGTATGAAAATTTTTGAAAAATTAAAAATAGAAATTTCCTGCAATCTAATTATATTACTTCAGGATGTTTACCCAAAATATGAAAAGATATATACAACCCCATGTTCATTGCAAAATTATTCACAATATCCAAGAGTTAGAAAAAACTAGCATATAGATTGGATAAATATGTGGCACATATACATAATTCAAAACTATTCAGCAATTATATATATATATATATACACACATACAAACACATAATTCTTTCATTTGTAATAACTTAGATGAACTTAGAGGGCAATATGCTAGAAGAAGTAAGTCAGAGAGAGAAAAATACTATGTGATTTCACTAATTGCAAAAGATAAGAAACAAAACTAATTAACAAACATATCATGTTTGTATTCTTTCCTCTTGTATTTTTCAAATAAATGGAGAAAAAAGCCTCTCCTTGATTTCCTAAGAATATATACATCAATATTTAAGCTATAACATTTATCAGATGTTTATTGATTTTTTTCTAGTTGCTGACGTCTAAAGGCAAAGAAGTCATACAAGATGAAGGTAGCAGAGAGGCAGTAATAAATATGGCAGCACAACTTGCTACAGCTCCTTAATAATCAAGAACATCTCAGACCACTGTTCGTATCCCAATATGCCAATTTCAATGTTTGAATATCAAAATCCACCTCCCGTATATTCAATTATTACACATCATTTATTCGTTTCATCATTAAATTGTCCTGACACCTTTGTCAAAGATCAATGGAACATTCATTAAGTGTTTCTGGGGCCCATTCTCATCTTTTGATCTATATTCTATGTTTATTCTAATATTAGGAGTTTTGGTTATTATGGCACTACAATTTGACTTGAAGTTAGATATTGCAAATTCTATAATTTTGTTTTTCTTTTTCAAGATTGTTTTGGCTATTATAGAGATTATAAATTTCCATACTAACTTCAGAAACTGCTCATTTTTAATTAAAAAAACTTCATTGGTATCTTATTTAAATTGTGTTTCCTCTATAGATTGACATTTTATTCATGCTTAGTCTTCTAACCAATATGACATATCTCCATTTATTTAGTTTTTTTAAATTTATTTCATAATATCTTATATTTTTAGTATGAACTCGTTGCTATTCTCTATTAATGTTTTAAAGTTAAGAATATATTGTAAATGATTTTTTATATATCATACTGCAAATACATGTTTGGTTTTAATTTTTTCCAATTGCTTGCACTAGTGTATAGAAGCAGTTGTTTTTTAATACTTAACCTTATATTTTTGAAACCTGACTAAATTAACTTAAAATCTGAGTTTTTGGTAAACTTCTCTGTTTTCTTTTTAAAATAGTCAAAGTTTGTTTTATTTCCTCAGTTTCTTTAAATACCATATGATGGATTTATGCAGTTTGTCTTTGACCTATGTAATGAAGCATAATACTCTCTATGTCTCTGTATGTTATTGCAAATAGTATGATTTCTCTTTTTTATAGGTGAGCAATATTATTCTATGTATCTATACTACACCTTCTTTATTCACTTATATGTTGATGGGCACTTAGGTTGTTTCAAGAGTGTGACTATTGTAAATATTGTTGCAATAAACATGGCAGTGTCTATTTCCCACTGAATTGTGGGATTATTTATTTTTGTTTTTGGTAGATACCAAGAAGTAGGATAATAGGAATAGGTGGAATTTCAATGTTTAATTTTTAAAGGAATCTCCATACTGTTTTCCATAATCACCACACTGTTGTCTGTTGTATTAATTTCTTCGTCACTACACAATGTCCATCATTGTCATTTGTTACCTTTTTTGGCTAGAAGTCTATTTTATTTAATATAAAGATAATGGTGTCTGCCTTTTAAGATTTTTTTATTGGCTTGCATATCATTTCGCTTTTAGGTTTTATTTGTCTCTAAAGCTTAAGTGAGCGTCTTGTAAGCAGCATATAGTTAGATTTTGTTTTTAATCCACTCAGTTACCTATACCTTTTGAATATTAAGTTTAGTCTATATTCAATGCTATAGTTGATATGAGTGTTTGCTTCTGTCATTTTAACTTTTTTTTCTGGTTTTGTCTATTGTAATGTTTAATTTTTTGTGAACAGTATTTTTTTTTTTTCAATTTAAAAAAAGAGCTTTATTCAGCCTTTCCCTTACAGGGGCTCCATTGGTAGTGAACTTCTTCAGCGTTTGTTTGAGAAAATATTTCTTCCTCATATTTGAAAGAAATTATTGCAGGATACATTGTTCTTGCCTGATGGTTTTTATCTTTATTTTGAATATGTTCCATTCTTTCCTGACCTGTAAAATTTCTGTTAAGAAAGTCTGATAATAGCCTGATGGGAGTGCCTTTATTAGTAACCTGCTTTTATTCCTAAGCCACCTTTAATATTCTTTGTCTTGGACTCTTTATAGATTAACTGAAATGTGCTTTGGCATAGGTCTTTGCATTAAGAAAGCCAGGTGTTCTGTTGCCTTCATAGACAGGTATAGTCAATTCCTTCCCCAGCTATTACTTCTTTGAATAAATTGCTTCTTCCTTTTTTGCTCTCGTCACCTTCTCAAATATTCACCATTTCGTTGCCTTTCCTGATGGAGTTTGAGAGCTCTTGTAGCAGTTTTTCATTTTTTTTAAACCCCATGCTTTTTGTTCTTCCACCGTATTTTTTCTAGGTTTTTTTCAAGACCCTAACTTGGTCTTCCATTTGGATTGTTCTGTTTCCATAGCTGTCTACACAACACTATTGATTTTGTTTATTCAGTTCTTCACATTCTGAATTTCTTTTAGAGTCTTATTTAAAGATTTAATTTCTGAGTTCTAATCATTCATTTTATTTTTTAACTTGTTTTGCTGAGTTCTCTTGTATCTCTTTGGGTATTTTTCAATTTTCTTTTATCTCTTTGAATTCATTTTCTGAGATTTTCTATTTGATATTATCCTTGATTGCTATTTTAATATCTCTACATGTTAAGAAAATATAACATGCTATGCATTTGAATTTGGTTTCTGAAGAGAAGTTGCCCCTTTGTAACGTCATTATACCTTGAGGTCTCAGAGGATACTGTACAGTTTTTCTTGTCTTTCTATGTCATATCTAGATCAGCTGATTATCTTTTACTTTCCCAGGAAGTGGCACTGTGTCTTTTGTTTCGCTTGGCCCTAGTAAGCTTCCACAGGTTCATAGACGAGTAAGCATTAGTTTCTGTGTTACTGGTATCCGAGACTAGAATCACTGATGTGGTGAAGTGCTAAGGGTGGGAGGACTGGTTCCCGTGAATATTTCTGGAATTAATTCTTCTCTCTGGGGTCCCATATCTGAGACTTTGCAGTCTATCCACTACTGGTTACTTCACAGCAGGATTATAAATCCTGAGCGATGGAGGAGGGGGAGTATAGTCTACATCAATTTTTCTGTTGTCTTCCTTGCCATGATAGGGACCCATGCAGAGCATCGCATTTCCTCAGCTTTGGTCTTCACTTAGGTAAAGAGTATGTGTGCCTCACTGTCACTCTTCTGTCCTCCCCAGGATCTTGGCTTACCTCTGACTTGTCCATAGCTGCCTCAGTGCCATTTCTCTCCACTCACCTTCTGACACAATGATTTATGGATATGCTTGTTTTTTCTCGTGCAATCTGTGTTGCTCTAAGGTGTAGGAAGCGCTTTATTATCCTCACCGTGTTCTAGGATTCCCTCAGGGGTGTCCCATTTCTGACTGCTTGTTAGTTGTTCTACTTGGGAGCCAACTAAGGATGTTATTATCTTGGTCCAGATCTCCAAATCATTACATGGATATTCTTTTCAACCAATAGTCATCAGTTTTAAAAGCTGCTTTGCTGATTCAGAAATTGTTATAGCTAATTTAATCCATTGTTTGGACGACTATATTCTCTTGACAGTTAAATCAGCCCTGCATATACAAGTCCTAGAAATTAGAGCTGGCATTGGCAGTGGCAATTGTCTAGTCAGAACACTTGTTTTGCTGTTAAAAAAACCTGATGTATAAGAGGTGAAATAGTTTGTTCAAGGTCTCACCCTCAATTTGTTTCGGTTTTCATGAGTTGCCAAAAGGCAGGTTAAACTCACAAGTTTCATTTCTTTCATTTTCACTGAAATTACTTCTTTTGCTAAAAATAAGGTTTGGAGAAAAGGAAGCAAGACATGTCAAAGAGAAGAATCATCACAGGGCCTTTCTGCTTATTATTCTTGTTTACTTCTCTGAAGGTTGAATTATGATATTTTCAGTGTTTCTGACCTTTTATATTGTCCTGTAAACAGTGTTGTTCCAAAATTACCTTTCAGACATCGAGTACCACTCCCTTTCACCCACCCGCATCTAATTATTTTTTCTTTTCCTCTCTTGTTAATAGTATTTATCAATATTTTTAGAAGACAAATCATGTGTGAAGCAAAACAATTTTTAAGTTCCTGGCACAACAGATGATCGGTTCAAATATTTGTACAATACACGCTGTGCTTCATGGATGGTTGCTGATAATTATATTGAGGCCAATAGGCAAGGTTTCCCTCCAAGGCACAGATTGGGATTCAAAAATATTTGATAGAGACAATCAAATTGAAAAGAATGGTGGAATTTGTTACAATGAAGCTCAATAAGGCAACTGAAATGAGATCCAGATAACACCGCTCTTGTCCTTTACTATCTGTGAGGCTGTCAAGATTTATTTTACACAAATGATTCAAAGACATTTTGTTAGAAAAAACTTTCCACGGACTGTAGAGATTTAAGAAATTATAATCTTTTCTTCACAGTAAAAATTTTATAAGGTTTAAATACTGTAAAGTTATTTAAAGATTGTAATAATGTGATTTATGACTAGTTGTACTCAACCTTGTACAGTTTTTTTTTAAGGAGTTTAGAAAATGTATTGCAGTTACATTTTCCTGAGTCACTATGATAAAAGCATTGCTTAGCAAATGTATCCTAAATGAATGACATTGGATTGTTTATAAGACAGCAAACTATCACTTCCAGTAATTTAATATTTTGCCTTAGTAATAAATAATGTCTTTTCAATTTATTATTTTATTTTACTTTATTTTATTGTTTTAATTTTATTTTACTTTGTTGCTCACATTGGTTGCTTTCCCTGGGCCTAGGACTCGAAACCAAAAATATGTGACTTATTCCCTCATAGGTGATTGACCTAACCACTAGTCCACCAGGGCACACCAGTAATGTCTTATTTTTAATGCCTTGTATTTTGGGAGTATCTTATGTCTTCTGTAAGATTTATTTAACTGTCCTGTCACCATGCAAAGTTGAGTTATGAATATTCAAAGGAAATGGGTATTTAAAGTAATCTGATTTAGTATCACACAGTTTTCATACTTCATATGTCAGATTAATACCATAACTCATGGTTCAAGGCTGGGGTGCTGTGTTTTATTTAAAAAATTAAATGGAATTTGAATGTACTTTAGAGAAAATTTTTTAAAACTTTTACAAATGAGAAATAGCATCCTCAAAAGCTAAATGATTTTTTTTCTAAAATTCTTATCTATTGATAGACTTTTTGAGGTTTTCTTGATTTCTATATTCTAAATTTAAGGACCTATGTTACATTAAGAACATTTTAACCTCTTTTTACTTTAATACTAATAATTGACATGTGTTATATGCAGACTATATACCAAACACCGTGCCACACATCATCTCAGTTTCTATTCATTATAAGTCTTAGGATCATGTATTTTATTATCCTTATTTGATAGTTTTGAAAATTAGACTTGGGTTAAATAACTTGCTCAAAATCATATGGCCATTAAATTGAGGACCCAGAATTGAGCTATAGTAGTTTGATTCCAGATATTCTACTATACTTAATGAGAACATATACACTAGATGGGTATTAAATACATTAAGTTGCAATGTGTGTGTGTATATCATATATATATATACATGTATTTCTTGATTTAACAGAACTTTAAATTGAGTTGAGGATTTGATACTGTCATAAATTCATAGTTATAAAAATACAGCCACCAATCATAGAGATGTTCAGAATAGTCCAAGAATCATAATAAACTACTTCAGATATTTGTTGAATGAGTGAAATGAAAGTAGCAAATAATAAGTGCCAAATAAATATTACAGATAATAGCTGCTATTTAGATTTTGAAAGGAAGCAAAGAGTATGCTTTTTCTTAAATGAGGGTGACTTCAATTAAATTACATTTAAAGTATACTAATAAAAAACTTATATTGCTTAGTTTAATAAAATAGCATGAAGATAATCATACTGAGTGACACATCTCAGCATATTATCTCTGATGGTGACAAAGTGATATTTTATCAAGTGCTATTGTTAGTGAGCAATGTATTTAAATATCTATTCATCTAAAAAACTTTGTCACATGAAAATAAAGACATCATAAATTTTATTAACATATCTTTGGCACATATTAGGTGCAGAACAACCTTTGTGGATTTGAAATTAAATGATATATTTTTCAAATGTGAAATAAAACTACTCATTGAGATTATTTTCAAAAAATCTCGTATGGATAAAATTCCTTGTTGACCATACTCCATTGAAGCATAGTTTATTTTTATTTGTATTTCACATTAAATAGCCCATTCTTTTATACTCTATTTTGCTTTTCAAATCTTACAGACATCTCAATATTTATTTTTTATTTTTCAAGTCTAGCTTTTTATTTCTTTTACTTTCCTTTCACAGTTTTGAAGCATATTTTAGACTTCTCTACAATAGTTAAAAGGTTTGAGACTGAGCAATATAAATTTATTTGCATTCAGTCCAACACTGCACTTATTTTAACAGGTATAATATTTTATACTATTCTCAGTAATTCTCAAAGATCTGTGTGGAATTTTCTTATACAAATTGTCCTAGACTACGGGACAATGTCAGAATTTATGGTGTTAATGATTCTTTTGGGGACTTAGTATACTACTTGGTATCACGAAACAGCAATTCACTAAGGGGTTACAACCTTGTTGATTTCTTGAGGTTGCCTAATCTGATATCTTTCCAAGGAACATCTTATGTCCTGAGTAAATGTTGCTCTTCCAAAGAGATTTTAAAAACAATGTGTTCTTTATCTCATGGATTATTTGGTATACCATCGTTATTATTAATTTATTATTGATATATTCCTTTGTATTATTTATGCACAGTCATTTAATATAAATTTTTTCCCACCAAAACATATTTATTTTAAAGGAAAACATTTTCTTTTCAGGCCTTGCTTCATAAAAGCATGACCTGTACAGCTGTTTAAATATGGGTGGTTAGGAAACTGGTCACTCACTGAGATATATAGGACTATAAAGCAGCTTATATGAGAACAATGTTTGAAGAAAGATAGTAACAATAAATACACCTGCATGAGAAAATATAATGTAATCAATATTTTTGAATGATAAGACCATATTTACATATATTTATGTGTATGTCTATATGATAGACCATAAGTATCACAGGCTAAAAAATAATTTTTGTTAAGAAAAAATAAATTGTTCAAATTTATATTCAAAAAATCTATTGTTATGGATAACTCATGTAACTTATTCTAAAAAAAACTGTTCACTGTGCTCCCATCCAAAATATTTTATCTTTGCTTATAACATCAAATATAAATTCCTTAACTTGGTATTGACAGTAAAATCTATTTGAAACCTACCTGTACAATTTTGCGATTTGCCACTCCCATGAAAGAAATTGCTAAGCAGATCATTCTCTTTGCCCTTCTCTCAGATGACTTTCCTTCTTATTCCTAATAGACATTTAATGTTTCTGTGTTGTGCTACTATAGCCTCTTTCTTGAAACTCATAATTACCTATACCTCTTATTTATTTCTTAATCAAATATTTCCCTGCTAAAGAATCATAAAATTAAAGGAGCATAGCCTCGAAAGATAAGAGATTCCCAACTGCAATGCTTGGTTCAAGTTGGCGAATAAGGAACTGTAAGACTGGCAAGTCAATCAAAATGTTGTCATCAGATTTAAAAAGGTAAATATTTTAGTGCAAATTTAAAAAACATCTCTAATATGCAATTTTGTATTGGGCAGATATCATAGACTACTTAGATTCCGTGCTCTTCAAAAAATAAAAATTAGTGGTCATCTTCACTTTGTAACCACTAGACTAGCAAACACAGAGAAGAGCTTTAATTTGTATTACTGACAGACATGAAAAATCATTTTCATTTATGTATGTATGTATGTATGTATGTATGTATGTATGTATGTATTTAGGAAGGGAAACAGTCAGGAATAAAAATCAGGGGACAGAAGATAGGAAGGAAGAGAAAGGAGAAAGAAGTATTTTATATAATTAGTTGTTCATTTCAATTGCTCCCCATGGCTCTGGGTTGTGAACCCAGACTGTGAACTGTGCTCCAGACATGAGCTCAACACCTGAGCCACTAGGGCATGTCATTTTCATTTATTATGGTAGAAATGTGAAATATTTCAGTTATATGTATATGTGAGTATGTATATTCGAGAAAGAAATTACACTTTTGGAAAATCTTATAGAAAATGAAACATCAATATTAACTAATTCTTGTTCATTCATAGTTACTAATGCCTGCATTTTTAATACCAAAATTGTTCTTCATAGGAGTAAAACAGAAACAAAAACACCTGATAGGGGAAAAGAATATGCCTTTCAAATGATCGGATAGATTTAGCATTCAGTCAAACTATTATGAGTGAATATATTGTTACATTTGATGAATTTTGAGAATTTCCATGGAGTTCACTGAGTGAAAAAAGTGCAGAAAAACATTCAAAGAACAGTATTATAGGATGCAACCATAAACCACATATCCCACTGACAACTGCTCTTGCAAAACAATTTAGTAGAACTCTAGAATTTCTGCCAGTTGGATGAAATCTAGGGCAAACTCTTAACTTGCTGTTCACTATCAGATAATAAAACATCTTTCTATCTTTTTTGACTTAAAAAAGACTCCATTATTACTTAACTGTTTTACTACTATGTCCAGTTAGTGCACTAATTAAAGACTTTATTCAAACTTAAATCTGCTTTCCCAGGTCTATTTTGATGTAATAAGGCTATTGGCTTGCCTGTTTCTACCTTTCTCCCGCAGTTGAGTCACCATGATATCTCAGCATCAAAGGAGTAGTGGTAAAGGAAGAGAAGAGGAAAAACAAGTAAAAGAGCAGGAAAGATTTTATATGAGTAAGTTTTCCTGAGTTGGCTCTCTCCAGGGTTGGCAGATGGTTAAAGCTGTCTTTACTTCAAATGGATGGTTTGTGGGTTCTTTGAAGAACTTCCTGTTACTGGACTTGTCTCCCTGCAATTCACTTGATTTGGGCTGATGCAATTCTTTTGTCTGGTAGGTTCCAAATTTTGTCTAGTCCCCTGGTGTCTGCTGGTGCACTTCAGTCCCCTCTGCCTAAGCTGCTGCAGCAGTGACTGCAGAGGGGTGCCTTAGGCAGGACTTCTGGCAACTCCATACCAACTCTCTTTTCTATAAGCACTCTGTTCATAAAAAAGATCCACTTTTGGTTTTCTGTTGCTAGACCACAGTTAATCCCCAGTAATATTCCTCTAGTCTGTTAACCCAGTCCCCTTCAACAAATCTCTCATTTCTGAGCCCTGTCAGCACTCAGACCAAACTCTTCAAATAGTTTCTTTGAAGTTCTTCTGACGAGGCTTGAGGAGAGAGAAAAACCGTTCCAGCTAGTCTCCTTTGGGACCAAGAATTGGAATTCTCAGCAAATTGATAGCACTTGCCAAAGAAATCCTCTCTTCAATCTCCAGTCTTTGTCCTCTTCATCAGCATTACTTTTATACACTGAAGTATTGGGAAATATTCTAACATCTTGCTTTCAAGTCGCTACTTTGTACGTCTTGTCTCAATGATTAAGAAGTTAAGCCTCAGGCAAAAATGAGACAGTTATCTTTTTTAAAGAGTTTGATATAATTTCCCTTTATATGTATATTCATGATCCATTGCTGCATAGCAATATTACCATGAATTTTATGACTTAAAACATCACACATTAATTATCTCATATTCTCTGTGAGTCAAGAGTCTAGGCATGTCTTTAACTTAGTCCTTTCTCCAGGGTCTCAAAAAGCTGCAATCAAGGTATTAGCTGGGGTTGGAATCTTTATCTCAAACTTGACTAGGGAAGGATTTGCTATCAAGTTCCGTGGTTTCTGGTGACATTCATTTCCTAGAGTGTTTTTAGACTAAGAGTCAATGTTCCCTAAATGTTAACAGAGAATTGCCCTCAATTCCATGCCCTGTGCATTATTCTAATATGATCACTTGGCTCCTCAAAGTCAGCAAGAGAAATAGTCATTCAGCACCAAGACTCTACAAATGTACGTAGTATAATCACATACATGTAATCATGTTCACCTACCCACCTTTGCTGTACTCGATTTATTAGAAGTCGCAGACCCTACCCCTACTCAATGTAAGGGAATTTTAGAAGTGTCAGAATTTAAAGGAATTTAATACGGGTGAGAGTATCAGACAGTAGGGGTGTTGGGGCCAAATTAGTGGCTGTCTGCTGCAACATAATAAAGGGTGAAAAAAATCAGAATTATGTATGCTCCTGTCTATGAATGCAGTTCTATAGCTGCATGATTATATAACTGTGGAGGAAACAGGGACATAGACATTGGGTTTTGATAGGGGTTATCTTGGAGACAGATAATGGAATATACAAATATAATAAGAAAGAGCAGAAGGAGGGAGGGAAACTCCCCCAAAACAAAACAAAAAAATACTCATTTAAAAAATGAGCATGAATATTACCACGTTTATTCATTTATTTAAAATGACAAGTAAACTGGTACATATGAATTACATGTAAGGAAATTAAATAAAACTTATGAAGAAGAAAAAGTATTACCTTGGTTTTCTTATAAGATGCTTCTAATTTTGGCTAATAAAGCTTAAGTATTATTTTTCTTTTGGAAAAAAATTTTAAAAAAGCAGCAACAGCTGCAGAAGCAGAAACTTTAGCATTTGAATAGCATTTTTATATGCAAGTAATTAAATATTTTGAGATGTTAGACTGGTTCCATACAGGAATGTAATAATCAAATTGCTTTTACAACTGCATACAAATACACACACATACACACACATATACACACACACACAGGGTACATATTGGGGCCCAGTTTTGATTTTCATTTAGTTTGTATCACATAATGGAGTTTGATTAAGTGATTTTCAAATGTTTAAAAACTGTCCAAAGAGTTCTGTTTGGGGGCAGCCAAGGAGAAAACAACAAATGGAGATAATCAACAGATTCTAAATAATTCACAATGACCAATGAGCCTCAGTATTGGGTAATTACAGAAGCCAGTAACTATTAAAAAAAAAAAGAAATAACATTATATCATTACTATGCACACTAGCTTCTTTAACAAAATGAAACATAAGCTCATTGTTCTAAGGAATTCAGAAAGCGATAGGAAATTTTATAGGAAAAAATTATAGAAGGACAAAAATAAAAATTAACATTATGGGTATACCGAATCAATGGTCCTAGAGCTAAATTCAGCTTTGTCAGTTTTTCACGTAGTCTATCTTCATAGTTTTCCTTTCCATTTCTTTTTCTGTTACACAGTTATTTTGATTATTTTCCCTATTCTGCCTCTTTTGTAATGTATTCTAAATCCCTTCCTATCTTTCCTTTTAAAAAAGTTATTGAAGAAATAACATTATATAGATTAAAGTTGTATGTCATAAATCAAGAACTATACATAATACATTAAATTCACCAATACTCCAATTCTATCCATCACCATATAATTGACCCCATTCACCTCATTTGCCCACCCTTCTATCCTTATTGTAATCCAACAAATTCTCCTCACTGACATAAGTTGGTCACTTTTCTGTTCTCCTTTTCTGTGAGGAGACATCTGTATAATTGCACTTACATTACTGTCTTATAACTTTTGACTTCTTAGTTGTCAATTTCAGCAAATTGGGAACTCCCTTTCACCTTTTTACCAAGTGTGTATATATATATATATATATATATATAATTGGCCAATTAATAATATGTGCTGATGAATTAGGCTTTCACATATTTTTGTAATGTGTCTTTTTTTACTGAACTCACAGAATTCTTTGCCATTTTTACCAGTTTTTAATCTATAAAACCAAACCATTTTATAGCTGGAAATAACCTTGGAAGTGAATAATCCAGCATTTCTCAAGGTGCATCTGTGAAGTTCCCTAGACTGTAAATCCTAGAGTACCCATTTAATATATAGTCTTGGATGCCAGTGCAGATCTACTAAGTAAAATCATTTGCAAAGGGTTAATGAAGTATCCTTGTTAACAAACTCCTGAGTTATTATTATGCAAATTACTGTGCCAGATTTACCTTAGCACAGTTACTCAATTTAGAAATAGAATGAAAAGGAGTCAACTTGGAATCCCTAGCATTTGAAATATCATTTAGGGATTAATATGAGGATATCTGAAATTTTGAGAAAGGTTAATGCACTTATTAATGTCTTCCTTATTTTGTATGACTTAAAGGGATCATCTGGGTATAAAAGCTCACATTTTTCGCATTCAATAAACTTCCCAGACACTGTGTTTGATTGCTTACATTAGCTGACTTGTACTTGCACTATGGATATGATGCCTTTGAATCTGCAAAGGAAGTTGATTTCTTTACATTTGGGTATGACTTAAGTGTGACACAGTTATGACCATTCAGTAATCATTGCTGAGTTCAGGAAATAAGATTAAATATGTTCTATGCCCTTAGATTCTATTTAGTTGTATATCTTAAAGAACTGTAACGGTTTTCATCCATTTTATACTTGTGTGTTTGTTATTGGAAGCAAGGGTAAGGTTTGAGTTTTATTAGATTATATAGAATAGTCATAGATTTCTGTTAAATAAGCTGCCTTTTTAATTGATTTTTAAAAAAACTTTAGTGATTTTCTTTTTCTTGGTAAAGCGCTCTTGCTCATCTTAGAGAGCCTTGTTAAAAGAAAGTGAGGTTCATGAAGTTCACATATGAAATTTGATTATTTGCTTAGTTGTCATATTTTTTTCTCTCTTTCTTGTCTTTAATCCCTGTCCTTCTTTCTTCTTTCTTCTTCTTTCCGCCCTCTCTCTTTTCTCTTCTCTCTGACACATATATACACAATTATGGAGTGAAAGGAACAAATTAATATCATTCTCAAATTGTTAATAAAACTCAGATGTGTTTCTAATTTAAGACCAGATTAAAGTTCCATTTTTAGTTTTTCCATACACAGCTGCATTCCATGTTATTCAAAATTTTCCCTTTGCCAAAGATGCTGTTAAACAATGATTTTTTAAAATCTGAGAACAATGTACATTTTTTTCTTGAATATTGTCCTCAAGATCATAAATAGTCCTTTACTTTTTCTTCATGAAGCATTATGTAGTGTTCTTTTAAAGATGTTACTATTTACATGAATAAATAGAACTGAAAAGCTGTCTTCTTCTCCATCACTTAGAGGCATCATGCCAAGTCTTTAAGCCCACTTGAACTTGCTTTTTGGTACATGTACTTTATTCTACACTGAACAGATTCATGGTGACATTGAGTTCTGCTTACCATTATGGTGAGGTTCTTTTTTCTTTTCAATCACTTAAACATTGCTGAGATTTCAAGAACTTGAAGAAACTTTGAGTTATATTCACTCATCTATCAGTTTCTCATAGAACTGAGACCCAAATGGACAAATGACCTGCCTTTCTCTATAGACTAGACCATGATGAAAATGGGTAGAGAGTTCAATGTTTATGATGCTCCGTTTTTATCTATCAGTGACTTCACGTAGAATTCTAAACTCTAAACTCAGCTTAAATAGCATGGTGATTTTGATGTAAACTACCTATTCAACGATTCAACCAAACAGAGATGACATATTTTAAATGGAATTCTGTCGTTCATTAAATGCTATCATAAAGGTAATCTGGAAGGTAATTTTAAAACCTGTTCTCCAAGAGTAGCTTCTAGTATTCTTCATTGGAAACCTGTGACTTAATAGAGGATTATATGATGAAATATGTTTCCATGGACTCTTTCTCTTCCAAAAAATTTTTTCTGGTGTTTTGTATACCAATATTATGTTTCTTAAAGATTGGTGAGAATAAGATTTTAAAGTTTATGAGGTAAGAATTATGATCCCCATCTTACAGGTGAGTAAGCAGGAAGAATTTGTGAACTCTTTGTGAACAATGATGAAATATGTGAAAAAGAAGAGCTCACTAAACCTTCCAGTAAGATTCTAAACAGCTATAGGTTAATGCTAAAAACGGTCACAAAACAGAGCTGCAGAGTTGGCCACATAAAATAATGCAGATGAAATCCACATTATAATACAGGGTCATTGTAAGCACTCTATGAAATTGCTACCATAAAAAATATTGTAGATTTCCTAAAGGGTTTCATTTAAAATAAAGAGGTGCGATGTTCTTTCCACAATTTTAAGCATACCCCAGTGGCAGCTTTCAGTGTCCTTTGAATGAATTCCTAAAGGTGTTTTATAATAAATGAAGCTGTTGGATGGATCTTTATTCCAAAAGTGGATCATTAGCTATCTTTTCTCAAGGTCTTCTCTCATGGACTTCAACTGGGCAAACTCTCTTGAGCCAGGCCTGATAATTCCGGAGGTTTGATTTGAAACAAAAGGTACCATGTTGACAGTTTGAACTTTCAGACTGCTGGGACACTGACCTTCCCAAACTTTGGTTAGAGTGTGTTTAGAAATGGAAATCACATGACTCCTCTTCAGTATTCACTAAATGGGGCTGCAGCGAGTGTCCTCTACATTAAAGAACAGTTTACATTTGCTGATATCCTAAATAAAGGATCCTGTAAAGTAAAGGAAGAAAAATATAAAAGCATTATTATCCTTTGAGAAGAAATAATTCCAAAGAGTGCATATTGCTTTTAATGATGAATTTTGGGGCATTTTCCAGTCAAGCAAGTATAATCTACATATAGATGTATAGTGAAATGTGCTTCCAGCCACCAAGTATTACTTGTATCATTTTTCAGGATACATCCAATAACATCATAAACAATAGCTCCTATGCCCATTACAGTGGAGTTTACAAAAAGAGGGTAATATGCAGGAAGTTTTTTATTAGGCTTTACAGAGTCAACCATAATATTTTCCAAACAAAAACAGATAGACACTTCAAATTTCCCATCCTTTTTCACTGTCTTTACTGAACATAGATATTAGAGACAGAACGAAATAATAGGATTTGAGGAAACAGAGTGAAGACAGAAAAACACTTTTACATAGAAATCAAATAGTTCTAAAATTGCAAAATAATACCCAACTTGGCAAACTCTAAAACAAATGTGTTTTCAATTTGGCCTCGGAAGATTTCTGTGGTATAATCCACAAAGAAAGATTGAGCAAAGAGCCATCTCCATTTAGATCTCCCTTGATGGGAACTGTAATTTGTGTTGCCTTTAGTTAGATCTAAGGGAAGTATCAGGCCCATTTTTCTTCAAAAGAGATTTTAAGGCAGAAATCTAAGCAGATGAACAAACTAATTTTGATTCATAAAAATGTCATAATCTTTCTTTGAGGTCAAAATAACATCTATCTGGGTTGCCTGATTCTCTAGGTAGGTATCTTCAATATACAAATTAAAATAATTTTGTTCTAGGCTTGAAGTGAGCAGGGGGAATGAGAGGGCAGCTCTGCCTGGCCTGTACTTGGTTAACATGGGTTAACATGGCTTTGGAATAGCACTGGAATGAATATCCAAAGATCTTTTGAATTGACTTTTGGTAGAATAGCAGTGCTATTTTTGAAGAGAATAAGACACACATATATAGCTGAGGTCACAAATCTAGGCTGGAGGGCTCATTAATAATTGGTCTCAGGCATATTCATTACATGAAATAAGCAAGTAACATTTTGTTGTGTGAATTTGTAAAAGGAAGCTTAAATGTCAAAGAATGGATTATTCAGACAGCTTCAGTAGCTCATCGGAAACAAAAAGTTTGAAATTTTCTTTCATCTAATTATAGATTTTTCTAAAGGGCATTACTGCTGAGTGAATAGAATGATCTTGAAATTGAGGGCATGTTGGTTTTGAGAACCAAAGGTGGCAAACACGAGGCACAAAATCTTCGTACGGGTGATGCACAACCACTCCTGAAACAATGTGCACGTATTCACGAGATCTATTATGCTATTTGATTCTCACAAACGTTTTAACACCACAAAAAGTTACACATGTCTTCACGATAGGGTCTTTCTTGGAAATTATTCTCAGAAACGGCATTTTCCTTGCAAGCAACACACTTTCATGTATGTGTGAAGAGGCAAATTTGAAACAAATTCCTTAAAGGAAGATTATAGCTTCCTTATCTTTATGCATTTTGGGTTAAAATAGGTAAAATGTCCATGGATAGTCATAGAATTTCTAAGCAAGGATTTAGGTATGAGACCCAACTGAAGGCAAATTATAACCCAGCTATGATAGCACAACAAAGCACTCCCCATCTTTTTATTTTTTAATTTAATTTGAATGTGTGTTGTTGGAGTGAATCAAGAAGACACTGATAGAGATTAATGAGAACAAAGCCCTATACCTTTCCTGGGTTCCTGCAAAGTACAAATGCATGCAGGATTCAACTTAGATATGTAATAAACCTTGCTAACAGGAATTGAGATAAAATACATCTATATATGAAATATACACACATATATATATACATTTTGCATATTATATATTACATACACATACATAAGTATATAAACTTATGTTTATCTATCAGAATTGAGCTATTGATGCTTCAACCTCTACATCATACACTGCTAATAAAAACTCATCATTTATCCTACTTCATCTTGTGTGCAATTTATTTTGTATTTTACTCTCTTCTAAGCATAATAACTATGCATATCTTCCAGGGCATAAATCATCTGATATATAATTGCATAACTTTAGGCATTGCATGCATTTGTAGATAGGAAAAGACATCAGTACAGATTGGAATAGAGACATTTTAGCCCCCATTTTGGCAATAGTATGAAAACATGAGATGGCGTGATTTAGCTAATGTTCACAAAGAAATATAGATGTATCATAATGGATGGCTATCTTGTAGGAAATAGCACAGACTCTCAGTCACTGAGTAGCCACACTAAGCTGAATTCTTATTTCTCTGAACTCCTAAAAGGGCTTTGACACAACTCAGTCACAAATGACCAGAAGCATGACATGGAATATTGTCAGATGACCATGACCTGGTTTTTCATCTAAGGAAAGAGTTGGTATTCCTATTAAAATTTACAAGTGGAGAGGAGAAGAAATAGAAAGACAAGGACTATAACATCACTTCTTTTTAGTGAAAATAACCATCAGTTGTATAACACCTTTCCCCCTAGGTCTCTGATAATTGAACACTGATTTCTGGCCTTGACTTTACAGTATCCCAGGAAGTTTTCAGTTAGCATATGCACTATTCGAAATTATACAACTTTCACACTCAAGTAGTTTGGTTAAATATGTCAAATTTAAATTTGATCAAATATGCTTTTTTTAGGTTATAAGAAAGCAGCTTGGAGAGACAGAAGAAAGATTAATACATAAGTAACAAAAGGGTGTTGCATTGCCAAAAATATTTGAGAGTCTCTTTGCTGGGTCATCCCACTTTCCTATTTTTTTTTTTTTCTAGATTAAACTGATATACAGAGTATTCCATTCCTGTTTCTCTTAAAACTTTTAACTGCTTAGCTTGAGGTCAGTGTAGTCATTCTCCTTAGAGTTTGGGTAACCTCAGTGCAGGTGGCAGAAGTAATATTTCTTCTTATGGGCTGAAGGACACATTAATGAACCCTGATGTTTCGGTAGTACTCTGTATCAAAAGTAAATGGAAACAATGAAGTGGGTATTCTCAATTTTTCAAATGCAGTTCACTGAAAGGAGCACTCATGTATTGTTTATTGGTATTCATTCTGCAAAGGAAAACTAAAAAAATTGAAACTAGGAGCAATTATTGTAAAGAGTCTAATCATATGAGTTTTATTTGTTAGTTTGCTTATTTTGCTGATTTGCAATATAAAACAAAACAAAATTTTAAATTTCTTTTCTATAATGCTTAAGAAAAAAAGGAAAGTGTGATTTTCTGGAGACAAATCCTGAAGGACTGGTCTATGCCTTAAAAATCTTGACTATTATTTCTGAAACCCTTTGTGATGCTGGCAGATTAGCATGATCATATTCCTTCCACTTGTCTTTTGGAGTTAATAGTTTTTAATCCTTAGAGATTTATCTATTAACCTGCCACTTGGGAAAGAAGATAAACATTTGTATCAAGTTTCTAACTATCCATTTACAAATGCTAGCATAGAAGAGTCTCATATTATTTACTTATATTTGAGAATCTTCAAGGGAGTAATTTAATTATAAGGAGTTGAATTTGAGCTACAGTTTTTGTGAATATATTATTGTGCATCCTTAAAACTTAAAGGTAGGATCAGGAGAGGGCTAAACTTTTATCCCTATCCTTTTAATATCAAGTGCCATCCAAGGAATAACAGTGAGTTCCCACTTTTGGTCCTAAAGTACGAGCTCAGGATGCAAGTTTATCCATATATGAAGGAATTTATATACTTAGGCAAATGATAGAGAATATTTACTGTTCCCTAAACATAAACTCCGTGTTTCCAATAGAAACTCCAAGCAGTGATGATTTTCTCCTAAGTAACTTTGTAGAAAGGTAATAATATTTGCGTACTGAAGTTGGAAGAATAATTTCAACTCACATTGAGTGTTATCCATGTGCCAGTCATCACTTAAAAGCTTCTATATATCTTCACTCTAGTAATCCCCTTAATATCCTACAAAGCAGCTACTAATTATCCTCCCTTTATAATGAGGGAGAGACACAAAAAAGATGTTAATCATCTTGCCCAAAGTCACAGAGGTTATAAGCGAAGAAGTTGGCATTTTGAAACAAGGGAATTTGGCCCTCTTGATCGTGTGCCCTCTTGATTATGTGATACACAGTACCTTTGATACTAGACACTAGAGTGAGTAATCAAATCATCAAGTAGAAGAAAAGATCAAAATTTCCTTAACATAACCCTGAATAGATATACCTTACAAAATTTCAAGTTATGGATTCTATTACAAATATTTTAAAGATGGTGATAAAAATGTCAGGAAAAAATTCATCAGTCGTATCTATAATGATCACTGGTGCAAGTACATCATTCTTTTAGACACTCTAAGGAATAGGTAAAAAAAATTTTCTCTAGGAAATTACAATTTATCATCAGAGGTAATTACAAAAACAGCATAATGTAATATTACAGAGCATGTGTATGTGTGGACACAACGTACTTCAGAAAGTCAGAAAAGATATAACAAAAAAAAGGAAGAAAGAGGTAGCATTCTGATCTAGGGTAGATTAGCATCTAAAGTGAAACTCAAAATGTCAATTGGGAATATATTATAAACACTTTTGGATGTCATATCTAATATTTGAGGTTGCAGAGAACCTCTAAGAATTTCTGTGTTGGCAGGTGGCATGATCAATTGCGTTTAAGAATGCAAGAAAGATCACTTTGAAAATTATGAAATTTGATTTAGGTATATAAATGCTAATGTTTACGGTGAAGATGAGAAAGTGGATAAAGTTGTTAAAAATGAATGGAAATCACCATGCAAAACAAATCAGAGGAAGAAAAAAGATGCAGAAGGAGACATAAGCAAGAACAAGCAAACAAGGAAATGACTAACTTAAATTAGAATGACAGTAGACTGAAGAGCATTAGAGGAGCATCAGAATTGCAAAGGGAGATCCATAGAATTTGGAATTTAAGTATTTCCAGTCAATACCTATTTACCAGATATTTGTTTAATATCTAATACATGCTAGCTTCTGCTCTAGACACTGGTGATTTGGGAATAAACAAGAGAAATTAAATGCCTGTATTCATGGAGTTGGTAGTGAAACAGAATATAAACATGAAGAAAATGAAGCAGGTAAGAAGGTGGAAACTTAAGAAATGAGGAATAGGCATTTCTGTAAGTGTCACTAAGGAGGTGACATTTAAACAGAGACTTGAAAGATGAAAAAGAATGACACATGCAGTAATCCGGGGAAGAGAACTCCAGACAAGCTAACAGCAAGTATAAATAATAATTTAATTCACTTGTTTCCTCTAGCAGGGAAGAAACTAAAGAATTTTTTAAAAGGGAAATGTATGACCTCATTTGTGTTTTAAGCATCTCATTTTAATTTTGAACAAAGCATAGATTTTAGTAGACAAGAAGTGAAAGCAAACCAGGTTTTCGAAGGTAGACTCGCCAGAAATTGCGTGTAGACTAAATGTAGAATGAGTGGGAAAGAGCAATCAAGAACGATGGCTAGGTTTGGTTAACTGACTGAATAATAGCACTGCTAACTTTACTGGGTAATGCAATGGATAAGGTGGGGATTCAAAGGTCCATGTGAGGTTTGAGATGGCTCATTGATAGCTCTGTAAATATAGTGTAGGTAATTAGAAAACTGACAGATCCCTGAGGAACTGCAACAATCAGACATCAGAAGAAAAGTGTGCACTGGAGAATACTAAGGAAGAGTAGCAACAAAATTAAACAAGAGTAGTATCCGAGAAATTAAGTAAAATACATGTTTCAAAAAAGACAAGATCAATTGTATAAACTGCTCCAGAGAGATCAAGTATGATGAGAACAGAATATTGATCATTAAATTGGGAAGATGGAGAACATCGATGATTTTGATAATAGCAAAAGACAAAACATACATTGAGTGAATTATGAAGAGAATTAGGAAGAGAGGAGGTTAAGAGAAGACATATAAATTGCTGTTTTGAGAAGCTTTTCTATACAGTAGAACTGAGGAAGAGAATAGGAGTGGAGAGACATTGGAGTATGTGTCTATGTACATGTACACATATATTTAAGAATATGAGATATTATGGGACTCAAAATGAGAAATAGATAATAGAAGACATAAAGGATTTATTATAAAAGTAAGGTTTTTGATTAGATAAAAGAGCATGGGGTATAGTACACAATAGAAGGAGGTTGCCTGCCCTAGTTACATACCATGTAGTAAGAGAAAAGGCAAAACTTTAAGCAGATTCAATAAGATAGCCAAATTTCACAGAAGATGGTTTTTTGTTTTATTACTTTTATTTTGTCAGTTAAGAAGAAACGAAGGAAATTTTTAGATGATTGACTAGAGAGGAAATACTGCAAATGTATTTTGAATAATGGAAAAGCAATTTTGTTAGGTAAGTATAGTGGAATTTCCAGGAAATATTTGATCCTCCCAAGCGACTTGGGTTCATGTAATTAAAGAGAAACCTCAGTATTCTTATGTGTTGATTTTTTTCTAAGCATGTTCAGCTGTTCTGTCAGTGATGGACGGGATTTAATCTGCTTTGGGGTTTTGCAAGAGGTTTCAATAGAAAGGTAGAAGGGCAAGAGAATTGAGGGAATGTGCAAAGGAGTGATATTAGAGATGAAGCTGGAAAGTTATGAGGAAAGCAAGGGAATCTGTGGACACTGGTGGAGTCAACACAGAATTAATTCTTAGAGTGGAGACCTAGAATAATTCAACTGAAAAATAAGTAGTGGTCAGAATGACTTGTTTTAAATCTGTTTCAGAGAGTATATTCCAAGGTCTAAGGTATAATAAGTTAGGGAGTCAGTGGTCAAGTTGTTGTGACGGGACAAAAGCTTTGGATAGGAGGTCAAAGAGCTGGAAAGTAGGTGTATCAATGTTTCGATGAGGGTCCTGAGTTTGCCAGAAAAGAAGGTAATATTTGTAGTAAGGAAAAAGAAACTGATTCAGGTACCCAGATTTTCAGGGAACAAGTGAAAATAATCTGAATCAGTAGATGATGGCATCTAGGAGGGTAGTGAGTAGTAAAATCTTATAGTGTGAGTCAGAATAGGGAATATTTGAAGAAGAAGGATACATGATCTATTAAAGAAAGGATAAAGTATTTATTTCCAAAAGATGTGAGAAAAAATTAAATTGTGAAATATGCAAGAGAAGATGTATTTGCTAGCAGATAAGCATGCCATGATTAATGGGAAAAATTCAGGTGAAAAACTTTAATAATACACAACATTTATTGAATACTTGTTTATGTGTGCTGTTTTGCAAAGATACTACAAGCTAGATATTTAGTAACTTCATTGGTAATGGATCAAAAGTGAGCTCAGGGAGGTTGAGAATGTGCTCACCATTGTCACAAAACTTGGAGTAAGGGATGCATTTGAATCTACATCTAATTATAGAGTCTGTGCTTCTACTGACACGTCATATTTTCATTTGTTCATTCAATCAATTTATGTGTAATAGAATATAATGTATGGTATATTCAGAGCTGAACAAGGTGATGATACAAAACAACGAAATACAAGAATAGTTTCACATTAAAATATTCTAAGAAATCAGTTTTACTGAACATTTGCATTGTGAGAATTGAACAACATAGCAGACATCTCTGTCTTGCAATTGCCAATGATCTATTTGAAATTATACATAAAACTCCAAGTATACAATGTATATCTAAAGATAGCTATATGACATGTCAGTTTTCCAACACCAAGCAGGTATTGTAAGCAATAACCACAAAACAAGGGTGCACAGGTATATACCATGGTGAATTAACTGGTGATGTTAAAAAAGCTTCTTGGAACTCTGCTGGACCAGAAAAGGTGGAGATAATCCAGAATGATAGGCATGAGGAAGGCTTTCAGGCAGAAGAAAGCAGGAACAATGGCAGAAATGCCAACAAGCTATGCTTGTGCAAAAGAATTGAAAGAAAAAAAAGTCCTCGGCTATACTCAATTTCATTATGGCTGCATGGTAGGCTTACTTAGGAGCAAAATAACTCACAGGACTGGAAAAGTAAACTGAGATTATCTTGTGAGGAGTCTTGGGTGGCTACAATAGTTCACTTTTCTGGAAAACTTTGAAGGTTAAGCTGAGAAGCTGAAGTTTGTAGTGATATCCACTAATGAACTTAGAATGCATTCTTCATTATGGGAGTGAAAAGTTTATTGTACAAACTCTGGCCCTCCTTCATTGCTTTTGGACCACATGCTAATCTTATCCAAGAATCTTCCAAATGAATCCCTGCCATTCTTACCTCTTTCCAAGTCACATCTCTGAGTCTCTTTACTTTAATCAAGCTACTCCCAACTTGCACACACATCTGGTCCAGCACCACCTCTGCATATGTTTTGCTAAGGTTGCTGCTCTGCCTGCAAGGCTCTCATTCCTCAGTTGCATGACCCAAGCTTTGCTTCCTCCAAGACCTAGCTGGAGGCTCCTGTTCTCTTAGATGCCTTCCTGGAATAATCTCCCTCCTATGAGATCTGCTCCAGACTTTGTATTCCTTGGCATTTGCGGAATATTTGTAGGTACGGCATTTTGACCTTGCTTATGCTGTCTATTAGTTGTTTGTGTATTACCTTTGTCTTTCCTGGGGTCAATGACCTTGTCTCCATTCCCTTAGCATTTTTCAATGTAATTGGCATAATGCTTTGAAAACAGAATACTAAGAAACACCCCTGAACTCAGCTTTGTTTCTCTGGACTTGGTTATCTTTGGTTTGAGGGTAACAATAATAACTAACAATAGCATATCAAATTGAACTATCATTTCTCATTTTTTTTTGGATCTGATTGTAAAATGAGATT
Source organism: Solenodon paradoxus (assembly GCA_004363575.1). NCBI lineage: Eukaryota > Metazoa > Chordata > Mammalia > Eulipotyphla > Solenodontidae > Solenodon > Solenodon paradoxus. Next base: position 1,128,368 of record RJWH01000020.1, read on the forward strand.
TAAAAAATTTCTACATCTAAAATTTCGTTGTGGTTTGGCAAAAATACTTTTTTTTCTGTTATGAATCCTATCTTAATTGGGAAATCTAATGGAAACTTCCTTGACTCTTATCTGGAGACATTTACAAATCCTTACAATTTATTTTCTGTCTTCCAGTTCAAGTCACACCATAAAAAATGCATTCTTGATTTTAGATTTGTTAGTCACTGGAAAGAAGATACTTGCCAATCATAGGTGCTTTAAGGATCAGTTTCCCTGATATTTCATTCAATTAATGATATCATCCTGTAGAATGTGGAAGCCCTTTATCCCTAGACATCCCTTCCTAAGTTCAACTTACACCTTAATAAAACTCCAGTCATCCTACAAATGAATATTTAAAATAGCAACATAGTTGATCTCTGTGCTAGCAGTCTCTCCGCTATCCATTTCCTTCCTAACTTTTTTCAATTTATAATTTCATGGAGTCTTTAAAAAGTAAAGTAAGGAATGCACCACTTGTCTTAGGTTGGTTTGTTAATTATTTAAAACATGTTGATACTGATTTATCTATATGTAAAAACAATTGCAATTTGTAACATATAGAGTATTTTTATTCTTAGTATGTTTGCACTCATTTTCTATTATAAGATCATTGAATTTTAGAGTCAGAATGGGTCCATTACATAAAGAACTAAGAAATTCATCTAAATATATGCAGCCAGTTAACGTCAGAGCTGAAACTAGTACTGTCATTTTTAAAACACACAGATAATATGAACACACACGTATATATATCCTGCTTTCACTTCTAGTACAATCGGTTTAACATGCACTCTGAGGTTATAAGATATTTTTCTCTTGTCTGGATTTTTGAATTTATAAGAAGTGGAGAAGACAGAGCAAAAGATATCTAAGTACAACACAAATTTGTATAAGAAATACATATGCAAAGTGATATGGGAGTTCAGAAGAAAGGATGTAGGGGAATGTTTTGGAGAAACAGTCATTGTAAACTGAGTTCTAAAGTTCAACTAAGATTCTTCTAAATTGAATGTAAGAATATATCAAAAGCATAGGAAACAGCATGAATGAAAAAGCACAGAGGTATTAAAAGTACATAGCTTGTTCAGAGGATGGTGAGTACTTTATTCTAATGACAGGTCAGAGAGGGGTCTACAGGGAAGAAAAGTGGCAAGAGGCACTGAAGCAAAGGTAACTTGGATTGTTTTTGGTGGACCCTGTGCACATGTTGCAGACTTTAGACTTTGTGCTCTAGAGACGATGGATCGATACTGGAATTTCTAAAGTGACAGTCATGTGATTAGATCGTATGTCAGCAAGATAAATTGTGACTATATGATGGCAGGGATTAGAACAAGGAGACTGCTGAAATAATTCATGTGAGAAGTGATCAAGATCTGAACTAGGCAGCGAAAGATTGGAGGAAAAGAGACTGATTCAACATAACAGGAAAAATAATGTAATGGGTTGTGTGGATATTGGTAAACTGGTAAAATAAATATGGTCTGTTCATTGAATCTGCAATGCAGTTATGGGTCTTAGACTCAATACTTCATAGACTGCAACAAAAAAATATCTATTTACATGTACCATTTTTACCTCATTTGTATAAAAAAGGATGAGTGTAGACACCAAATTTAAAGGTATCACATATCAGTTGGAAATTAAAGTTTGCTATCACATAAAAACACTTGAGTTATAAAAATAAGTTAGTAACACTGTAATTCTAAGAAATAGTTGATCTACTTATAAATAAATCTTTCAATTTTATAAATTCTTCTCTAGTAAATAATTTATATAGACTTTGAGGAGTTAAAAGCAGTTAAGGGACAACAGCTTCAGTAGGTTGTTTTAAAAAATGGAAAAAGTCATTGTCATCTTGATTACTCTTCTTTCTCTTTACCTGTCATGGCTTCTGACTCACATTCAAAGAACTGTCATGATTTTCATTTCTGTTAACTCATATTTGTGAGGTTTTCTAAATTTATCTGAGAAAAATGACTCAATTAATGAGAGGAAAAACAGATTGATTCTAAGCATTGATCTATGTGAGGGATGTGCTTTAGTGAACTTGGGGGTAATAATTCAATGTAGCACGAAGTATTCCAATGGCAAAAGACTATTCTTGATCAAGTATTCTATTAAACACCACCTCCTCTATCTCCCCATTTATTTTCTGAAACAATACAGACACATATCCATGTACTATATTGTGTTTCTTGCTTTGCAAAGAGCCAACTTTAATAAATATAAATTCTTCTCAATTTATATGAAAAAGGAACTTAAGAGTTTCTTCTCAATATGGGATAAAATTCTGGCACCTGCGTTCTAACCCTCAATTCAACACCCTTAGCCACACAATATTGAAGAAAATTCTCAACTCCCTGGGTCTCATCAGTACCAAGGTACATTATGCATTTTACTTCCTATGAATATTATAATTATTAAGTGATATAGCCAATACATATTCAAGAAAAGTTTTTGCTTTCCCAAGTTGTTATTGATTCTATTAACTGATGAAGGATAAGAAGAATAGAAGAGAGTAATTAAATTTATGTTTGTGTGTTCACGTGGAGCTTGTTTTTAACATTTAAAGGATAATGTATTAATAACAGACTTAGCTTCAGATAATGTATTAATAACAGACTTAGCTTCACATACTGATATTTTTCTCTAGGGTCACAATTAATTGGGCCACTTAATTCAAAATGTGAGACTATTATTATTTTGTTCCTAGAATATGAAACTAGGGTTTTCATCTTTGATTCTACAGGGAGTATTATGACATCATTCCTAGCGATATGAAACAAACAATAGATAACAATGACAGTAACAAATATAGGCATAACACCATTTACAAAAAGGTTTTCAAAAGGCTTACCTTGCTGAATCCTCACAATTATCCTGGGAGGTGGAGGTCATTATTATTTCCATTCCATAAACAGGGAAATGGGCCAAGAGAGATAAACTTCCCCAGCACCACACAGTGAGGAAGGGACAGCTGTGGTTTTGACCTAGGTCATCTGAAATCAGATTCTAGGATGTTCCCACTATAGTTGCATTTTATTCCCCTCAAACAATTCTTTTTAGTAAAAAAATGCATTTTTTTTTTCCTGGTGATTCCCAGAGCCAGAACTGAAGCTCTCAGAAATGAGAATAGCATCCTGGGGAGGAGAAAACCTCATGATAATTATAGCAAAGATAACATTTCTAGAGTACTTGTTTCATGCTCTAAGGACTTCACACTTATCATTTCTTTTAATAGTTCCATAAACCTCGAGTCCTATGTTATAATATTCCTTTTCCTATCCATGGGCTCTTGGGTTAAATAATCTGTTTATGCATGTGTAGCGAGTTATTGATCATCTGAATTTGAACCTAGGAAGTCTGACTTTGGAGCCCACCGAAAAACTTCATTCAATATGTCTCTCCCACCAGCCTGTGTCAAGTGCACTCTGGATGTTTCTAGTATTACAGTACCAGGGAAAAGACGGACTGACAGAGCAGTCACAAGGAGACTAAGGTGAAAAGAGATATACATTGTTTAATGATGAAAGGCAAAAGTCACGGGGAGGTGGAGCAATGGAGAACAGGAGCCTCTTTCCACTACAGACTATTAGTCTCAGGCAGCTGGCTTAGCTGTGTGACTAGTACTTGGAAGGATTCTGGCTTCTGATGACTCTGGGCAGAACCAGGAGTCACATAATCCCAGAGAGACAAAAGAAGAAAACGGTGGTCCTCACCTGGCTAGATCATGTTAGAGCATATTAGGGATCTATTTGAAGGGAAATGTAAGGCTGTGTCTTACCTTAAAACAGATGAATGAATGACCAAAAAACAGTGCAAGAGACTAGGGCACCAAATTCAAATGGGATGACTAGTATGGATGCATAACTTAGAGCTTCCCAGTGAGACAGAGACAGCCATAGATTTGGAGAATGAACTCTGGACATGGTGTGACTTGTTTTAGCAATGCAAATCCAGGTGAGAGGCTAAGGATTCCATTTCCTAATCTGCAGTAGTACCCACTCCACTTAGTTTGTAATAAAGAAGATGAGATATCATCCATATTATCGGGGGATGAAGACTTCTTAGAAAGTTAATTTAGATTCAAGGACAAGGGAGAGTCCCTTGTGGAGGTAATGGATACAGCTACGAGACTGAGTGTCTAAGGCTCAGTCTGCATGTCACCTTGTCCAGAACATTCTTGCTGGATCCCCAAGGCTGATGTTATTGACCCTCCTGCAACAGCATGCCGCTCTAAGCACACTGCTTTGCATTGTAAGTAGTTTTTTGTTTTTGTTTTTCCTTTTCTTTTCTTTATCTTATCTATTTAAGAACTTGATTTAAGGACTAAATTATTTATACTCCTCAGTTTGTGTCACAGTCATCAATAATCTACAAAGAGCATCCTTGTCTTATTTATTCATTTATCTAATCCTGTCTCATCAAGTCTCCATGCCCATGACCCTCCACACCAATAGTCATCATTCAAATGTTTCCATATACCTTTTGTTTGTATGACAAATGGACATTACTGCTTTGTGTACAAGTATTTTGATTTGTATATATTGAATTGCCACAGATTTTTGTTTCTTTCATTTGAATTTAATCAACATTAAGCTATTTTGAATTCAGGTTGCACATTCATGTTATTTTTAACATCTAATTATTTGTTTCTGAAGCAAAACCTCCAAGGCGTATGTTTCCACGGATGCTGGAATCTCTCTTGTCTCTACTCACTGCTCAGTGATGAGCCCTTAAGAGCTCAGGTGAGACTCTCTGGCATAGCTAACAAGCCAAAGCTTGCTCGCTCATCGCAGTTTGATTACGTGTCTAATAGCTCTTCCGAATGGTATTTCTTCATGTGTTCAGCCTAGATTATGCATTTTTTGAGGGAAGAGAGCATGTCATACTCATTTTTGTGTCTGTACTGCTGAGCTCAATGCAGAGAACATGGATAACACCTATTTATTGGGGGGAAAAAAAGAAGAATGGCACCAGGTAGGCTAGTTTGCTTCATTTGCAAAGGTAAATAACACAGTGGGAAAGAAATGGACCATTGACACCTATTTACCTGCATGAAGAGTCCTCTTTCAGTTTCCCAGTGAGAGGGGGAAAAAAAACCAGAACACTATTTAAAAGTGCCAAGCTCCAGGACTCTGTGTCCTGTCTTTGAACTGCAGTTTCCGCAGAGGAGTGGAAGTGCTTTCCATTATTATGAGTAAAAGGACATGCTCTGTGGGGCTTCCCATTATTGTTTCAAGAGCCAGCAAACTGGACTTCCAACCCCACTTCTCCCAGAAGTCAGCATTGTTTCCTTTCTCTCTCCAACTTCCGGTGTAAAAAAAACAAAAAAGTTCCTGTTTGTGATGAACAGAGGTCAGGTTTCTCTGTGGGAATGTTCATAAAGAATGAACATCCTTCTCCAGACAATGTCACAGTGTCATGAATCACGTTTTACCTTCCAGTGAGGGGCCCCATGTGAAATGTGTGCAACCTGGGATACTCATCAGGGGATGGATGACAGACTTATGGCAACACCAGGGGCCAATGCCAGACTCATTAGAAAATGAACATGAGTGACAGTTTAAAATAAAGTGATATACGCTCCTGGCATGAGTTCAAGGCTGCATTAGTGCGTAGTATCATTGTTAAAAAAATAAAAATAAAAAAAATAAAGATTCCTAGGCATTAGTCTATGTCCTGAAACAATGCAGTTCAAAATATATATGTAGGTTTTCAATTATCTCAACCTAGAAAAATTAATAATATCCATTATCTGTTAGAATGAATATTTTTTTGCTACCATGATCACATTTCTTGTAATACTGACAATTTTGTGTGATATTTAAAGTTCAAACATGTTTTCTCTGAATCAGAAAGAGAAAAAACACTAAATAAAATGATGGAAGTTTGATATTCGGAGGAAAAATGTGGCATCAACAATAAGTCATTTTTCTCTTGGTGCAGTGAACCTGAGGATACCTGAGAAATCTGGGGCCTGCGTTCAGAATCGCCACTGCTGATTGGTTGGGTGCTCTAGACTCTGGGTCTCTGCACAGGGTTGTGGCCTCTGTAAAGCAGAGGGTATACTGGACAACAGTAAAATCTGTTCTCGTAAGTTTGGTAAAGCCCTGGAAGTTTCAATAAATCTTATCTGTTGCTTATGAGAAGGATCGGGTTAAAGTAAATATCTTGCCGAGAGTTTCACATGCATTTTCAAATTACAGTGATCTCCAGGGAAGCTCAGTAAAAGATGGGGAATTTTGGTTTCCTCATCAACCCCATCAGGATATATTTTCCAAGAAGCGTTATAATGCCCATCAAAAATGAAAATAAATTGATAGAGTTCTATGTCACAGTCACATTAAACATTATAAAGGATAGCTTTCCCAAAATATATTCTCTACAACTTTCTCTTATTAAAATTGACATCTTACCTGATCAAACTACTCATTAAGAAGAAACAACTCAAAGATGCCCTCTGAGAAGTAATTCATCTCTGAAGTTGGAATTATGTGTTATATTTGTTTGGCACTGGTATCAGAGAGAAATGCATTGAAAAATAGACAGTTCTAAGTTGTTTGGGTTGATTCAACTAATCCTCTCAAATATCTTACAGGTTGCTGCTAATATTACATTTTATAAAAGAGACAGATTTTATAGATGAGAAATTTAAGGCACAACGAAGATAAGTGATATGCTCAACTTCTGCAACCAGTAGGGAACTGAACTGGAAAAAACTGCTTAGCGTCAGTAGCCAGGCTTTTATCTATCCTCTATTCCATGATGAATGCATATCAAATATTGAATTAAGTTTTTAGGAGTTTCCTTTTCTCCCTTCCTCCCTTATTTCCTTTCTCTCTTTTCCTACACCCTCTTTCCTCCTTTTGGAGCCAAATGTAATTTAATTACTTAATGCCAAACATGCCTACCTAATGATTTTTCTAAGGTAAATCAAATGGGATCCTAATCCTCAAAGTATTCACTACACAGTGATATAAATATACACAGATGCAAGATGAGACTCTCTAATAACTACCAAATGGGACATAATGGAAAATTCCAGCTGACTAAAGAAATCTGGGAAAGAGATTTTAGAGACAATATTTAATCTTACCTCAAAGACTAAATACCAAATGTATATTGAAGGAATAGGACATTATAAATAAAATGGGCAGTTTGTATAAGTTCCCAGAATTTAAAAAGATGATAATTTTCTGGGGTAGCAAACAGTTTGATATAGCTTCAGTACACACACCTGGAGGCTAATAATAAACATATACTCAATAGATGTGTGGTTTCTCCTTGGTCAGTTAGCAATCATCACTTTTCAATATTTTAAAATTCTGTGTTTCTTATTGAGATGACAAATATACTATCAAAAAATGAATTCTGCTCAAAATTCAAACCACTTTTTTGTCAACCTTCAAATTTGCATTTTTGATCTTCATGATAACCTTTGAAGAAAATAGGATGGGTATTACTAAGATTGCTATTTTGTAGTTCAGTACACAGAGGCTCCAGGAGATAAGATGGCTGTGTAAAAGGGGCATTGGCATTAAACCAATTAAAAATTAAAGACCCAACAATGGTCTCTGTGCCTCAGGAACAAATTAGGAACAAGAAGATAAAGTCTGGGTAGATAAAGAAAAGAAAGTTTATTGCTTGGCCAGGCAAAAGAGATCACAGCAGCTTATGCCTGAAAGATGGTGGACCTGTTTAGGGGGAAGGAGTCAATTATTTTTATAGAGACAACACAGCCTTACTTTTTACATTCTTGAGATTTGGTTTCCATCCAGGTGATGACCACAAGTTAATTTTTATCTCGACAGTGCATCAGCACAGTCTTATTAACAATTTTTCAACTTCTATCACATTCTCCTGGCGACACCAGCTTCATTATTGCTGTATATTCTTCCAGGGAACAAAGATTAGAGAGTTTATATCCATTACAAAAGAGGCGAGGATCAGCATAAGGTCCTGGTTGCTGAAAGTATTCCTAAAGTCAATCATCAGCCCTAAGCATTTTTACATTTTACATACATCATCCTGTTTTCCCCATATCAAAATGGTAGCACCAACAGTTTGCCTCCTCATCCAGTGACACCACACTCTGTGGTTGGACACATGCTCTGCCAATTGCCTATCAATGTATTAAGATAAGCACAGAAGAAAAAGAATAGGAAAGAGAGCCATTGTTTTAGTTGTAGATTATTTCTAAATTTCTTGTTAAACCTACTTGTTTAAAAATGACTAGACACAATATTAACTAGCCAATAGTCAATTAAACCTGAGATCTTGCTTCATTTGACGAAATAGCGTCTTCATATTTCTGCAGTGATGTTAGTTTTTCCTGATAGTTTTCTACCAAAATATTTCCTTCTTTGTTAATTGTGCTAAGAAAAATCCTTCAGATTAACGTTTGGGGATTTAATATATAGAGAGATGATTACAGCTAAAAATACTGTTATCTTAAATTGAATATTGCCAAGAAAGTAGATTTTACGTGTTTGCACTACACATACAAAAAGGTAACTTTGAGACAGATTAGCGGCGGTCAGCTAGTAGTCTGGCGGTAACCATTTTGCAACTTAGAATGTGCCCCAAAAGAGACGGTATAAAAGATATACCTATTGGAAAATGTCTTAGCTCAGACTACTATAATAAAATACGATAGAATGGGTGGCTTAATAGAAATTTATTTCCTACAATTGTGGAGATTGGGAAGACCCAGGTCAATATGTGGGCAAAGTAGTTTTCAGCCTAAATTCTCTTCTCTTAGCTTCTAGGTGGCTACTGATTCCTTGTGTGCTTCCGTAACCTCTTAGTGTTTGTTGGGAAGACAGAGAGAAAGTTCTGTGATATTTCTTCTAATAAGGACACTAATTTCATTGTGAGTCCCTACTCTCATAACTTTACCTCACTCTAAGAACCTTTTAAAGCTCTAAAAAACACCAACATATTAGGGATTAAGGCTTCACATTTGGAGGAGGGAGGGACATGAAAATTCAGTTCATAAAAAGAGGCAATTCTGCATGCCTTTTTTGCACTTCCATTTATAAATAGCGACCATGCAGCCTTTTTTAGGGGGAGAGTTTGTATTTTTTCAAAATTGCTACAAAGCAAACAACTCTGGAATGCAAAAGGTGTGTCCCTCTAGAAAAGAAGGTAGTTATATTTGTTGTGCAGTTTGAAAGGTTAATGTCTTTCTCTGGAGAAATTGGACAGATTTGCGTCCAGTCTATTACAAAAGATAAGTGTTTGCTAAATATACAGTGTCTCATGGCACAACTCATTCCATGTGGAGGTTTCATCTGACTTTTGTCCTGTTGCTCGCTGAGAATTTAGGCTCAGAGAACGCATGCAAAAAGTACTGATGAGCTGGCTACTAGTATTGCAGTGAATAATAAGTGGTCTTTTGTTTCATCCAGACCTTATGTCTTTTGCTAACATCTATATATCTGAGACAGGTTAATTGTAGCTTACAAGTAGGGAAAAATCTCAGATCTCTCCCAGTTCTGGACAGCATCTAGACCTGTGTTGATGCATGTTGTGATAACACATGATAAATTTACATGCAAGCATATAAATGACTCCTAGACTAAGTAAAATTTCAATATTCATACAATGTTACTTATTCTAATGTTCCTACTGTTATTTTACACCAAATGTTTTTATGTAACATTGTAGTCATTAATTATCTCAAAATAACCCAGAATCAAACTAATTCATCAAAGAAAGCTTCATCATAGGGCAAACATATTCTCCTTGATGGAATAGCATGGATATGAATAAAATGCTTCACATGTTTTAAAGACAAGTTATCTAATCAAACATTATGTATTGATTGATTGAAATATTCCTTTATTGAGTAAGGTTATCTATCAAATATGAATAAACTATGCACAACTATGACAGGTAATAACTCTTGGAATTTAGAATCATAGTAACATAAGGAACAATAAGAATCTCTGTGCTCAGGAACCAAATTCTTATCTAGGAAAGAGTCAACGATAACAAATAAATGTGATTTTAGATAGGAAAAGTGCATTTAAATGGGGAAAATAATCACGAGATAATGGTAGGGGTTAACAGAAAAATTAACATAGAGAATAAGCCCTTTTGAAAAGATGATATATGAGCAGAGACTTGAATATCCAGAAAGAATAAGTCATGTGATTTTTGAGAAAAAGACTTCCTGACAAATAAAAACCAGGCAGTCCGCAATAAAAATGAGTGTAACCTGTTCCAGGAAAAGAAAAAAGACAGAAGCAAATGAACCAAAAGAACAAGTGACCTACCTCTTGATAGATGGAATTAGAGCTGAAGGCAAGGATTCATTTATGTGTAACCTTTTTGGCCACAGTAAGCACTCAGCTATCATGGTAAGTGTGATGAGAAGCTAGTTAAGTACATTGGCAGAGGATGCTTGTCCAATGAATAGACAGCATCAGGGTGAGCATGAGAAGAATTTTAGAAGGCTATTGGACTATATCAGACATTACAAGAGAATGTGGTAGTGGTGACTTCAAGAGGTGATAAGGGAGGCAGTTAGATATGGTCATCTTGAAAGTATATTTTGATGGTAGTTATTGGAAGATTTACTGATCAACTGGGTGAGTAGTGTGAGGGAAAAGCCATATTCGAGTAAGATTTCTAGATTTTGACCTGAACAATGGACATAAGATATGGCAGATGGGGCAGATGGGAAAAAGAAGCAATTCTTTTGGTGGAGAAAATTGTGAGTTCTTTTTTTCACATTTCTGGGGTATAGGATCAAGAGAGAGCTCTGTTTATCCATTGTTGAATAACATCCCCTTCTTCCAAAATTTAGTGACTGAAAACAGCAGTGACATATGTTTTATTTTAAACCTGTACCTTGAGTAAGACTGATGGGGACTTGTTTCTGCTTCATTTGTCATCTATGGGGGCAGCTGGAAGGCTGCAGTTTGGAGTCATAGAAAGCCTCACATACTCACATATCTGGTAACGATAATGGCCATCAGCCATCTATTTCTTGAGGATGGGCTAGAACTCCTACATATGGCCTTTCCATGTTGCTGTTTGCTTCCTCAAAGCCTTATGGCTAGATTTGCAAAGGGTATGTATCCCAAGAATGAAAGAGCAAAGGTAAAGTTTTATCATTAATTTAACCTAGTCTCAAGAATCCCACATATTCACTTTTGCTTCTTTTTAGTTTTTAGGAGTGATCATAAATTTTGATTCAAAGGGAGTGGACTGACATTCCAACTTTAGCAGAAGATGCATCAAAATATTTGTGGATGTGTTTTCAAACTATCACAGCTAAAGAAAGACATTTGGGAATCAACAGATTGATACATCTATGCTCTTTAGAAAAGATGAAATTTCTTAGTGTGAAAGCAAAGGTAGAAGAGAAAGAAGGCCAAATACTAAACCCTGGAGGACACCAAACATTTAGTCCCTCAGAGGAAGAAAAATCAGAAAATGAGACTGAGAAGAAGACTTTCGGGGTTAAAGGGAAGCCAGAAGAACATGTTTTGTGAAAGCAAAGAGGTGAAAATGCTTCACCAAGGAGGGAAAACAATTGAACTGCTTCTGTCAGTTTCCACCAATCTTCTCTTACACCAGCCCCCTGCTCTCATTTTATCCAATCTGTCTGATCACATGGAGCTGATGACTGGATGTGGTAAGATAGAGGTTACTGGATATTTGGATTAGAGCAATTTCAGCTGCTTGGTAACAACATAAACCAGACTTGTGTGATGTAAAGAGATCATTGGGAGCTGAAAAACAAAGACCCTTTTTCAACCTTTTTTCATATGTTCTGCACTATAGAAGTCCCCATGTGGTCATGATAAGAAAATAGAAGATGAGGACTCAGGAAGTGCCTAAGTGTATGAGAAGTAATTCAGGTGGGATATCGGTTATGATGTTGGTTATGATCAAAAATAATCTTTTGGGACAAATTGAATGTAACTTTTCTCTCACAGAATTCTTAATCACCAAATTATTTTAAGTTTTAGCAAAAAGGTATGACTATGTATTGATTCTTAAGAATGACTTTTAAAGTAGTTTGTATATCCTGACACTGAATAGCTGAGTAGGAGGCATGTTTTATATGATGACAGCAGGAAATTTCAGAGAACTGATTAAAAACAAAGCAGGATATTACTAACTACAAGTTCTCAAGAAAGAGCAGAGACAAAAACTTATTACTAGTAAGCACCTTTTCAGTTGTTAATTTGTGTTAAATTTCTTTATCATTTTAAGTAGGGAGGAAATGAACAGTTCAAAATGGGTCTTCTAGAAGTATTTCACTCTTTTAAACCTATTTTCTAGAACTATACTAAATTAGGTCACAGTTTCTAGGTAAGATTATTAATGATAGCTGACACTAGGTAGTACCTACTTTCTGATGATTGTGCATCTAAACTTACTATTTCCAATATTTAATATCATTAATGCTATATGAGATGAATTCACATCACAAATAAACTGAGACTCAGAGGGCTCTATGACTTACTTGAAGTCAGACAATCACAGGCAGTGGAGTCAGGCAACTGAGCAATTTGGCTCAGAGCAACAGACCTACTATCCCCTCAAAGCACTCTCTTACCAGAAAAGACGTACAAATTATAATTGCTTTTTTGACAGTTTTATTTTAAGTGGCCAAATAAAAATTCATCAAAGTATTTAAAAAGGGGGAGGGTTGCCTCTCGGCTAAGAAGAGGATGTGAAACTCAGTCTCATGGACGACTGTTTTTTAGTGTAGGAAAAAAAATACTGAAATGCTCTGGTTAAAAAACACACCAACACAGAGGGGAGTGCCAATTGCCTCTGTACTTTCAGAGAGCAAAGTGTTCTGTCTTGAAAGCAGCTTTGTTTGAAAGACAAATACTAGGAAGAAAAAGTATTGGCAAAGTTCATGAAGAGGCAAGTCCTGTTCTTTGGGCTAATGGCCATCTACTGGTTCTCAGAAAAGTTTAAATGTTGTATTTCTCCAAATTCAAGTTAACGGAAAACTGTCTGAATAAGAAATATCAATGATGTTACTGGAGCCAAAATGCTCTGGGATTAGGGTGAGATCCTTACTGTTGTCTTTCCCATCAGCCCACTGACATCTAACTAGGAGATATTTAATATGTTCAATTCAAATATATTGAGCCATTATCATATACCAGCTCTTTTTGTGAGATACAAGATGGAGACCAAGTTCGCCCAAGAAACTGACAATCTTTCTAATATGGAAGATAGACAGGTAAACAAGTAGGTAATTAAAGTGTGTGGTAGGTACAGCCATTGCTTTGTATTTTTTGTGAGGGAAGGACATATTTAAAAGTCAATGATAATTTAATTAGACTCTGAATGATAAGTATTGACATTTTGTAGCAGCTAGGTGGGGTAGGGACAGAGCAGATTTTGTAAAGAAAAATACAGAAAGTTTAAAAGATGAAACAGGAGAATATATGCATATTCCTGTTTTAATAAAAATATATACTCATTATAATGCAGTCAAACACTATGCATAAGAAAGCAGAGAAATCTAAAAGTCCATTATTTAGAGACAATCACTCCCATGTCTCTGTGTCAGGAAAGCATCAAGTAACACGTGTGGTCTCTCTTTCCCTTACTCATTCTTTCATAAAGATGAGAATTGTGTTTTTTTGATAATAAAGAGACAGAGCCTTTGATAGAGTTTATGTTATTAGGTAGGATAAATTCAGCTCAGTTCCTCTTTCAGGCAGTAGTATAGTAGATCAGGAGATCCATTTCTCTCTGTTCCTCTGCTGGAACTCAGTACAAAGAAAAAAATTCTCCCTTTTGGATATCTGGGTAGGAGATGTGTTTGTAAAATTAGACCACCTTTGGATGGGTAATCCTGAAGAAGACCCTGATAGAAATACTTGAAAATGTTCCTGAGTCTAAGATCAATTCATATTTTACAATTCAGAGCTAACAGCAGGAAAGCTTATAGGAATTTTTATTTCTATCTGTTTTCTGAATTTACTTGTCAACTGGTTCATGTATACTCACTCACCATTCATAAATCAGAAACAAGCATACCTCAAACTGTTGATATGAGAATTACTTGACATTAAGATTATTGACATAAACTTGGTAAAGAGTAGAAATTAGATTTTTTTCTCCTTGTTCCTGCTATGAAAAGCCCTCTGAATTTTAGAGGCAAGATTTCCAAAGAGATCTAATTTTCTTGTAGCCTCTACTGATGTAGTGATCTTGCTCCAGAGTACTCTATTTGAAGGAGTCTAGTGAAAGGAAGTGTACTGCTCTGTGATTTACTATAAATTTAAGATTAATGCAAATATTTTCTGTATATGGAAAGTTTTAATTATTGGAAAGTTCTGCTCTAAATCATAATCTGCCTACCTATAAAGTTCCACCACTGTCCTAGGATTTTCTAGAGAGAAATAGTAAGTCTATCGTTTCTTCTACTTGGTACTCACCAAATAGCATGCCCTTGCCTTCCCCAAGTTAAAAATACTAATTTCTGCAGCTATTTCTTGCTCAATGTTGGACATAAAGTAATTGCTCAATATTGAGTAACTGAGTTCCAGTCTGATAGTCATCAACTTGTCATTGATTGACATCAATCTCCATTTGAATTGAGCAGATCAAATTTAGCATATCTAAAATGGTAGCCTTCATTTGCTCCCCAATCCTCTACTCCTTTTATTCTTTTTAATCTCAAAATAAGGTGACTCAATTTACCTATCTGTTCAGGAAAAATTTGAGTGATTTGTGCTCCTTCTCTTTAATGTGCAATATATAACACAAGAGCAAATCTAATTATGTCTCTAGTCATGCTTCCCAAAATCTCTCAAATCCATCCATCTCCCTCCCTCCAATTTCACCATATACACCTCAATTCCAGACACTTTCATATCTGCCTACACACTTAAAAATAACTTCTTACTGGTTTCCTAACTCTACTCTTACCGCTCAGTAATGCAACTTCAAAAAATGGACTGAAGTAGTCACTTAAAAATAAAGTCCAATCAACTTGCTCCCCAGTTTACCATTCTACAAAATTTTTTTTTGTAGTTAGAATAAAATCTAAAAACATTACCAAATCTTAAAGTCTCTTTGTTCTCTACCCTCATCTTATACCCCTTTCTTTACTTCTCTATTCCATATCACTTTTTTCTTCATTTGTTCTTGAAACGGTTGGCTTTTTTCCAATCTGGGCTTCTGTACAGACTGTTTACTTTGCCCAGATAGTCTTTTCTCTTTGTATGTTTCTTTCTGCTCCTTCTATTCTAGCTGATAGAAGCTAAGCAGTTTTGCCCAGATCAGCCTAAGTGAAGTAGCCTCATTTTCCCATGTTACTACTATCATCCTGGCATATTTCCTTTCTAGTACTTATCACTATCAGAAATGATCTTGTTAATGGTTTAATTTTCAATGTTTTGTTTTCTCTTGTTACATGTATTTGTCCACCACATTGTTCCTAATATCTTACAATGCCTGACATATAATACATGTAAAATTAATTTTTTTCAGTGGATCAAGAGGTTGTTTTAGAGTCTTATGCTTAAAATAAATGGATTTCAGTGTTGGAAAAGAAGGTCCAAAATATGAATGTAAATATGGAGAAATGAAGGTTACTTATTTGAGGTGGTTAAGTATATAGGAATTAATGGGCTGGATGGTCATCCTTATGGGCATTTACCTGGATTAATGAAGAAACGAGTCCCCAAAGAGTACTTCTGTTCTTGATTTTCTTTCTTTAAGGTTAAGTTTCTGGCAAAGCCTTCCCTGGAATGAGATTCTATTAGTATAATAGACTTAGTGGTATGATTTTATTTTCCTAAATTCTGCCATAGTTCTAATTTACAAACTTCATGGATTCTGAATGCCCATAAACTCAGTGGTGTACTGATGTTAACAATTGGCTTCCTTGGGAGCAAGAAGTTCTGAATCATTGTGTTTGCCAACTTTCATGTTATAAATATTCCCATTATGCCACATTCCAAGTTATCTTTGTGACATCAGCCCAGTCATAATATTGAAAATTTAACTGGCTCCTGTGAGACTGTATGAACTGATTCCAGCTTACCACAGTGAATAAACTCCAAAAGGCATGCCCCTCACTTCTATAAGATCTCTCTTTCATCTCCCAGCTGCCTTTAGAAAATATATAAGGTGTGCATCATACAAATTAGCATCTACATAGAGTAAATTACATTTACCATCACCAGCTCTGTTCTTTTACTTAGTAACCCCTTTTACTAAATTTCCCTACACCCCCCTCCCTTCTCCTCCTTGTGGTCACAAATTTGATTTTCTAGACTGAAAATATATTTTTGTTTGATTTAATTTGTTTGCTTGGTTTTTCAATATGCCACATACAAGCAAAACAATACAATGTCTATCTTTCTCCCTCTGACTTATCTCACTAATCATAATTCCTTCCAGGTCCATCCATGTTGCTACAATGACAGGTTTTAATATTTCTTGATAGCTGAGATATTTTCCATTGTGTGTCTATAGTACATTTTCTTAATAGTTTCTTCAAGCATTTTCATACTCCTTTGGCACCAGTAGCAGAGTTCATGTGCAGCTGTTGAAACTTTAGTGTCAGGGCTCCTTACTTTCATGAGTCCTTTCTAGCACTCAGGTGTACTAACAACTTCTTGTCAGTACTTTAAAAGTTAATAGCTCAAATAAGATAAGATTCCCCAAATATTATAAACTTAAGAACCCCACGAAACCTGACTCTGGCCCTGTGTAACAGATCTAACTGGTTATTATTACATTAGGCAGAATGATGAACATACAAATTTTGCAAGTGAGTACACAGTCGCCTTGATTTGTATACTTCTTGAGTTTCTGAATGAATTGGCTATTTCTACTCCCCTCTTGGTCACTGAAAATGCTACTGTGGATACTGCTGCTTCGTGATTTTTTTTCCTGTCTCCCTGTATGTCACTGATCAGTTGGAGGTATTAAAATGCACTACTTACCATCAACCAATCATAATTCCATCTCTTTCCAGCACAGACATGATGCACACAGACAGAACTTTGATATCCATATGCCAAAACATTGCACTCACACTGTCACTCAGTTTTATGGTATCTGATGATCTCTATAGTTTTCTATCACCGATAGTTCTAGACCTTTCCAGAATTCAGGGTGACAGCAATTCTATTTAAAGCTCAGTATCTTCTAGAGTGAGAAGATCTGCTCCTCTTGATTCTGCTTTTTCAGGACCAGAGTCAGTCTTCTGATGAATAGCAAAGAGAAGATTTTTACAAAGTAGAATAATATATACAGAACTATCATACTAATATCATCTTAAAGTATAAGGTTTTAAAGGCTGAAATGATTAAACATTTTTAGCCAGGTAATTGTATTTCCTGTAAACTTTCAGCCAATGCTTTGTGACTACATGGAAACATGGGCACTGATAAATGTGAGCCCTGAAGTACTGGGTGGGCCAGTCTACAGAGAGGGGCTGTATTCACCTATGTAAGCATGCAGTTGCATTTCCATCATAATCAGCTGCCTGAATTCCATGCCTAAACTTAGCTGATACATTTCATCTGTTAGTAATTAGGAGTTATTTTAAAATGTTCCTTAATTCTTTCTTTGGCATTACCTATAAATCAAATTACAGGAAAATAAATTTGATTTTGAAATCATTTGGGGACTATTTCCTTTTTGTGTGTATTTTGTTGGTATGTGATAGTAACAGACTTAGAAAAGGAAACATGAGAAATATAACCATGACAAAGAAAATAACAACAAGAAAAAACTACGAAAATTAAAAGTAGAAGCAGAGCTATGAATTGCAAAGACTGCTACACAAAGTAAGAAAGGACAGATTCCATTGACTTTAAAACCCAAACGTAAGAAACGATAGAATTAACTAAGGAGATTCTTTTTAAGAAAAGGTGTGATTTTACATTCTATAAGGAATCCTAGTCTTTACTTCAAGCTAAATGATTTTGTTTAGTGTCTCAGAACTTATAAATGTGATTCAGTTTATAGAAATTCAAATTTCACATGGCTGTTCAGTAAGGAATCACCCAGAATTAAAAGATAAATCCATAGCATCTTATGTCTACGGTTTCTCCACCTTCCTTCAAGGTTGCCCTATATGTTCATATGGTTTTGCTTATCATGTGTACTTCACCCTAGAAAGCTCGTCTTCCACAGTGTAATGGTTCTCAAGACTGGATTCTCCTTTCTGAAGCTCCATTTGGAATATTATTTTTCCTCAAACAACAATTTGCTCTACCCCATGATAATTACTTATTTCATTCTTGTATGTTCAGAATTGTTATTCTCCTCTTCCTTTCTCACTAGATTTCTTTTAATATGGAAGCTCAGTTTATACCCTCCCTGTCATGATGCTTAAAAGCATGCTTTAGTTGTGACAGAAAATATGCAAGTAAAAGTATTTAAAGGGTCTTAGATTTTAGACTATTGTCTAACAATGTCAAATACTGAGTGCCTTAAGTAGAAAAGAAATGGTATGTATTAGATCTTTTGGAGCGTGGACTTTGAGTCATGTGACTGAGTTACCAGGTTCTGCCACTTACACACTGGTGATTTCTATAAGTGACTTAATTTTCAGAACATAATTTTTCACATCTCTAAAATGGATAAATAATAGTTATCATTTAGGCTTATTGGGTATGCAAAATGAGACATAGACAAAAGACTTAGACTAGCAAGTGGCACGTGAGTTCTTGGTATATATTAATTATTATTATTAGACACATAAGCATATTGATATATGACTTATATGAATGAATAGCACAGGATTATGTTCCTGTTAGGTCAAACAAGAAGAATAATGGCTTATAAATTAGACCTGTAGCTTGATTTCAATGTTATGACCATTATTAATGATTATTTTAATTTTTTATGTACTTCTTTTTTCATAGGGGAGGAAAATTACTACAGATTTTTCACCTATTAGCTGAGTTTCATTATTCCAAGTTCTGTTGTTCTTGGCCTACAGACAATATAGAGAATCGGACTGGAGGGAGTTTATTGGAGTGTTCTGCATCTTGAGGTTGGTGGGGGGTTGCATGGACCAAATCATGTATTCATGCTCACAGATCTATCTATACACTGAGAAGGGGGATTCCATTTTGTTTCATAGATAAAGAACAGGTAGATGATAGATGGATAGATAGATAGATGTTGGATAGATTGATGATTGAGAAAGATTGACCAAAGGGAGGGAAGGAGGGAGAGAGGGAGAGAAGGAGGAAGGATGGAAGGAAAGAAGGAAAGGAGGATGGAAGTCAGATGATTACTCCTTTTTTAAAAAAGGTGTCTAAGTTATTAGCATATATTCATTTATAATGCAATCTTATGTTTTTTTCTCAAAGAATTAATGATATATGTAAGTGAAAGTTTAAACTAGGAGATGATATAATTTCACAAGCTTAGCTAAACAATATAAATTAAGCTTGAAAATATGTTGGAAAATATGAAAATCAGACTCCTACTTCAGCTATGAACTATGACAAACATCAAGGGAAAAGTCTATAGGAAACTTCTGGAAGTTTTCAAATGAACTAATGTGGCAAGCTAGGTTCCCTGGACATATCCCATTATCTTCTGATGCTGAGATGGAGTTTGGGTTACAGACTGCTCATTAGGGATCAACATTTGTGAAAGGAAAGGAGAAGACGAGAACTGAGCAGAGGAAGATGTGACTCTATAATACAGACCCACCAAGATCTTGGCTACCTTGTAAAGTGTGAGATGGGTATAGTTTCCTGAGTGTCTCTGATCAGTCCTGACCTGCTTAATCACTGAATGTGGACAGCTGTGTGTGTTTTACATATATCCTCATATTATGCAAAATGATAATGCTTTATTTTATCCTTAAATTTTCGGAATGAGGAATTTGAGGCATAGAGAATTTAAGTATCTCTCTCAAAATGGCATGGTTAGTAAACAAGTGGATTTAATTCCAGACAGCTCAGATTTAAGGCGTCATAAATTAATTATATGTTTCTTTGCCTCAGAGAAAGAGAACTTATGAATGCCATATATGAATTAGGTCATTATGCTCAGATGAATTTCATTCTAAGATAGTAAATTAAGTTCCATATTGAATTCTGTTAACATTCTTGGTAATGAAACATTGTAAAACTTTATGGGGAAATAGAAATAATTGAGGTATAAGGAATGGAAATATAAGAAATGAACAAATATTATGACAACTTCTCAAAAGAAAAGAGAAGCTGTGCATATAAGCCATAAATTAGAAACATTCAAAATGAAAATCATGTCATCAATTCGTTATCATGAGAATAATATGATGGGTTCACCAAGAATAAATCTCACCAAGCAATGTATCTATTCTTTTAGAGATCTTTATATATTAATGGATAATTGCAGTAGTTTTATTTTGTAAATGGTGTTAAAAGATTACAAAGCAGAATTTAGATCTTTCAAATTAAGCAGAATGTGCTTTTGCTTCTATGGCATAGCTTGTAGAGAGAATTTTAAAAAAGTTAAATATGAATCTATCAATAATTTGTCATGGGGACAGATATTACCATTTTTATTGATATTACTATTTTATTATCTTTTAAACAAGTTATTGACTCAACAACATTTATTTGGGGAATATGGGATGTGAGATGCCAAAAATGTTTAAAGTCTTATAAGTACAAAATTCTTAATCCTATGGAGTTTGCATCCCTTACTTTAGCATTGAGTTTCCTGGGAATACTGAAGCATCAAGCAGACAGCAACTTTTGTACTTATCACATTATCCACTACCACGCTCAGCACTGTCAGTGAAGGTAGAATAAGACTAAACTCTCTCAAGTATCGTCCTTGAAGGAATAAAATAGGTGGAGCGCAAGGAAGAAAAGAATAGTTGTGAAGAATCTGTAATCTTCACAAAATGTGAATGGCAACCTCTATTTTTGCATGAGGAATTTCTCACAGTCTGCAAAGTGAAAACAAATAAATTATACCCAGATGAGGAGATGAGATATGGAAAGACTTTAATGAAAATGCCCAAAGATATATAGTAACATTTTAGACTTTGGAAAGGGGTAGAAGAAACAAATCTCTCACTGTTGGGTGGTGTGTGAGATTAATCTAGCAACTTTAAAGCCAAAGTTATTGCTGACTCATTAGCTTTGCATGAAACAAGACTTTAGAGAGAATGAAGCAAGTTAGATAGTGATAAGCACCCTGGTTTATACAAAAATTTCTCAAAACACAGAAAGATGGTTCATATCCCATGGAGACAATAGAAATCCATGATTTTAAAATATTGTAATTAAGAAAAACAAGAAAAATCAATAGAAGAAAATTTAGCACGTGAGTATTCATTATTTAAGATAGCTTAGATTCGAATCATCCGAAAATGTAACATTAATTTCAAATACCTGCTTTCTCCAGGATACCATAATCTGGAGTTGAGAAAAAAAAGCAAGTGGTTGATAAGCTCTATGAAAAAATAGCATTATAATTATCTGTAACTATTAAATTGTTAAACTGTTGATTACAGTAAGACTCATAAGAATAAGCCCTGAAACAGAAAACATATCTTCTTCATAGAGTATAAGGTATTCTAGTTAACTATTTTGTTTATTCTCCACATACTCTCTTCTTATCCTTATCAGTTTATGGATTCTCTTTGCTTTACAAATGAATAAATGAGAAGACATAACAAAAATGACAAAGGTCAAGTTATCTTAAAAAAACTTTCCTTTATCAGGGAGAGCAAATAGAAGGACACACAGATTTACAATGCGTTTTCTGCTAAAGAATAGCTATAGCAACATAGCCTAATTCCTTTTGTTAGACTTTTGCATATTTTCTTTGTTTTTTTTCCCTTTTGTTGTGCCATTTTTTCCTCTTTTCCCACTTGCTATCTTTACATAAAGAAAATAGTCATTGCTTCATGAAATCCCAGGGCCCTGCAAGATGAGAAGAGCAGTGGTCCAGAAAGAATGACAGTAGTTGCATATATACCACAGGACTGACATGTAAACATTTCATTAAATTAGTCTTTTCCACAGAGACTGTACAATGTCTAGGTTGAATCCCAGTTGGGGGATTCTTGAGCAATCATCACAGCAGGACAACCAAGAATTAGAAAAACAATTTTTTTAAAAACAAAGATATTGGGCAAGCAATTTACTAGAAAGGATAGTATCAAATGACGATCCATTTCAGATATTTTAATCCTGACCACAAATAGAAAACCAACCTTTAGTGTATCAAATAGCTAAAGCTGCTGCTTTTTTCTATAGGAACATAATATTATGCTTGGAGATACAAATCTTATGGCAGAGACAATGGCAGGTCATTTTGTACCCAAGTCCACAAGTAGACACGTGGAAGGAGATTTGTCACAGCATTTTTAATGCTACTAGGGAATTGGAGTCCATCACAACTTTTAGGAATAGATGTGTGAAATATGGATGCATTCATTCTATGGAATTTCATAGTTAAAGATAACGAAACAAGTGCCAAGCAACAGCATGGGTAAGCTTAAAGCACAGTATTGAGAGAGAAGAAACAAAAATGAAATTTTAGCTCATTTTGTGTAAAATCACATGAGTGCATAAAACAATTATATCCACTTAAGTAAGTAAATCAAGACCACAGTGGATCTTTGCAAGGTGAAGAATGAATGATGAGTGGGAATAGGGCATGAGAAAATAAAAAGTAAAACAGAGAGGAGATTTACTGGGGCTGATTTGCAATAAAATGAATGATATTGAAGTCCTTCAAAAGAAAAGAAATAAAAATATTATTAATGAATGAAAAATTTTATTACAGATGTTTATGAACTCTTCTTATTGTGTTAAAATAAATTTCCTATTGACTTCGCTAGATCTCATGGACCTTCATGTACCTTCCGGACCTGGTTTCTGTCCATTTGTCTATCATTACCTTACAGCCATATTGGCCCTCCAGTGCCTGGGACTCACCACATGCTTTCATTCCTCAAACTCCTCTTTTTGGGTTTATTTATCACTTCTTAGAGATGTGACCCAGGTTATATTTTCAACAAGGCTCTTTTTCATTCTCTATAACAGTCCTGATTTTGATTCTTTGTTCACATTTAAAACAAGCTGCAGTTATTTTATTTGCTTGTTCATATGCCATGTATTCCCTGCTAGTTTGTGAACCCTAATAAGGAAGGTGTGTCCTTCCTATTCATTGCTTCATCTGCAGCATCTAGAACTTAGTATTTGTAGCATGAGTAACTGAATTAGCAAACTTTAGAAAGAGAGGTTCACAAGTTTTCAGAACCTGGGGACACTCTTCTTTTATAATCAAATTGAAGGATATTTTTAAAGGACTAGACAGATACAAGGGAGTTTTGGCAAAATCATCTTCTTGCTGCTTACTATATTAAAAGAAAGCTCATCCATATGGTTTAGGAAATAGTTTACATAGAGGTTATACTTAATATAATAAATAATTTAATTATTAAGATAACCGTATTGTTCAACATCTGTATTCTGAATATCAATACTGTTAATATTGCATAATACAGCTCTTAGTTATGCTAAGTACATTTCTCAGTGTTTTTACTGTGTTCTATAAAAGTCGCTCTTTTTAATATAAAAAGTATATATCTATGAAGATATATGTATATATCTACTTCTCTCTATAAATATATATGTATATATGGTATAATTTAAAGTCACATCTTATTTGTATTCAACTTTACTTTAGTCTAAAAGATTACATATATATAGTATGCATTTATACACACAACTAACTTTTATACATACTAACACACCAGTGACTTAAATTATTCACTTCAAAGGAGAGAGAAATGAAAATTAAAAAATAAATTATGTTTTGCATTTTAATATTCTAAAATACTGGTTAGCATGAGCTGAGTCTCACACAACTAACCCCATTATGTGAGAAGTATTTTCCTTGGAGAAACTGAGTCACAATAGGATGGTTTAAGGTCACACCATGAATCAGTGCCTTTGCTCGGAATGAAAACCCAGAGTGCTGACTCACTGCATTCTAGGTGGTGAAAGCTCAGCCACAGTTCTCCACTGCAATGTGCAGTCAGTCCGAGGTCAGTAGCTGATTTAAACAAAATACCATTGTCTTTGATCATAGCAGATGGATTGCTACAGATATTGATATGTGTCCTGTGCTACTTTAGTTTTACCTTAAAATTAGAAATTCTATAAATAAAACAGATTATACTAAAAGAGAAAAAAAGGAGCTTTCACATTTTTATTGACATTGCATTGACTGTATAAGACTTTCTATAATCTCTAAAATATTCATCTACAATCCATACTTTATCAAGAACAAACTCTCACGTCCTCACTACTAATAACCCAAAAGATCACTAGCATTTTTCTACTCTTATACATACAACTATGAGTG
The DNA here is from genome assembly GCA_004363575.1 of Solenodon paradoxus. Taxonomy (NCBI): domain Eukaryota; kingdom Metazoa; phylum Chordata; class Mammalia; order Eulipotyphla; family Solenodontidae; genus Solenodon; species Solenodon paradoxus. The sequence continues at coordinate 1,152,746 of RJWH01000020.1, forward strand.
AAGTGTGTGACTTAATTGCTTAAATGGCTGATATTTTTGCCTACCAAGGTCATCTGTCTTTAGTCATTCATTCCTCAATACACATTTAGTGTATTAGGCAAAATGGTAGGTAACAGATACTATCTTTGCTGTCATGAAGCTTACCTTTGTTTTCATGAATAGATTAAACTATGCTTGCCCACAAGATGAACATAAAAAAAGTAGACGTATTGTTTGTATTTCTCTATTTATTGAAAAATAATACAAATATGACATGCCCTGGTGGAGTAGCAGTTAGGTTATTAGCCTCTGAAGGAGACAGGCCGCATCCCTCTGGGTTCAAGTCCTGGGTCGGGGTGGTAAGGAGGTTGGGGAGGTCAATCAATGTGAACAACTAAGTGAAGATGCAATAAAAATGCTTCTTCTTCCTCTCTTTTCCTGCCTCCATACTCACCTTCATTCCTGCTAGCATTTATAAAAAAATTGCATTTATACTATTGAAAGCTTTTTTATAAAGCATACAATACCTGTAGATACTAGTAGTGCTAAATTTAAAATGGAGCAGAAAGCATTCTATGACATGTTTGCTATTCATACTATAAATGAACTGCGATTGTAGGTAATGAAATATGTGGTTTGTTACTGATCAGAAATGACAAGTCATGATACATTCCTAGAGAAGTGGGTATTGCACAACTTTTGAAAAGATGATTGTGTCTGCAGCCATGACTGAGCTGAGCTGAGCTGACATATTCTGTAAATCATGTTCACAGTGGCCCCAGTATACTGAGACCCCAGAGTCGATACTCAGAATTTGATGTATTCATGATCATGTATAAGTTATTTTGAATACAATTAAAAGCATGCATAGTTTCTAAGTGGAAACCTGATAAACAGGGAATTGTAGCCATTTCATTAAATGAATATAAGAAAATATGTGTATGTCTTTCATGATAAATTTCACTTCAAGATTTGAAACCCATTTTGAAAGTATACATATTTTTCTTACAAATATACTGTGAGATTAAAAAAAAGATAAATATCCCCAAATGGAATAAATTATATCAAAATGGAGTATACCCAGTTGAGGGTTCCATAGAACACATCATTTCCTGAACTAAATGATAGTGGATGAAGACATTCTATGTGAAAACCCACACATAGTCACAAAACAGAAGTCCAAAGCACTGACTTACAGTCCCCAAATATCACTACCTTACTTCAGAGTCCTTGACTTGTGTTGTGAGATAATAGTACATGAATGAAAACAGCTCTGTGAGGGAATATGATATAGTAGAAAGAGTTTTGCAGTTAGAATAACAATGTTGAAATTCCAAGCAGCCATATATTTTCCTCTTCAGATTTCAGTTTTCTCTTCACTAAATTGGGAATAAAAATGCTTAGCCTTTAGAATAGATCATATTACTGTCATTAATGATTATGATGATGATAATTATTATTTGAGAATATCTAACACTTATTTTGTGCTGGTCGTGTTGAAGACTCAGGATAGGTGTCCTGCGAGCCCTATACCATCCAGTGTAATGATCAGAACATAAACTTCTATGTACGTCAGAGTAAGAAGAATCTGTGAAGTGGCTGTTTGAATATAATATATGACCTTTTTTAAGTGACTTTATGTCTTGAATCCCATTTTATCATTAAAATGGAGTTAATAATCATCTTATTCTTAAAATTGCTGAGAATCAAGTTTTTAAAAGTATTTGCCAAGCCCTTGTAGTGCCTACAATATGTTGGGTCTCTTCCTTCTTGATGTAACACTTGATCATAAACAGCTGCTTTTCTCTCAATGAAAGGTAGTCATTAAACAGAACATTGACTTGTTTTTCTTTATGTGGAGGGAGAATCATTCAGTCTTCCAAAATAAAAAAGAATGGGGATATTAATTACTGAATCGTGTCTCCACAAAATTCATGTATTGAATACCTAACCCTTCAGTATCTCAGAATGTTACTAGATTTGCAAACAAGGATTTTTCATATGGGTGGGTCCTAATCTAACTGGTGTCGTTATAAGAAGAAAAAATTTGGACACACAAAGAGGAACATTAGGTCCTTGCACACCCATAAGGCAAAGACCCTGTGAGGACACACAGAGAAGGTGGCCATCTGCAAGCCAACAAGAGAGGCTTGGTATTAAAGCCTAATGTTTTGATGTTGAAACTCTAGGCTCCAGAAGTGAAAAAGTACATTTTGTTGTTCAAGTCATCCAGTCTGTGGTATATTGTGATGGCAGCCCTAGCAAATACATACAGCAGGACTTCCTCTGGGCTAGGTGCTTGCTGGATATCCTTTTCAAAAGGAACAAGGTGCCAACTTACCAGGCAGTCTCCAATAGGCTCAGTTTTGCAACTAGTGTAGTGTCTGGGGCGCAGGATACTAGGGATTTATTCTAAATTCCACCATAAGAACTCTGAAGACTGTTTTTTGGTTATTTTTTTGGTCTGAAGATCATATTGCTAAAGTGAATATTTGTGTTATGCATTTTTGGATAAACCTGTGTTTCAGAAAATGTACAATGAGTGAAACTGGGCATAAATATACTACCAAGGAAGAATAGATAAATATCATTAATAAGCAAATGGGTGGGAATGCAAGGAATATGAGGTTTACGCTCTTCCATATAACACAGGTGACTTCTATATGACTACACATGGTTTTGTGTTGAAACTTTATTCTTTATTAGCTTTTAAGAAGAAATGCATTCTAATTTCTGCTGATACTAAAAAATAGAGCATCATATGCTTTCAAAAATTGGACATTTTTATAAATGCCCCTAGGCATTTGAGCTTTTACAAGAGACAGTACAATACCAGGAATTCTATTTTAAAACAATGACTGCAATGAACAAACATGGGGGAGAGAGGGTTGAAATAATGCAGGCTGTCTGTGAAAGCGAGAATTGTTTAGACTGTAGAAAGGAGACCAATGGAGAAGTTTCTAGAGTAGTAGCAGAAAAGAAAAAAACAAACAAAAAAAAACACAAAATAAACTGTTGAAGATATTGAAGTTCTTCTAGTTATTTTTGATTTTCAATTTTTTTGCCTAATATGAGAAGATCTATAATTATGGACCTAGGCTATGACTGTAATTTAGAGAAAACAAAGATTGTCCCCACCTCATCTATTCCTACTGCTTCATTATTGCTATGCCTTTTGCAAGTTTTCTCTGCCACGTACCCTCCTTTCTTTGCCTCCTAGGAACTTTTCATTTCTTCAAGAGCCAATCAACAGTTTTCTGTACATTTCCTGATTTTCCCAGACATATTTATCATGCCCTGAATCATCCTTTTCTCTTAGCATGACTCTAGCTATGCGTCGATTATGAGCCTTAAGCTGGTGTGCCCTGATTTTCTGTGTTAATATATCTATTTCTCTTAGTAGATAAGAATACATGAATGCGAGGGCTCCATTTTGCTTCTTATTTTTAAAGGAAAAGTGCAGGCAGAGTGAAGTCAAGTAGTCAAAAAGGCAGGTAGACAAGAAGAGAGAGAACATTTACTTATTATTTAAGAAACATTTATTTATTTTATTAGTTATTCATCTTGGTTGTCCCCTCAACTGCAGCCCAGGTCTCAAACCTGGGTCCTTGGGATGTGTGTGTACTATATCCAGTATCCTTATCTGATAGGCCACTAGGGTCCACCATCCTTTCTTTTTTCCTTTTTTTCTTTTTTAAGGCTTTCCTTTTAAAGGAAACGAAGTCAAGCAGGTAGAAAGCAGGTAGAAAGAGGAGGAAGAAGCATTTTTTAAAAATTTCATTTAGTTGTTCATCTTGGTTGTTTCCCCAGGTCCTGGGTCTTTAACCAAGGATCTTGGGATGTATGAATACTATGTCTACCACTGCTAGGCCACTAAGGCATGTCTGGACTCCATTTTTGTAACCTTAGTGCCTTAGTCTGTGCCTGTGATAGTATAGACAATAAACAGTTGAAGTCATTTATTCAAGTTCATTAGAAATGCATATTCAGTGATAACAAACATGCATATCTATTACACAAGCATCAATAATATATTCTCACTGGAAAAATTCAGATTATGCAGAACTATAGTGAGAAAACTGGGGGTTGTCATTAGCAAATTGACCGAAACTATAATATTCTTAATTCACTTAGCAATCTATGTCTATATATTTATATAACATGACTACATATATGGATATAGCTATTTTCATGTCAATAGCTCATGTTTATTTGTGTAGTACTCCATTATTTGGATTTGCTATAAGTTAAATAAACACTCACTCACTCATGACCATTTAAATTTTTACTTCTTTTTTGTTTGCTTGGTTGGTTTTGTCATCCTAGCTAATGAAACAATGATCCTTGTCCCTACATCTTTGAATAGATGTACTGATATGTTTTGAAAACAGATGACTAGAAATGGAATTGTTCCAACAAGGAAATACACATTTAACACTTATACAAAGATACTAATAATGTACTTTTCAAATAGGTTTCAACAATCTAGACTGTCCTCAACAGTGTATTTTCTTTTCAGTGAATTCTAAACAATAATTTATGTTGTCAGTCTTTGAAATGTTGTATTCTGTTAGAAAACACATCATTATAACCCTTCTAATTTTCTGATGACTAGTGAGAATGAATCTAATTTCAAATGTCTACTGGAAAGTTATATTTCTTTTGGAATTCTTTATGTTTTATACTCCATTTTTAAAGCTTGGATTACTTGTTAATTTCTTATTTAAACAACTCTTTATACATTCTGATGCTAATATTTATTTATTAAATAAGTTATGCAGAATCGTTTCCAACTGTAACTTGAGTTTTAACATTTTATGGTGTCTCTATTTATAAAAGTTTTATGTTTAGATATATATTTTAAACAATATGGTAAGATGTATTAATTTCTTATATTTTCTAGAATGTTTACAATTTCTATTAGGAAGGCTTTCAATACCTTAAATTATATTAACATTTTTTCCTATATTTTATCGATCATTTTCATATTTAGCTTTTTTACTCATTTGGAGTTTATTTTGCATACTATATGATATGAAGAAGCCTAGTTCAATGGTTCTCTGAATTAATAAACTATCGTCACTAGCTATTTACTAAATAGAACATTTTACTCCTACTCATTTGAAATATAATCATTATCATAAGTTTGTGCTTATATTGGCTAATTTCTGTGCTCTATTCCATTCTATTCATCTGTCTCTATATTTGTACCACATATAATAATGTTTTAATTATTTAAACATCATAAAATCTTTTGGAGTACATCAAGGAAAATTATTTTTTATTCTTTTTTAAAATGCATTTCTATTAATGATTTATCTTTTCCATGTAAAATTTAGAATTAGCTTATAAATTTCATTTTATGATATCAAATTATGATTTTAAATATGAACTATGAAATACAGATCAATTTGAGGAGAACTGAGTTACTTATGAAACTGAGTTTTCCCATCTAGAAACATGGCATAATGAATGGGCTTAATTATGTAATTTTAAGAAAGTTAGTCAACCTCTCTATGCTTTAGTTTACTCACCGATGAAATGAGGATTCTAAGAGTACTGACATCAATTACACTATGTGGATAAAATAAGGTATTACAATGAAAGATTGCAGGATACCATCTGATATTTAATAAGTGCTAGTAAATAATGCTATTATTACGAACATTGTTACTTGATTCAAAGTACTCTATATAGTTCAATAAAATTTTGCAAGTTTCTTCATATAGATCTTACACATTTCATTAGATTTAAATGTAAATATTTTATATTTTATAATTCATTTTTTTGTTTCCTAAATAGTGATTTTTGTTTATAGAAACCACAAATGGAAGTGTTAATGTATTTAGATTTCTTTAAAAGTCTTCCGTATTATTTTCTTAGGTTTTCAAAGAAACGATAATGTTATCAGCAAATACTTTGCAAGAATTATGCCTCAGAATTTACTTGTCTCATTGAATCATCAGACCCAAGCTATGGCAGTGTTCACGGACTCAAATATTTATTGAGGTCAATTAACAAAAATGACTGCAGAAGGAACTGAGCCAATGGGGATTTTGGTGAAATGGAGAATGCATTCCTTGTCTAAAGGCATTAAAAATATAGTGGGGGACCAATATGTTGATCCAAGGAATGTCATATTTTGGGTCTTTATATAGTCATTACACACATAGTTCTCAAAGTATGATCTGGTGGCTCTGGGGACTTCTCAAAACTCTTTCAAGGTCAATGAAAGCACTGGTGGGTAAAATGCTGACTCTTTAGTACAAATCAAGGCATTGGTACCACATTGTCTTAGGAATGATTGCATTTTTTATTTCCACATGTTCAAGGTATTAAAAAAAAAAGAACCAGATTCACCTAAAAATATTATTGATGAAGTAATACAAATTTGAGACTTAATTGACTCTCAAACCTCTAATACATCTCTTTAAATATTCTATGTGAAGAAATAGGAACATGCTCCAAGTACCTCTGCTGCCTAAAAGGAATGATTTTCTTGAGGGAAAACACTTATGCAATTGATGTCTGATTTGAGTAAACTAGATCCTTTTTACATGGAACACTATCTTATGAAATAAGAGCTAATAGAAAAAGTATGGTTTGAGGGACTTGGACATTTGGCTGAATTTTTCTCAAAAATAAGCAAAGTGAGCTTTTACTTCCAAGAAAACAACCAAATGTGTTGACTGCCTATGATAAAATTCAGGCACCCAAACTAAAATTAGAATTTTGGAAAAGTTTTAAGCAATGCTAGGAACAAATCTGAAAGATTTTTCTGGTGTGATAAATGTGATATATCTCCTTTATTAACAAATACTATTTTTTATATTCACTATCAAAGCATGCCAACATTTAGAAGATGTGCATCGCTCAGTGACTCATCATTTTCCATAAGACTAATGTGCAATGTTACAAAACCACGCATGGGCAAAAGATCAATTCAAAATGCAAGACTGACAAATAGATTATAATGTAAGAGTGTAGAAAGTTCCTTGACATGGATTTAACTACTATACAGTTATAATCTTAATAAACTATAGTTGAGTTTTTGTGTAACAGCAAAGAAGAAAATTTCAAATTATCCAGAAAAATCTACTGCTTTCTATTGCAGCTATATTTGTATTTGAAGCTGAATTCTCATCATTTACTTCAACTAAAACAATATACTGCAAGGGATCAAATCCATCACTCTTATTTTGAGATGGAATTTACAAAATGTTTTAAAATAAAAATTGCAAGTGGTACTCTTTGCACTGTGTTTTTCCTTTGGAAAATACAGGAATAAGATATAGTCATAAAATTATATATATTAACTATAAACAATATATTAACTATAAATCACACTTGATGGTTTTTGTATTATTTTCAATATATTAATGAGCAAATATTTTACAATGTTATCAATTTTTACTTCACCTTTGCCAACCCATACAACTTAGGTAAGACTCATTGCTGACTTATTCTGTCGATTTCCTTAAGATTCACCATGATTTCCTTGTTTACCTTGTTAACACCAAAAGCTCTCTCAATTCCCATTTCTGTTTCCTAAATTAATTAGTTGGGCTTTCTCTCCTTGCTGGAACAAAAAAAAACCCCAAAACAACAAAAACCAAAAACTAGTTAAATACAAATATAAACATAAAAAGTTTTTATACAGCAGATTTTATACAACAGAATCTGATGACAAAGCCAATCCCTTTGTAAAATCATCCCAACTGTAATTTGCCTGCGCCTCCCTTTCATAGTTTTTGTTTTTGTCTTAAGGAAAAGTACAGGAATGAAGTCAAGCAGAGGTGGGAAGGCAGAAAGAGAGAGGGTTAAGAAGCAATTTATTTATTATATTTAGTTGCTCATCTTGACTATACCACATCACACCTCCTCCAGGAACAAACTGGGACCCTTGGGATGCATATGGACTTTACTATGTCATCAAGGCGTGTCCCTAGAAGGGAGGGTCCCTAGTTGAAGGCAAAACTCACCTGCAAAGACATTCTGCTCTTCTGATGAAGGTATTCTACCTACTGCACTAATAGCTAGATAAAATCAAGTTCCTTCTCACTACTTGCTGATTTTTGCTATTGTTCTTTTGTCTTTGACATGAAAAATAATTTCATATTTTTGCTATCTCTTAGTTTTCAAAATTTGTTGAAACCTACAAAGTAAGAGATTCTGGGCTGACATTTATTTCTAAAAGCAAAAAAGTGTTTATAATATAAGATTCATCTGTTAAAGCTTCAACCACATGAAAATGAAGTTGTATTTCCATATGAACACACAATTTTTTCTATGATTTCATTCAAGAGAAGGAAAGAACCAGATGAATTAGGAAGGGGTTATGTGGCAGTGGAAGAGAAAGGACTTCCTGTGTACCTCGCACAATAGAATGAAAGGTCACTACACTGGCAGGGCAGTGTGGAAAGCAGAGGGCAGTCCTCCAAGCCTAAAATATCTCTCCTTTATGCATCCATGCTTGTGAGTGTGTGTGTTTCGGAGGAAGACAATCCCTAAGTGGCATGTAAGTTAATTCTACATCGAAAAAGCGAAAACATGAGACACTGATTTAAGAGTATACATTGAAATCAGCTAATGCCTTAGCAGGCATTAGTTACATGCTAAGAAAGGAACAGAAGGATAGTTACCATAAAGTAGAAGTTGTGGGGGGAGGAGGGAAGTAAGTACATGGAAGCTAAGTGTAATATTGAAACAAAAAAGTCTAACTGTTCTTCCTTTGAAATTCTGCCTAGGGCCCCTCCTCCTTGGTTTGAAGACCTTGGTCTTTGACTTCCTTCAGAGACTCAGGAAATCAGGAAGCCTTCACAGAGGCCAAGAGTCAAGTGATTTTATGGCCCAGCAGTCCCTGCCTTACAACTTAGATGCCCTAGCAAGTAAAAACCAAGGCAGTGCTGAAACTAAAGGTACACTCTCCCCTACTACTTGAATCTTCAATTCCTGTTACCAGAACAAAGGGAAAGGTAAGTGGATAAAAAGTCTCTGGCAAGTCTCCCATTCTAATAAAATGCGAACTTCCGGTGACTAGATATTATCATCAAATAAAGAACATTAAAAACACAGACTTTCAGAAGCAGACGTATTGTTCCACTTTAGGAATGTAATGCAGACTAAAAACTAAGAAGAATTTTATTAACTACATGCTTTATTGTTACAGAGAATGCAGCTGAGAAGAAAAATGCCATTACTGAATATTTCAAAATTCACTTCAGCTATTAACCCTGAAATATGTTTAATTTGTTTATATAATACAACTGAATACCTCATTGCAAATTGTGTTATAAATTGATTGACATTAAAGTAACTCTTCAAAAAAGTTTTGCTGTATGAGAATAGTAATTATAGTTCTGTAGTACTGATAAAAATATATATTTTGGTAAAAATGTCTTTGAAATTTTATGCAATCATTCTGCTAAATTCAAATAATCTTATCATTTAGAAACTAATTATTCTTATAACCTACCCAAGAGATATTTAAATGAATTCAGAGATTTTAAATTATTTTGTTTCTTCCCTTAGGTAGCACTAGTTTATTTTGATTGAGAACTGAAGTGAAATTAAATTACATAACATTATAGGAAGATTCCTTTCTGAATATAACTGTATATGAAAAATAAAATTTGAAATTGAAAATTTTCCTGTATAATTAGAAAAATTTAGAGATGTTAATGATTCATGTTTTTAAATTTCAAGATTTACTAATTTTCTCAGAACTGTTATTTGAATATTAGGTAGGCTGCTATTGTTTAAGAGATATCTACTATATGCTATTTTTATAGTAAGTCAGAAAGAAAATATTTATATTAAATATTTTAGATATACTCTATAAAATACAATGTGGAAGAGTCTTTAGAGAGCAAAATTTTGTTGTAATTTATTTTTTACTACTATTCTGCAGCAGCTTTTCTGAAGAGAGGACTCTTTCTGCAATGAGGTCAACTTTATAAAAGAGAATTACAAGCTTCTTAATTCAGAAAAGCATGTTGAGATAATTCTGTCTTGCAATTCCTAGAGACCACTCAGCAGACTTGCCATGGTGACCTGAGAGGAGCTTTCTAGAACTCCGCTGTGAATCACTCCTCTATAGTTCAGAACATAGCTGAAAGGAAGCACTGATGTGAAACCATCTCTATTTTTTCATTGATAATATCCTTAACTATGAAAACTTGAGTGTAGATGTAAAGCATCAGGGGCATCCCAGACAGGAAAAAACCAATCACCCATTCTACCTAGAGGCAGCAGGTATTCCTGTGAGAAAAATGCTTGCCTTGAGTTCTCAGACTTCAGTCCAAGTATCAGTTTAGCTATTAACTCAGTCATGACTCTGGGGGAGATTCCTTCCTTCCTAGGTCTCTTCATAATGGATCTCCTGGAGATAAAACAATCAGATCACATGAACAAGGAAAATTTTTTTTTTTTTTCTGGTGACCTGATCATACTCCTGATGCAATTATTGAAGGAAAGATTAATAGAAATTTTAAACTCACCTTTAGTAGTTAGAAATTGGAGAATTTTGAAAAGAAAATGATTCTGGGATATTTGAGAAAAAATAAACATGTCCCACGTAGAAAAATAGAAAATGCAATTTTTTAAAAAAGCAGCTAGTTCAGCTTCTCTTTTATCTTCTCTCCAGTAATCTTTCTTTAGTTTTTGCTAGGAAAATACAGTGTTACCAAAACCTGTTCTCTGTGCATGGATTATTCCTATTCAGTGATGAAGGGTGAAAAGCCCTGAGCATATTTTATAGGGTCAGAGCTATGTGTCAGGGGATGGTCCATATTCCCACAGAGAACAAGGCAAAGCTCTTGAACTCTGACCTTGAGTTTCTTTGTAAAGTTCAAAAAGAGACGCAGTGAAGTGCTAAATAACAAACTTATCCCTGAGTGCCTGAGAATGGATTTATTCTACAGGAAATTAACTCTGAGCTTTAAGGGCTTGAGTTCATCCTCTTTTTTTTTTCCCCCTTTCTTTCTTTTTTTTTTTTAAGTCTATAACCCAAGGCTTATATTTCAATGCACCACCCATTTCTTCATTTGTACTTGCAGAATACTGATTTACTTCAGTCATTGAAACATCGGGTTAAAAATAAAGATGATTATCACGAACATACAAAATTGTTTTCTCTTTTACAAAACTTTGTTCTGAAAAAGAAACCAAATGAAAAATAACAGCAAAAACCCTTAAAGTTCCTTATCCTTAGGAGAGGAACTGCAATCTAGCAACACATTTTAAGCTATTATCTGGTAGAAAATTTTCTTTGATTAGTGTGAAGGTTAATACTGAGTTATATGGACATGAATGCATTGCTACAAAAATAAGAAGTTATTCAGCTTGTATTTTTATGTCTGAATTAGAAAAGTAGAATATAAATGATCAATAAGATGATAGAGCACACAGCTCTGTGCTGGGTATATTTTACATCTTTTTTACTTTGCTTGGAATGTTTATTCCTGACAGACAAGATACCAGGTTTTAATTCTCCAAGTTTGGACAAAAACTGTTATAAAGAAGGAGGAAGAGAGGGAAGAGGAGAACTATTTGAAAATATCTTCTTTATCAATAAGTTTAATCAGCATTGGAATTATTCTTATATACGTGAACAACATATAGTTCTAAATTCAACTGAGTCTCATTTACAAAAATTCAGTAGGTTTTGTTCCTTGGTTTTAATCAGAAAAGTCTTCAAAATGCTGTTCCCGCATAAAATCTGCCCCTCACTTTCCATCCTGCTTTATTTTTTCCAGGTGCTCTAGCGCTTGCTTCCACTCTGTTTTCCCCTTGCCTTCTTGGTCCTGCGACATCTGTTTTCTTTCTTCTTTTTTATTTTAAACTTTATTTTTATGGTTGATACTATTCTAGTTAGAACAACCACAGTCATATGAGCAAACCAAAATTCTGTGCACAGAAATATGAAGATAATATATCAAGATGTTAACCACAGTCTTTCTTTGGATGGTGAAAAAATGAGTGAATTTCTTTTTCACATTTCTGCAACTTCAAATTTTCTAAAATGAGCATAGGATGCATTTATAATTCTAATATATATTATATGGGTGGATTTACCAAAATACTGTGATAAAGACCCTTCAAGGAAACAGAAACAAAAATGTTTAACTGTAATTCCATAACAACCACACAACTATTTTAAGTGTTTTTCATGTCTTTCCATTTTATGCTTATTTATGCTTTTTTATCATTAATGTCTTAGAAATCACAGACCTGTGCACCGATGGCGATGTCAGCAATTGTTATTGAATGCTGGGATATAGGTGAATTTCTTTTCTTCTATTTTATAAACCTCCTCCAAATTGCTATGAGTATGTATTAGATTTGTAATGGAAAAATATATACATAAGATTTAATACCAAAACACCAGAGATCATTCAAAGAATTTGAAACAAAATATTTAGCCATTATCCTGTGACAATGACATTACTTTAATTGTTTCCCATATTTATTTTTCATTTTAAGCTTATGCATTCATAGTTGACATGTTATAGTCACCAACCAGGACACTGAAACAAAATGGAGGAAACAGATCAAGGTATTAATAGTACTTGGTCCTTTTTCTTTGTGTTCTCTCCTGCAGGTATTAAAGTCCGGGCCCAGACTCCAATGTCCCAAGGATACTTTAAAAGAGCAACCCTAAGGAGCAAATTTAGTTAACTAGTATGTCAAGGCTGCTGATCAAGCATCCGGTAGCAAACCCAGGAGAAAGAGAACTAGATTCAAGATACTCAAGCAGAAATTAAAGATATTAAAAGTCCCAGGAAAGGAAGTCAGGGTGACAGTGTTCTATTTCTAAACTATGGGCCTAGTCCTATTCTAGTCTTTCTCAAGGTGACCCGTAATTTTGTTTGTTGTTCTAAAAGATGGCTTAAGTTTCTCCAATGCCACTCCTCTCCCTCCTTCTGTTCCTTTTATTTGTGGTTGTTTTTAATTTTTAGTTGGTTTCAAGCAAATAAACTGTTACATTGTGTCCTCTCCACCCCAATTTATATGTTGAAACATAATCCTCAAAGTGAGAGTATTTGGAGATATGTCTTCAGTGAAAGTTATGAATGGGACCAGTGCCCTTATGAAAAGAAACTCCCTGCCCCTTCCACCCTGTGAGGACACAGCCAATAGACTTCTGTCTCTGATTCAGAATGTGGATCCTCATCAGTCACTGAATCTACCTGAGTCTTGCTTTTAGACTTACAGCTTCCAGAGCAGTGAGAAGTAAATTTCTGTTCTTTGCAGTACCCATATTAAATGGTATAGCAGCCAGAGCTAAGACACAAATCCTGACTTTGTCTAGCTGTGCACAATACTCCTGCTATCCAGTTTCCTATTCAAAGGGATCAGAGATTGTTTCTCATTTTCACATTCTGACGACATCCAACAAAGTGCTGAAGACCAGGTTTGATTCTTGGCTCTGATTGTGTGACTACAGCAGTTAAATTTGAATTGATTATGCAATTGGGAATGAGAAATAATACTTCCTACCTACTGAAAATTGTGAGGATAAAATCAAACATAGTGTACACACAGATAGTGTGTAGTGTCGCTTTTATAGAACTGAATTCAATTGACTACTAATATCAGAAAACAATTGATTAAAAATCTCTTCAGCTTCTTCAATCAAATTAATGCAGGGCATTTCCTGTCGTTTTAAAGCTATAAATTACCACTTACTCTTTTTTGAGGTATATTTAATTTTCTTCCCCAACTAAAACATACTTTCAGGGTCTTACACCTGTGTCAGCAATTTCTGTTCATGCTTCCAGTCTACTCCTGACATTCAGGTTCAACCATCATGTGGGTCAACTCTTTAAAAGTCATCTATTTACCACAACTTTTTCAAAGATGTCAGAAAGAGTTTGGAATAAAGGGAAACTTTTACCTGGATGCATACGCTTTTTGATGTTTCGTGTGGACTCTAACAGCCTGTCCCTGTGTTCCCCACCTTCTTTATTAGAGGAGATGTCCTTTTTTCTCTTCCCACAGGTGTATGGCAGTGGACTAATCCTGCCTCTCTCCCGGCCCTGCTCTCTCTTCTCCCTTCATGGGTGAGCCCACCTTGCTTCTGCTCTCCCAGTCTACCTGTGATAACAGGTAGCCAAAGTTTGCCTGAGTCTCTTAACTTCAGCTTCTCCATCATCTATATATCTAATGCACAAGTTAATGTCAGCTAGCCCAGAGTAGCACTCTGCACTCCTATCTTTCTATTTTTCCAAAACCTCATATCCTTAATGATTTTTCTGTCCACACAATGTACTCAAAAGCTGAGAAAAGTATATTTAAAGTTACCACCACCATTTAAATTTTGTTGATTTCTTTACAATTCCTCCCAATTTTGTTTTCCATTATTTTGATACAATGCTCTTTGGTTCATAAATTTTCAGGGTTTTCTACAATTGTAGATTGCACTCATCAATCTTATATAAAGTGACATTCTTTAGAACTTTAGTGATTGCTTCCTCCAGTTCAGCACTGTTAAACGTTATTAACTGAATTGTAACCTTAAATTTTTTATGTCTGATATGTTGGCCTGTGTTTAACCTTAAATCTTTAAAAAGTATTTTTCATAGATTTATCTCATATTTAACCTGATGCTAAAAATATCTTGTAGTCCCAAGTGAAAAGTCTTTGTTTTAATAGAACATTCTATTCTAGTTTCAAAATTATTACATCAGATATGGTATTCTGCCATCTTTTTTAATGTCATCAACTTTTATCTTTTCATTGTACTTCCTTTTGTTCAATTTTAATCTTATCAATATGGTTGGTGTTTTATTTTTAAATCCATTCTTCAAGTGTTAAACTCAATAGAGAAATGCACATAGGATTTTAAATAATATATCTGTATTTAAATTTCCTCTTTTCTATAATTTCACAAATGAAATGATCTCCATTGATGCCCCTTTGAGATCCGGAAAAGTACTTTTTTTTACTGTCAATCTTTCCTTCCTCAATTCTTGTTTTACACTTTGTGAAATTTTTGTTCCAGTATATCTCACTAAGTTGGTATTATCTCTTTACAAAATGTATGCTCTCTAAAACTTACAAATGTAGTACTAGATTTTTTGAGTCCTAATGTATATATGAATATTTGGAATGAATTAAATGCATTAATTAGAGCATACTTTGGACTTCAAGTAATCATTTGTCTTAACAATTTTGGAAATTAATTCACTAATTCTTTTAACTCTCTCCCAATTATCTTATTTAAGTTCTGAAGCCCTCATTAGACATTCTTGGACAATCTTATTCTACCTTTCATGTTCACTTAACATCTCATATAAAGAATCTTTTTGTATTTTTGCAGTATGTTCTAGAAAATTTCTTCATGGCCTCCTATCACTATTGTCTTTCAGAAATATCTAACCTGTTCTTTTTCTCTCTCTATCTCCATATATATAAATACTTATGAATTTTAGAAATTGTACTTGATTCTTTTAAGGGCAGAACTCTGCCCTTAAAATGTTTTATTTTTATTCCTTTTTAAACATGCTTCTTTTTTATAAGACCTTACTGAAAATATTATCACATGCATTTTTGTGATCTAATCCTGCTGTTTGTTTTGTCTTGTGACTATTATTTAGAGTAGATTGTTTTCACTGTGTTTCTAAAATTCATCTTCAGTATAACTTTATTTAGGGGAATAAATAAAATTTTAGTTGAAAGATATTTTGTCTTGCTGAGTTTCTTATGACTGTCATTTATCTGACTTCATACTTTTATTTTTACTTTTCAGTGTGATGATACTTGGGCCATATATGTGGCTTAAATTTGAATCCTGATCTCAAATAAGATCAGATCTCTGTTTACCAATTTCTGTGAGTCCAGGAAGACACTGAAATTTGAATTTTTCCTCAGGTTTTAATTATTTCAGTGTCATTGCCCCAGTTTCTCTTCTTATTTCCTCCTTTGCTTTTTTCCATTCTTTTTAATGATTTTACTTTAATGAACTATTTTTGGTTCATTTTCTTGAAAATATGATTTGTTTTTTTCTGTAAAAGATATACATCGTCATGTCTCTTCTAAAATACTGCTCATTTTTTTTCAGTCTCTTCATTTTCTTGTTGTTATATAAAAGGTTTGCCCATCCTACCAACTTACATATTTCTGTCTTCCTAAATTCACCATTTTGAATGATCACAATTTATCTGAGTCTATTAGTTGTCTAAAACAGAATGAATGGAACCTCCTTGTCAATCTGTCTTCTTCTCCTGGCAACCGTTTTCATTGAAGATATTTCATCAATGTTTATTTATGTTGTTGCATGAGAGTGATAGGGAGCCAAAGGCATGACCAATGTGAGAGCTTTATGCAACTTCTCTTCAGATTTTGTGTAATCCTGCACCCGATTCCACAGGGTTGGGGATTTTCCTGTCACTGGGAGAGGTATCTTTTCAACATCACTTAGCTTCAACCTTTAGGGTGAGCTAGCAGTCACTGAATTTATAGTTTTTCCCTTGAACTAACGAACTATATGCCTCCGTAGTCAATATGTATTTTCCTCCATGTGTTTAATTCTAGCCTTCTGTTCTAAAGTTATCATGCCTTATATCTTATTCTTCCTTATAAGACCAATGAGAAAAAACAACAAACAGGTGGGTGAGGGAAGGAGGTTTCCATCTTTACTCGAACATATTCTCCAATCCCACTATTCTTTTCAACTTGCAGAAAGGAAATGAACCTCGTCTCTGCTATTACTTGTCCTTGCAACCCCACACTCCCAGCTGTACCTTTCTAAGTAAGGTGTAAACCCTTGGACATTTCTACCATCCACTCCTGGCAACACTGCCCTGTGCTCACAGTTAGGGAATAATGCGTCAGCTCCTAGCGTCCAATTCGATTTGACCCAAGTTGTCTTACATATGACAGTTATCTTTCAGAAATGTTAATATTGAGACCTGTTATTTTCACCATAAATAAAAATCACTTCTCCAGTTCCCTCTGTTTATCTCTATGTAGATTCTTAAAGTATATTATTTTTAAGATGCATTTTGACTCATGAAATTAGAATGGTAGTTAATTTATGCTGAATGAAATTCATATTTAAAGAAATCCTAGCTTAATTATGTGTGATCGTCCACTCTTGTCATGATGGACAAATCACTTAGACTTTCTAAGATTGAAATACCCTCAGTTATAAAATGGGGATAGCAATACATGTCTCCTTGGGTTGTTGTAAAAATGTCATTTATTGATAACCACAAACCTAATTAATACATTGTCTCTATATTGATTATTGTTACTACTAGTAGCAATACTTCAAAAATTAAGATTTTTGAGTTTGAGGGCTGGCTTTTAATGTAAAATATCCTTGCATGCTTGAAGATACAGAAAAAGTACAACTTAGTTTATTTTAACCAGTGAATCTCTATTATCAATCAGTGTTCAAGGATCACTGAAAAAGCCTATTTAAGAAGAAAAGTCTATGAAACTAATGCCCTGATTCATAAATTTAACAAAAAAAGCAAAACAAAATATTTCAACCAGAGGATGTTGACACAGGTCAGTGACTATAGCATTTCAATGAGGATAAAACAAAGATAGAAAGGAAACCTACAAAGTAAGCAAAGTAAATGAGTTTTGACTCTTTGATCCTGTCATAGCAAAATTACAAAAGACTGTTTCCAGATAAAATTAGCCAAAAGTAACAAAAAACAAAAATAGGAGATGGATAATATATGTGTTCTATTGACAATGTCAAAAACAGGACACACACAGCCATTTTAGGTAATATATTGGTAAGAAAGATTTCCTTTACTGCTGGAACTGAGCTTACTGTGTTGACTTTTGCCATCTGCCACCAGTAAAGAGCCGCATTCACCTCCAAGAGCAAAACACTCCGGACTACAGTTTTTCTTTAAAAAATATTTCAGTGTATCTGAAGAAAGGAGTGATGAAATTAGATGATTTTAAGCAACAGTCGATAATTACTTGAAGATTTCTAGCTATGTATAGTCTTAACTTTGTATCTAAAAAGTTTCAATCTTTGTGTTCAATGACTAAAAAAAAGACATTACTTTATATTAGAAGTGTAATCGTCATGCTTTGAAGCAGCTATTTATTTCTCTTGTAGGAATTCCAGTTTTCCTCAGTGCTTTTTTGCCCAAACATTGATGCCTCTCAGTGCTCAGGAATAAATTATACTCTCTGTGTCTCTATTTTAATATTTATATTTTAAAAAAGACTGATTCTATATGTAAATTAATTCAGATAACTCGGTTATACAGTACATTGACATACACAGATTCAACTACATACTTTAATTCTAGAGTAACTTCTTCACCTTGTGGCATGATTTGAGCTTGTTTCTGGCTAACTTCTGCCTCGATTCTCTATGATAATGCATCGTGTTGCATTTAAACATGAATTTAAAATAATCAATAGTAGCAGTAATGTAAAGAATAAGAAGCAGAAGCTGAGTCACTTCAATTTTACTATGTTTGTCATGATTGGCAAACTATGGCCTGTGGCCTCTAGTCAGAAAGCAGAGAATTACTTCTGAACTTATTTTTTGCAATTTTTAATCATTGAAAAAAATTAAAAATTAATATTTTATAACATGATAATTATGTGAAATTCAAATTTCAGTACCTACATATACAGTTTTATTGTAACTTAGGCAGCAATCACTTGTTTATATATTGCTTCAACAGCAAAATTGAATAGTTTCAGTAAAGGTAGTATGATCTAGAAAGCCTAAAATATTTGTTATCTGACCCCTTATTGTAGCCATTTGCTAACTCCTGTTCTGTGTAACTATTTGGAGTTTTAGTATTTTAAAAGTTAAAGTAGCAAAACAAAATATTAATAAAACATACAATATTTTCATAAATGTAAATTTTAGTTTACATTTATAAATGGTGCTTTTCTGATTTTGAGTAGTTTATTTAAAATTGAAGAATTGATCTCTTTTATTTGTTTTAAAACTAAAAAAGAAATACAAGTAATGAATAATGCTCTTGTAGGCTGTACTAATATGC
The DNA here is from genome assembly GCA_004363575.1 of Solenodon paradoxus. Classification (NCBI taxonomy): domain Eukaryota; kingdom Metazoa; phylum Chordata; class Mammalia; order Eulipotyphla; family Solenodontidae; genus Solenodon; species Solenodon paradoxus. The sequence continues at coordinate 1,171,720 of RJWH01000020.1, forward strand.
TAGGGCTATTGGAACAAAATAATACAGACTGAATGGCCTAGAAAACAGAGCTTTATTTTCTCACTTCTTTGGAGGCTGAAAATTCAATATCAATGTGTCAGCAGGTTTGGTTTCTTCCGAGGTCTCCCTCCTTGGCTTGCAGATGGACATGTCTTTTCTGTGCTATCCCTGGTCCTCTGTGCACAAGCATCTGTGGGAACACTGTTAAATTTCCTCGTCATATTAGGACACCAGTCAGACTGGACCTGGGCCCAAACTAACGACCTCATTTTAACTTAATCATGTCTTTAATGCGTCTCCAAAAGCAGTCACCTTCTGAGGCCTGAGGTTTAGAGCTACATATCAATTTTGAGGGGGTACAATTCCTTTCGGAACATACATTATGAATTAAAAATACAGTTCTTTAAGCTTGACTGGAAACTGTATTCCACTTGTTCATTTTACAGCTGAGGGAACAAATGTCTTTTCAAGGCAAGTCAGCAGTGAGACCAAGGGAACCTAAATCTTAGCTCAGGCCTCTTTCCTCTAAAATATACAGGATATTTCTGTTTTGTTTTACAGGCTGTCATTGAGACAGCAGCTTTGCTTTATGTATTATCACTTCTGGTAGAAAAATTCTCATTTTGGTTTTTATTCTACACGCTTTGTACATTTTCCTGTTACACTATGCAAAACATATATTTTTAAATGTCTACACCAATAAATAAATAAGTAAATAAATAAGTGAAAGACTTACAGACTCAGCTCTTTGATGGAAATGCTGATAGAAATCTGACAGGAATAAACTGAATAGGAAGATAATGCTTTTAATGATTATGAAGGACTTTATCCTTCCCATCTGTCCCCCAAGCTGCTTTTTTAGGAAATAAAATATATTTGGGATAACTTGAAAAATACTTCTGATTCAAGGGAAATTCAGGCATCATGTGTTTTCCATAAAACACAGCACTTTAAGCTCTATTCCAAGAGGATACAAATATTTGTAAAAAAGAAATGTCATTTTAATTACTGAAATCAAAGGAATTACATAGCAGAAAGATGATTTTTCCTAAAAGAGGTATATTTAAAACCTGAGGAAATTTTCCTGTACATTTTCCAATTTCTGAAAGTCATTTATTGGTTGTTCACAAATGAAAAACACAGGGTTATCTGGGTTAAAGTTCAATGAAGTTTGTTTACAAAGATGTCAGAGCATTTCAAAATATTTGATGCTTATCACATACATAGAGTCTTGTAGTAGACAGTGAGAAAATGGGCGGCATTTTCTCTTAAAACCCACAAGAAAGTGATTTTGAAAACACAGCTAAGAGTTTTCAGATAAGACAAAAGCACATAGTACTGTGTTTAAAGGATTAGGATGACCCTGGCTTTACAAGAAAACAATTTTTTTTTTTTTTCTGTACAAATATCTGACCCACTCCAGAGTCTGGAATCTATTAACAGAAATGGGTAAGGTGTGCTTTATAAATGCTAACTGGATGATTTCCCTGTCTGTGTGCTCACACGATCTAGCAACATTTTCAACTCTTGGGTATAATAGCTCAGCTACTGGATTTCTAGGCTCAGATTCATTATCCTTTTCTCTGTAACCCTCATGTTGACTTTATTAATTAGAGAAGCTAATAGTAATTATGGCATGTTTTAAAACATGCTAAAATTTATAATAATACCTTAAGCTTTGACGGATTTTTTCTTTTGGAAAAAATATTCTCTTGTTTGAACTTTTTATTACTGGATTTATTAACATTATCCCACTTTCCTGTGAGTTTTACAGTTAGTATAGAAAAATGAAAGGAGTTTCTCACCAAAAAGAATGTTAGAGATAAACAAACCAGAGCACAGTTCTTAGAGTAAAAGAAAATGAGGTGTAAAAAAATTGCGGTTATGTTCAGCTTCCACATGATAAAGACTGTCAGAGCAAGGACTTGGACCTATTTCCGATAATTCTTCACCATACTTTTCCTCATATGTCATATAGAACATAGAAAGTATTCAATTATGTTAATGAACTTTAAAAGAATATATAACATTCAGTCTTTTCAGTGGAAGAGTAAAGGTTTTTTTCACACTCTTACCTCTCTAATGGAAGTTTCTGCTTTCTTCCTTCTGAAGTATCAATTCTTTTGATTTATTCAAAGTATAACAAAAAATAATTAGGAGGACTTGTACTACCATTTTGTTGTGAGAGGCCAGCTGGTCACTCAAAAGAAAGAGACAAAGGAGGAGACTTTATTTTTTTAAATTATTATTCCTGTTATTATCATTATTATTACTATTTAAGCATTGTTCTTGACCGTTTAATTTATTAAAAGGAGATGCTGTTGTGGTTTAGCAGCAACCATTCTTTCGTTACAGAGTTATGATTTTATTGGTTATTTTGCTCTGTACTGGAAATGAAAGTTTCCTACATTATTAAGCTTTTCAGCATAAGAGATTATCTTAAGGATGAGCATGCTGGACATAAAGAAAATCGTAAATGACATCCAAATATATAGGCACCAGGTGCTTTTTTCTTAGGTTCACAAAAGCATTCCTCCGCTACAAAACTCCACACTCTCAGGGGGCTTAGTGAAAGCTAACCAATCTGATGCAGGTGGAAGCAATAGTTCTGTGAACTGGCACTTAAAATAGCCAAAGTCAAACCCATGAAATTCCCAATGAGATACACCAAACCCAAAAGAAATTTGACGTGAACTTTCTAGCATCTTGAAAGTAGTTGAAATGGCCAAAAGTGCCTGAATGGGGTTACCAACGCATCATACAGACCATCATGGTAGGGAAGATAGAGTTTTTATTGTCTTCCATGTACATGGTGAATAGATTCATGGGAATCTCTTTAAGGAGACCCAATGTAATGTCCCAGCAGCACTTCTCCACCGGATATCAGGCATTTCCTTGTCCAAGTAACAGACTGGGTAAAGTCGGTCTTCCGGGCCACTGCCCCATCACTTCAGCCCATGCTCTTTCCTCCAGACCTGCTCAGCTCAATGTCTCACATGAAGCTCTCACCTTGGTTGGTTAACAAGCTCCCTTGGGCCATCTCTCAAAACAACTAAGTGTCTCACTGCAAAGTATAGGGGAGCCTCAAGCCTACCCACATTACAGACTTCTTGGTCTGACTGTGCAAACCTACTTCTGACATAAGAGTATAGACTAGAAGAGACCTGAAAGTGGGTGTTGCATTTCAGAGATTGGTTCTTCAACTTTCTAGACACTAGAATTTTTTTTGTCTGTGTACCTGAGTTGATGAATTAAGTCTTGTGAAAACTAACATAAAATAAAAATATTAGATACTAATTTATAAAAGAGAGTCCAGGAACTACCTTCTAATGAAAACTAAAACTACTAGAGTATTTATGCTATTATGTATGTGTTATGTATTTTAGTATTTATGTAGAGTATTACTCCACACAAATAGAAGAGATGCCAAATTGAGTGTTCAGAATGATTTAATTGGAATCAGGCAAATAAGATGTAAATTTTTAGTGTAAACAGTCTACTGATAACCTGATTTTTTCACTCAACAAGGCTAGTCACAAACTTTAGGTTACATGGCATGAGAAGCATAGGGAAATTTTTAAAGAATGTGTTGTGTGTTTATGTTTACTAGTAGTTTATGTAAACTTGTAAATCTACAAAAGAAAATTACTAACTTAATTTATGTCACTCCTTATGTGCTTTTTGATTCCTTATGTAAAGAAAGCATCTGTTTAAAAGAAACATTTGGAACTTTGTGGTAGTAATGCTTCAGATTCCTATCTTGATAGTAGAAGATTACTTTGGTATCTGTTTTTACAATGTTGTTGTAAACTCTTATCTAAATGCTAGGTGATCAAGCTCTAAGGGGATAATCCTTAACCTTCAGCAGGCTGCTGGAGAAGGCATGCATATTTCTCTGAAATGTCTACTCACTTTAAATGCTCTCTGTCCATCAAAAATATACTCCCTTACCTCTTTTAAAACCCCCCATAAAATTTGTCTTGCTTCCTTCAAGCAACCCTACGTAATGACTTGTCTGATTCTAATCACATTACTATCATTTCAGAACTGATATGCACTTTTTAAATTCTATTACAGTAGTAACCTTTTTTTTGTGAGCGATATGGTCTGAATCCTGTATACATACACACTTACACACACATACACACATAAATATGTGTATATATATACATATGCTATGTTTTTTCTTATGTATATACACCTATAATGAAGTTTATTTGCAAATTAGGCACAGTAAGAGATTGGCAAAATTTAATAATAGAACAATTAGACAATATGCTGCAATAAATGTTATGAAATGTCAACATTCTCTCAAAATATTTAGTTATATGTAATATTTTTGGATTTCAGTTGACTGCAAGTAACTGAAAATGTGAAAAGTGAAACCATGGATCAGGTACAACTATTATAATTTTCATTTGTTAATTTTGTATGTGCCTTTTGTCCCTGTTATTTAATGATTGTGATAGCCAGCCTTCAGATGAACCCAAATATTCTTCCCTCCTCATATTCATGATCTTAGTGACAACTTTCTATAATGAAGAGTAAATTAGTGTAGAACTAGCAATGACTTTGGAGGCTAGGTTATAATAGATGCCAAAACTTCCCCCTTGCTCTCCTGAATTATATACTTTGAGAGAAATTACCAGTCATGTTGTGAGGATAATCAAGAAACCTGTAGAGTGGTTTATGTAGGGAGGAATAAAGCTTCCTTCCAGTATCCACCTGACAAATTATCTTAATAGCTTCAGGAGAACTGTAGCCTGGGCTGACATCTTGAATGTGACTCAGGAGTGATTTTGAGCTAGAATCACTCAGATAAGCTTCTCTCATTTTCCTGTAGCATCTGTAAGATAATAAATTGTTTTAAGCTACTAAATTTGGGAATATTGTATTACATCCAATACAAAACTAATGTAATGATTATTTGTATATTCTAATGTTTAAGCTATTTGAAGTAATAAAAAGTTTCCCTTTCTTTTGTTTTTTTTTTTTTTTTCTTTGCACAATCCTTCAGGCACAGAATTAGCAGAATACATATACAAGTTTAAAGATAATGTGGTAGAAAAATAATGAACTTGCCACTGTGATTTCATTGCATATTGTTGTTTTCTATAAATTTATTGATGTTAGGGACCACGGTTTATTTATTTCAGTCCTCTGAACTAGGTAAGCAGGTACCATAAGCTAATCTCACCACACTGCTCTTCTTCCCACCTCCCACACACACTGTCCATGGCAATTCTCAGGGGTGGAAAATAATTCTCTGATAACTAACATAATGTCCACATTTTTCTTTGTCCCAAGTCCCCACTTTAAATAATAATATATTGCAGTTTTAGGACACTGTACAATTATTTTCAATTTATGTCTCTCTCTCCTTCAGTCTCTTTCCCCTTCTCTCTCTTCTTTTCCTTTTTTTTTTTTTCCTTCAAATAACTGAAGCTGGAGTAGGAGAAATTTTCTTTGAATTTTTGTATTGCTGATGAACAATCATTTTGTGATTTTAATAGATATATGCCTTTCCCCTCTATTTAAGGTGTTATCTCTTGAAAACATTTTAACAGAATTGCCTAAGCTTTTTATATTTGATGTTTTGTTATAACTAATCAATCAAAAATATATCTGAGGTGAGGAAATAGTGAAGGATTGAGGTATAGAAATAAAAATTATGTGAAAGGACAATAGGTGAATTAGAGAGTTTTAATTTATAACAATTGCAAGTATTTTGCAAGTATTAGAGCTGTTTCCATCTATGTAAAAAGATTATATTATTTATAACATGCTGCAATGTTCTCCAAAGAAGCAGAACAAGTAGAAGACACACACACACACACACACACACACACACACACACACACACACAGTTTATTTCAAGGAGACAACTCACGCTGTTGTAGGGACTAGCAAATTCAAAATCTTTAACACAGGACTGTAGCATCAGGAATTGATATTATAATCTTTAGGCAGAATTTCTTTTTCCTCAGGGAAACCTCAATGTTTGCTGTAGGTCCAGTGAAGCAGGGCATGACCCTAAACCTAATGCCACATTCCTTATACTGGCCTCCCAAGGTCAGACACCAGTGATAACATCTCTCAAGGCACCATGCCCCAGCATAGGGCAGAACATTCCCTCTTCCCCTGAAGACCACCTGGGGGACATCTGATTTCTCTTTCCTAGAGGGCTAAACTCTTTGTTCTAATTTAAACTTTGGAATCAGTGGTTAATCAGCATTGATGTAATCCTGTTCTTTATAATTAACTGCACTGTTCACTGCCATTTTGGAGGTGTCTTTTCCTACTAACCAGCTACTTGTAGAGTTCATAAGTAAATTCATGTCTCACATTGCTGGGCCTCTGAGTGATTATACCCAGGTCTTGAGCAGCTTGGGTCTAACACAATACATTTGCTTTTAAGACAGAATCATCTACATTACAGAGGATAGTCTCCCTTACTTAAAGTCAACTGACTGTAGATGCTAACCACATCTAAAAAATTCCATCACAACGATTCCTAGATTTGCATGTGAGTGAATAATCTGGTACCATAGCCCAGTCAAGCTAACATAAAAATAGTCATCATAGGAAGTACGAATTTATAATCAGCCATACAGCTCTCATTAATTAAAGGGAATTGTAAATTACCCAAACAAGATTATTCATAATAAACAAATGTTTATAAAATCATTCAGAGAGGCAGCTACAATGTCTGTTAGAAAGGATTCTGGCCCAGGGAACAAGGAACCTGAATTCTAATCTCAACCCCTCCATTAACTGAAAATTCATGTTGACCAAGATGACTGTAAAATTCCATGACTCATGTTAACTCATTGATAAAGTGGAAGCTAGGATGACATTCACAATTTTGCTGTTGTTATTGAATGAACTGATTTAAGCCTTAACATTGTATCTGAAAAGAGGTCTTAGAAGATTTGCTCTTTTTGATATTAAACTCATTCTTTCTGGAAATAAAATGTGCAAGGATTTCTGGAACATAATCTAAATGAAGAGAAAGTTGAAGCTTGTAAATTCCCTGAACACCTACTTTTTTTTTTTTTTTTTTTTTTTTTCCTTTTTATCTGCTTCAGATTCCCTAATGGTGAAAATTTTGGTTTAACTATAATCAGAAACAGTTGTTTCAGGCAGATGCACACAGTTCAAACACATTATGTACACAATTACAAAATATTTCATTTTCAGACAAAAGGAACAAACCAATCTAGGTGCATCAAGCCAAGGGATTCAAACTACGTCCTTTTGTCTTAAGAATCCATTGTTTCCTAGCAGTTGAGGAAACAACTCTTGTTATTTCTGAAGGTCTGGAAAAGTCGCTTTTCTGGAGAGATAGCCTATTGCTATCTTTCTGGATATGCAAATCATTTACCTCAGAGATGCTTGCACTACCTCAAAATAAAGGCTGCTTATCTTTAACATTAGCAACACTGACAACAGAAACTACCCATAGTTACTAATACAATTTCATCATTCAATGTAAAATTCTTGGATACCTGCCCTTCCAACAGGCTGCCAAAACACACTGGAAGAGTATCTAACTTCTAATATGCCTAAACCATTTGTAATCCAACTGACAATTCTAAGCATTTGCCCTCTTGGGATTTGAATGTTTGTCACCTACCGGGTTGATATGTTGTCACTAACTTCTCTCAGATATTAGGGCAGAATTGGCAGATGGATTAGGTACTCCTGGAAGGGTGGATCACTCTTAAACAAAGGTGTTTGTCGTTGTTTTTTTTTGGCAGTATTTTTATATTAGATTATTTATTAAAATAGATATAAATTCAGATATGCATAGTATATTTAGATAAGCCAGGAAACTTGGAATATTTCTAATAATCTATTTTTGACACAATGTTCAAAATTTTGGATGAGAAATGAGACTATTTATAATCTTCAAAAAAAGTTAATGACAGACCAAAAATTATGGGGTTCTATGCTTGGTGCGACCATAAATGATAAGATCCTGAAGATAGGTCACCTCTCTGGGTCTCAAATTCTTCCCCTGCAAAATAAAGAAGAAGGCTATAGCAGCAGTTTCCAGACTTAGGGGATTCATGAGTCAGTGAAAGTCAAAACAAGATAAACTGACACAAGGATGCCAACTTTTTCCTCTTTTTTCCATTTCTTTTTTTGCTAAAAAGCACATTTAAAAACAACAAACTTTTGCCATCTGCTATCCTTATCATTTTATTAACAAGGATTTAAATGTCCAAAAGTAGAAGCAACATGATCTCAGAATATCCATCCTTTAACTGGAATAAACCAAGACTAAAGGAAAAAAACGACCCCATTGTGCTTATTTACCTCATTCATCCATAGATTCGTAAAATATGATCCATAAAAATCCAGCACCAACCAGTTCTACCATAGTATATTGGATTCAATAGTATAAATAATCTCCATGATTTACTCACCCTTTCACTCAGAGTCTAAAATGTTAAATTGAGGTTTATACTCCTATAAACACATCATTAACTGAGCCCCTCCTTATTGGTTCAATTTTTGTTTTCACCTATTTATAATCTACCTTTCAATAGACACTTACCTAAATTTCTCTATAAAGGCATAATCATATTTCTAGAGCTAAACCTACGAGTTTATATTAATTCATTTCTCATATTTCTCTAGGTAGATGTGTATGTATGCATGAAATAATAGGTCCATGTTTTCAGAGACCTTCTTCGTTAAGTTAGTATCAAAAGATAAGAAGTTTAGGGAATACATTCAAGAAAGATTGGTGAGATTCTCTTGTATAAATGTGCCTGACCTTGAGAGCACCATGATTATTCCCTATATATATCACATGAAAAAACTATGGCATTTGGATTATCTTCCTAAGAGCATTTTTCAAACAAACAAAAAAAATTTTTAAGTGTCTTTAGAGGAAAAAAATTGATATGTTCTTGATTCTTTAAAAAAAACAACTTGCAATTTTTAACTTCTTTTTGACAACTGAGTCCCTATGACAAATTCCAGAGACTGTGCCTTTGAGAGTCATTGAAATGAAAAGTGAAGTTTGCTCCCCTACTATATGCTCTCCCACTGCTATCTATGATACCATCATCAACATATTAGGTACCAGAAATTGTGCGAAGTGCTTTTGAAGTACAACCATATTAGGAAGTAGACAAGTTTGGGGTTCACTATTCTGCCTTGAATGATGCCATCAAGCCAGTTATGTGAAGGTCAGAGAGGTGTGGGTTCATGTACAGGCAACAAGTGAGTGTCCTGTGGAATCAGATCAAATGAAATATGCCTGGGCAGAGTGAGGAAGGAAATTAAATGTTGAGCTTAAATAAGTGCATAGGACTTGGAAGTCAAGGTAAGGAGTTTGTTTCTTCTAAGCGTTTGGAGACCACTAGAAGATTTAGGGTAAGGACGTGAGGAATCTGACTTAAGTTACAAAAAGGTCACTATGACTCATGACAAATTGAATATGTGGGGATGGATGTCAAAGCAGGTCCTCCTGTTAAAGGGATATTGCAGAAGTGGAATGGGAGGTGATAGTAACTAGAGTGCAATAATAACAAGAAGGCTAAAGATTAATGAACAAAACAGTAAATTTTGGAGATGAAAGTAACTGGTTAAAGAGTGAGGGGAAAGGAGGAATCAAAGATGATTCCATTTTCACTTGAGCACATAACTGATAAAAAAATAAAGGAGATGAATGAGGTGTTACAAGAATGAAATGAAAGAAATATAATATGATAGGGAGTAATAGGAGAGACATTTTTTATGGAGATAGTGTGGTCAGGAAAGTCTCTTTGTGCAGGCAATGCTTGATCAAGCTCTGAGAAATGAGCATGAGCCAGCCAGGTGAGACTCTGGGGCAAGGGTGAACACTGCAAAGGGACGTTTTCTGAGAATGTGGCAAAGGGTCGGTATAAAAAGGAGCCCATTTTGACTGGAACACAGTGAGGGAGGGGAAATGCTGTTAGATATGGCTGAGGAGGGAAGCAAGAACCATGAAATAGCTACTTACTACTTTGTTCCTAGACCTGCATTTAAATCAAGCAAATTCATTGACTAGGAGGAAAAAAAAAAAGAAGACAACTATGAGTGGGAACTGGAAGAAGACCAATATGACTGAGGGCAGAATGCAGTTTTTATAACTCTCAGTCTTTGGCAGAGTTGGTGTGTTTCACCGCTTCGTATTTCCTAGGGCCTCTTAGACATCTTTTAATTATGCTTCAAGATTCATATGACTGAGTAAATGAAAAATTCATTTGTGGCTTTTAGTTTTAAATTTAGAATTAATTTTTGGCAGGTTTACTAACAATAATAATATGGAACACATGTAATGTTCATAACACTCTATTTTCAACATTTTTGTAAGGCAACGCAAACATTATTATACTCACTTTATCAATGAGTTAACAAGAGTCACGGAGCTTTTCAGTGGTCTTGGCCAACATGAATTCTCAATTAATGAAGGAATTAAGATTAGAATTCAGGTCCCTTCTTCCTAGGCCAGAATTCTTCTTCTGGATGACGACGAGTCATTGTAGAGAATAATGTTGAATGGAACACAGTTTGGACTCCTACTTGGGATGAACAAGGCTACATAGGAAAGCACCCTCCACAGGAACACTTAAAGGCAAAATGGTGAGGAAGAAGTAAGCTGAGATACTCAAAAATGGAAAAGAGAATATGACTTTAAGTTTTTCTTATCCCATTTCTAGTTTTTACCTCTCTTGGAGAATGCTCTTTTTTTCTATTATCAAGAAAAATCTTAGATTATTGGCCTATCACTCCTGCTTACTATAGAACTGGGAAAGTTGGACCTTGTTTTATGTGTTTATTTCTAAACATCTCTCCATTTTGTTCCTAAAGATTGTTTTTTTTGTTTGTTTGTTTTTAATATCTTGAAGCATCTGGAGAGCAGGATCAGCATCATCCATACTTTCTGTACTACGTACAGTGCGTTGTGTGAAGATGTGACAAATGTTTTCCCTAGGGAAGTAATTTATTTAATTTAGCTTTTTTCTTTCTTTTTTTGGGGTTTGTTTTGTAGTAATAAGCAATTCCAAAAGAACTGTGATCGACTTATGGTTGGCTCATAAGATAATAAATGATTGTCAAAAAATATAGGTGTCATATTTGAAGGTGAGTCTCGACATGTTCAAGCAGATACAGGTGTATTTGGAAGCTGACATTGATCCTAGATTGTGACTGATGATAAATGTGAGTGTACAATAAATCATGTATTAACAATGAAACTTCTACTTCTCTTACAAAACATTAACCTGAAACTCGGATGAATAATTCAGCATACTTTTGCTATAAGAGAACTAGGTTGTCTTTTGTTTTTCATTAGTCTTCTGTCAATGAAGTTCTAAGATCCTTACTTCAAAGTAATCCAGTGCCTTGAAAATGCATTATTAGCTCATATATTAGAGAAACAGCTTGATTCTCTCCACAGTCTATTTAGATATACATAAATTGCACTGAAGTATAATCTTTTGGGACGTGTTTGGATAATTGTGAGATTCCCTTTAAGTCTGTTAGTTTTCCTATATAAAACAAAAGGCTGCATTCCTTCTTCATCTCGACAGTCATATATGTATATGTATATCTATATATATGTATATACACATACACACAGGTTTTTATCAAAGAGAAATAACATCTTTTCAAGTTTATTTTAGGGAGCAATCTAAAGAAAGAGAAAATACAGAGATGGTGAGTAACTAGCAAGCAATCATCTCTTTGCTCACATGACCCATTCTATTCCATCATACATGCCTTATACATGTATTTGCACTTCTTTACTATTCTCTTATTTGAAATACTTGCCATAATTAATTTTGTCAATTTTCTCACAGTATATGCTATAAAAAGTAGAAGTAAGTTTCAACACACTGCAGAGACACTCCAGGAAATAGTCTGGAACCTCACTAAGAATATTGTCAGAATTTGAGAGGGATTTGTTCTAGGCGTGACATAAAATGTAAAAATTGAATTTCTTGCACAAACTTAAAATGAAAACATCACATAACCTCTCTGTATTTTGGATCCAACATGTCTCTGTCTATTTGGATAGAAACTATTGGATGCACATTTTTTGGTGAACTGTCAACAGCGAAACATGAAAACAGATGTGTTTTGGCTTTTTTCATTATTAGGGAAATAAAAGCAGCTGTGCTGTGCTTGTGTGTGAGTGGTTCTGAGTAAGGCCTTCACACTCTGGGAATTGGAAAACCTGGCAGTGTAGAACCGAATTTACATCAAGAATATCTTCAAACATTGGGGACGATTCTTGGACATTGCTCAAGACTTCCCTCTGGAGTTACCAGTTCTGTTTTTTGGGCATTCAAGTTTTGTGTGGGAATGTCTGCCAAAGCTAGGTAAAGTTATAAAGGTATTATTTTGCATAAAAACAGTATGAAAGGCTAGTTCAGAAGAGGAATTTGTTAGAATTGGAGACTTCATCATTTAAGATTGTGAATGGAGCTTATCACATTTAGGTGTGACGAACACAAACTGATGGTAGTGCTTCTATATAGTTCTCCCGAGACTATCTGCACTAAGCAAACCAAACATGTCTTTTCTAGACACAACACGCACATTGGAAAAGAAACTCAGCATATTTGGTAAAAGAAAAATAAGCCAAAGTATAAAAACAGAATCATTTATCGACCTGACAGTAACCACATGGTAAGTTGCCTGCATTGAATTGGTGAATTTTGGTGTTGTGTTGTGTTTTGTTTTTCCTATGTAAAAGGGCTATTTTTGGTATGGTTTGAGAAAATTGTCACAGAAGTTGGCTTGTCTCAAGCTTTCTCTTCCCTCTGTAGACATCTGATCTATGTGCTTTGTTTGCTCAAGGGATACTTACATACATGGTTATGAGCATTTACTCATCTTGCCTTTCTGTAGAGCAGAAGTTATCCCTCAGCATAGAGAAGAGACACAAAATGTGAAAATGATGAGATTGGATTTCTCTATATTAAACTGAAATTTGAACTGGTGATTAGGGTAAGAAAGAGATGAAAACAGAGATTGATAAAAGAGAATATACAATATACAAATATACAATATACAAATTTCCTAAGCACTACATGTATTGATGGTTTCATGAGAAATTTTCTCAAGGGGAGGAATAAGATCAAGAATAACATGATTTAAATTGGCTAAACCTAATCAGAGCCTAAATTCAAGAAAGTATATGTATGCTTGAGAACAAATATTCAATACTTTCTTTAGATAACAAGGGGTCAGCACCGTAGCCTTAGTCAGAATTCCAAGTTACAGAAGTATCTACAGGTGTTTCCAATAACAATCAAAATTCTATAGTGTCTTAGTCTTCCTTTTCACAAGTCGCCATTGTGCCAAAATCTCCTAACAATCTATTTTTCTTCCTCTTGCACAGATCTCAAAAGACTCAGATTATGAAGTAGTTTTAAAAGAACAGAGTACATGTAAATATGGGTTCCAAAAAACCTTGATGTAAACTCTGAAACTCCTGCCTATGCAAGCAACTGTAGAGCACTATTCAGTCACTCTTTCCCTCATGAAATATTTTTTGATCCTATAAATTTAACTCATTTTCATAACAGTCAAGAGATCTCTGTCTCCCTCTATCTCTCTATATCTTTCTGTCTCTCTCCTTTTGTCTCTGACTTTCAAATTGTAATATGACTAGTCCAGTTCACATAAGCTTAATAGAGAAATGATAGGAATGGTAGTTCAGATAGGCTGGATGTTTGATTATCGAAATAAAAAGTTACTTTAAAATTAGCACAAATTTGATAAAATACTATTGATTTGTAAAGTCTAAGTTTCAAAAATAACTATGTCCAAGTTGCCCTTCCTGAGTGTTTTTGACTGAGTATACATTGGATGGACCTCCACTCTGTAAGAGCAAAAGGTAATGGCAAATGCCAAGGCGAGAAGCAGATGGGCTCTCCTTCATGTAGGAAGCATCTTGTAGAGTTGTAGATCCTCACACCCTTATCTCCATATTGACACTGTGGGGTCATTCAAGTTGCTTCTCTTGCTCATTCTCTTGTTTTCCTGACTTTCCACATGTCATTTAATCTCCTTTTCTTTGAAACCCATAATGGTAGGCTTGAGCTAAATCTTGTTTAAGCACAGAGAACGAGAATGTGAAGAGAGCAGCAGATCCTAAGCCATGCTCACAACGTCTTTACTCTCATCTACAACATTGAGTCTCTAAATTAAAAACCCTTCAACTTTTCATTTCCTAATCCTAATACGTTGACCTGCATGCTTACCATCAAGTCTTAAGGATCAAGCCATGATCAAGGTCAATTGCTTTACCAAGCTGATGATTTCCTCTGTTCTTGGAATAAGAATTTACTCTACTAGTTATCCCTCAAACCCAATATCTTCACACCCACTTCTTGTCACCTTTGCCTTTGAACTATGTTGTTGAGAAATCTAGCCTTAAAAATAGTCCCATTTTAAACCGCTTTCCCCTGATATTTATTGCCTTGCTTTTCTTCTTTCCTTTCCTGTAAGCATCATGGCAATATTCACTTTCTCTTTCATAATTATCACCACTCTTTCTTCAGCCGGTTGCTTTGTGGCCTCAGATCCCATCCATAACAGCTGTCTTTTTACATTGCTTATTTGAAGTATGTCTCTCTTCTCTGAATTTTTTCCTTAGGTTCATTAAGAGCTTCTTTTAATTCTGCTTTCTGCTAAAATTTTGATGTACCTTAGATATTTTTCTTACAGCATATACTTTATTGTTAGCCAAAGTCTTTTTTTCATATCCCAAATTTCCCTTGCCTTCATGCTCTTTTTCCTACAACATCATCTCACTAATTCATCCATTTCATTTTTGTTGAACTTTTGCTCATCTTTCAAGGTAGCACCTTCCTCACACGGCCTTCACAACTACTCCTTAATATTTCCACCCTCCTAGATAGGCAATATTTATGCCAGTGATTTTGGACCTCACAGTGTCTACTAGTTAGTAGAAGCCAGCCAGGTGGCAAAGATCAGACTAGGGTAATTGTTGTCTCTTCCGGCAAATGTTTCAGTGTCTAAGTAAGGTACATTATTTTGAGAAGCAGTGGGATAAAGCGGGGATGGGGAGGAGGGAAGGAGTAAAACACAGAAACTAGTGAATTAAATAGTGATTTCTGCTTTTAAAATCATGCCCCCAATTATTTTTGTGGTTATTCCCAAATGGAAAAGAAGCAAAAAAAAAAAAAATTTCTAAACATACTGTTTCTGAGTATATTGTATTGTCAAAGAATCCTCAAGTCAACCTTACAAAAGATTTATCAGTATTCAAGCTCTAAGTCTGACCACTCAAAGAAGAAGAAATGTGGGTGCCAAAACCAGTGACTCTCAAACATGCCTCCAGGAAATGACAGAGGATAATAGACCAGAAACTTCCTAGGTTTCTTGGGGAACAGCCAGGCCTCCTAAGAGACCAGAATGAGGAGCAGTCGGACTGGCTATATAAGGAACTTATTCTAAGTCAGGGAATATAGTTTTTACCCAAGAGCCCTTGATCATCACTATGGACAGATGACTGCTGTTTCCCATGTTTTCCTGTTTAAAATCAGAGACTTTCTGAATAAGATCCTCGTCATATTCTGCCTTTTTAAATTTGATATGGAGAGCAGGGAGCACATAACTTGTCTTTTATAAGTTGTCAGATATTAAATGGGACTTGGAGAAGCCTTGAATGTGCTCTCTATATGGAAAAGTGTCACAGATGTCAGAGTAGGTGAAAGGGTGGACTGTGAAAGAGGCCCAGTATGTTTTCTTCACCCGTGGTCAGGGGGTTTTAACTCTTCTAAGGTCATTCAAAATAAAGAGTACATTTTCTAGCTTCTCTTATAAGTTGCTGTGATTCTCTTTAGAGAATAAAGAATGTGTAATTTCTGTATTTTCCCCTACAGGGATAGTCTCCCCTTACTCCCTGTTCATTTTCAGTTATAGAAAGGAGGGGGTTGGGTCATCACTTAAACATTAAAGGGAAGCCACATATCATGAGACTATAATAATGGAATAAGAGGAACCTTTGTCCTTAATGTTTATTGAGTTACTGTGCAAAAGAGTAACTTTTTTGGGCCTCTCTCTATCTCAGAACAAAACTGATAGGATAGCTAATGTAAATGAAATGAAGAAAATTTTACAAAAATTTGTCTAGATAATCTAATTAATGCAATTTATTATTCAAACTTGTGTTCATTTGATGAGATTTTTCATTCTCATTTTTCCAAAGGTTTCTAGAAATGCCAAAGTCCTACATTCATAAATAGTTTTCCCTTTAATCATTCTCTTTTTGCTTGTCAGGGAAGTGAGATGTGGAAGTGGGACACAACTCAGAGGCAGATGACAATGATGACCAGTTTCCATTATTTTCCCTTTGGGTATGTATTTATTATGCCTGGTTTTACCTGAGATAGTACATACTTACATCATGGTGTATTTTGATTAATATTAATATTTAATATTCAAAATGACCAAGAGATTAATTTCAAATGAGTCAAAAAATAATGAAAAGTGTTTCACTTGAGAAATCCCGAGGGGAAAAGCACAGGTATGAAAGAAGTGAAGCACTGAAGGCCAGGGATTTCCTTGACTACAGAAATTTAGAAAAGACTGAAGGCCGTTCCATTTGAGCCTGGTAGCCAGAAAAAAAAATACTTCTCTTCTTCTCATCTGCATCCTCTTTCTCTGACTAGGGAGATTATTTGTATTATCTGGGTGAGCACTAAATGCCTTCATATATATCCTTAGAAAAACGAGGAGGAAGGAAGACTTGACACTCAAAGAAGATGATGTAAAGACAGGCAGAGACTGGAGGGATGTAGCCACAAGTAAAAGAATGTCAAGAAATGCTGGTAGCCACCAGAAGTTAGAAGAAATGAAGAATCAAGGAATGGAGTCTCCTCAGAATCTCTGGAAGAAGCATGCTCCTTCCCACACACTAACTTTGAACTTCTGACCTCTAGAACTACAAGAGAATATATTTCTGTTTTAAGCCACCAAGTTTGTGGTAATTTTTCATAACAACCACAGAAAATTAATACAATGAATAATTTGTTACTATATAATATAGATCGAATTGTGTTTTACATAGTGTATGGCCCAGGGTAACTGATTCATCTCATTCATTTATTTCTTTATTCACCCAGTAACTCCAGTTCTTTTCTGGTGATAGTCTCTTTCTCTCTCTCTCTCTCTCTGTCTCTGTCTCTCTCTCTCTCTCTCTCTCTCTCTCTCTCTCTCTCTCTCTCTCTCTCTCTCTCTCTCTGTGTACGTGCATATGTGCATGTTTATGTTTGTCGTGCTCACTTTGATTTTTCAGTACTTAAAAAAACAATGCGATGCTCTGGTGACCTTTTCTACACACCTTATTCTTTCCTGCTCTTCATGATTTCAACCTTTCCAGTTTGTGTCAAAAAAAAAAAGAAAAGAAAAAGAAAAAACAAAAAGCTATGAGTAATTTAATTGCTTGAAATAGTTTCATCCATTAGCACTGTTCTTTGCTGATACATGCAAGCACAATTATTACTCCACCTGGCCTGGCAGTATGACAGACATTTGATGGATGAAAGTTTTTACAATGTATTTCATTCTTCTAAGCATTGCACAAGCCTTTATTAGGGTCATACTCATGATAAATGGACCATATGTTTTAACGACGTAAACAGCTGCTATTTAAAAATCAGCAAGCTGGCCTACAAACAAGGGCAATCAAAGCTTCTCTATCATTAACCTGTGTTTTATTGGGGGAGATGTCTTGGAGAGACATGCATAACACTTGACAAAATATCTGACAAATTAAAATGAAATTATTTGACAAATCAGTGTTTTTATCCTTTCCCATAAGTGATATTCAATCACAGTGATTCTGAGGTATAGCCCAGAGAAAAGAGGTGCTGGCAAATGCTGCTTTCTGAAGAAGAAACACATAGCAGTGAAAAATTTACGTTATAAAGCAGGCAACCAGCCCACTCCTTTGACTCTGTGGCTTAAGAGCAGACAAAAAGAGGGAAAAAAAGTAAAACTGAAGGAAGGGAGTCTGGTAGTCAGACATGTGTTTTGTTTTGTAAGGAAAGGTATGGGTAAGAATGAAGGCAGAAGGTAAGAAGGCAGGAAGAGAGAGGAAGAAGCAGCATTTTATTTAGTTAGTTTTTAATTTTAGTTGTTACTCCATGGCTCTAGAACACAGACACAAATCCCAGTGCTTGGAATGTGTATAGACTGCGCTTGGCTGGAGGTGACAGACCTAACTGTTACTCCACCAGGGCACAGCTGGAAATAAACCTTCAATGAAGGTGGACAGAAGAGCTCTATCCCAGTCCCTGTGAGGTTTCTAGGAAGAGTTTTCTGAATGAAGTGGCCACACAGAAATGTGTAATGGCCAATATCAGGTGAGTGGAGTGGTCAGGGTGAGATAGGGCTTTTTGTTCCCTCTTGAACAATCATAGGTCCTTTGTGCATGCCAAGTTGACAACGTTGTATCTGGCCAAGCCGAATAGACTCAAACACAGGTTCATTGGTATCTATGTCAGTCAGAAACAGACACCAGCGGAAGTCACAAGGATGGAACTCAGCCAAGCATAGCTCACTGGCTCTTAGTTAAAAAAAACCCACAAAGATGTATAGAATGGTGACTAAAGACGTGGGTTATTGAACAGAATTTTTGGGTACAAATCCTGGTTTTGTCATTTACAATATAGTAATTTGCACAAATAACATTGCCTCTCTCTGCCTCAGTTTCTTCACCTTTAAAACCAAGGTTATCGAAGTATTTATCTTACAGATTTGTGGAAAGAATTAAGGTAAACAATGTGCATAGTCAATTTATAGCAATGTTGGGATTATAATAATCTTTCCTTAAATATAATTGAGTTACCTAAGAACCAGCATGAGGCCAGGAAGTCCCCTTTGCAAATTATTTAGAGGTTATATAAATTCCTTCCCTATCTCCTGTTAAGAAAATCATGGAATTGAGGAGACACATACAAAAGATGGAATAATTATACCAAGCAAATCTAAAGAGACTATTTAAACTCTTGGTTTTAAGTTTTTTTAAATAAATACAATTCATATAATTTCTTTTTCATTTTTCCTTTCTACTAGCTAGTGAAGGTGACGGTAGGCTCATGAATACAGATAGGTGAGTTAATAGCTTGAAAAAAGAGGCTTTATTTTCCTTGCCTTTGTAAACTGTTTTGTGGGTATATGCCCGGTCCTGGACTGCAAGTAAATAATTGTACCTCATCTAGTACTAATGATTTGTGACAAAACCCCAATTGGGTAAAGTTATGTCTAGAGGAAGGGAGAAACGCTAGGATCAGGCAAGAATTCCCTGAGAAAATGGCATTGGAGTTTGACTTGAAGTTGAGAAGAAGCCAGGCTCACTTCTGCTTTGAAGAAGTACTTTTGAGATAGATGGAACGGCAAAGTGAAGTTCAGCAACCAGGATGAATTGCTATTGTTTTGGGAACAGAGGAAAAGACAATGTGACCAGAATGAAGATAAAGGTATCTGCCATGAAAAGATTTAAAGGTTATGGTAGGAAGCTTGGGTTTTATTTATTTTTCAAATGAAAAAACACTGGATGTTTTTAATCAAGGGGTAAGGTGAAATGGTGTATATTTTTATAAAATCATTTCTTTGCACAGAGAATGATCTTTAAGGGTATACAAATGGAAGAGAAATAGACTATGAGGTCATCTAGACATGTGAATGTGGTAGTTTGGACTAGAGCAATGCCAGTGTAGATAGAACAAAGTAGGTGTATTGGTGCAGAATCTATCTCAGAAGTAGAACCTACAGTTTCTGCTGCTGATTTTTATGTGAGGTGGAGAAAATAAAGATAATGTCTTGATTTCAGGCCCTATTCTGGATGAATAAAAGCAAATACCCCTTACTGAGGTAAGAAAGAATGATTTGGATTTGTGACCAAGGTTGTGATTTCAGTTCAAGCTTTCAAAATATTTTTATTGTTGTGGCAGCTATTGAATTCTTTTCTTACCCTGGTATAATTCATTCTTTCTAAAAAATATGATCCTGAGTATATAATTTCCTTATTTAAAATTCCTCAATGATCAGCCATTGCCTTTTGCAGGAAAGCTGAATTTTAGAATATGGCATGCAAGACATTTCACGATGCTCTTCTATCTTTTGAGTCCTGTATTTCATCATTTTTCTCCTTGCACTCTATCTCTGATCACAGGGATGTACCTGCAGTTACCAGAAAATATATTTTTCCCAAATTTATGTATAACTTCTGGTAGACTACCTGGCAGCAAATAGTCATTCAACACAAGCTTACTGAATGTAAGAATGTAAATTTAAGAGGACGGTCAGAGTTTACAGTGTGGGCAAATGAAATAGCAGACTGCGTCGAGATGAGAAATTCAAATGAAAAAGGAGCTATGTCAAAAAAATTCAGAATAAGGAAAGAAGATATGAAATTTTAGGGATGTACTATCCAGTGATTCATATTCAAACTCAGTGCTATACAATAGAAATACAATGTGAGCCAATTAGCTCATCTAAACATACGTGTGTGTGTCTGTGTGTGTGTATACACATATACATAAAATGAAAAGAAACAGGTAAGACTAACTTTATAATCTCCATTTAAACCAATAAATCTACCATTTTTATTTTAATATATTTATGATATTAAAATGAGATATTTTGCATTCTTTGTTCATATTAGTTACTTGGAATCCAGTATACATTTCACATTCTTCCAGCACATCACAATGAGAGCAGTCACATTTCAAGGACTCAGTAGTCACTTATTGTCAGGGACTTTACAGACCTAAGATCTACAGGCAGGAAGTGTGTTGGCGGAGGCTGGTATAACACTACAACACTGGAGCACACAAGCACTCATCTACAAGTTGCAGACTGTGGGATTTAGCCTCACTATAGTTCACTACCTGTGTTTCATACTTAAGATGAAAGAAGTGATGAAAGTAAAAGTTAGAAAGAAGCTACTGCTGTAACAACCATGATGCAGACTTGGCAAGTCTCAAACGTAAAAGTTGTATCACTGCGTATAAGAAAACAAAAGGTAGTTACTTCAGAAAGGTTATCAAAGTGCTTATGTACTTTGGTCTTGCCAAAGACTGAAGGTGTTTTCTGTGTGTTTGTTTATTTTTCATGGCCTTGGTGGAAAAAAATGACCATTTAGAGTTTCTTATACTTTATTGTACATTTAGTAACTTTTTTAATTTGTTGTAACTCAAAATCTAAAGTAGTGGTTTCCATTTTTGTCACCTTGAATTATGAGCAAGTTAAAATCTGTAAAATAGTACTGGGTGACAGCAATCACAAAGCAGGGGTTGGTGACAGTCAAATCAACTGACAAATACGCTGTGATAGCTCAGAGAGAGCACAAAGCAGAACCCTGGCACCTTTTGGAGATAAGGACACTAATTTTAGAGAGGTGGGGCACTATTCATTTGCATCCTCCAGTACTTCTGAAGAAGCAGGAACAACAATGTGTCAGAATTGATAAAAAGATGCCCAGAAATAGGCAGCTTGGTCTCTGTCCACACAGAAGACACATCTATGGCTAAAGACATATTAGACTTTCTGGGAAAAAACTCCAGTCATCATCTTTATCAAAAATCTTTCATCATTAGATCCCATTTTAGTAAATAACATACTGGAGATTCATTTTCTCTTGGAGTGCTTTAACTCTTGTAAGAGTAGTTTATAAACTCTTACAAGTAGGAAAAAAAGAAATGCAAATGATTATAACAAAAATCATCAAATTCATATTAAACTGATTGTCTACATGAACATTGTTCTATTTTTTCACCATATATGTGAACTTCTCATTTAATATATTAAAATCCACCAGCAAAAATTCTTCTTTGCGATAGTCTGTCCTTAATCTGTCCCTCTTGAGTATATTACTTAATTATTCTAAAGTATGAAACTTTTACACTATTGCTTAACTTTCTTGATTTTTGATGTTTAATAATGAATTTCTCTGTTATATCTTTCAGTAAAGAAGTTACATTTTCTTTACTCATTTTGATTCAGTTCTTTTCTGCTCAACTTTGTATATCTTTTAAAACATTGCTCTATAGTGAGTTTTTATCACAGGCACCAAAAGATTGATTCGTATGGGACACAGATATTTGACTACAGAGCAGGGTTTTGAAATACGTTATATGAAGACTCAGATCTTATGACCCACACTTGGTTCAAGCTCAACCCTCTGCAGGTGGGGGAAATGGGGCAGGGTTTGGAGGAACAAGTTGGGCTATGATTTGTTGATAATGGGGGCCAGGTAATGGGTCTGTGAGTGAAATAAATCTACAGCTTTTGCACACAATAAAACAAACTTTTGAACGTCACAAAACACAACTGATTATTTACTGCAGGAAAAGAAAGTACTTGTCATGTATTCATTTCAGATTAATGTTTTAAATCAACCTTTAACAAGAACACACAGTTGTTCATTGAACTAGTACTGTAATTCTACATGAAAAATCTTACGATAATTTGCACTTCATTTTCTTCTTGAGCAAATTCTTGTTTTCCAATTGATCTTAAATTGGGGCCTCTCCCTCATAAATTTTAAATAGGTCTAATTCGAGAAAGTTCGCAAAAAATCTTTACATTTATGATGGTGGTTCTCTATGGCACTGATCACAACAGATAGCTTCACTTAGCTCACTAAAAAACTGTCTCAGAAGGAAGAGCTCGGTCAAACATTCAAACTTCTCCAGCCCCAGTCCAGCTTCAGGAAAGAGAACTTTCTCTTTAAGAAGACTCTTTTAAAGTCTGCTGCCATCACTTTGAACCTACAAATTTACTATAACTCACCTGGCTAATGATCTTATACAACCATTTACACTTACTTTACTTAGAGAATAATTTCTCGTGCTTCTTCTAAGTTATTTTCTAGAAATATCTTCCATAGAACCAGGAAAAAATAATTTTCAAAGCCAGCTCATAATAAGGGTAATTTACACTTGCCAAGTTTTAATTTTAATTAAAGAAAAAAAAAATTATTTCATTGAAAAGGTTTGTTGTGTTGGATTTGTTTTTATAAAGACAAACTATAAAGGGAATCTCTAAGGGATTAAATCCTCTACTAAGTACATTTAAAATAGTTAACCGCATTTGGTTACTCAGTATCACAAAAAGAGTAAAAATAAAAAATATGGTAAGATTCTTAAAAAAGGGATGACAAAGAAAAAAAATTAAAATCAACTGATCGTATTTAAGTCAGCTGCAGGTGGAATATATTTTAATAATGTCTTTTTTAAAAGATGGGAGCTATTAATTAGACCTATAGTAAAAATAATAGTCAGAGACTGATGTTCAAAGTTTATGACACCTATAATCTTAACGTGATCTGATATGTTTTACTGTCAAGTTGTTAAAAAAAAAGACTCAATTTCAATCTCCATTTATAGGACAGTCAGTGGTCTATAGTAATCTGTAAGAAGGAGAAAGAAAAAGGAGACAGATTACTATGTCATTCTTCCAAGTTATGGAACCAAGGGCCCTGCAAATCCTAAGAAAGAGGTAGACTCATACAAGGTCACTTGGATTAGGCATGCAAACTAATGGCCTTCCTCATTGTTCCTTGGGGTCCTGTGATTGGGCTGGAAGCCAATACACTTCAGCCAACGAAGTCTCTCAATTAGGTACAGTCCCAATGCCAAGTTTCTCAGCAAGAGCATGTGAAAGGTCTCCCTTTGACTTTTGATCAAATCCATTTAAAATCTTTGCCATGAGACCCTAGAAATCACCATTTAGAAATATGTCTGGAATGTCTTATACCTGGGAACTAACATTAGGTACTTGTTCTTACTACAGAGATTATGACTGATGGACTCCCAACCCTCTCAAGCAAATGGTTTCAAAACAAAACATAACTGTGGGCCATAGTGGAAACAGGAAATCCATTTACTTTACATGTGCCAGCAGTGCTAGATTATAATTTTTTTCAGGCAGGATCTCATCTAATACCTCTGTGCTGGTGCAGAACTCAGCACATGTCTGCTTAATGAATGTTTTTTGATTAGACGGATAAATTGAACAGCAGATTTGCTTACAGAGTATACAAAATATGTATCAAACTAATTGGTGTTTTGCTGTTTGGAAGAAACTTTCCCACCCTATTTTCCCAGTAACCCATGGTGAGACTTGAAATGTTTGTCCTTTTAGGACAGAATAGTGCTTTTTACACTGGGAAATCTAGTCCAATGGCAAGGAGCCGGCTTTGTGGGGGTTGTCTAATCCCTCCCACTCTGGAAGGCTTGTTTGTGCAGGGAAGTGAGGTCTCCTGTCTTGGCTATGATCACAGAACTGTAGAGAAGGGCTTTCATTTCATTCTTTATTTTCTTTTCAAATATAAGAAAAATAAAATTTGACCAATATGCAGTACTGGATATTTTGCTTTCAGATTTTATTTGTCTTTTCTATTGCAATTTGTCTTTTCTGTTGAATAAAGCAAGGATTCACAATCCAAAAACAGGATTCACACTTACTCCCTTTGAAAGGGCTGCTCCCATGATTTCAACTCACCTGAAGTGAAAATAGTAAATAGAGACTGAATCCAAAAGCAAGAGAGTTAGGAGAGACTGGCAAATTTGTGGCCAGTACACAGGATCATCTCCTGTTTGCTACGCTCCCCCATGTGGAGCAAAATAGATCTTCAGAGAAAGAAATTGAAATTGTTTTCCTTAAGAGAAATGTAGGAATTTATGACATATCGAATACACAATTTAATCACAAAGGCTCTGAGAGGGCAACCTACGAAATTATGCTTTTCTATATTCAGATAATAATTGCAAACTCAAACGGGGCCAAAGATGAAAGATGTGCTTGAGACAGTAGCAAAATGGTGAAATTATGCCTGTTTCAAAGTTTTTCAAAGCGCACGCGCATGCGAGCACACACACACACACACACACACACACACACACTCACATAGGCTCTCGCAGACCTTGACCTAAACATATCAGTGGCTATATGTAGTCCTCTGGTCATTATTTTTAACCTATGAATTCTACTCTAGTATAAATCGACTCTAGTGTTTAATTTTTTCCAGCATAGGACATTATTTTTCCAAATGAGAGGCAAGTCTGTTTTCTGTCATGTGAAATTTTGAAAGGTGTGTTTTCAAAAGAATTAAAGATTCAGCCCTGTGGGGGCTGTCTCCTTCTAATCTCTTCCTAATTCAACAAAAACTCAATTCACTACTAGCATGACCCAGTAATATTTTCAATTTAACTCTTCTTTGGTACTCTCTTTGAGCTCCCCCTAGAGGTGAGAGTCTGCCACCATTAGGCCCACTGCTGCTAATTTTTCTTCTAAGATGGGATATACATACACTGAATAGTATTGACACAGGGCTATTGTTATGAAATTAACCATCAGAAGGAAAATAAAATCAATATTTAAATGTATTTCTTCCTCATGTATTTCATACTAAATATTTAGGGCACATGCAAAGAATTATAGGTGCTTTGGGAAAATAGAAAAATACCAATACAAAATTCCTTTCTTTGGGGAAATAAGAAAGCAAAATTCTTGCTAACTTTCTGACACTTTCAAATTGTCTTTCACCAATTTTTTCTCTATATACTGCTTAAGTAAAATATTCTTCAGAATTTTCTTCAAACCTTCTCACTTTACATTCCTTCGTTCATGTACTCCCATTCATTCTGTATTCACTCACCACCTATTTTTGGAATAGTTCTACCATAGTATCTCTAGACTGGACTTTTTTTGAGCAATAGATTCATGTTTTAATTTTTTCTGATGGAAATTTTCATTATGTGTTTTCAAAGTCCCTTCGAACCAAACATACTCAAATAATAATTCAAGACATTAAATATTTAATGTCACTAGTTATTAGGTTCCCCCAAAGATTTGGGGAATTTGGGGGTTTGGCTCTGGAGCATGGAAAGCAGTGATTCAGAGAAATGCGTCAAATATCCAAAAAGAGTTTCTTTTTGGAATTAACACTAGTGAATGTAGATCACCTTGGGCTGAGGCTACCTGGTAAAGTCCCAAGGGAGGGAATTGGGCAGGGCATTGAACACGATTTTGTGTGTGGGCTAAAGTATTAACAAAGTCAGGAACACATCTATCACCATTTCTTTTTCTTTCAGTGGAGAACTTTCCTGCTGTCCAAATACTTTCAAATTTTGTTTTGAGCTCTAATACTACCACTATTACTGCTACTGCTATTATAGGAGAGATAAAGAGAGAGAGAGAGGCAGAAAGAAAGAAAGAGAGAGAAACAGAGACAGCGAGAGAGACACATAGAGACAGAGAGAGAGAGAAGAGAGTGAGAGAAAGAGAGAGAGAGGAAAGGGGAGAGAGAAAGAGAGAGACAGAGAAAGAGAGAGACACAGTGAGATAGAGAGAGAGAGAGAGAGACAGAAAGAGAGAGAGACAGAGAGAGTGAGAGAGACAGAAAGAGAGGGGGGAGAGAGTGACAGAAAGAGAGACAGAGAGAGAGAGAGAGACACACACAGAGAGAAAGAGAGTGAGAGAGAGACAGAAAGAGAGAGAGGGAGGGAGGAGCGAGAGAAAGAGAGGGAGACAGAGAGAGAGAAACAGAGAGACAGAGACAGAGAGAGAATGAGAGAGAGAGACAGAGAGAGAGAACTTGCCTCAATCTCTTTTGCTCCATCTACTGTTTTGCCCTTGGAGGGATTATTGATTGAAGACCAGATAAGGAAAGGACTCAGGCACATTCTGCTCACAAATAAATATACATGCTTTCTTAAATATTTTTGAATTCCTCTATCCTTGAAAACCAATAAAGACAAATCTGAAGCCCAGCTGAGAATACCAGGCATTTAAAAAACTTATTCTCCATCCACTTGCAAATGTGTATCTGTCCTTCTGAGCCTGGTTCCAGCCAAGGAGATAAACTCACTTTCCCTAAGCTTCCTCAGCCTCCCTGGTTCGTCGTGGTTCATCCTCCCGGTTCCCTCCTGTGCAGCAGTACTTGGAGCTTAAGTATCTCTCAATCCACATTGGATTTCCATACAGTGCCATCAGAAAAGCTCTTTCAATGCTTACTTCAAAATGAAATAAATGTCTTTTTCTTTTTATTTTATGCAAGATTGCCATTTAGAAGGAACATGGAGTTTTCTGCTCCCTGAATAATCACAGTAGCTGCTTATATTGAATTGCAGATAATTAAGAACATGTTTGTTTTTTTTTTTTTAAATATACAACTGGATATACCAGAAATATTTTAGCTGTGTGGAATGTTTTCATGAGAAAGAAGTATCCTTTTTAATGTGATAGCCTCAGGGGTGAAAGAAATTATACTGTGACAGATTACATAAAAGGCACTACAGTTGTGAAAATTCAGTCAAATAACAATAGGCTCCATTGAAGAGTTCTAATGTCCTAGGGTTCTATGCTCCCTCATTGACAATTACAAGATTTTTTAAAGTTTTATTTATTTGTAGACTTTGAGTATAAAACTGTCCATTTACAAGGCATGTAAATACCTTTAAATATTTATCAACCGGTGTCATGAAAGAAATCTTTTTATTATTGCGCCTATGGAGTTAATTGATCAGTATCCTGACCTGTTTGACATAATACAGGCTTTGTGCTTAATGGAAAAGTTATTTGGTGAGTCTGTTTAATGAAGGACTGCGTGTTTTCTTTTGTAATTCCAAAAGTCACAAAAAATTTAACCCAGATGAATGGGTAAATAAGCACTTGATGAAAAAAAGGAAGTTTTCAGATTTTCACAGTTTATAAGCCATTGCTTGCATTGGGAAGTAGTGACAACTTTATTCTGCCTTTAAAGGTAATACTTTCGTTTTGATGGAGTAGTCATTTGGCCTTCAGGAATGCATTCTACAGAGATACAGACAGTTCCTGCTACCCTGGAACTTCAACAGCATGAAGAACATGCACAGACAAGAGACTTGAATGATGTGTTTCAGAGTTCAGCACAATTTGCGAGGTTATAAAATAGTCATCTCCACCTTCCTACCTTCACCAATCACTCATTTCCCATATTTTTTTAGAGAAAACAACATCTCTCTAAGCCTTTTTCCTCCTCTAAAATAAAATTATCTAAGAACACTAGGAATTTAGCACAAAGAAAATAAGTGTGAGGACTTACCCTGATTTTAAAACCAGACAGAGAACTATGTACCTAGTTTGACACCTTCTGTCATCACTCCTCCTTGGTACCTAATGTCGATGCTCAGGATTTAGCCTGCATTGAGTGGTGGACAGTGCTCTGTATTGCTCCTGACTTATTTGTATTGATATATTCACCTGCCAGGCCATAAAGATACCCTGCATTATATGCCAGTATTATAGCTCTTTTTGATTCATTTTGCCATGCTTAACTTCTGTTCCTGAAAGTGCTTAAGTAGGGGAAAGAGTATTCTATGTAGAACAATCGTATAAAGACCAGAGGCAGGAGAGATAGAGAAAAAAACTGGAAAGCATCTGTTTTAAAAAGCAGTTTGTTCAATATGGAAATTCTATATGATCCTGCCACCCAATTTCTGGGTATTTACCCCCAAAATACAAAGACACTAATTCTCAACTGTTTATGCGCCCCCATGTTTATTGTGGCCCTATTCACAATAACTAAGAACCAGAAACTACCTAAGTACCCAACATCAAATGAATGGATAAAGATATGGTGCACATGTAAAATGGAATACTGCACAGCCCTTAGTAGAGATTAAATCCTGTCTTTTGCATCAACATGGATGGAATTAGAAGGAATTTTTCTAAGTGAAATAAACCAAAAGAAGAAACATAGATACCCAATGATCTCACTCATAGGTGGAATGTGAATATAAAATAACAAAGAAACAACTTGGTGATTTGGTGGAGGGCAAGGTGTGTTGATACGTATCTTAGAAGTAAGGAAACAGCACATAGAGATAACCTGAGTTTGTTTTAATGTGTAAAATCAAAGTTCCTACAATTGAAAAATGTCTTTTAACAACAGCACTGAACTACGGGGTTCTGTCCTTCACTTTTAAGATTTTGAGTTTGATTTTCTGTGATTTGAACAGTGTAAACTTTTTGTATTCATTCCACTCAGTGTTGCTCTGAGCTTCTTAGTTCTATTGTTTAGTATCCACTATTAATTTTGGAAAATTATCAGCCCTTATTGCTTCAAATATTATTTCTGGATTTTCTCTTCTAGTATTAAAATGCTTAATGTGATACACATTTTGAAACTATCACACTCTTCTTTGATGCTCTCGCATTTTTTAAGATTCCTTCCTCTTTGCATTTCAGTTTGAAAAGTTATTCTCTCAACTTACCTTTAGTCTCACTGATACTTTCTGCAGCCATATTCAGTATATCAACTAGTCCTCAAAAGACATTCTTTGCTTCTAGTACAATACTTTCAGTTTTTTGAATTTCCCTTTTATTTCTCTTTTAGAGTTCCATTTCTCTGATTACATTATCAAGTTATTCTTGTATGCTATCGACTTTGTCCAAGGATGTTTTATAACATTTTGACCATAATTGTTGCAAGTTCTCTGTAGGATAATCCCAAAATTTGTGCTACGTCTAGACCTGGTTCTGATGAATCCTTTGTC
The DNA here is from genome assembly GCA_004363575.1 of Solenodon paradoxus. Lineage (NCBI taxonomy): Eukaryota > Metazoa > Chordata > Mammalia > Eulipotyphla > Solenodontidae > Solenodon > Solenodon paradoxus. Next base: position 1,201,287 of record RJWH01000020.1, read on the forward strand.
TCTTCAAACTGTTTTTTCTTGCCCTCTAAGATGCCTTGTAAATTTTTTTTTGAAAGCTGTGATATGTTGCATAATAAGAATTGAAGTAAATAGTCTTAGTATGAGGTCTTCTCTACTGGGAGTTGGGTTGAATCATATTTAATGTTTTCTGTAACTGTAGATTCCAGGGATACTGATTCTTCCAATATCCTTGGTCAGATCTGTTTTGTTAAAGTTGGACTTACCTAAGAACTCCTCATAATTAGAGTTTTGCACATCTTGCAACTCTGTAACCTGAAATCCTCTGCTATTATGGGCGGCTTATTTGTTTGGTGGAGCAGAAAAAGCATTCTATAATCTATGCATAAATCTCAGTCTCTCAGTGGGTCTAAATCCCTAGGGTGTGACTTTCACAGTTGTTACCTTTTTCCTATCTGTATGTAAGACAGAAAGACACAAAGAAGCAGAAGTCAGAGGAAATGTAGTTTCAACAAGCTGGATAAGACTCTGATAAAATTGTCTCTGGAAGTAGATTTCCATTGTGGAGAACACTGAGTTTTGCCCACATTTCAAAAGGATAATCCTCTGCCCAGCCCGACCCCCATAGTCCCCACAGAGCCAGAGAGGGATTTTGTTTATCTTGCACAGAAAGAATCTGGTAGGATTTCTGGAAGTAGAATCTGTGAGAATGAGGATGGTTTTCCTAAGACTACATCCAGTTTAGTTTTTTGGTTTTTTTTTTTCTTTTTTGTAAGGACAGGTGGGACATCTTACAATCTTTGAACATATCAGAGCTAAGAGCAGAAGTCCTCTCCTGCTCTTCATTTCTCACAAACAATAAATCAAACGCACCTGGTTTTACCTTCCAACTATCTCTTAAATTCATACTTTTTTTCATCTCCACTGCTTTCTTCCAGGCTTCTTTTATCTCCAACTTAGATCATTTCAGAATTTTTAAAAATGACCCCGGTGTCCTTAAATCTCCTCAGATTCTGGTGAGCACAGATCCTCAAATTCTGGGGACCGTCTCAGCTTAAGCTGGGACTTTCTGAGTAGAGTGACCTAGATGTTCTATTTTCAGTATTAAAGTGTACCAGTTGAGCCAGAAATGGTCATCATACCTTGAAGCAATTTGTCTTGAATCTACCTCTGTCCTCAAATGATCTTTCTAAAATTTAAATATGATCATGTCTCTCTCCTGTATACTTTTTTTTAGAAGTTCTTTTCTCAATACATATGGTAAAATCTGAATGCTTTCTTATGCAAAGGAATCTAAGTTCCCGGATCACCTTCTTCCTTTCCTCTTGATGAGGTTTTTTGTTTGTTTGTGTGTTTTTAATATCATGCCTTTCTCAACCCGTCGCATTTGAAGATCTAGTGATATAGAGCTACTTGGTATCCCTTGAACATGGCGAGTGTCTTAAACACTACTATGCTTGCTCTGAAACCATTCAAGATTCTTTTTGCTGCCAGTCCTTCCCGTGTCTCCCCCAATTCAGTTATTATGAATCATGGTTAATCATTAATGATTTATAGTTACATATTATTATAACTATTGTTCCCAAGTTCTGTGACACACAAATACAACACTGAAAACACTATATTATGAAACTCTCAAGAACAGAAACAGGTACTAATCATTTAACTCTCATTGTCCAACAGAACAGGTGCTAAGTAATTTAGTTAATACTCAGTGATCACTCTATTAAGTTGGTTTAGGAGACAGGAAAGCAATAAGACTTTTAGTTAGTAACAATAGTGTATTCAAGGTAATGTCTTGAATTTATACAGAATAAGGGCCTTTATAATTTCCCTCAGGAGAATTTACAATGCTAACTTTCTATAATTCTAAAACTTCAAAGGATTAGTAATGGAAAGAGCAAGACACTTCAGTAATTTAGAAGAAGCATCAAAGAATAATGGGAATGAAACAACAAAACAAAACAAAATCCTACTTTTGGACCTGTTCTGATTTAGAATTCTGTAATTCCTTGGAGTCTGTTGGCTTCTCTATTTTCTTCCCAAAGCCAGGCCGCTTTTGTAATCCCTGCCCTTACTCCCCACAAGCAGTCACTTGCTGGCTGTCACGTTGGGTCTAGAGTTGCAACATAGCAGTATGGTCATACTTTGGGAATATGACCAGAGGAAGTGGCTTATGCGGGAACATGGAATTCTGTGGTCCCTGGGACCTGGGGTGTGCTCTGGAAGGGAAAGTGAAAGTTTATCTCTTGACCCTGTAGGCATCAGGTCCCCTGATGGGAGAAGGGTACATGAAAGAGAGCTCAGTGAACTTCTCTAGTCATCAATGCTCAGAGCTGTGACTCCTTCCCTCAAGGTTCAAGGGTGGTTTGAAGTGACAACTACATAGGAAATGAAGCATAAGGTCCCCTATGACGAGTGTAAAGGCAAAATGCTAGGGGTGAAGGTAAACATGAATTAAGAGTGAATGTTAGTTAGACTGTTAGAGTATGATCTCATTTTTTCTATCTCTGCTTTTTCTGGCTCCTGAAGCCTTGAGTATATTGGTTTGCTTCTCTGAGGGACAAGCTCAGTCCCCTTTCTTAAATATTTTCCCTGCCTGTAACAGATTTTTTGAATAAAGGATTTCTAGGCTTAAGTCCTTCTTCTTCCATTAGTGCTTTATGTAGATTTAGTATGGGGGGGGCAAGAATTCATTTCTCATAAATCTGAGATCATTATGGATGGTTGTTTAATGAGAGTGGGAGGGTTGGTATTTAAAATACAAAGATAGGAGATATCCAAGGATAATAGGGTAGATATCAGAATTTCCCATGAAAACTTCGTGCTGTGGTATATCGATTCTGTTTTCATCAACAATCTTTGAGTTGTTAGAGATTTTATGGGCTTTATCTACTAGAAATCTAGAGAAAGAAGTTATCTCAGCTATAGCTTATATCTCAAAAAATTTATCAATTATCTGTTTTCTTCTACCTATCACAGGTAGAGTTCTCCAGATACAGGTGTTGACATGAAGCTTATAGTGACAGCTGCTCATTATTAATTAACTCCTGTGAAGAAAAAGTCAGAGAGAGAAATGAACCTTGATAAAAGACCTGCAAAACCTTGACCAACCCATTGAAGTACTCTGTATTAAGCATTGGCTATGAGGATTTTTCCAACATGAGTCCAAATGGCCTGGTTTTATATTTGAACTTGCTGTGACTACTAATGTGGTTTGAGCAGGAAGGATATGAACTCAGATGAGGCAACTTCTCATTGTAGAGATGGACTCTGAAGGAGCTGATGGCTGGAAGCTATCTGAAGACCTTACTCCCTGCAGCCAGACAAACTGTCAATTCTTGACAAGAAACATAAGCAGCACATCTCTGTTTCACCATCTGTGACTCTGCTTTCTTTGCTGTGTGTTGGCTTCTTTCTGAAGCTTTTCTAGTTATGGGTAAAGTGTTCACTAAAAGCTTCATACTAGGTTGGCAACTCCAGATTAAATGTCCTTTTGAAAGAAGTTCTAGTTAATGTTTTGCAACTGAATATTATCAGTTTGGCTTGAGCTAACTTCTAGAGTCAGGGTGAAAGGGTAAAAGTGCAAGAGAGGAGAAGATCCCCACTGAGAAGTGGGAAGTACTCAACCCCCCAAACAAATAACAGTCTTAGCCTGCTGTACACACTGACACTCATGCTTCTGGAGCCTCTTCTAGAATGATCTGGAGGTCTCCAAGGAATTGTGGTCTGCACTTAATTATAGGCAGAAGATCTCAAAATACGTTACTTATATTCATAGACTTTCAGTGTTCTGGAGGAGGACATGACCTTATATTTTCTATAAATAAAGGAATCCATAATATTATAATATATTGGTTGCTGAAAATCTCTCCCTTTATACCACTTTACTGAAGCACCAGTTGCTTTTCTTTTATTGTAACAGAGTGAAGACTAACTGTGATATTCTGCAATGTACTGAATGGAAAACTAACCCAAGAACACAGTAACAAAGGGTCTTTCATGCTTCAAGGGAGAGGATTCCTGCTGGCACAGAAAACTCTACCACTGGGACTGCTAAACTGCAAATCTGTGAAAAGAAAGAGATTTCTGTATCAAAAATACAGGGCACATTTAATGTAATGTCAACGTGTATGTGCGTATACAATTTGCTTGTGTGTCTATGCATGTGCATATGAATCTTTTCTTTAAAAAATACTTTCGTTTTCTGAAAGTTTCTCTTCTTTGGAGTGCTGAGTCTATTTCTCCCAAACAGAATAAACTAGGACTTATACTCAGGGACACACATCAGTGCAGCCACACTACTTAGGAAATATGGAAATAGCTTTCTACCAGTTGGCAAATGATGTAATAGTAAATGTGATAAATACTAAAATTAATTGTTGAATTCTAGCACATGTGGTTTTCTCAGAAACCACACACCACTATGATTCCAAGTTTTGTTGGGAGGATTTTTGTTGTTGTTGTTTGGGCAATGTTGCTCACAACTGAACAGATCTTACTGTTTGTTTCAGGTATTGAGGATTTCTTTTATGTTTACATGTCCTTGGCTGGGAGAAGTGAGACTTGCACAGCTGTCCCTGACTGTCTGACATCTGGATCTGTGGTGATTATGATAGGTATGTGGTGATGCAGGACTATGTGGCACTCACTATACAAGAAGTGTTGAGTGGGTAGGATCTGAATTGGTTAGATTGCATTTACAAAGTATGACTCTGGTGGGGAAGACTCTTCCTGAGGAAGAGGGAAGCACAGAAGCCTAAAGCCAGGTGACTCAGTCATATTATCTGGTCATCTGACATATGCACATAAATCAAATATTAAATCATCGAGTTTAAGCTAGGAACATGATTGATATACCCTTCCCCTCTCATCTTCTTTTCTTTCCCTCTGTCTTCCACAATCCTGTCAAGAGGCTAATGCTAAAGAGCTAGTGATATTGTACAGAGATAGAGACAAAGGGAGAGTTGAACTGGAGATGGGTCAATAGAATGAATCTCTACCTTCTTACATCTCGCAGCATCCCCAGGGACCTGATCTATACTGTAATAGAAACGTCTTTGGAAGAAATTTATATATAAATTCTCAGCTAAGAAAATAGTATCATTTAGTTAGTGAAAGAGCTGTCAAGCAACCAAAAATTACACTAATAATTTCAAAATCACTAGAATTGACTTGATGCCGTGATTTTTGCCACAGATTTGAACACTTGTGTAAGCTTTAGGAAATACGTATTTAAACAATAAAATGAATATATTCTTTACAGTTTTGATTTATATATTAAAAGTACAGATTTTATATGTTTTGCTTTATCCGTATATCCATATACCACGAATTGCATATTAAAGAACCATGCATTTAGTGCACGTGGTACTGACCTTTCTTGTCACCTCTAACTTTCCAAATTGTGATTCTGTTAAAGACTGTTTAAAGTATCATTTCATTTTTACAAACTTTTTCATGATCATGACCTATGTTTTTTCTGTTGTTCCCTTCCTAAGTTTTATAGAAGAGCACTAAAACCTTTCCCCCTCAGTTGCTGCACAGTTGTACTTTTCTAGGGATGAGTGCATTTCAGAATTGATGAGAAAGTCTTCTCTGAAGTATCCGTTCTTAGCCTAGTACCTCACTCATCTGAACATGCAATGAAATATCTATGTAAGAGATATTTGAGTTGAGAGTAGCGTTTCTTAAAATGCTTCAAATCATTTAGCAGGAATACTGACTTAAAGCAGAAAAAACTAAGGAAACCCTGTCCCTACATCCTCTTCAAAACTAGGGAACTTGGCACCAGCAAATTCCCTGATAAACTTACCTTGGTCACATTGGTCTAACACTGATTTAACCCAACCCATTGCCAGAGCTGGCTAATGGGCTTCACGATGTTCTCCAAAGTCAGAGTTGTTTCTGAATATTCCTGAGAGAAAAAGGCTCGTGCCTGAGTTTTTCTCTTAAATGTCATCAACCCTCTCACACTCGCACGTCCCCTTCCCTCACATTCTCTCTCTCCATTCATAAGACTTCTGTTCTGACACATGTCAAGTTTTAGCTATGATATCCTGACTTGTTACTTAAACCAAATGAAGAGCTTCTGCTAGTTTTGAAGCCTAGTCTTTGTCTATCATAGATTTCTTAGATGGTGATTCAGCCTGTCTATACTGTCAAGGTATGTCCTGCTGCTGCTATTGCACCAACCCCAATAAATGTATTTATTTCCAAGTCCTGACTATTACATGTCTAGATGAGTGATTTTCATGTCTCAATAATGTAGCTGACATTTATTAAGCAACTCAATGACTTCGTTCTCCTTTAGCCTAGTTTATATCAAACATATTACATTGGCTTGGTTTTCAGTGAATTGGAGTCATGTATCATTCCTCCTATTATATTCAGAGGGTCAGTACTTCCTTCTACCTACAACTTATCTTTGTACTTGAGCTTCAAAATTTCCCTTCTTCCTGCTCCTCTGACCTCTCACATCTGAATTACTGAATGAATGTTCACCTCCCACACTAGACTATAACTTTTAGGAGGTTAGTGATCATATTCTATTTTTGGTCCCTATTGCATCGCCAGTGCTTGGCAGAGTGCCTAGCACATAGCATATGCTCAATAAATATCTTCTGAATAACTGAATGAAAATATTAAGGCCCTTGAAAGTATGAGACTGTGTAATGTAAACTCCACTTTAGATCTTCTATTATGTTACACAGATTCCCGAAACATATTTAAATGATAAATTAAGGTGCTCTTGGAGAAATATATAACTTAATGTTATTTTAGAATTTGCAGATTTAGGAAGATTAATGTTCAACTTCAGAGTAAAGCATTTTGCATGAAGATTTAAACATAAGAGGATATATCCCTGGATAAAAGTTAAAAACAGGTCTGCTTATATAGAGCATTTCTAAATTATTTTTTATGTTCATACCTACATTTCTTTTCAAAAATGTGTTAAGATAATTTTCTTTCTTTTCATCTTGGTAATAAAACAGAATGAGATGGAACAAAGACTAGTTTCTAAGCATCACACAAATCAACAGAAAACACATTCTGGGTGCAGTTTGGGGCTAGTCCATATGTCCCTCCTTTATTATGGAATGTAACTGGAATTTCCTGCTTCCACAAAGAAGCTTAAACCCCAACTGATACATCAAAGGACTTAAAAGGACAAGGATATTTTTTCTCTCATCCTTAGAACAAGAAATATGCTCCTCTCTCCACCCCGCCACCCAGATAATTCCAAATAAGACCAGAAGGACTAACAACCACAGTCCAATTTCTGTTTATTCTTAACAGTACTTCCCAGTGGAAATTTAATGTGAACCATAAATGCAAGCCACATATATAATTTAAATGTTTCTAGTAATCACATTTTTTAAAAAAGCATGAAAAACAGGTGAAAATAATTTAAGTAACATAATCTATTTAACTTAAAATAGCCCAAGATAACATTTCAACTTAGATCAACTGAGCATTTATTAATGAAATCTTTCACATTCTCTTTCTGTATGAAGTGTTTGGAATCTGTTGTGTGCTTTATACTTAGAGTACATTTTAATCAAACAAGTCACATTTTGATTGCTTTATAATGAAATGCGGTGATGGGGAATCATCCTGCAGCATAGTTCTAGAACATGCTTTACTAGCATAGTTTTCCAGACTGTTAGAAGAGATATCCCTGTTCACCTTCACTGCAGCCACTGACACTAGGGTGAGGAAAAACAATTTGTGAAATCTCAGAAAAATTTTAAGAAGATTTGAAAAGAACAGTGCAAATACTTGAAATGTCTCTGGTCCTGCTCGCCATGGCTGCAGTTGCTAGGTTAAGCTTGGCTTTGGTTCAGAGTAGCTGGCTGACACTAGTCTTGTGCAGCTCTCAATGACACACGTCCATCCAGATGACAGTGTGGCTCAGGCAGAAGGCTGGAGGATTCTTTGCTTTTGCTGTTAAGCACGGCCAAGAATGATGGAGTTGGACCTGACCAGCAGTGCAGTGCCTCTGCTCTGTTTGGATACACTCACATGTGTTTCCTTTACTTACTCTGATAATTGTGAAGATCAGACCGCCTAATTCCAGACAAACTTCTTATAAATGTTATTACCCAGAATGATATTTTAGTGAAGGTTTTAATGACGAGGACTGATGGATTTGTGAGAAAAGAAATAGCCCACCTCTAGAGTCATGAGAACAGGTTAAGTTTCCACACATTGTAGTAAGTACTAGCTCATGATGAGAATATCATGGATTTTGATCATTTTTAGCTCATCTTTGCTAGGGAGTACTTGATGATAAACCTTAACATAAGACGATTTTTATCAATTTCCAAACTCTATGTTTTAGATCTCATGTTTCTGCCCAGGCTGCTGCAGGAACCACTCGGGCAGAGGAAGGCAGTGAGTGGATCAAGGGTGGCAGACAGCAATGCTCCAGACCCCTGTCTCTGTTTGTTTTTCTTTTAATGTTTCTGGGCAAGATCTGGTAAGTAGTATCTGTGCCAAATTTTTAGAAAACCACCTACTTAAAGGAATTATCTCTGTTTTGATTCAGTCTGAATTGTGTGCGTGTGTGTGTGCTCCCTTGTTGCTTTTTTATCTGGCCATCTGTTCTGAGATGTCTACTTTTTCCTTAGGAGCTTTCCTCCTAAGCACATAGTCTTTGCTTGTGCAATTGCTCAGAGAAAAGCCTTTTAGTACCACATTTTCTAAGCTCTTTTTTATCGTGTATTGTTTTCAGTTTATTAAAGTAAATCATGCTTATTGTGAGAAAATGAAAAAGAAAACTAGACAGAATAAGGAAGAAAATACAAATCATCCATAATTGCATCACACAGAGATAAATGGTGTTAATGGTTTTAATATATTTCCCTCTGAATTTTAATATGTGTATATTTTCTATTAAATTGGAATCATATTTTACATGGTTTTATGTCCTTTTTTCTTTAGCATCATGTTGTGATCATGTTTCTATTTCATTAAAGCCTAATTGTTGTTAGCTTTTGAATTCTTAATTCTGTGTGTGTCTCATAATTTATCTATTTTTCTGTTGTTGGAAATGCTGATAGTTCTTGATTTCCCTTTATTAAAAATGGTGCTTCAACCATATTTCTTGTACAAAAAATGTTACTTCAATGAGCATCTTCATACATGAATACTTAATTACTTAATTTTATTTCTTCGGATTGGGGTTACTAAGCACTAAGTGTTTATTGTCTGTGTTGCCTACATATTGACCTTCAGCACACAATGCAGTCTTGTCATCAATGTCTGTGTCAATCTTTATGACTTTGAATTCAATACTGCAAAGAGTCTTTTTTGATTTGACTATATATGTAATAAATACATATGTAGAGATCTATCATCTTCATCATCATAATTATCATCATCATCAATCAACCTGTCAATCATCAATCTGTCATCTCTCCAGGGTCAGTAAGACATAGATATCCTCTGGTTCTGGAAAGGAACTGGAGCAGTAATATGACTGGTCTGAGGCTAATCCCCTGCTATCTCCTTATTATTTGCTATAGATGTAAATATGACCAATAAATCCTCTGAAAGAGTCAAAACTAAAAAAATAAACAAGCAGATTAAAAACCAGTTGACCATTCTGAGAGAAAGGGTTAAAAACTGAGAACAAAACTTTTCCAGGATAACCAACACATTTCTAGTTCATCCTTCAGATTCCAGCTCAATCGTTGCTTCCCCAGGAAGGCCTTTTATGTGTCCAGAATTAAGACAGATTTCCACATTATATGTTACCATAGCATGTGTACCTCCCATGAAGTCTCTTAGCGTGATTTTAATTTTATATTTATTCTATGATTCTTTAACTCATATTTGATAAGCCTTCATGCACACACAGTAGATTATAAATGTTCAGAAAGCAGGGGGTTATCTGTTTTTTCTTATCTTTGTGTTTCAAATTCTTTGTGATTAGCAAAGACTCATAAATATATATTGAATAGGTAAATGAAGACAAAAATTAACATAGTAACCAAGTAGATTTTTGCTTTGTTAATTTCTTTGATTACTTAAGTGCTTAGAAAATTATGTCATTGAGATACTTAATTAAATGTTCTCTTAATTGTTGTATATGAATGTACACGTGTCTATATGTACATAAGCACATTTAGTCCATTTGAAAATGTTGTGATATTTGCAAGATGAAGATGTAACCTATATTTTTTCTAAATATTTAACTATTTCTTGAAGCAACATTTGTGGAAAATCTACTTCTTATCACTAGTTTGAGATTCTTCCTCTATTTAAAATACTATATAAGCGTATTTTCTAAATGACAATGATTTCTACTTGTGAATTGACTTCAGCTATTAACAACTCTCATCCTACTTATTGATTGGTTCCTCCTTAACCATCTTTCTAGGCTCGGTTAAGCTAAAGTGTTACTTGTCTGTTATGTATCTTTTATTTGGATCCAGTTCTTGTTTTGCAGACTTGATACTTAAAGTTTACCGGTGTTACCTATGGGTTCATATCCTCTTAATTCATCTATGACCTCAGTCAAGGACCAGATCCATTCATTTTCATGTCAGACACTTAGTCCAAGAACCTCAGGCTTAGTTATAACCCAGATGGAAAGGTTGAGTAACATGGAAAATTTATTGATATTCTATCTAGTCACATTTTAGATTTTTCAAGTTATACCAAGGCTTAAGTGAATTTAAATAATATGCCTGTAGACAATCTTTTATGTTAGTGAAATGCTTGCATCTGTAAAGATTCTCATGGCAATTCCTTATATTTTATGCTTAACCTCTCCCTATTTTTTAGTTTTGTGATCTTGCCCTACATTTTTGTTTATTTTTAAAAGTTTTGTTTTTCTTTAAAGATTCACATCTTGATTTTGTTTATTACTTAAACTATTCTCAAATTTTCTAATGATGGATTTCTACTTTAACATCTACGTTAACCCCCACCCACCTCGCCCACCCGCCCTTTGTTTATTTTGTATTTGTCATCTGATTTTTGAGTCGAATGCATGGTGTGTGCATTTGTATTCTTTCCATCTCTTTCAAATATTAAAAACATCATATATTTAAAATGAAATTCTTGTTTAAGTGCTGCTCTAGTCATATCCCATCATTTTTAACATACATTATTTCTATTGTTTTATTTTCAGACTAACCAACATTACATTTTTATATTTATTTATATTCAGTTTTCTTTTTGTTGGAGAATATTTTAAAATTCAAAAAAATGTTTCTGTACTTCATTGTTTGTCATTCATTTTGGTGGGTGCCATTTAATTTATTATAGCCAATTTCTTTGATCTAGTCACTCTCAACTTTGGGGAATATATAGTTTTGTTTATGTCTTCATATATGATTAACTGCTGTGCAAACTTTAATATAGATATGGTGTAAAACTGTATTAACTATTTTATTATAATTGGCTTAATTTTTAAGTTTTGCCTAGTTGGATATCAAAGACTGAGAAAGGAATGCTAAAGTTTCTCACCACAGTTGTATTTTCCTCTACAATATGTTGTACTTTCTAATTTTTGGTTTCTTATAATGTGATGACACATGACCATTATAACTTTATGGTTAATTACACATTTTTCAACAAAAGAAAACCACTTGATTCATAATAATAATGAATAATAAATGCTTTTTCCTCTTTTAAAATAATTTTTAGAGCAGTTTTAGATTTCTGAAAGTATTACAAACTAATATCCCTCACCAGTTTCCCCTGTTAATAACATTTACATTATTATGATACATTGTACACTCATTAAGCAACATTGGTATATACTTCTTCTCCAGAATCTCATTCAATAGCAAATATTATGTTTGGTTATTGTATTCCCTTAATCTCCTCTAGTTTGTGACATTTCCTCAGCTGTTCCTTATTGTTTATGATGTTTACAGTTTTAAGGAACTCTGATAGGTTATTTGCAGTGTCTCTCAAGTTGGATATAGATTTCTTTTTTTTAATGGTTAGACTGGAGTTAAAAGTTTTAGAAAAGAAAATTATGGAGATGAAGAGTCTTTCTTCATATACATGCTAAGGATATGAGCTATCTGTAGGATGTCAGCCTTTATTAACTGGTCAAACTAGTTTTTACCAGTTTTCTCCACTCTACAGTCACTTCCTTACTTCCCCACTTTCCATCTTCTATTATTTGTAAGTAAGCTTTTAAGAGCAATCCACATTTAAGATGGGGAAAAGAAATTACATTTCTGCAAGGGGGATGTCTTTTAAATATAATTAAACTTTGAGATTTCCTTTAGTTTTGCATTCATAGCCTGAGGTTCTGTCTGTCCTTCTTGTTGTTTTTTTTTTCTTATTTTTTTGTTGATTCTGTTATCATTTTCTTTCTTTTATGGCTGAATTTCATTTTACATGCCACTATGTAACTCTTAATCTTTGAACAGTGATTATTCTAAGAACTCTGTTTTCTAAGGGAAACTATTTGCTTCAAGCATGTTGATCAAATTGTAGCCTCTGGCATATTTTATCAACTCTGGGAGGGGCAGGGAGTGGCTATATGTAATGGTGGAACATTTCACTGTCTTTTGTTTGGCAGTTGAATTCTCTGGATAGACAACCTTCTTCACATATCACTGAAGTGAAAAGGAGTACTGCAAACTTCTTTCGACAGGGTGAGTCACTTCTAACTGGGAATGAGACTTAAAAAAAATTTTTTTTGTAGCACTACAATATTTGTGGTTCAAATTTTAATAGCTATCATATATGTATTTGATATTGGTCTGAATGTAACATTTGATTTTATCTACTCAACATCCTGAAAGGTAAACATCATTCTTCTCTTTTTAGAGATGATTAAAGTAAATCTCAGTGAAACTTGTCACTTCTAGAAATGATAGGAGTTTGAAAGCAAGTCCATTTTACTTTTAAAACTGTACTCTACCTTCTCTACACCAAACCTTTCAGTTTACAGAAAAATCTCTGACAGCATATATATTCTCCCGCTTCCCTCTTCTTGGAGCTTTACAATTTCTTACCATTTATTAACTTTAGGCTTAGAATGCAGTAGGCAATAGTACTATCTTAAGCCACTGTATTATCTGCTCCTGTTAGGTAGTACAAAACCCAGTAAAGGGTAATCAAATATAGAGACACCTTACAAAGAAAACAGGATACGTATCACAATGTAAAATCATCAGGAGAGAAGAAAGCCCAGCTTAACAGTGTTCAGTGCAGTAGAACTTGGATTGGTCTCTGCCATCTGCATACTGTGGGGAGATAGAAGGGTGAATAAACAATAACACCTAAGGATCTCTCAGATAAGTAAACATGATATTAAGTTTACAGGAACTAAAACATGAAACTTTATCATGAAAATAAGGTTGACAAAAAGCTACGACTTCATGGCATTTAAATGCCATGCTCTAGCCCTGAGTTAGTGACTCAATTGGAAAGAATGACCTCGACTGGCATATTATTTTTTAGCCAAGGAATTACCAGTTTCGAAAGACTTAATAAGTTTCATAGACCATTTACTGTCTCCCTTGTATACAAGCAAGATTTTTTCAATTTTAAAATTAGTTTATTTACAAAAGTATTTGTAAAGTAGGCACTTTGCAGACCTTTCAGAAAATTATGAAACATTAGCTTAGCTTTTTAAGAGGTTTCTATTATTATCATAATATTGACCACACACAAGTGACTATAAATCTCCCCACTCTCACCCCTGAGGAGCAAAATATCATTTAAAAAAAGTAAGTCTTTGATTTAAAAACATAATGCATTTCAAGGAAACAAAATCAGTTCTGGTCATTCAGTTAGTGGTTACAGAGTACACATTACTTGGAAAACATAAAAGATAAAGCATCACTTGGAAAAACTAAAATCAACATGCTGTTTTCCATAACTTTATGTTAAGTACCCAAACAATGTTGAAATCTTGACCTATAAACTGCATTTGAAGTTAAAGTGTTACAGGTTTTTAAAAATTAAAACTTTATGCACAGTCTTTTCTCTGTATGGACTACTGTACAGATTTCAATGGGATTATCTTCAAATCTGGTATTTGTTGAAATGGTATTTATTGAAAAAGTAGACATTCTGTCACCCATTATCTAATTTGGTAACTTTAGAAGTGAAGCCAAGTTTCCTATGTGAAGTCTCTGTGTCTGAAAAACTCGTAAGGCGGGGCCTAGGAGACATGCAGTATTAACATTTTAAAAATCTTAGTGTTCTAGAATTTTAAAAAGTGTAAGTCCCATTGATGAAGGGAGATAGGAAAGTGTTTAGCTTAAGGGATGTGATGTTAAACCCTGCAGTATTTTTTTAGTGCATCTCAAATGACAGCAAATCAAAAAAGATAAAACTTTATGAGACTAAAGCTATTTCTTGTAAGACACTTGCTTGTAAAATTTGTTCTCTGCCTTCATTTGCTTTTATTTTTAGTTTAAAAGCTAGAGCTAAGCCAGGAAGAGGAAGACAAGATGGAAACCCCAAATCAAGGTAAACATTGTTTTAGCAAAGCACAGGGTTGTGAAATAAACCAGGAAAAAAATGGTCTTGCATGTCACACGCGATGTCCGAAACTTTCTTTCCCACAGCAAAATTTGTTTTACCTTATGCTGAGGTATTTTCTTGATAAAATATGTACTATTAGAGAAAATATTTCTGAGTACTTATCTTCAGAAGAGTGGTATTTTTTTACAGAATTATTTTCTTTTTTTAAATTTCCAGCTGACAAATATAAAAGATATCCAGCCTCTGCCTGGAAATTGAACACTTTCCTTTAACTGATACCATAAAAACAAAAGAGACAAGCTAAGAAAAAGGACGTGGGTTAACACATTTGGTTGTATATCTGAGATACCTAAGAACTCTGAGTTTCCCAACTCTTTTCAAAGTAGTGCGAAGTTTTCTGAAGATTCTCTATTTCTTCTTAGTTAAGTAGACGATATTGTAAAAAAGATAAAAAGATAGTCATTATATGCAGAATGGTTTCACTCATGTGGAATGTGATGAAATAAAACAAATGAGCACACAAATTCCAACAGAAATAGTAGGACTCAGAACTAGCTATGAGGGACACTGGAGCCCTGGTGCTAGGTGTGGTATGAAATATAGACTGAAATGCAATTTAATCATCCTAAATGGAATTTAGCATTTTGAATTAAAGAAATAATTTTAAAAAGAAATGCAGAGGCTCACGTTATCAATAGTTCTGATTATAGAATATTTAATGCGCTTTTGCATTTTTTAAAATGAATGTTTCTTTTTATAATCAGAAAGAAATTTTTTATAAAATCAAGTTACTTGCCTTATTACTCACAAGTGTGTCGAAAGACCTGGAAACATACTGCTAGAATGCAGGTTCTCAGGCTCTGCACCAGACCTCCTGAATCATATTTTATTTTTTCGGAGGATGGAAGCAGGTAGGAATTTAGGCAAGTAGCCAGGTAGTCAGTTCAGCGGGAAGAGAAAGGAGGAAGGAGAAATTTTTTAAAGAATATTTTGTTGCTTGTGGTTTTCCCCAGCCAGGGTGGCGAAACTGGGTCCTTGGCCTTTGTGTGGCCCACACAACTGCTGCAGGCTAATGCCTGAGGGAACAGGCATTAGCTAGCACAGTCATGTTAAGGAGACCCTCCTGTGATGGCGTGCACAGCAGTAGCCTGGGTAATCGTCATTCTCCCAGGCCAGCCCACTGCATCCATAACTAAATGCCCTTTCTCCTGTTCCTGCAGAGGTCCGGGCTCTTCTCAGCAGTGTCATTGCCTCCACTCTCCCTCTTTTTTCTCTCCATTAATTCACCAGAACTGCTCTTTCTAGCGTCGCTGTTGACCTGCGGGTGTTAGGCCCATGACCAGTTCTCTGCCCTCACACCTTGCTCAGCCTCTCAGCACAAGTACATCATTGCTGCCTCACTTCGCGTGGACACCGTCTCTTCTGAGCCTCTAGGACACCACACTCGTGAGTTGCCTCTTGCCTCACTGACAGCCTCAGTATCCTTTCCTGGTTGAGCTTCAGCTTTCGTTCTTCAGCAGACTGGCGTGTCCTGGGACACAGTCCTCCATCTATATCCCACGGCTTTAAATCTCATCTCTAACTGATACATCAGGTATATCTAGCTAGACACATGTCAAAAATAAAAAACAAGATAGTCACTAACAGTTTCGTGTCATTAAATGGTCAACAAGTGAGGCCTAAGCTGGAAAAAAAAAAGAAAAAGGCTTTCATATGTTAACAAAAATTCCACAGAAACTTAACTAGCTATGAAAAATAGTAATAAAAATGACATATTAATAAAAAATAAAAACCCAAATACCAAAGCCTAAGATACTGTAAGAATGAGAAGAGCAGTTGAGGTTAGATTAATTTGCTTGGTTTCTAACATGTATCTGTTGCCTTTTCTTTGTCCACCCTCCTGCCACTTGATCCCCTTGCGGCCTCACACAGGCTTACTGAGACTATTACAGAAGATGGAAACTCAGCCCACTGTGAGAGGCACTTAAAATTAAATGTCACCAGCAAGACATGATGTTTTATGTGCTAAGGTTTAAGTTCTGTTTACAAATTATTTTCTGAGTTTCAACATTCTCTTCTGTCCTAGTTTTACTGATTATCTTCCTGTTTTTTAAGATACAGTCTTTGTTTCTGATTTAAACTATCTCCCTTTCTGAGAACTGCATTGCTGAATTGTTGGGCACACCCATAAACTGGGAGATAGTGTTGTGTTTTGGACATGTTGCTGGGAAATCATGATACAACTTCTCACCTTCTCACAGGAGAGATATAAGTGCAAAGACTTTTGGTACTGTTCTTCATTCAATCACTTGTTTATTCATTCATTCCTTCACTCTTTTGTGTATTAATACATTCATATACGTATTCAGTATGTCCAAGAGAAATATTTAAGATAGACCCACCAGAATTTAGTAGCTTTTTGGCTATCAGGAGAGGAAACAGGAAGACTTTACCAATTCTGGTTTTGAAAAAAAGGCTTGGCCACGCAAATTCCTACTGCTAGAATCCAGATCACGGTTTTCCCACCTCTCTTACCTCACGCTTCACTAAACAGTGTCCCTGGAAAAAGGCTCCCCTAGCTTCAGCAAACTACCCTCTGTCCTTTCCATTTTTTAAATAGGTCAAATACTACCTTATAAAAATAATTAGATAGCAAAATGTCTTTAGTTATTTTATGAAGCATAGCAACATATTTAATAAACAAATGTGACTTGGTATGTATTTCTTATCTTCAGGAAAGCTTTCCTTCTGTGACTGACTTTTATCACTACCTTGCCAAAGAAAGAAAACGCTTAATTGTGGAATAATAAAATATAATAAAGAAATTATACTTTAAAAAACTGAGTTAAATTTTAAAAGTTATGAAGCCAAGAAAATGAAGGAAGACAGTTTTCAAATCACATGTGTATTTCTGTAATATATAGCAAAACAACTGTTTTGTATGTAGAATAAATCACTTTCCATGGAAGGTATGTGATTGATTCTCATCGGTAAAAACTATCTTTGATTTACTCTTATTTTTCTTTTTTCATACTTGAAGAAAACACCAGCTAGTAACTGGTTTGCCAGCTAGCAACTGGTGATTAGAATAGACTTAATTCCAATGTACCATGTACTAGAAGAATGCTGGCAGAAAGGACACTAGTGATTTTGTGTTTCCTTGAGACAAAACAATTATTCTAAAGAGATCTTTTAAAAGTCTTTGTCTTCAGTATCTTGGAAAAATTTAATAATAATAAATGTCATCTCATATTGAAATGGAAACAGTTATTAGGAAAAGTGGTTATTTTCTTGGCATAGTTATGTTTAAGACAAGGTATAATCTTTTCATATTTATAGGTACAGAATCGGTTTTTTCTAAAATGCTGGGAAATGATATGCAAAGCTGTTTTATTAATTCCTGTTCCAATTTTCTCTAGATCTTTATTTATTTCTGAAAATATTGGAAGCTAATAAGAATTTACCTTAGTTTCAGAAAAAGTCAACATGATTAACATGTGCAATTTATTAGATACCTACAATGTGCTTTAATGATACATTGATCACGGTAATCTCTTCACACTAAAACTACCCAAGATTTCTAAATGTTCTCTATGTCAACAGAGTAAATCAACAAACGTCTCCTTAGCAAGCATACAATATCCATATAAGTATATAACTCTATGGAAACAGAAAGTTATTGGAAGGAAAAATGATAATGTCTTGGCATCCTGGGATGTGACAGCATTGATTACTGCTGTTAGATGTCTAGAAAAAAAGTGATTTCTTTCAGAACTGATACTTTTTCGTGCTCACAGTTATATACATTATGACTATGTTAACATGTGAAAGGCATTTGACACATCATGAAATTATAATCTAAAAGGAATTCATAATTAGGGAATGTGAATAAGCTGAGCTAGTATAAAGTATTTTTAGTATAAGACAATTTTTACACACGCATATAGATATAATTTTGCATTCTATAAAAATGTTATTTTTTCATGTCCTGACAAGAAGTACATTAATTCTTTCTGTCTACATCATCTTAAATATACATTATTTTTTTTAAAGTGAAAAAAAATCTTATCTTTCTTTTGTCAACAATAGAGCCTTTTATTTTTGTTAATGATATGGGCACATTCAGTTACCTGAGAACATTATTTCCTAGTCTCTAGCTGAACACACTCTTAATTTTATAAATATGTTTTCTTGTAACAATAAAATGAAGGAAAATGTTTGCAGGGAAAATAAGGTGGGTAACCTAGTGATCCTGCTTTCCTCTCAATTGCTCTCTTTATTTCCTGAAATATTTGAAAATAAATAGGAAACATTTCTCCTCTCTTAGGATGATTTTGGAACGTTAGTAAATAAGAAAATACCTTTTAAAATGGAGTAATTTTTAAGTATGAACTTTGAAATAAATAAAATATAGTATCCATGAACCATAAGAAGAGATTAAAAAGAAAAAAAACTCAAGTGAAAGAATAAAATGTCAAATATCCACTGTTGAAAAATCTGGGGGAAGAAGGGAAAAACAAGAATCTATAATCACATAACCCAGAGAGAAGTCATATTAACATGCTGGTAGACATCCTTCAGAATTTATTCCATGTATGCATAATCAGTATCCAGTTTTGACAACTTTGGAATTTAAAATATTGCGTATTACTTATTTGTTTATCTATGAGCTATTTTAAAGAACCTAGCATTAGTCTAATCTTAACTGCAGGGTCTTTTCGTTAAAGATTATCAAAATTCTCAGCCAGTTTTTGCTAGAAGAATCAATCCTCACGCTGGACATTGCACTCTTTGGGAGAAGAAAAGCTCAGATATGACCCTTGTAATCAATCTCTTTGCAAGCCAGTCTCCTATCTCAAGAAAGCTACTATCTCAACTGCAGTGGTCTGTGGCATCTAGTACTTTCTTCTTGCCATCAGTTCTCCCTAAACTTTGCTGGTGAATTCAAATTAACATTTAGATCAGAACTCAGCACACTCTTCTGTGATGTTCTCAGTAATAAATTTTTAGACTTTGTGGACCAAGAGGGAAAATCAAGAATCTTAAGAATGTATTTAGGAAGTAAGAGAGAAAACAAAGCAAATGTCTGCAAGTTTTAATTAACAAAACTCAAAAATAACAAAATACAAATAATAATTGCTTACTAAAGTAGTCAAATTATTTTGAGAAGTACAAAATAATATTTTTTTTTAATCCGACTACATATCAAAATTCTCTTTTGCAGAGAGGGTTATATCTTTTGCTTTAGAGTTCAAAGCAATGATTCTCTGTTATCAAAAGCAATTAGAAATGTTCATCTACAAATTTCTATTGATAATTAGATTTTATGTATTTTATCTTTCAAATATCTTTTTACGAAGAGAGTAGTGCTAAATAATGTTATCAATTCACTAGTGCCTGATTTTAATACCTGCTCTTTTAAAATATTTAAAACCTAAATTGCATTAACAGAATTCTGTTAGATTCTTATTCTGATATTTGCCTTTTATTACATTATTACATTTCAGATTAATCCTTTCCAATTGAAGGTTTGTTGGAAGCTTCTCAATTGCACAGTTAAAAAGATTTTAAATGGTGACATTTTTTTCCACTTACTTTTGAAAAATACTGCTGGCTGGCACTGTGCTTTGAACTCAGAACACATTCAGTGCCAAGTTGTATGGGAATGGAAATCTTAACCCTTGTTTTAACTTTTACCAGCAAATGAGGTGTATAAAGCAGTTTAAAATGCATGTACCATTCAAGAAAACATTCATTGTAAAAATAACACAGCTCCAGTAAATGCTTCATTTCTAAACTTGCAGTGCCTTGTAATTTAGATTTAATTGATTAAAGAACCTTATCAAGGCTACAGCAAAAATCTAAGTTCCAACACTTTTCAGTCTTCAAAAATACTGATTTAAAGCAGTTGAAGAAAAATTTAAAGTTAGTAAAGTTGTTTCAATAAGTCACTTTCTGCTCTGCACATATTTATTCCTATCTTAAGTTGTAACACCTCTTTTTTTTTTTTTTTTTTTAAAGGAAAGGTACAGGCAGGATGAAGTTGAGTAGGCGATCAAGCAGGAAGAGAGAGGAGGAAGAAGCATTTTACTTACTTTTTTTTCATTGTTCACCCTGGTTGCTTCCCCAGGCTTGTGTGGCCTATGCTCCTTCAGGTAATTGATGGAACTGAACCCTCCACCAGGGTGTGCCTAGTTGAAGCACATCTTAGCAGATTCCACTGCAGATTGTACTGAATTAGTGCTTTCTCAAGTTTTTTGGAAAATATTCTCTCATGTAATTTTCCCACATGGACTGCTCATAGACCCTAATTCCTCAATAATGTCAAATTTGACATTGATTCCTCAAATGTATAACAAGGAAATGGTACTATATGTTAATTTATGAAGGAAAACCACCAAAAATAATTTTTTTAACTTTTTTTAATTGACTAATGAAGTTGTTACTTATATCCTGAACTCTTTGAGCAAGTATTCTTCTAAATGGCTTATAACTTAAAAAAAAAAAAAAAAAAATTAAAAAATGTGAAAGCTAAGCATGTACACTTAAAAAGGCTTCAACAGGTTTATTTTCTGTAGATACATTTCCACAACTGCTGCAATAAAATACAATCTGATTAGCTCACCATTTATCCATTTATAAATGGTTTTCCTTGATTGGCTAACAAATGAGCAATTTGGATGTATACTTTGGTTGCAGCCTTGTTTTCACTTTTTATTTTTATAAAGAAATTCTACTGTCATGAAATATTTCATTCTACATTTTAAAATTTCTGGATTGTTGCTTTTCTTTGAGTTGGAAATAGTGTAGAGAATATTTAATCTGGTTATGTTGATGAATAGCTATGGAGTCATTGCATGTAAACACTGTCCTTCATCTAACTCAGTAATAAAATAACCCATGCTCCATTGCGCCTTAAAAAAGCAAAGCCTTCAAAATCCAATTTTCTTTTCTCATGGTGACACAAAGGATATGAACTGGGAACTCGGCATCACAGTGGGGCACGACAATTTGCATGACCCTTGAAATGCTGTTGACTTTCAGTACCATGAGCAGGAATATAAAGCAATGAGAGTGTCAGGCAACTAATAAGCATGGCCGGTCTAACATAAAAGGAACAACACATATTACAAAATGAAGTGTTTGTGCCAGTATTACTTTATACCAAAATTTGATTTTGTACAATTTTCATGTGTAGCAAATACTATTTTTCTTTCATGTTAGTCTCAAACATTTGAAAATAATCTTAGTGTAGGGGTTATACAAAAAACAGAGTCAGATTTGAAAACTGGGCCAGAGTTTACTAATGCTTATTTAGTCTAAGAGCATTCTGTTACTGCTCTTTTGTCTCCACTCATGAAGGAGGATGAGCAGGTGGAGGGGGCTGGGGAGAAGGCAAAGGTGAAGGAAGAATAAAGAAGAAGAATTTTGATGATACCATTCAGGAAAGTCTGTTCCTTCTGGTCAGTGTTGGCTCATTTCCTATCTATAGTCACCATCGGGTCTCCTCATGACTCTACTTTTAATAGAGAATGTGAAGGGAGAATTAGCGCCTATATTCCAAAATCATGTTCAGGATCAATAATTTCCTGGGATAACATCCAAGTGAGAATAAAAGTCACAAAACAAGGCAGTGAGATGCTGGTAAATTTTCAAATGTCTGGGCTGCTGAATCTTATTCATATTCATGTTGATAGAGTGAGTTTTTGTGCATGTATAAATTAGAGCTCTCTACCTACGTTCAAACACATACTTTTAAAGAGAAAAATCATAGAAGAATTTAATTGGAGTTACTACTGGCAGGAAAACTAAGGCCACAATATTTTTACTTAGTGTGATGTCTTCTGCTCCATTTGAGCATGAAAGGATCAAATACTTCTTCCAATAATTGTGAAGTTTATTGATATGAAGAGAGCATATTAAAACAAACATAAAAGATAAAAAAGTCATTTTTTTCACATGCAGAAATATATGCATACCTACACATATGTATGAGGGCATGCATTAATTTTGGATTTGAGATTTGATTTTATACTCTTAGCATCCACTTTGATGAGTATTGCCTACCAGATGACCTAGTGTGGAAAGAAAACATGTTTTCCTCTAGAGTATATACTGAACCTGGATTGAAACAATCATATTTTCTTCTAATTATGTAACTAGTATGCAATCCAGCTGACTGAACAAAAGAGATCCTTATAAACATTTGACCAAAGGTGCCACATAAGTTGCTGAACATAAAATAAACTAGAAGAAATTTCTACCAGCTGAGAAAAATGGTAACATAACCCAATAGATCAAACAAGGCATAAAGGACTGAAATGAGAGCATGAAGGATTTCTTCAAGGAATTGTGGTGGGTTTTTTTTAAAAGGAAAGTTTCAGGCTGTAATGAAGACGAGTAGGAAGACAGAAGACAGGAAGACAGGAAAACAGGGGAGGAAGAGTTTCATCTTATTTCTATTTTAGTTTTTCACACCGGTTGTTTTCCTGTGGACTGGGTGGAGCAGCATTTGGAGCAGGGGTTTGTGGCCTGCATACTTCGGAGGCGATTGACCTGACCGCCACTCCACCAGGGCGCAGCGGGAAATGTGATTTGCTGTAGTATTTTATTTTTAATTAGCTGTCCACTTAATTGGTGCACTCTGGTGGGGTAGCTGCTGAATCTGCTGCCGGCCACTGAGCACGACTCGCGTGCATCCCAAGGATCCCGATTCACCTTGCTGGGCCAGAGGAGGAACAACCAAAATGTTTAGACATGTGATACTTTAAAAAGAGGGAGATTGGAAAAGAGAGAACTCTGTGAGGATCTACGTGTGGAAGTGTAAGGGAATAACTACATTAACTACATTGGAAAGCATTCCTACTTTTCTTCCTTCCATTTTATTACTCTCCATAAATTGTCCAATTCAAGACTTTTGTATGTCAGCAAATTTCATGTGGAGAAGACTAGTGATATAGAGTGGTCAAGGGGAAGGAAAAGCAAAGAAATGAGAAAAAAAAAATAGAGCTGTCTTTTAAATGTCTTAGGGGATTATACAGTTCTTCAAAAGTATATATCTTTGATGGTTGAGGTTATTTCACATCTCCATGGGGACAAGAACCAGATAATTTATAGGGAACTATAGGTACTGTCAACGAATCTTTTCATTTTCCGTAGCAATGGAAATGAATTTGTCCCTTAGACAAACAGTCATTTTAAAGATTATCATTACCATCTAACGGAGTATGATTCCGTCACTTCAGTGTAACTGTGAGAGTTAAAAAGTCAAAATTATTTTTATATTAATACTAAGATATCTGCCCTTTTTACTTGTATTATTCATAGCTTTATAGTGGAGTTTTCCAGAAGCTAATGACATATGATATCACCACCGATGAATGCAGAAGCAAATGTGAAAGTCCAGATGTTTTCTATTAAGTCAGACATTTAAGAAGTTTGCAAGAATGCAAAACAATGCTACTTTTCTCACTAAATTTGTGTTTGTTTTAGAAAATATGGATAATTTTCATAATATATTACTTGTGATGTAAAGTACTATAGCTCACATCAAAGTTATATAGCTATTATATTACTTCTAGTGTTCCAGGAGTTCAATTTTTCATATTTAATTTTTCATAATTTATAATTTGTTTTGCTACATGGCATGAGGTAGGGATCTAATTATTTTTTCTTAATTGGTTGGTCTACTTATTTACTACATAAACTTTTACTTTCCCATTTATTTGAAATGACATATATTTGATTTTCATATATATACTAGGTTGTCTCTAGATCTTCTAGCATGCTGTTTTCTCCCAATTCTTGCATGAGTTATGAAATTTTTTAATTTTTGTATTTTCATGAATATCACAGCAAAGTTACCGTTGCAATTCTTTTTCACACTTCTCTTCTTAAAATATAGTCTGGACTGCTCTGGTGGAGCAGCAGTTGGGGCAGTCGCCTCCCAAGGAGTAAACCACATACATCTGAGTTCCACTCCCAAGTCCAGGGGAAACAACCAGTATGAACAACTAAATAAATATAAAATAAATCATGTTTTCTCCTTCTCTTTCTTCCTGTTTGCTTGCCTGCTGACCTTCATTCCTGGCTGTACATTTCTTTTAAAAACTAAAGCTAAAATAAAATAAAGTTCTTCTTAAAAAAAGTAAATATGTTCATAAAAGCAAGTATATTTATGAATTATCCATATGTATATGTGCATACATATACGTATATATGTATATGAACTATATATAAACTGTTAGCATTGAATAGTTTTTTTCCTATCTCACAAGGATCGTTTTTTCAGTTTTATTGGGATATAATTGATATATACCACAGTATAATTTATAGGTTCGCAACAAAGACTTCATGTATGTATATATTGCAACATGATTTCTATGGTAAGTTTAGTTAACTTTCATAACCCACATAGCTATAATTTTTTCCTTTGAGATGAAAACTGCTAGCATCCAATCTCTTCACATCTTTTACATATGCAATACAGTATTGAACATTAGACAGAGTCGAAACTCAGTCTACAAAAACCCAAAAACCCATACTAAGTGTAATGTGCCAAATGCTCTATAAATTACTTGATGTTGACATATATGTTAGTTTTGGCTAATTGTTTCTCATAAAACTTATGTTATAATCTTGATAGAATACAAGATGCTGAAAAAGCATTAATGTATTTTAAATGTACTTTTATTTGCAATTTTTCTTTCTGAATCATTAACTACTTTTTTATAATTATTAATCTGAAAAAAATCAAGAGTTTTAGTATATCCTCCATTTTAAGCAAGATTCCTATCAAGTATATTAATTAAAACATTTATATCTGATCAAAATGCATGGTATAAATTTATTTGCTCAATTTTGAAATATGAAGTTATTATGATTCTGCAAATATTCTTCTTGGAAGTGTCATCTCTTACTCTTTTGTAGCAACAGTAAAGAGCAGTAGGACTTGGTATGCCCCGATGAAGTAGCAGTCAAGTCATTTGCCTTTTAAGGAGCACAGGCCACTTACCTCTGGGCTCAAGTCCTTGTCTGGAGCAAAGCAACCAGTGGGAACAACTAAATAAAATAAAATAAAGTACTTCTTCCTCTTCTCTTTTTCTGCCTGCTCACTTTTGTTCCTTTCTTACCTTTCCTTAAAAGAAAAATAATTGCGGGACAGAAGGCAACACAAACTGAAAATATGATAAAAGATTTCACTCCGTAAAATCACCTAAATTTTCTGCAAAAGATGATAAATATTACAAATAAAACTGACAGCTGGGATAGTTAATTATATATGTCAATCTGACTGGCATGTGGTTCCCAGATTAAACATTATTTCTGGGTGTGTCTGTAAGAATGTTTCTGAATGAGATTAATATTTAAATTGGTGAACTCAGTAAAATAGATTTCCCTCTGTATCCAGCACCAGAACAGAACAACAGTTGGGGGAAGGAAGAATTCAACCTTCCTCTTTTTCCTTCTTCACTGTTAGATCTGGGACATCACTTCTCCTCTTCTCTAGTTCTCCGATTGGGGTTTACGCCACTGGGCCTCCTGATTCTCAGGCCAATAGACTCAGACTGAATCATATCACTGGCTTTCATGAGACTCCAGCTTGTAGCTGGCAGGTCCTGGGACCTCTCAGCCTATGTAATTATGGAAGCCAATTTTTCATAGTGACTCTCCTGAAATACACACACACACACACACACACACACACACACACACACACACAATTGGTTCTGTTTCTGTGAAGAACCTTATTACAAATACCTTTAGTGCTAAAAATTAAGTGAAGCAGCGATAGCTATAGCATTTTAAGGACATATTTTCCTGCTATTTTGATTATTCATCTGTATGTATGTTTTAGTATTGCCCAATTGTCTCTTAAAAGACACTTTACTTGTTTGCTCTTCACTTTTCAGTTTAATTTATATAATACAAAGCTACAAGTATAGCGCCTATATGTTTCTTCATATGTATTTTTTTCTTCATTCAGTTCTTCAGACTTTCTATATGCATGTCTTGGCATAGCTAACTTTATTCCATATTTCACTGCCTTTGAAATTCCAAGAGGGTTTTCCTGTGTTCTGCTGGCCTTTCCTACTTTCTTCTCTTTTTCTCCCTAGATTCTTCTGAGCAGTAATATCAAATAACTGTGAGGACATCTGATACTTCCAGAGAGAGGATTTTCTTACTGAAAAAAAAAAAATCAACTTTTGGAAACAGGAAATCATTTTTAGTTGACCACATTCAGAGTTCCAAAGCTAAAAGCTTTGGAAAGTTTTATTTTATTGCTTTTTGATGCTAGCATAATGTAGCTCACATACTGAGTCTGGATGTCTTTCTTGCCATTATTACCTTAGAAAGAGATATATAAAAAATATTCTGCAGAATGTAGTCTGATGTGTATGCCAATAGCTTAATCTATCATCTAACTGCTTATCTGCCAATCAGCTATCATCTATCACCTTCTATAAAATAAGTAATATCTGCAAAGCAATAGAGCTTTATACTCTATTATATGCTATATGTTCTAGTACATATTAATAAACAGAGTGATAATAAGATGATATAATCTATTGGTGCTACGCAATGTAATAGAAGGGATTATCTTGATTCTCCATGGAGAATTTTTGTGTTATCTATTAGGATGTATGTGCTTGTTCCTAAATATACAAATTATTATTGTTTATTATGAAAAGTTTAGAAGCTAAGGAATATGGTTGTGCAATTATAATGCACTTGCTATGTTTGTGTGGAGACAATTGACAATAGCACTGCTTTGACCCACGTAGTCCAGGTTCAATGTAAAGAATCAAGAAAACCAGCTAAAATAGAATTCCGTCAAAGGCAGTTGCTGACATTCTATTTCCATTCCCCACCCCTCCCACTGATAATGTAAATTGTGAGGAAAAAGAGAGAAAAAATAGCGAATTACTTTTTTCAAAAAAAAATTTTTTGGTTGCATTGTTGGGACGCATGCAGAAGATTAAAACACCATTTAATGCTCTCATATTTTTACAAGGTACTAAGTCATTTTGCGTGATTCTGCTGGGAAACTAAAAGAAAACCAGAGCTATATCAGCACTTCTGTTTTGTTTGTTCATGTATCCTGAGGCACGTGAGGAAGAGTCACTGCCTTCTCTAGTGACCTGAGTTGGGACCTCTTAGGAGAGAATGACTGTCATTGCAGAGAACTGCCTGAAACTTGAGCAACCCAGCGCCATTGCAGTCTGGGAGCCTACGCTGAGGGAAAGCCCAGTGCAATCTGCCTCCAGGTTGTGAAGACTGAAGAGATTGTGATAAACTGGTGGAATTCCTGCTGCTTCTGTAGGCAACACTGAATGCGTTTTTTGGAGAAGCTCATGGAGAAAGTGCCTCTCCTTGCCCCACCATACGTGTCCCATTACAGACATCCCATTTGGAGTACTCCCATTGTATCTGCAGTACTTGCAACGTTAGGGGCATCTGATGAATGATGACAGAAGGGTATTCTAAGGGACCCTATGGAGACAGTCACGTGAGTATTCCAGTCTCAAAGGGATCCAGGGCCAAACTGAGGATTTTAGAGGATATCATATGTATGAAAAGAGATCTACTGGGAGATGAATGTCACAGAAACTGCTTCCTGGAGAGAAACCACTAGGAACCATAACAATCACTGAGAGGAGAGAGAAATATTTGAAGCAGTGAACAGAAAGACATCTGGAGCTGCATCTAGAATTTTTTGCTAACAGAACTGCTATTAAAAGCATCAATTCAAAATATTCAGCTTCCAGTTCTCCGGTGGTAAGTGGCAGATTTAGAATGGAAGAGTTAAGGTGAACAAAGGGAGGAACTAGGTGTCTTGTGGTTTATCATTCATTTAAGAGCTATTATGCATGTAATTTTTTGTGGATTCACAGCAAACAACACTAAATGCTTGATCTCTTTGAACCCCACTTTCAATATCTATAACTTCAACAGCTATTTAGGCTGGTTATATTAGAATGAATGATTGTACCACTGAAGAATTTTTAAGCAATTCTTAAAATTCAATAAATAGCACTAAACTAATGACAACAGAGTGCCTACACATAGTTTTGACTGTCTCATTTCATTTTTTTTTTTCCTATGAAGGGGCTCACATAGCTAGAAACTGTATTTGTGTTCATTTTACAGTTCCTTATCTCAGGCTAGGTATTTCTATTCAGAAAGGATCCATCTCTGTAAGGGTCATTTAAGTCATACTACAGTGAAATTCAAACCAGAATAGCTGGAATTCACAGGGGGTTACAGTAGTTGCTGTGAGTGGATCTCCTGCTGAAGGGTCATCTTCCTCTGAAAGAAGCTCATCAATTTCCAAATGTCACCATTTAGACTGACAATCACTACACATGGATGTTACCAAGTGGAATTGTCTTCTTCCTAGAACACTGCTTATGAAAGAGCTTGGACTGCCTTTTTAAAATTATAGCCTTTGAGTTTCCTTGGTCTGTGCTAAAGACATCTTTTCCAAGTTCAGTGTCTTTAGTGTATCAGCTTAACTCATACCTTTTATACTGAGCTACTCTTTTTCACCAAAATATTAAACATCCTTGTATCTAAAAATCAAGTATAAAAGATTGTGAGCAGGTGAACAACTGGAAATGTGTTCACAGAATTAATTGGAGAAAATGAAATTGGTTACTAAGATGTATTTAATATACTATATCAAAGGACTATGTCTAACTTCTTCCAAGGGAACTGACATAGTTACCAATGTCAACTGCTTTATACTGAGATTTTCTGCCACTGCCAATATGTAGCATGGTCTCCTTCCCTATTTATTGTCTGGGGCAAAATCCTATTTTAATTTTTAATCAAAATTCAAATTTAAAAGAAAAAATGAAAAAGAAATATTCCGTAGCCTTTTATTCACCAACAACCATATTAATATATTTGTATTTGTCTCTCTTGCAAAATCCATTTTCTCTATATGTGTTCTGTTTTCTCTGATGTTACTTTTTAAGTTAATGTTTATGGAGCATATGTTAGCAATGGGCCATAGATTTTGTACTTACAACTTCATTTTATCCTTACCCCAAACCCTATGAATTCACCACTATATTTTGCAAATGGAGAAAGGGAAGACGAGAGAAATTCAGTAAAAACCCTATACTGCAGTTACTCAAGAAAGAATTGAGAGTCACATGTTGGTCTGTCTGATTCCAACAGCCATTTGCTAGCTCTTACTTTTTGATTGTCAGTACTACAAAGAAGATCAAAATCAAACACACTTGAAGATGGACCAGCCAAAAGGGTAAGATAACAGCCATTCTTTTAAAGGGGAAAAAGTCTGGGTTTCACTCCTAAAATTTTATTCTTGCATTTGTGGTAAAATTCAACAGGGCTGCATACTACTGAGACTTCGATGCTCCCCTAAAGAGAATGCTGCCTTTCACAGAGACATTTGGCAACCCTAACTGAGCCACATGTGTTCATTTCTGACATGTGGCAGCAAGCAGATGTGCAGGCACTGCAAAGCACAGAAGAGCTTGAGCTGGAGACTATTTTGTCCCACACTTGACATTTAAGGTCTCCAGGGGAATGTTAAGTCATTGAAGTTGTATGCAGTTCTAGCAAGAACACACAAGGTTTTCATATTTTTTAAACAAATGAACAATTATTAAGAAACAGAATGCAGCCCAAATGTATTCACCCTAGCTTAATGTGCACTAGAAGCTTTGGAGTCAAATTTTTCCAACTACAAAGGTGATGCTATTTAGCTTGGGCTCAGGAGTTAGGCAGCATATGTTGAAAATCTCACCTCTATCAACACCTGTTCTTTGTTCCAGTTTAGTTGAAAAACTGGGTAATAATACTTCAGAGCACTTTTGTAAGGGATATGGATAATCCGTGAATAGTACTCAGGATTATTTTTGACTCAGAGTCTGCATTAAAGAAATGATAGTAATTCAACCCTAGAACAGATTAATCAAGTGAATTTGTAACTTGTGAATATACTTTTTCCAAACTTTGCATGATTTTGTATATTTGTTTTTATTTCACAGTCATGATTTCAAATTCAAGAAAAAATTCCAAACATATTTTTCAAAATCAGTGTTTGTAAATCACACTTTCTTTGTCATTGTCGTTTAATTCAACATTAAAAGCTCTCTCATGCTCTTGTTTAACTTGAATTGTCATGTAATTGAAAGTACTAATCTTATACCTCTGTTATTAGCTTTGTATTATAGTATTAACCTTGCCTCTCTGAGATCTCAGTATCAAGTCATTCTTTTCTTTCTACCATTTAATATCATTAAATGATAGTTTATAAATCTTATAATTAATAATTTTTATCAAAGATTTGTCTAAACCCTAAAACACAATGTTAACAAGCACAAAATTGAAATGAACTATTGACAGGTAGCTACCAGATATGAACAGAGTGCAGGGAAAGGAACACCCTGAGCCAGAAAACAGTGGATCAATGTAACTTTTAACCCAGCCATCAGCACAGACCTGTCGTGGCGCCACCCCAGGTTAATACACCAAAAGCCAGGAAGCCACTACAATGGAGTTTAAAGTCCAGGTAAACTGCTAAGGCTCCAGCCTACCTGCCAAGGCGCAGGGCTGCTAAAAGGAAATCGATCATAAAAGAACCGCACAGAACCTTCCAATCAACCTAAGAGGAGACCCCTGTTGGGCCAGTAAAAAGGGTTGTCCAACCCCAGAATGCCTAAGGACAGGTTGGGGGTGGAAAGCGAGCTTCTACACCCTCAAAACTGAGATTTCTTCCCCATTGTGGTCTCTCCCTTTTTTGGAGGACCCACTTTCTCCAGAGTGCTTTTTTATCTTCTCTCTAAATAAAACCTTTTTTGTTTCAGCCCTGAGCTAGAATTTTTCTTCCTTTTACACACTATCCAGGCCATGCATCTTCTTTCTAGAGACTCATCCGTAAAATGAACATCATATATTTTAGATCTTCTTCCACTGCATTATAAAATACCATATTATACATGAAAGCCCTCTTCTACTCTGTACTTTGAGAGCTTTTTATTTAAAACTTCATGGTGAAAAATAGGATAAAATAAGTGAAGGCCCTGAGTTTATAATTCAATTATGACATATGAGCAGGTATTTATTTAAACTCATACAATGGAGTCTCTGTGGTATAATCTGAGGTATTGCAACGCTGTAGAAGTTTTTCAGAAAAGACAGCATGAGACACTTAAGCACAGTCTGATAAAAGTCAGATAATTCATAGTCTGTATTGTCGATGTCCAGACATGAAGATGAGAACACGAGCTCTTGGAGGTCTTCAAAAACATCTATAAAGAGGTGGATTTTTGACCCCCACATTGAATTTTGGGTCGGCTTGAAAGAAGCAGAGGATAGCCTCTGGAGGTAGTTCCACATGATGAAACAGTTAGGGTACATAAATGCAAAAGTGAAAAAGCACAGAGGGTGAGCAATGGACTACTTGGAGGCAGTAGCGCCTTCCTGTAGCGGGAGATGAAGCTGGCAAGACTCAACAAGTCTAAGAAGAATGCCAAGCGGATGATTCGCTCTGTTAACACAGCACATTTAACAGGAAGGCCATTGAAGGATTTTTGAGCATAAGAATGATGTGGTAAAAGCTGTGAACTCTAACTTCAGACAAACTCATTTCTAATTCAAATTGGTCTTTTAGCCAATGTTTTCATAGACAGAACTTGTTGAACCTTCATGGGGCAGGGGAAAAAGTGTGAGTCTGCAAGTCCAGGGAAGCTCTTTGGAATGCGAGGCCTCTTTTCTGGACCTACCTTTGAGCTGGTGTGCCAGACAAAGTCATTGTGTTATATCCTGGCTCCTTCCATATCGCTTCTGAAACGAATTCTGCCACATTATTATTTCATTGACATTTTATCAATGCTTTGCCAAGACTAAGAAAGTAAAAACAGGTTAAAAGATACTTTCTCATAAAGTCCTCGAAAAGGTTCCAAACTGTCCTGTCTGCTATTAATTCTTTTTCCATTTCTTTATTGCTCAATCTCTTTTGGTTGGTCATGTAACCTTTCAGCATAGAGTGTATTACTGCATCACAATTAGAAGCATATGATTACATTTTAAATGACAGTTTCTTGTCCTGATCCATCATTAAAATGCCTTTTGTCACTAACGAGTTTTAACTCATATTTAATGCTATTTTAACATGAGTCATTCTGACTTTATACATTATCTTAAGCCAAACTTCTGCAGACAATTTTAGAATTATCTTTGCATCTACTAATACATTAATCAAGTTTTGATGAAAAAACAAATATTAGTTCTAAAGCTATTGGTGAGTGCTATATTGATTATTTAGTTATTGACATGCCATCAGTATGATTAAAGAAAAAGGGAAGGAAACTTTGTTTTATTAGAGAAAATAAGATAATTCTTTTTTCAGTTTCTTAAAACTGGAAAGAGGTGTGAATTTGAGTTTTCACATATTGCTTAACTTTTAGCTTGACTTCTAGGGAGTGACAGATACCTGTTATCTTGCTTTCCTATGTAGGTTTGGAATTAGCGTTATTCAAATCATGCTCCACAAAACTAGTTACACAAAGGGAAAATCTGCTATTACTGCTGAGCCAATAAATGGGATTGAGTAGAGTCAGTAATCAATCAAGAATCCCACAGAAGTATGAAATAGAAATATGGGAAGCCAAAATACTCCCAAAAGAAAATAAAGAATCATAAATTCTAAGTTTTAGTTTCTTTCCCATAGACATCATAGACGTGGGATAGGTTGTCTCCACTTCAAGAATGTGCTCTAATTGTACTTTTCACATTGTAAAATTATAGATCCTCTATGTCCCAAATCATAATGTTTTCTCTTTGGAGCAACATGAGATCCTTGGAAAACAGAAACTGAACAATAGTGGAAATGCCTGTCAGTGACTTAAGAGTCTACAAACTATGATAATTATTGCAATCTGAGTTTTAAGTTGCAATAAATGAGAATAAACCTAGAATGTTATTACTATGAATTTATTCCTTATATCTTTTAAAAAATGTTTCTGCTAATTTATTATAAGAATCTTCTTTTTACAAGCAGGAGGAATGAAAGTGAGTAGGCAGGCAAGCAGGCTGGAAGAGAGAGGAGGAAGAAGCATTTTTTAATTTCAATTTTTATTTAGTTGTTCACACTGGTTGCTCAAAAATACTGCCTCAAAAATAGACCCGCATTAACTATATTGACAGAACTTTGGTCTATGCTGACTTCCGGCTGAGTTTGGGGCTTTATTTCTTCAAGGGCATGTTCACTTCTACTCCACTCAAACTTACATACTTTTTCACTTTATAAATAAATACTCATCCAACAGTCTCTTTTCCGATTGATACATTAGTTGGTACTGACGGCAGCCCCAGGACGTGATTTCTTCCTTGGAATGAGATTCCTGGATACATCATATATTTTAAGAATGCTGGGACTGTCCCCTTGTGGGAGCGGTGAGGAATCAGATAGTGATCATCTTTGGCATATTGAAGCATGATGAAATTCAAGTTATCACTGTAGTTCATGAGACAGTAAGCTGGCAGTCATCAAATGACTGTGGCATCTAGCCACTCTAATGATTGAGATTTTAGAGTTCCTTAGCCTTTTCTTGCAGTCCAGAAGAATAAAATAGGGAAAAAAGATATTCAAAACTATAAACTTAGAATTATGAATGTGTGTGGAGACTCAGAAGGTGGCCCGAATAACTCTGAGCCCCTCTTTTCTATATTCACCCAAAGATACAACTGATAATTGAGTTCAGAATATGATCATGAAGGTTGCAGGTTCATAGCATCAGTTATAAACTAGACCTGCCAGATCTTTTATGTTAAGGGAAAGGCAATTACCAGGAAACAATGGAATCCTGTCTTTTTGGATAACAAATTTTAGTATAAACTATGAATATCCACATTTCCCTGAGTCTCCCTTACTCCACAAGCAAATATTGACCTTCTTCAGACTCACAGCCACCAATGGGCCCACAATAAGAACTAGAACCCAGCAGAGCCCAGCAGAAAGAGTCCTCATTTGGCAGAACTACTTGTAGAGACTGAGGGAATGTGGAATTGGGTGGTGGAAGTAGACGGTTATGATTATGCCAGTGACTGACTACAGAGAATTTAGGAATTGTGTTTTGTGGCAATTCATGATTTTTTTCCTTCTCTTTTTTCCATTACTTCCTTGCAGGAAGAGTAATAGGGGGAGCTAGCATTTCAGACTTCAAGAAAGTATTACTAAACTCATATTACCGTGTGGTGGTATAAGAGCTGATGAGTCCTTGTTCACTCTGATTGCAGGTTTCCATACAGATAATAAAGAAAATATTGGGTGCTAAGGGGGAAATGGTTGACTCATCTTAAAATACAACAAAAAGCCTCCCATTTCCTCTTGTGTGTCAAGGGAGAACCTTTGTGTCAAGGTTTTTGTGAAGGGAGAACCTAGGAGAAGGTAAGAAGCGTCTTCTGTCTCCCTCTTAATGAAGGTGCCCAGGGCTGACAGTGCTCTCTGTGGGAAATCTCTGCTTCTCTCCAGGTGGTCTTCTGTTCCCACCTCTTTCCTGGTGGGCCTTTGTCTCACTGGCCTCGACCTGGGTGGAGTCTGGGAGTGAGAATTTTATTGCGGCTACTTCAGGCTGCATGATCCAGTTTTTCCTAAACTCCATTCAGACCTTGGACATCAGTCCCTTTGCAAATAATCCTTTCTTAAGTTACTCTGATGTTAGTGGACCATCTGTTTCCTGCGAGGAAGAACCCTGACTGATAACTTAGATGAATGATAGCAAACATGCCAAAACCAACTTTAGAATATGCAGAGGTAACTTTGGCAAGCTACACTGTTTAAAGAAAGAAAAAAGGTTTATTAAGAATTTTTCTCTATAGTGTATCTTTTCTGAAAAAGATTATCAGAGTCATCCAAGAGAAAATAGATTTTGGACTCCATTCATTTCTGAAATGACGTTGACATTTTCATGAAGGCTGCTTATGTGCAAGTTGTGGAATGAATGGAATCTAGGGTAAGGATTGGGAGAAAGAGTTACATAAATTTCCTTGCTTCGTGTATACCTAACCACACACCCCATTAGTGAAGGCACGTTCTTCTAGAAACCTTTAAAAAATCTAAGTGATATAGTTCCCAACTAATACAAAATGATTTACCATAATTACTCTTCACATTCCTTCACTTCTAATTTTACATTTGTAATGAGTCTAAATAAACATGACCATCATAAAAAATTATGTCTTTGAACAGTTCTAAGTAGTCATGATGGACATTCAATCTCTCTTAATTGTTTCTCTTTGATAACTAATGGAGAGTAACCAGAAAATGTAACTCATCTGCAATTAGGTTTTCTGTATGGTTATCTATCTATTGATAGGTTAATAAACCCTATGACACAGTAAAACACATTCCAAGAAATTAAAATCCATTAGGTTTGCTGACTCTTACCTAAAAACTAAAACAAAATAATAAATAGATAAATAAATAAATAAATAAATGAAAACCTTGTCTTAAACTAGAATTAAGTTTGTTATTTTTCTTTTGTTAACTGACATGTTTATTAATTCAGTCAACATTAGAGCACCAACAAGTTTAGTTTAGACACTGGTGATAAAAATAAAAAGTTATAATAATAATAACCCATAAATTTTTCTTTTAGAGAGTTTCTAGTCCAGTTATGAAGAAGCAATTATAGTGAAAAACAAATACCACATAGAAACAAGTCATGGACACGCACAGGGGGGTCATTGAGTCAGGTAGGATCCAGAAAAGTCTCCTTAGGAACATCTCAGGAAGAAAAATGTTCTAGAAAGTACATAAAATTAGGTAGGTCAAGAGAGCATGCAAGGTCATTTTTAGCCTAGAGAGAAACATACAAAGTTGCAAAGACCTGAAATAAGTTCATATGTTCAGGGATCTAGCAGTGGTACAGCTGGCAAAAGAGCACATCTGGAAAGATGATTAGTCAAGAAGCAAGAGAGGCAGCAAGATCTAGATCACAAAACCCAGAAAAGATACAAGGTTTACGCTTGACACAGAAAAGATGCATTTTAAGACTATATCATTTAGAATGTCATTGGTTGCAAAAATCAAAACATCTTACAAGAAATGACTTAAAAATAAGGACATGTACTGGCTTGGGTGCAGTAAGTCCATGGTAGGGTTAATTTCAGTATTAACAGATGAAGAGCTCCTGCGATTTCCTGAAGTTTGCTTTATTCTGTGTGTTGGGACCAATCTCAGGTTATAAAAATGTTCCACAGAAGCATGTCACTCTCCTTGGACTCTCTCTACACCATGAGACCCAGAGACAGAAAAGGTCCTATCCCAGTTTTTGAAGCATCACTTCTTAGATTTATCCAGATTGACAGTTTTAGATTACATGCCCCCTCTTAAACCAACCAGGTCTTATTACTAGAAGTGGGGAAATGTCTGATAAGGTTGTACACCAAATTCTCAAAAATGCAATCATTTCTCAAGTTAACGGAATTATCCTCTTTTTAACAATACATTTTAATAAGAACTTAACTAATGCTATTATACATATTACATATATAATAGCAAGCAGTCAGGAAGAGAGAGGAGGAAGAAGCACTTTACTCATCTTATTTAGTTGCTCATCTTGCTTGTTCCCATTGGCCCCAGGAGGCAAACCCAGGTCCTTGGGATGTATGTGAACTGCCCTGGGCAAAGGAAACTGACCAAACCACTACTCAGCTGGGACGTGCAAACCAACGCCATCTTAAAGATAGGTTTTCCTTCTTTGCATCATAATACATCATCAAATGCTACTAAATCTTAGGGAAAGGGATGCCATATTATAAACCAATTAGCATTTCCTTATGCCGGTTCTGATAATTATGTATGGTGGGTGCCAGAATTTCAATACCTGTTCCCCTTTTCTAAGTAATTGGTGAGAATTTTTAACTAGTGTCGGTATGGCCAAGAATAGTGTCATTGAATCTATCCATTAAGATCCTATCAATGTAGGTTGCACATTGTTTTGTATTGACTAGTCCATGTGTAAGATGTCCAAATTTTGCTTCTGGCATTTATTACTGAATTCTTATTCATTCACTCCATATTTCTTCAGTGTATATTCTCTGAAGATCGCATCTGTATTTGTCATTTGATTTCTTGAATAGTTTACGCCCCTCTAGTATGCTTCGGACAACGGTGTCAAGCCTTTTCTGTACATTCCCTTTAGTAGTTTCATTCTCTCTGGAGCAATCTTCTTGCTCTAACCTGAGTTGTGGCAGATGCATTTTAAGTCTTCTTGTGAGAAATCAATTTTTTTGCTACATGTCTGAGCTGTTCACAGTGCCTTGACACTTTAAGGACTATTAAACACAAAAAGATAAGCTCACTGCTGGGCATTATCTAAAGTATAATACCTCTACCAACTAAATAATTTTGTGATTATCTTTATTGAAACTTACTAAAATTAACTTCACTTTTGTATTGCTAATAATAAGTCTCTCTTTCTTTTTTGCTTTCATTGATCTTTAATGCTGATCCGTATCTGGACAGGACTGAATAACCTCCTCCCAGGTATTCTCTTATTTCTCACGCTGTTTGGGTCAACTTTTCCAAGTGATTCATACTGATTGCACATTAACTGCATTATTTTCTCCGTTAGATTATACATTTCTTAAGGGTGACGTTAGAGTTTTCCTTCTCAATTATTCTGCTAGTTTTTAGTGCTTGCAGGGCTAGAGCTTCAATGAGTATTTAGCGTATAATTGACAAATAAGTCTTATGCTTTTCAAACCAAGTTAGGATAAGAACTCTTAACCAATATCCTTTTAACTAGATAAATGATTAAGCCAAGTATCTTATCTGTAGAGGGATTACCCAGTATTAAATTTTATGTAGTGTCTACTACTGATAATTGGATAAATGATTAAGTCAAGTATCTTAACTGTAGATGAATTATTCAGTATTAAATTTTATGTAGTGTCAACTAATGATGCACTTTGGAAGAAAGAATACTTGCCAGTAAATGTGATTTCTAGCTACCTTCCATTACAGCATTTTGAAATTACTTGTAAAACAGAGAATTCTAAATATACAAGCAACAAAAACAGATTAAAATTGGTCTCAATTCCTTGTAAAACTTATCCTAAAAAAATGAATGGTGGTTATCATATTTGAGTGTACAAGATATTTTAAGGTCATTAGTCCTAAGATTCCGTCCAAAGTGATCACTATAATAAATAAGGGCACATGGAATCAACAAAGAGCTATACCACACAGAATTTTTTTGCTAAGAGAAAAAAATGTTGATTATTTTGAAAGTATTGATATTTCTTTACATCGTTTTCATTTGGGAGCTTTGACAAATTACATGTTACTAAAAATTGGGACACTATTTCATTGTAATATCAGTTTCATCCCTCTTGCTTTAAGGATATATCTCACACTCTGAAGAGCTGTACATCTTAACACATATATTGGTCACCCTCCATTTGGATAGCCACCTGATAAATTCACGGAGTCTTCTGCCATTCTTTACAGATCCTTATTTCATTGCAGATGTGCAAAGAATAATTCCTCAAGTGGCAAGAAATTGTGGAAGAATGCCTCCTCTTCATCCTTTAACTCATATAGAAATTTACATAACTCACTTGCTTTGTATTACACTTATTGTGATACTTGGCTTATTCCTTAATTACTCTGTATTTAAACGTAGAGTTGCAGTTTATGTATCTTCTAATTTCCTGCAACAAAAAAAGTTGTAGGTAGACCCAAAAGTTTGATGAGTTGAGTGCAACCCCAAAAGAAGCATGTTAGAACCTGCTCTTGCTGTTAGCCAGCCAAATATTTGCCGAATCATCTAGTTGGCTTCAGTTTCTTTTTCTACAAAATGAAGTTGTTGAATCAGATGACCCTGAAGACCCATTCCTATTCTAAAATGCTATGGTGTGTATGATAGCAATAATCAGACATTAGTCATCCCAGTTAACAGCACCACTAGAAGTCTCTGGGTTATGTTTGCATCCCACATACTTGGATTTTATCTGCTACTGATCTTCTACAACTTACAAGAAGATTTAGATTCCTTATTTTTATTTAGGCTTTTTCCATTAGCAAATATATTCAATTACGTTTATTTAATGTATATTGGGAACTCTTCTTCTTCCACGCCAAGTCTGATGTTACATCTCAGGTAAGAATTTTTGAACTATATTATTTGCATTACTTTGCCATGTTTTCTTAGGCAGAAGCTTGTCTGGTGATGTTGAAAGTTTTCATTTGCATTCCTATTCGATTCTGACTTTCTCACCTGTCCGGAAGCAAGTATTGAACATTTTTTGTTTTTTCTTTTGCCAGGTTACTTAATTTGGGAAAAATACTACGGGAGTATAAAAACTGCTAACTCTCAAATGTATAGGGTCAGCATCAAATGTTAGTAAGAGTTTGTTGTAGAAGAAATTTTTTTCTGAAGTACTATTTCCTTAATTTCTAAAACTACATACTTAGCTCTGCATTCGGAAACAAAGGACACATGCAGCCCCACCCCCACACACGCTTTGCTGAGCTGCACTTTGGCACAGAGGGTGTGACTATAAAGCCTTAATAAACAGAGTAGCCAACAAAAACCACTTAACTAGGCCCACCTATACGGTCTGACTGAGTTGGGGATAAGCCTTCCTAAAATATTTCACCTGGCATACATTCAAGTTTTGAAGTTGAATGAGTCTGCTTTTGTTTCTCACTAAGTCTGGAAGAAAGGGAACTTGTTGAGGAGGAGGAGGGGAATAAAAAAGGGACGAATGAGTTAAGTCCTTCGCATATTTAGTTCTTTTTCTTTGTTCCTTTTCAAACAAGCACACCACATTGAATAGCATGTGGAAATTTGGCATTCCCAGTGAATGAAAAATAACTGGCAAACAACAAAAGGAAAAACGGAGGAATGCTGTTGGATGCTGCTTGGCTTGTGTTGTCTTGTCAGAGAAAGAACACGTGTGAATCAAATGGCTTAGGATGAATTTTACCTACACGTCTGGCTCCTGTTCAGATGTTTTAGATTTCTCAGTCCACTTTGTTTACTTGGTAGGGCTTGTAGGGCTTCTTTCTTTCTTTCTTTCTTTTTTAAAGTATGATTATTCCATCAGTTAAGGATAAAAAGACTAAACTAGTAATATGAGTGAACAACTGTTCAAATGTTCCACTTCAGAAATTTGCACACTTTTGTTTTCTTTTGGGGAAACATTTTTAAAAAGGTATTTAAAAAGCTAGAGAACCAGCAAAAGTATCTGCAGAGTTGTGGCCTTTGGAGAAGATTGCTAATCCGATATTCTCAAAAGAAAGCATACCATTTTTAAGAGAACACATACAAAACCTTTTTCAATATTAAAATAATTATCTTCGTGAACAACAATTTTATGTCCCTACAAGATGCTACAGGCATTTAAAACGTATGAACCTTAGCCCTCATCTTATTCTAATGAAATGTTTGCCTTACTCTGCTTTGAAGTTATCCAATAACTGAGCCTGTTTAGTTTTAGTAAAAAGCCAGAACTCAACTTCAAAATGGTCTTGTTCCTTGCTATCTCCTTTGCAACTGAAAACCATCTGACACAAAACACAATTTATATTTTCATTCAGAGAAATGATTGTCTGAATACAGAACAGATTCTTTTGTTCTGCCAACTCTATCATGACTTGGTGAAACAATTAATCAAAGGGAGGACTGCGGTGAAAAACCGTATGTTCACAGACGCAGATCAAATTTCCTAAGACTATCTTCACGAAACATTGCATAAGCTTATATTTTAGTGACAAATTTGTCAAACAACTCATCACATATATAAAATAACTCACAACCAAGACTTTTCTAACAATATCAAGGTCATGGGATTTTCATTACACTCTGACAGTGTCCTGAAATTATAATGACTGATGGTGCATTTCAAACAGGGTTTAACTTTTAAAATAATTGCACATTAACTTCAAGAGAAAATATATTATGAGGGGAAAAATGGCCTGCTTAGTCAAGTCAGACTTCATAATTTGCTCTCAGATTATAGCCATATGAGAGGTAAGAACTTTCAGCCTCATAGACTCTTTGAATTGGAAGGGAACTTATATCACTCAACATTACTAATGAACATTACTTTTGAAGGAGGAATCTTAAATTTGACAACATTAAGCGACTATGGAACAAGTTAAGCAAAACTTGGTCAAAACTCAGTTTTCCTGATCTCCAACCTATGTGCCTTATACTACAGCACTTTTCATGTCACTTCTGAGGTGACATAGTTCTCTCTATTCCCTACCAGAATCTCCTGAGTTCAGAAAAGGGAGGGATGTAGATTTGAGTAGAGATTAGAGTAGGCGCCACACCAAGTTTCCTTAGAGAATATTGGCAGTATCTCGCTTGAGCCCAGAAATCTGTTAACTGCTCAGGTGTTTAAATACGTCCACGTTAAATAAGTGTAGAGTGAAAAGCATATTCTGCTCTCTTTTAAATAGCTAGAAGCTCAATTCCTAAGCAATGAAATTCTTCCCAGTGATTTTTATCATTTCGATGAGTTTTTCCTCGAAGTTGGCAATATCTTTCTGAAGGCAAATATTACTACAAAACCAAAATAAGAATAAATAAGGAAGATAATTGCTCTCATAGCTTATTCAGTGACCTCTTTTTCAATCCTGTCTATGTGTGTGGGGAGGTGGGTGGGTATGCGCGTACAAATTGCATTACAGTTTTTGGATCATAAAAAAGGAGAAAAATTTTATTCCAAATGAAATATCTATGTTCTAAGGTGGATTCACTTTTACGACTATTTTGTTTGTTAAAAATAAAAGTACGAAATTTGAAGCAGAGCCTATTTAGTAGACTTTGAATGGTTTGTAGTTGTTGACTATAGCAGCAGGTGATTAGGAAAGGGTTCAGAAGCTATTTTGCATGGGACTCCAAATTGTTAATTATTTAAATCAATCCAATGTGTTCAGTTTTCACAGACCAACTTAGTCTCATGGCCAAATTAAAGTTGGCATCTACGAGTTTATTGAATATTTTTGAGTTAAGTGTTTTGTTGTGGTTTAGAATCTTGCAAAGTAAAAAAAGAATAATTATTGAAGATGGAAAAATACTTTCCTATGAAAATAAGTTTTTAACACTCTTCCTGTATGAAAAGTGTTCTACTTTGCTACCTCATATTTCTCTCATGTCCTGGTAAATATGAAGCTATGCGTCAACACTCATCTTCTGGAAACTTCCTTTCACTTTAGCTCCCAGCACATAAGATAATTGAACCTTCCAGGAAATTAATACCAAAAGTATTATTTCTAATTATATTTTTCTTTTAAGTTCACTTTTAAAATCAATACAATAAAAGTCACAATAAAAGTCAACTAGAAAGAGGTTTTACTTTCCCTTTCTAATTTTTCTTGAAAGCTGGTTTTTGTTCATAATATTAAAATAGGGAACTATGTTTTACATAGAAAACAAAGATTTATCTTTATTTGCATAAATGGTGAATTAGCTACAAAGTTTATCTTGCTTGTCATGTAACACAGTATTGCATTATCTTTACATCAAGGATCAATAAAATGCCTCTCTACGGCATTTTGCTCTAAGCGCGAGAAGTCAGATGGGAATTTTAACATCTCTTGGTTCAACATTGCTAGATCTCCCAGTTCAATAGGTACATTTTCCACTTTCCATTTCCATCAGCAATAGTGTTGTTAACTTTCTGCCACGACATAACAAGGTCTCTTTTCTTCCCGTATCCAACAGCATTGCCTCCCTTTCCTCTCAGTTCTCCCTACAGGTTCCTCAACGGTGGTTGGCTTGCCTGAAATTCTCTTCAATTCTCTTAAATTCTGTTATGTATTCCCTTCCCCTCTTAAGCATCTGCAGATTCTGCCAACTACTTCATCCCAAAGTCACAGTTTGAAGATTATTCAAAGAATTTTAAGAATCTTATTGGGATAACCTCCTGATTCCCTGCACAAACAAAAAAATCTCAATAATGCAGTACTGTGTAACAAATCACCTCAAAACTTCATGACTTAAAATAACAATATCATTATTCTTCATAATTTCTGAGGACCAGGAATTTGGGAGCAACTCTCTGGATGGCTCTGGCTTAAGGTCTTTCATAAAATTGTGGTTAGATTTCAGGCTAGAAGATCCACTTTCAAGGTGCTTAGATGACACCAGGCTGATAGGTGGTGCTAGTTTCTATTTCTCTGTAAACTGTATGTGCGTCTCGTGAATTTGCAATATTGAAAGACAGTGCTCCATGGATCTCTCACATCTGTGAGCAGAGAAACTGAAAACTTACTGTTTTAATTTATTTTTTCAAAGTTGTTTGTAGATCAAATGGACTTAGTGGATAGAGGCAGTCTCCCTCCAGAACAAAGGAAAATTTATTGTTCTTCTCCCATAGAATAAAGGTATTGTCTCCTTAAGGCAAAGATGAGGCAAATGTATTGAATTTTACAAAACTTTGGGTTTCTAAAACTTGCTGTTCATTTCTTTTAATGCATTGCCTACTTGGCTACCAGTTATTTGATCTGTGGGAATTTAGGCTCCAGAAACTGATACAAATGCAGGTATCTGTCTATCTCCACTGTCTTGAGTAGAAAATTTCTCTTTGACTGTGACACAAGAGACTTGTGTCTCCTACCATCTGTGAAACAATGGCAGGGTACCTTTTAGTTTCAAAGTAGGGTAAAATCTCAAATCATTCACAGTTCTTTCCAGGCAGCTGGCTCCCTCCAGGGTGAATGATTCAACAGGCCAAGACAGAAGTTGAGATGATTTTTTGAGCTAGCTGGAAAAGCTTCACACCATCCTTTCCACTGTATTATATTGACCAGCTCTGATTCACTGTGGGAAGGGATTATACAGAGATTACTGTACCAGAAGATAAGGATCTTGGTCCCTGGCTACCACAAATCTCCTAAAACATTGAAAAACTGGAATCTAATAATAACATGCTGATTTTCTTTGCTCCCTGCAGAACTAGTGTCTTCCGTAAAATGCCTTTCTAAAAATATAATTTATTGCATTGCATTGCTCTAAAAATGTGACATGTCATGTAGGGAGCAAGATTTTCATGTGAAATGTAATGAGTAGGCCTGTAAAAATAGAAAATATTTTTTAGTCTAGCTTTGATTATTTAGTAAATAGAAGAAGTTTCAGCAGTGAATCAGA
This sequence comes from Solenodon paradoxus, assembly GCA_004363575.1. Lineage (NCBI taxonomy): Eukaryota > Metazoa > Chordata > Mammalia > Eulipotyphla > Solenodontidae > Solenodon > Solenodon paradoxus. The sequence continues at coordinate 1,245,863 of RJWH01000020.1, forward strand.
AGTGGCACCTTACCCTTTGTAAACACCACTCTAAGACATACTACTGGCTAATTTTGATTGCCTAATATTTTCTGCTTTATCACAATCCTCAAAAGTAGAGTTGAGAGAATAAGAATAGTGGAATTTGTAGCCAAATTTTAAGCACTCCTCCCATACACATTTTTCAAGAGTGAGAAGAGAAAGGACAAAAAGAGGATTAAAAACAGGCTAACTCATTTAGATAATTGAAGAATCAGTAAAATTAAAAATGATCTCTTAAATAGAATTTTAATTTAAAATACTTTTTTAAAACATAGATTTATCATTTAATAAGTGAAAAGTATTCTATTAATCCTTACATTGCTTACCATTATAATTATAGAGTTCAACTGAATTTTTGTGAATATGTACTAAAATTCCTAAAAGCAAGTGAACTTGAATTGCTGGAAACATGCAATTGTGTTTGATTCTGTAATATTTAAATTTATAAATTCACCTTTTTGAATCAAGGAAATAAAGACAACAAACTTTCAGGGTTCATTTTGATATAATAAATTCCTCTCTTATACTTGCTTTTAGAATCTAATCACTGAATATATTACAATCACACTATGCATTCTATATATGAAATAGCAAAAGGATTTTAAGAAAAGATTTGAGTGTGGCAATTTTGTTATCTAAATATATTTAACTCAAACTGCCATTTTCAGTTCTTGCCCCATTCTGGGTCACAATTTCAGCTTAGCTAATAGCAAAGTTTTCTTTGAAGTATGGTAAGATTTGTCAGTAAAACCTGCCAAGATCTCTGAGGACATAATTTCCAAATTCTTCTGCAGTTATTATATTTCCTGGCCTGGGACTATAATGAGTTTAAAGCATTAATTAGGAGCACATTCCATCTTTTGCCTCTCATGGTTAAACTGTTTAATTAAAGGCTTGGAAGCCTTCTGGGCAAAACAATCAGCACATGGTGCGATCATCTGCCTCTTATTCCCTTTGCTTTGTGCTTCCTCATCTTTTGGAACTTAATTCGTTTATTCTAGAACTGTTTGGCACGCTCCACTTAGGCAGCAGTAGACAGAAGAAGTCAGTAGTTGTTTGGTTTTGTAGATTCTTGGAGAGATTGATTTACGATGGTTGTAGACACTGATGCATTACACAAATATTTATTGAGTGTCAAAAAGATCTCTGACACTTGGCTGTATGTTTTGAAACAACTGATGAATCAGATATGGCTCCTTGTTTACATGTGCAGGGGTGTTCAGGCAAGAAGGGGAGAAGAGACACACAACTGTCTCCAGCTCAACAAAGTGAGGGTGAAAGTGCGGCAGTAAAATGCTACAACAGTGGAGTGAAAAGATTATTTCTTGACAGGAGGAAGTAGGAGAAGACAGGCAGGTGAATTAGAATGTATGGTCTATTAGAAAGGATTTAAATATGCAGAGGCTGGGGAGAGGGACAACGGGGTGGGGGGTGGGGTGTAAAAAAGAACAAGAAGTAGTCAAGGGGAGTTTGAGTCATCAAGCAAGGACCAGAAAAGGAAATAATGGGGAATAAATTTGAGTTTAGTCAGGGAACTTCAAATTCTCTAGGTAACAGGGCACCATGGGAGACTTTTTAGCAGGATCGCGACAAGTTCTGGAATTGGCTTGCATGCAAGAAAGTGCAAATAGTGAAATCACATAGGAGATCAACTCACACAGGTTGTTTTTATGTCTTTATAATGATTTTGGACTTTATTCCAAGATCAAGAAGGCATTATTATCATTAGGGAATTAGCTATTTAGATTTACATTTTAAATTGCCAACGCGGGCTATAAATGCAGAGATTGAATTGGAAGGGGTAGGTAAGAATAGAAACATAATAAGGTAACTCATCTGTCTTTTATATCTTTTAGTGTATGCAGTCTGTCCTTTTTGTTTGCTGATTCATTTTAGACAACTTCGCCTCCTTCAGGCTTGACTTGGTCATCTCCTTCAAATATCTTTTTGGTATTTGTCTTTTCTGACCACTTTGTGACCTTAACTAAGAAATGCCCTTTCATTCAGCAGAATCAATATATTGGGTCTACTTGTTACATTACCTAACATGCCTAGTAGCAGAGTGAGATATCCTGCTATTTGCCATTGTGGTTTTTGTATCTTTTTCTCTGTGTGGTTGTGTGGTTGTGTGGTTGTGTGTGTGTGTGTGTGTGTACATGAGAAGGTCCCATGTTAGGAAACCAGTATAGATTATGCGATTGACCATGAAGGCAGGTGTGAGACAATGGGAATAAGGATTCATGTGTTATCCTCAGAAGTCTCAGGAAGCAAGAACTCTGAGACTTTTAAGTCTGTGGGAATAGGTGGAGAGCAAGTACTGTAACCAAAATGAAAGGATTAATTAATGTTCTGCCAAATGGAGTAGATACTAAAGAACCCTGAGGCAATGGCAGTTTGGAGAACAGCACCTCATTTTGGAGAGCCTTTAATGAAGCCTGTGGGAAGGAAGAGGACTGGTAAGGCTGTACCAATTTAGAACATACAGGCTAATTTTATTTGCTTACCGTCCAAGAATCAGATCTCTGGTGAAAATATTAGCACCTTAAATCCCTATGAATAATTCATTTTTTGTATCTGTGGGTTAATATTCAGACTAATTAAGTCAACTATAAATATTTCCTTTTGGGCTAATTAAGTCAACTATAAATATTTCCTTTCGGTGAGGAGAAATAAATCTTCTGAGGGAAAAAAGACCATCACTTAAACAATTCTCTGCTGGCGTCCTTTCTGTTTTTGTATGGGCTCCAAGATCCTGTGACTAGACTATCATTTCCAATGTGGTACAGAATAAAATTATTTAAAATGCCCTGTATGGATGACTAAATATGACATGGCAAGAGTTTGTTCAAAGCTACCTGATAAATTGGTGCAGTGCCAGCATATGTACAAGTGATGATCAGGTCAAGGAGTGAAATTGCATTTGTGAGGATAACAGATTCAGCTTAAAATCCAATTTAAAATGAAAAAAGACTGCTGATGACACAGTAAGCAGATGGTTCAACACCAAAGTAGCATGAAAGGTCTTATTTTCATGATTTGTTACTTATACTTGATCCCATAGCTCCACATCATGAAATCTAAGAAACTATTTAGAAAAATACTTGCTTTTTTAAAGTGACATGCTTATTTAGAATACTGGATTTGAAGTGTCTATGCAAGTGTGAGAAACGTAGCTTAAAAAATTGTAAAACAAGGAGTCACTAAGGCCCAAGTGCATAATCATTCTTTAGATATATTAAAAGTTGTTTGCAAATTAAAAAAAAAATCATATCTGTCACTAAATAATCAAATAGACAGTATCATGCAAAAATAATTTCATTTTCCAATAATCAGCAGTCTGAAGTAAAATAAAATTCTGTAAATAGAAAAACTTCTAAAAATGTTTCAATATTTACATGTATTGATTTTCTGATATTTATTCACTCACTTATACACTCAAGATGTGTTGGCAATTTTATTCAAATAGCACATGTCTCTGTTTTCAAACAATTTATAGTCCAGAAAAACAAATTGGCTCTATTTACATATTAAGAAACTGCTTCTATTAAAAATATTTCCTTACTCTGTGTGAGGGAAAATGTGAACAAATGATGTATGGTTGAGTGTTTTACTCCCCATATTTTTAAATGTATGTGAAGACACATCTCAATTTTTATTTTTATTTCAGCCTTTGAAATTAGTTTTTTTCTACTCCAAGATTTAAATACAATTTTATAATATGTTATGATTTCATTTTTAATATTTATATAATGAAACTTTCTAGAATTAATATGGTTAGAAAGAGAATTTGAAAGTGTCTAGCTGTTTCTCAAGCATCACAGAATATGTTCTCCACCTTAAACAATGATCTATATAATATTATTATATAAACTTTTGTTTTATTATTTTAAATCAATTTTATAAGGGAATTTTTATTGGGAATTTTTATGTACTTACTTATTTTGTTAATTAGTACCAGTGATAATTACATTTGAAAGTGCTGATTCTCAGGTCACACTTGAAATACCAAGGTTTAAGTACTTTCTGCTAAAGAACCCACCCTCCCCACCACCAATGACATTTTTCAGAGCATTTTTTTCTCATGATCTCAGAATCCTGCTCAACACAATGTCCCATCTTTCAGGTATGACTTCTCAGTTGTGTTTGTAACATATGTCAATGGTAAGCCAGTTTTCACATGATTTTATGCTAGGGGTCTCAAACTTATGTGCACATTAGAATTACCCAGAGAATTTGCTAAACACACATTGCTAGACCTAATTTCAGAGTTTCTGATTCAGTAAGTCTGAGACAGGACTGAAAATTTATAATTTTAATAAGTCTCGAATGATACAGACAGCACTATTTAGGGAGCACACTTCAAATCACTGCTTATAGAATACTTTACATGCAAGAAAACCAAAAACAAAACAGTCATGCCAATACCAAATGATACAAAAAAAATTTTTTAAGAACATAAAGTTTAAATAAATTCGAAGGAAATATTTTTCTTATTTAAGTAAGTCAAACTGGAAAAGTAGGTCCTCTCAATCTTCCCAGAAGGGAAAGGAAATAGGATTGGAAAGGCAACTTCAAAGCCAAGGGCACTCCCTGGAAAATGTCCCACATCCAAGCTGAGAACACAAGAAATATAAAAAATCTGAATCACATTCCAAAGTGAGAAAAACATGAATTCAAAAGATGTGTAAGATTGCTATTAAAAGAAATATTTGATCAGGATCAATCTTGTGAACTATAAAAAGAGTGAAAATATCTGATGTTACCCATATTAAAATATTTCCTAACTATTACCTTGATAAGGTTTTGAGATGAAGCATTGCATCCAGGGTTAAGTGCAACACTTTATGTAATAGGAGAAGAAAAGAAGAATTCTGTGGCATTCTTACCTTCCTCAAGCATTAGGAGAACTTTTAAAGTTTTCTTTTTCTTATATTAATGTCTTATTAGTTAACAAACCTATATAATTTTTAGAAGAATATATGCATACCTCAGTCAATATTTCAGAATACTTTATACGAACATTAATAATCTTCTGGACAATTTGAATACTTTCTATTCCAAATGTTAATTGATTAAAAAGGAACCATGCATTTATTCAGAATGAGGTTGTATGTTTATAAAATGTTCCCTTATATTTTAAAAACATATTTTTATTATTAATTTAATAAACATCTTGCCTTGGTAAATATCATTTCCATTTTGAAATTTCAGGTTATAAGCCAACAAAAATGATAAAATTGTCCTAAAAGTATAACAAATTTTAGGAGATATATTATAAATTTGCTGTTTAAAAATGTGCTGCTGGGTTTAGAATGAGAACCTAGGACCCCCAAAGTCTTTTAAAACTCTTTAAATTTGATAGTTAATTTTGTTATTTTTCATTATTGTGTTACTATAAAACATATAACACTTTTAATGCTGACATATATAGTTAAAAAATGAAACGTCCCCTATTCCTATTAAGAGATTTTATGATTTTTCTTCTAAAATTTATATGCTATCAATTTATTTACATGTGTTTGTGTTTTTATATGCATAAATATATAGATGCTCTTTTTACAAAAATTAGTACATAAGCTACACAATTGATTTTTACCCTACTTTTTAACGAAATAGTGTGGATTTTTTTCTATATTCTATATCAGGATGTGTAGATCTATTTTATCCATTGTAATAATAACATTGAATTTCAAATATAGACATAGATTAATTTAATTTTTTTCCACTGATAGCTTTGAGTTGTTTTCATATTTTTGCTGGAAAAATGCTGCAAGTAGTACCACAATGAATGCTTTTCTTTTCTTTTTTAGGAAAAAGTGCTGGCAGGAAGAAGGCAAGAAGCAGGAAGACAGAGGAGGAAGAAGCATTCATTTATTTTTATTTTAATTAGCTATTCATCTTGGTTGTCTTCCCTCTCCTTGGAACATGAACTAGGGTCCTGCCTGGTTTATGCCTGCTCAGAGGCAAGGAACCCAACACTATTCCACCAGGCCACACCAATGAATTTTTTTCTAAACACAACTTTGTGCTCATATTGGACAGTTTCTTAGAGGCAGCATTGTTGGATTAAAGACTATGTGCTTTTAAAATTTTAATTTATTATGACAAATTATCTTCCAAAGAACTTGTACAAATTTCTACCAACAATTTGTGGTAATTCTATTTTCCACATCCTCTCTTGTGGCTAATGTTAAATTATTAATTAGTCAATAATTATTGTTAATTAATAAATAATTATAATATGGTATAGTGTAATATACAATATAATAATATGTAATAAATAATAAATCAATAAATTAATGATCATAATTAATGTTAAAATTTTATCAATTTCCAAACCAATGGGTGAAAATGACAACTTAGGTGCTTCAGGTTTATAACGACTTATTGGTTAAGTTGAAAGAATAGTGACAAGTTAAACTAAGTACTAGTGAGGTAAAGAGGGGAATGGGGACAACACAACGTTCAGTTCTCGAAGTGTGTTAGATAAGATTAAGACTAGCTGGTGACAGAGAGAGACCCCAAAAGACAGTTCCTTAAATACTATGTAAGTCGTTTCTTCTTTTCTCTCTCCTGCTCATGAAAGCTTCCATCAAGTCTCCATTGTTTGGGCACCTCTACTCCATGCATTCAAGGACTTGGGTTCATAGCATTTGTACTACTGTGTTATCTTCAGTGGAGCAAGCTGGGCTGCGAATACCTACATTCTAGTTAGTGAGAAGGGGAGCCCAAGGAATTCCAGGGCGAGCGATTTTCTTTATGTAAATGCAGTAGACACTGCATATAGCATATATTCTCACTTTGTAACATCTAGAAAGTGGTCAGCTAATCATACAGAGCTGTAAGAATGCTGAGACATATGGTCTCCTCCTAGACATCTATGTTTTCTAAAAAATAATAGATTTTAGATGTTTCTGAGAACTGCTTCTCAAATGGGGAAATATTTGCTTTGTTCCAAAATTCTATGGGTCTTTCCAGTCTGTCAAAGGCTTCATATAGCATCCAGAGACACAGAGGAGGTAAAAAACATTTGCTGGATACTGATCGCCATCCTAGGATTATGCTAATTTTCTACAGTAAAGATATTACTTCTGGAATAGTAGCTACAATGAAGTCAAGTTTTTGAAAAACCAGCTGTTCTTCAAGATTCATCGAATCATCTTTCCAGGGATTGTTTTCATGGGTCCTTCTTCAAGAACTTCCTAGGTATGGAAACTGAGTGGGAGATTAAAAGAAATAATAAATTTTCCCCTTGACAACTCAAGTCAGACTTTTGTTTACCAAGCACAGAGTTTTTCCCCATTACATAGATCAGGTAATAGCTCGTCAGCTGCCCGTTCACTTTTTACCAGGGAACATTGTCATCAATTAGCCTAGGCCACAGATTTTTGCAGGTCAAAAAACAGGTTGCCACTCACTCTCTGTGGCCAATTATGGTAATTACAACCACCTTTTCTCCGAGGGTTAAGCACTACCACATGGCCTTTCCTACTTCAGGACTGTACATTCTCACAGAAATGAGAGATTTCAAGAAATGAAAGATTCTAGTACAATTACAGCATACTCCAGGTTTATTTTTATATTTGCCAAAGATAACCACGACAGAACTTTTTTCAAGGATGTCATTCTCTTGTTGATGAATTTTCTTATTTCTTACTCTCTTGATGGAAAGAGTGAGATGTTTCCATCTGATGGATATAGGAAGAAGCTATGTGGGTTTTATAGAATAAACCTTACCTCAAGAAATCTCAGTCCTGGAAGGCAAGTGAAGAAACTGTTTCAAAAAAATAAAAATAAAAAAGGAGCAATTTTCAGTGCTGCTGATTTGTCACTGAGTCCTCACTAGAGAGGAAAAGCAATCTCGAGATCAACCCATGCCTTGAAGAAATGAATCTTCTTGGTACAGGAAATGGAGCCAACCTGACCATCCACTTCTAAGTGTCTCTAAGATATTGAAGGAAATGCCTTTCTTCACTTTTCACACACAGCCCTCAAAAAGCATTTTAAGTGATTATTTTCCCCTCTTAAAGTCTTCCCTGAAATATATTTAGACCTGGATTTACCTCTAAAATTTTGAATTCCTTCTTCCAGATTAGCACAAGGAAGTTCTGGCATCTTGATATCATGAAATGTCAATTTTCATTCAGTGCGGACTTTGGTACTCAACAAAGAAAACTGCTAAAGATACTTAAAGCTGAATTGACTGATATCCTAAGTTCAAAATGCTTGTTAGTATATTTTTCTTGATAAACTGACACAATTCACCCATATCTACTTCAGCATAATACCCTTAGAAATAAACCACCAGCTTCCTACTAAAATAATGTCAAAAAAAAAAATCTTCTAAGTCTTAATATACATACTCTGTCTTCTGGAAATAGGCTTAGCAATTCTCCACCTGAGGGAGACTGGAATCTGTTCTTGGTTTGGGGTAAGGAGTAGTGAGAGATTGTAGGGGTGGGTATTAGGTAGAACTGACATCCGTTTATGAGGCAAAATCCCAGGTGAGGTTGTTGAAAGGTCTTTATGTAGGGAAAAGAATATTTTTCTCAAACAGGAAATAGAGTCTACGTCTCCATTCAAAAGAATCTCAGGATTTTGGGGGGAACTCAGAGGTGACACCTTCAAATGGGTCTATCCAAATATCTTCATCCCGAGTCGTAGAGACTAACTTCCTGTCAAAGCTCTAACCATCACCGTAAGGACCTTGGAGCTGCTACGTTGTCCTGAGAATCTTTTCATTTCTCTTCCTGACCTTCACTCAAATACAGGGTTTTGAATTGAATTGTCATTTGCCATATTTAAATCTGATATTTTAGGGTGTCTAATAATATGAATAGTGAAGAAAATCTATCTAGTAGCAAAGAAAGAGCTTGTTTTCTTAAGAAAGGATAAATTGAGAGATATGGGCTAGGCACATACGGGATGTGGCTGAGTCTGCAGAATCACCCTTTCCAATTAAATTATGTGTGTACCTCAATAAAATTTAAATGTTAGAGATTCATTGATAGAATATAATCTATCTGCTTTTGATATCCCAATTATGAGCCAAGGAAAAGACAATATGTATTGGGAAAAAAATATAAATGAACAACTTTCTTCTCTTGGAGGAAAAAATAAAAAGTGCTACAAGTAAGTTGAAGCTTTGTTTTGGGTATCTTTTGCTCCCAACCTGCTAGGAGAAGCTGAATGGAAAAATTGATCCATTATTTTTTAAACTGGGAAATTAGAAAGTTATTCTTCAATGCTTTTATGGACATCTAAGTAATGAGAAATAAATCCAGTTACATTCTTTAACTCCTGCCACCTCCCTAGAGAGGTGGCTCTAATTTAGCATGACCTACAGTCAGCACAGGAAATTTCCACCCTGAGATTTTCCTAGCTGAGTCAAAATCAGTTACAGTCAGAAACAGATAGAAATTGTTTTTATGAGAGTGCCTGAAATTGCATTTAAATTCTATCTTTAAAAGTTGCAATGGGCTTGGCTAATGATTTTCCATAGTGTCATTTTTAAACTATTTTGGCATGTTCTATGAAGAGTACATACATTTACTATTCAAAGATTAATAAAATGGCATTATATTTCTTGGAACAGAGTATCTTTGAGAAAGCAAAATTCCATCCCAGTACACTGACATTGTCCAACTTATATGAGATGACAGACGTAGGCCTGGGTAGACTTGGGAGTAGATTAAGAGTGAAAGAATTTGGAATGGCCTGGGCTTTCAGGAAAAATGATGATGTAGGTTCCAGGTGGAAGAAACACTGGATGAGTTTTAGAATGCCTCTACTCCCTTTCCCCTGCTGAGTTAACATTATATGCTCCAAAGACATTCTTTTTGTGCACTGCTAGTGTGGGAGACCTAGGATCCTTCTCTGCATTCATTCCTTTCCTCCCACCCAGCCCCCAGACTACCTCGAATTCTGTAAGCATATTCAAGAAAATTCAGTGTCAAAAAAAAAGGGGAACAGTGTTGGAGTTGAGGTGTGGATTCATAAAGTGGTCAATTATTAATAATTAATTACATAGTGAGTAGACTAAGAGACCAGCATAAAACTGTCAACTCCTTATCATTGAGATAACTGGGGACAAGAGGAAAAAAAAGGAGAAAGTCTAACAACATGGCAAATTCCAGTTAAAGTGAAAGTAGGCAAATGGACTTAATTTAAAATATTCATTTATTGGTGTGTCCTGATGGATCAGGTACTAAATTGGGGAGTGGACCATGTAAAGCTCAGGGATCTAGGTTCTCCACCCTAGACCAGCAACAACAATCAAATATAAATAAACGACTAAATATCAGTGCTTCTTACTCCTCTTTCTTCCTTCCTTCCCTCAGAAATTCTTCTTTTATTAAATATATTTGGGTCATAGCAAATGTTTTAGAAAAAATGTTCTATTCTGTACACATCATTTGAAAGTTTAAAAATATGCCATTTACAACGACAAACTAGATGGACCTTAAGGGTATTATGCTAAGTGAAATCAGTCAAAGACCATCTGATTTCACTTTTATGTGGAATCTGTAAAACTAAACAAATAAACAAACAAAACAAAACAAAGTTTGTAGAGAATAGATTGATGATTACCAGAGGAAAAGGGGTTTAAGAGGTAAACAGAACAGATGAAGGAGTTCTAGAGATACAAACTTTCAGTTATAAAATTTTAAAAGTCACAGGAATGTTGTGTATAGCATGAGGTCCACAGGCAAAATTATAGCACTGAAAATTTGAAAAATTTGCTAAGAATACATGGGAAATAGGCTTACTGTGAGGATCATCTTACATTGTATACAAAAGCTAAATAATTATTGTACAACTGAAACTAATATAATGATATATGTCAATTATACACCTAAAAAGCACATATATTTTTATATTTACAAAGTATAAAAATAATACAAATTTAATTCAAAGACACTAAATTTCAAATAAATTCACTCATAATGTCCAAATGTTTTACGATCAAGTAGTCTAAAGTGAAATGTTTATAATTTAATGGATCTATCTTTTGTAAGTTTTTGAATAGGTATTGAACTTAGCAGAATTAGAGTCTTCCCTTATCTAATTCTTCTGGCTTAAGTCAATATAGATGCCGCGCTTGGGTTGGGTGCTGATCCTGTAATTCACCATCAGAGGTTAGATATAAGCCCATTAGAGCAAAGAACCAATCCTCTCCCCATCATCAGCACCTATCAGTGCTCAGCATGTAGCAAAGCCTACATAAATATTTGTTGTATAAAAAGGTTGAATGAGAAGCTGTTGACCAGGAATAGTGTGCTGCAGTTTCAGAAGCTCAATAAACAATACCTCTTCACTCTGTTTCATGAATTAACTGAAAAGTAGGACAAAAGAGTAAGAAAGATGGAGAAAAAATAATTCACAATAAAGTAGCATATGGCTTAAATGTGTAGGCAAATAAACTTCCTAATACTGATGCTCGAAATTAGATAAATTTTCAACTCACAAAGAGGTAGAGTTGGTCCATCAGTCACCTTCACCCAAAAAGAAACTGGGGAGAAAGGGACTATATGTTTGTTATATTTATAATGTGTTCTAGGTTAACCATCAGACGAACTTTTTCATCTCCGTGAAGAGGAATAAATGAGGGGTGGAAAGGATTCCTCAATATGGAAAGTAGCATTAAGAATGCAGAAGAGCTTTTGTTTTCTACCTTCCGGGAGTGAGTACTGTGACAGAACTGATTAGTAGCAATCAAGGTCACTCTTGTTGTACGAAATAGTGACCAGTGGTTACTTTTAGGTCTAGACATCAAAGGGCTTCCAAAATGTCAACTTTTGACAATTTGTAGAAACTGGAAACACTAAAAAATGTGTTGCCGCCACAAATTATCATTAATCAATCCCCAGATAATCAAGAGTTAAATTTAATTTCCCAAACGACTCTTTAAATTCAAAGACAATTTCTGAGCAAATCATTCTCCCTCAATGGAGACCTCACTGAACAAGACCATTGATAAAATTACATGTGAATCATGGGAAAAATCCAAAAGTAACTTAAAAATATCTTGACGGTATACAGGGATTTGTAACATATGGCAGGAGATAGGAGACCTTTTGGTTAATTTTGTTCCTAATGACTTTTTAATACCATAAAGTACACTCAGGAAAATCTTTAAAACATATAGATACAGAATTTTATTTTTAGATCCAAGGAAAACAGAACCTTATAAACATTCAAATTTAACTGATTTCAGGGTCAAAAATCTTAGAACTACTGCACAGCACATGCTTCCCATCAGAAGAATATAACTCAGTCTGGGCAGCCAAATATTTGCTCCTGAATTGTCAAATGGTTTAAAAGACACTGAAAACATGGTCGAAATGATGAAATTGTACTAAAGGAAAATTTTCACCCTATTTCACTTTTTAAAATGGAATTTTTTCTGGTTCTATTTTATCTAGAAACAACACTTGTTTCAAATAGTGACAAATGATTGAAAATTGTCATTATTTAAATAAAATGCAATGATTGTACAGTTATAGCTAACTGAGGAACTTAGAAAGGGAATATAAATAGTTTAAAAGAGAAAGAGAAAAAGTTAAATGGTCAAACCTAAATGTTTTTTTAGATATTTAATATTGTTTGTCAGGGAATTGTTTTCTTGAATTAAAGCTAAGCCAGTGGAAACTTCTGATAAAAATCACAGATTTGATAATAAAAAAATTCATGAGTAATTCTGCTTCCATATTTAGACAAAATTCTTTTGAAAAATACAAAATAATTTAGGCATTTTCAGAGTTTAACTACTATGAGTTCTGATTTTACTTGTCAATTACAAACATTTTTGAATCGTGTAGACGCCTCATCCTTGCAATTTTTTCCATGACATTTTCATAGAGGAAATATCATAACCTCTTCAATCTTATATGTCCTTATCGACCTGCAGTATTATATAATCATACGACAACATTTTACAAGATTATTTTAAGAAGTACAAATGGAAAGTCACATAAATATAAAAAATTACAGACTTTTTAGAAATAAAACTTCTAAATTCCAACACTTCCTTACCATTTCCTATTCTCTCACCTCCACTTTTTGTTTTACCAACAATTATGAAATTTTGTCCAATTTCCCAAGGTGTGTGTTAACTCTAAAAGTTTCTCTCTAGCTTTGTACATTTACATACTATATTTGTTCAGTGATTCCTGAATTTCTCACCTGGATATTTTTCTCTCACTTGTGGCTCAATCCTAATTATATATTTTCTAAGAGAATATATTCTGGAATAAGTTATAGCATCATCTCAAATTTAACAATTATAAGCCAGCCTATTGCTGTTCCTTCACATTAACTTTCTCCACTAACTTTGCTCTGTATTCCTTTGGCATTGTGTACATCCTAGTCTCTCCTCAGAAACTTTGAAGTCTCTTCTTTCCTTCCAAACATCCACTTCCACTTCATCCACCCTCTTATACATCTAATTTATTATTGAATAACCCAAGTTTTTTTTCTTTGACGTAAGTTCTCTGATACGCTCTATCTTCTTCCTCAGTGGAATGCACAAAAGATCGTTGTTTTAGAGTACAAATATTAATTCTACTAGGATAGAGATCATTCTGAACAGAAACTCAATTACTACAGGTTTGACCTTATAACTTTTTACTTTGGCAGAGTTTAAGGTAGGAATATCTACCTGGTGCCAAGATAGTCCTCCCTACTATAGATTGTCAGCAGCTGGATAAAAGTGTTTATATATATATATATATATATATATATATAAATTAAACTTCAAAGTATTTTAATCCGTTTTATAGCACTTACTTTAGCATGGTCTTAAAGGAGATTTCAAGGTATCATATCTTTTGTCTTGGCTTCTGGAACTGACCATGTATTTTGGGTAAAGTACAGCTTCTGACACTGTGAATAACAAGGTTCTATGGGATATTTCCATCTTAAAGACAAATGGATGTTTTATAGGAGCTGCAGTGCAAAATTGCTTTTCAAGTAAGTGTCAGATCAAATGGAAAATTTAAAAATATATTTAGATCTTAGAGTCATTTCATTTTAAAATAAGTAAAGGAAATATCTGCACAGTAAAGGAAACCACCAATAAAACAAAAAGGTGATCTACAGAATGGGAGAAAATATTAGCCAGTTACATACCAGATAAATGGGTAATATGCAAAATAAAGAACTCATACAACTCAATAGCAGAAAAAAAAATCAACAAATATTCTCATAAAAAATGGACAGAGAAACAATAGATAATTTTTCAAATAAGAAAAAAAAAGTGCTGAACATCACTAATCATCAGGAAAATGCAAATCAAAACCAAAATGAGATATCGCCTCACACCTGTTAAAATGCCTATCATCAGAAAGACAAAGATAATGAACTTGATGGAGATGTGAAGAAAAGAGAATCCTTTTGAGTTATTGTGGGATGGTAAATTAGAGTAGCATAGCATCTATGGAAAGCAATATGGTTGTTTTTCAAAAAATTGCAAGTAGAACTTTCAGTAATTCCACTTCTGAGGATACATCCAAAGGAAATAAAAACAAGATATGAAAAAGTTATTTGCACTCTGATGTTCGTTACAGCACTTTTCACCAACAGCCATCAGCAGAGCAATGGGTAAAAGAGATGTGAGAGCAATAGAGATAATCTATCAATCGAGGGAAATTAACAAAAATGGAATATTATTCCACTAAATAGAAGGAGAAAGTCCTGCCATATATGATATGAATGGAACTTGAGGACTTTACACTAAGTGAATAAGTCATACAGAGCAGAGAGAAAAAAGATTAACACTACATAGTATCATTTGCAAATGGCATCTAAAAATAAACAAACAAACAAATAAATAAATGAAAACTCATTTAAACCTAGAGTAGAAAAGTGTTTCCAGGGGCTGTGGACTGGTGTCTAGGGGTAGAGTGGCATAAATAGGAAGGTGTTGGCAAAAGGGCACAAATGTTCAGTTATTAGATAAGCAAGTGGTGTATAAGGATCTAATATCAAGCATGGTGACTACATTTAATAACATTGTATTATATAATGGAATATAATGTAATTCCCATCCCCTCCTAATTCTGTAAAGAAAGTAAAGATAAAAATGAAATTATGGATGTGCTAATTAGATGTCTACTATATCAATTCATTATAATGAACACTTACAATTTTGTCAATTATAACTCAATAAAACAAAAAAGTAAAGATGAGAAGAGAATTTTAGTAAGTCTATAAATTACTCCCTGTGAGCTGTCATCTTGTTGAATATCTTAAGTGTCAAAACAGAATTTCATTTCATCTTTAGCTTTATTTATCTCAATTAATACACTTTTTTTCTAACAAAAAATAGAACAAATCCAGAGTGAGACTGAAATTGAAGGATTGTTATCACCGTAACTGATATATTTATAAATGTACATGGGGAATTGGAAATAGATTAGAGGGAAAACAAGAAAATTTAAGTTTGTATTGTTCATTCAGGTCTTTATAGCTCTGGAGCTCAGGGATTAATATCAACAGGAGTTTCCAAGAGATCTTTTATATTGTTTACCCGAAAGAATCTGATACAAAGAATGCTCACAGAAGAATTGATTAACCCAGACACCATTTCATAACTCCCTTCCGATTTTGGTAAAGAAAAGCTACTCACACAAATGTTCTTGGGTTTGTGGAGAATCCCACAGCCCCCTTAGACAGCACATTCCAATGTTTAATATCTGTCATGAAGTTCTGCTGTGTATAATGGCCTTTCTCTCTGTTCTGTGATCTAATGAGATTGAGAGCATCTGGTCCTCAATCCTAATATATTGACATTTCCTGCTTTAGAGTTCCTCTTTAAATCACCATCAATCTTCTCTTCTTTAGGCCTAATGTCAGGTCTTTTCATTCTTCTTCAGTCTTATGTGCCAAGCTTTTAAGTATAGGTTTGCCCTCCTTGGAATCCATAAAGAGCCCCTTTTCTGCAGCCTAAATTGGACTCTTGGCCGAGAGAAGCAGAATTTCCCACCTGACCCCTGCTAAGCATCATGGGACCACCTTTCCATTTCTCTACCAGGCAATCATTTATCCTAGTTCTCAAACATGATCAAGGAAGAAGCTCAGGGAAGAGACTTGATGCATCAAATTGCTTTCCCTCTCTGTCTCAAGGGGAATAGAACAGAGAAGACTGAGTTTTGGGAGTCAAGTGGCAGACAGCTGTGGTTTCGGCTTCCAGCGGTCACACAAGTCCAGAGGGACCGGAAGGTCAAGGAAGCATGTAAAACCGCAGGCTGTTCACATGGCCTGGAGGAGGCGATGACCAACCCCTAATAAAACACTGTCTGCCGGACATGCCATTGGGCCTGGCATGCTAATTGAAAACAGCAATCGTGGGGCTGCCGCTCTGAGACGTTAGCGCTCGGCTTGAAATAACTTTTCCTTACACAGAAAAGGCGGTACTCAGCCAGCACAACTGTGTTATCAAAAAAAAAAAAAAAAAGAGAGAGAGAGAAAGAAAGCTAAACAAACTGGCATCAAGGCTCTAGTAGAAGATAAACATTACTCCTTATTTAGTTTTTCAGGAAGCTCATATCTTACTTATTTCCTTTCCACTGGTCCAAAGCTTAACACTGCTGTATACAAATACTTTATTTTAGGATAGAAGATATATATTACTCATATTTATCTTTCAATAATATGAGTACCCTGTATCTTTACCATAATTTTTATTTTTTACTTTTTCTAAATCAAAATAACACAAGTTTTTATTGGGTAGAGGCTTCTGGGCTGCCTCACCTCAACCATTTTCTTTTTCCAGAAGCTACTTTTTTGTAGTTTTGGGCTATTTCCTTTGTTACTTATCTCTGTTCCTCTAAATAACATAATGTAGGGGTAAGTTTGCGTTTTTAAATTTTAAGCATTATATGTTGACTTTTCACTAAGGATAATGAACATTTGGCTTGTGTCACTCCACAGCTTCCTCATACCCATTTTGTTAACCTAGCATCTCAATATAGTTATAATTTTTGCTATGTAGATAATAGGTATCATGGTATTACGAATAGCATATATATGTTTAAACTCTACAAGTTTATTTTAAGATTAACTATAACCACAGACAATCTATAGGATACTGTATTACCATTTACCACTTACACTGTTTTTTATTTTCCTTTGAACTTAATGAGTTCTTGTTTTTTGTTTGCTTATTTTTCTATGTATGTATCAATAATTCATTCTCAAACTCTCACCTAGTCACCTATCAAATACTTAATTTAATTTGAGGATATATTTATCCTAAAATTTTTGGAAATGCTCTAATTTGGGCTGGTTTCCCAGTCCATAGCTGTACTTGCAGTCTCTCCACTCATCATTATCTTGGGAATTCTGTTATTTTTCATTTTAAGTGGATCTGCTATTTTCTGGATTGTCTATCTTACTTTTTATGGACTCATTCCTTCATTTGGAGGAAGACAGCCGTTCAACTTTCTGAGAAGGTATGCATGAATGGTCTTTTTAGATCTTAAAATTTTGAAACATCTTCATATTCATGTCTAATAAACTGATCTTTTGTTTGGGTATAGAATGCTAGATTGATTATCGTTGTTGTCCACATTTCAAAGGCTTTCCTTCATTGTCATTAGTTTTAAATATTGTGGGTTAAAAAGCTGTTTTGATTTTGAACCCTTTTTATGTAATCTATTTTGTTATCTTTCTGGATGATTTTAGGAGCTGCTTTGTGTCCTAAATGTTCTGCAGGTGTAACAGTGTTTCTGATGGAGTCCATTATAAGCATGGTGCTGATTTCTGGTTCCTTTTGATTTTTGTAAAATTCATTTAAATTATTTAATTTATAATTTCTTCCATTGATTCCCTTTGTCCTTTGTTTCCTTACATATCATTGCTCAAATGTTGAATTTATTAGATCAATATTCTGACCATCTAATTCCCTTCCTTGCTTCTATTTCTTTCACTTTTCTATTTCCTGACGGCCTGCTTAAACCCTTCCTTGACTTCCATTTCTCTAATTGGATTTTAAATTTCTGCTATCATATATTTAGCTTCAGGAAATTCTTTTCTTACGTTTTTATTCTGTTTTGAGGATTATTTTAGCATAAAAATACTTATTAAACTTATTTTATGGACCCTGAATGTTTTTATATCTCTAATGATAATAGTAATCTCTCTTTTCTTCTATAGATCTAACATTAAAAATGTTTTTAATTGTGCTTCTTTTGAAATTTTTATGCATAAAATTTTTAACCTGTATATTTCTTCAAATGTTGACAGTCATAGACTTTCTATTCATAAATAATTAAGATACAAATAATATAATTACAAATTTAATTATCTTTGTGTACTTTATTTTTGTGTGAGCTGATTGGGCCATTTCTTTGGGAGAAGTCTGGATATAATCATTGGGTTGTTTCTCTTGGATTGATCAAATTTCCCAGAGAATAATCTTAGAAACTTCTGCTTGGTAAGTAATAGTCTGCCTGCTAGTACTCTGGAAATCATATAGCAGAAGAAAAGTAGTGTTTAAATATTCAGTATAATATTTTTAAATGAATTCTTTTGTTTTCCATAATGATCCCTTTATCTTAACTCTTTCTGGTATCTCCTAAAATATATTTGCTTTATCTTCTTCAGAGGAAAAATTATCTTATATTCAGCTGAGGTGGGGGAAGTCAAGTTGTATGGCATAAAAAAGAGCAGCTACAGAGTCTAGTAATTTATTAAACTTTCAAACAATAATGTTTTTAGTCCTGTCTTTAATTCATTTTCACAGATACCAAATACCACTTTAATGACATATTTGAGTGTTTATAGTGCAAATTGGGTTGCTTCTTTTCTTCCCAACTATTGTCTTAATAATCTCTCTTCTGATTATTAAGACATAGACCACTATCCTTTAGATATTTTCTAATTTTCTTATGTACATATCATTCCCATTTCTCTTTGTCCTTATGACCTTGTAGATTTCATTTAATAAGCTTTATTTTGTTATTTTAGTAAACTTTCAGAATGAAGAAAATATTTTATATTTAATGTGCCGTATTTAACTTGATCTCATGTTAGTTACCATTCATTCTTTTGCATATTCAGTTAAAGATTCTAATCCATTTGGGAATCTAAATCATTTGGGAATAATCATGCAGGAGACATTATTTCAGATCGTTGTATGTCGTACTTTATTACATCTACCAGATTCAAAGATTGATGTTATAACTTTGAGTTTTATATAAATTTGAGTTAGTAATCTCTTCTTGTAGACAGAAGTAGCTTTTGATTCCAGCCCTGCAATGTACTAGCAGTTGGCTTTTGAAAAAATAACTTCCTTAAATTTCAACCTTGTCTCTAAAGATAATTTTCTTATATCAGTTCCTTATATGGTTGTCCCAGAATACATTTATAAAAAGTACCTGGAAATTGTTACTACCACATGAATTTCAAAAAACTATTGTTATATGCTCTTTCTTAACTTTAAAAACCTGATTTTTACTTATTTCTGTTTACTACATTTTCTGCTATACCATGACTTCTGATAAAATTCAAATAAATTTCCAATAGATATTTATTATAAATGCTCTATTCTAATTTCAAAGTTTTAAGATGCAAATAAACATTATGGTAATTGTTTTGTAGTTACTTTTTTTCAAAGGAAAGGCTAGGCAGGAAGAAGGTTAGTAGGCAGGCGGGGAGAAGCAGCATTTATTTTATATGGTTGTTCATTCTGGGTGGTTTCCCTGACCACCCCACCCCAGGACAGTTGACACAAGTCCAGTTCCTTGGAATGACATAGGCTTAACTAAACTATCTTTAGCATCCTTCATTTTCAGTTTATATTTGTACTTAAATCTAAAGTGAGTTTCTTTTAGATAGCAAATAGATAGATGTTGTTTTTGTTTTGTTTTGTTTTTACACCCATTCACCCATCTCTATCTTTTGGTTGGGGCATGTAACCCACTTAGATTTGAAGTAATTACTAATAGGGAAGAGCTTACTATTCTGTTTTATTATTTTCTGTTTATGTTTTGATTTTTGTATCCTTCATTTCTTTTCTTGCTGTCTTTATTTATATTTTGTTGATTTCTTGTATAAGCCGTGCTTGATTCGTTTTTTCTTGTTTTCTTTCGTGTGTCATCTATAGTATGTTCTTGTGGTTAGCATGAGGCTTACATAAATTGTTTTATATTTATAACAATCTATTTCCCTAATAGCAAGTTAAGTTCTACTGCATACAGAAAAGCTACTTGTTTACTCCTCCCCACCGCACATTTTGTTATTGATACAATAAGTCAGATCTCTTCATATTGTGTATCCGTTATTATGGTTTTTATAATAATTTTTTTAAAGTCAATTTATTTAAAGTCAATATAAGATTTAGAAGCAAATTACCCACCACTATTACAGCAGTCTATATTTGTCTATATATTTACCTTTACTAGTGAGTTTTGTACTTTCATATTTTCATGTTGCTATTTAGGGTCTCTATTTCAAAATGAGAAATCTTTTGGTGCTTCTTTCAAATCAAGTGAAGTGATGATAAACTCCCTCAATTATCATTTGTCTGGGAAATTATTTCTCCTTCATTTTTGATGGAAAGTTTGGCCAAATAGAGTATTATTGGTTGACAGTTTCTTCTTTCATTACTTTGAATATTTTATCCCATTACCATCTGACCACTGAGTTTCTGCTGACAAATCCATTCACTTTCTTATGGGAACTCTCACATACAATGAGTCACTTTTCTCTTGATGCTATCAAAATTCTTTGTGTCTGGGTCTTTGACAATATGATTATGATGTATCTCAGTGTGATCTTCTTTGATTTCATCTTAGTTGGCATCCATTTGGCTTCTTGAATCTGGGTGTTCATTTCTTTCCTCAGATTTAGGAAGTTTTCAGTCATTATCTCTTTAGCAAAGCTTTCTACCTCTTTCCTTCTCTTTTCTTTCTGGTGCTCAGAAGTGCAAATATTGCTGTTTCATAATATCCTTTAAGTCCTTTAGACTTTCTTCATTCTACTTAATTATTTTTTCTTTCTCTTTCTTTTTATTTTTTTCTTTTTATTTTTTTGCCTGGCTATATCTACTTACTCTATACTAGCGGGTAATTGCCCATGAGTATGATCTAACCTTCACTGAACCTTGTTTTAAGTAACCCCCAAATGATATAATTTCCTGTCAATATTTACACTCAAGCAAGGCAGAAACCAATTTAACTGTTGCCCTATGAAAAGTCTGAATTTTAGGTGTTTGGTTCAGTTTTCTCTTTCCTCCCCAAGAATAGATAAGTTAGGAATTTTTTCTTGATCACTGCTACACTGAGGGACTGATTAGTGAGTGCCATGAATTTTTCCATCAGATTTAGTGGGACTGATTTCACACTCATCTAAACTATAGAAACCTCTGAAATGGTGTCTGAATTTTTCATAAAAGAGATTGGTCTGTGTATTGTTGTTGAATAAGTATCACCATGGGGGAAGGAGAATTTGGTACTTCCTATTTTGCTATTTTATTTATGCCCATATTCAAAGAATGAGAAGTTTTATACATAATAACAAATGTTCTTAAAATGTCAAGTAGTATTAGACTACATAGACTTGTTATTAAAGCATGTTTTGGTTAGAACCAACTCATAGTTCCCTCTTTGTAACTCTCTCTTCTTTATTTTAGACTGTGATTGAACTTGAGGTTTAGACTGCAGAGAAGTTTTGAAGGAAGGTGACCTTACAAGGAAATTTTATATGAAGTCGTACTGATATTTTTAGAGTATCTGA
This sequence comes from Solenodon paradoxus, assembly GCA_004363575.1. Classification (NCBI taxonomy): domain Eukaryota; kingdom Metazoa; phylum Chordata; class Mammalia; order Eulipotyphla; family Solenodontidae; genus Solenodon; species Solenodon paradoxus. The sequence goes on from RJWH01000020.1 coordinate 1,267,622, forward strand.
AATAAGCCTTCTGTGAAGTAAGTTTCTAAAATTCCATGTATTTTCTTTCCTTCATCACTCAGCCTTGAAGTCAGAAGACCATATTTCATATTAATAGTTTTACAGAATGAGTGTCAGAACTTTGTGTCATAAGTAGTTCAAATCACCTCAATTCTGCTGGCCTCTTTTGCATGGAGAGATGTGTCCCAATTGCAAATTTTTTTATTAGCTGTCAACTTTCCACTGACCAATGGTTTATTTTCTCATCTAATAAATCACTTCCTCCCTACTACACAGTAGGTAACTTCCTGGTGCATTTCCAGCATAACTGAAAATAGTTCAATGTTCTCAGCTTCTCCCTGAATATTTGAATGAAGATATTAGAGAAGCTGCAGTGTCCTTCTATGCTGAACATAGGATCATCACAGTTTGTCAGGTTGCTAGAGAATCAAATATGAGCAAATTAGAGTTGAAGGAAAAATATTCTGCTGGCCAAAATAAAAGATGAACACATTTGGATCACACATTCTATCCCAAAGACTGTGCTCAATTATATATGTATATGTCTATATATATATATATCATAGAATATCAATAAGAACTTAGTGCACATGCATCCAAAGGACCCAAGACCTGGGGCAAGGGGGAACAAGCGAGATAAACAACTAAAAAAAATAAATAAACAAATGTTAAAAAAAGAACTTATTCATAAATATACAAAAAACTTTTTTCTTAATTCTCTCCCTCTGGAATAGAGTATTTTACTGTAATAGGTATTCCATTATCTTACAGCTCTGATTGGTCTTACTTCCATTTTCTGAAGTAACTTATTTTATTTACCAGCCACAGTAATAAGGGCTAATAGAACACAACCTGAAATAAAATTTTAATCAAGAAAAACTGAAAAAGACAGTTAAATGAAAAATACTTCTTCCCAAATATTTTTTTTGTATCAATAAAAAAACTTTGTCTAACAGACCACACTGCTGATGGTATACATTTTGGCTGTTTGACCACAATGCTTTGGGTGGACATTTATCCTAATACTAATTTTAGAATATTATCAACAAAAAATGATCATTAAATAACATTATTGAGCACTTCATTTGTTCCAGTCACTGTTCTACAGGTTTAACACATATGATCTAATTGCAATAACAATAACAGAAATGAAGATGTTAAGTGTACTACTAAAAGTCACACAGCTCGACAGTGACAGAGCTATAATGGACATCCACTGCACCTAACTCTAAAGGATCACATTCATAAACATTATCTTACTCTACTTTCATTCTTGACATCTAATGATAATAATACAGGCAGCTTGCTTTATAGCTTTACACAACAGGACATAATAAAAAATACTTAAATTAGAGACTTAAATTATAATAACATCATTCTTCTATGTTTTATGATAAAGCAAATCTCAGTCATTACAGAGAAAATTATATATAATATTTATTATATATTATACACACACATATATACATATATATATACATACATACATTGTGTTTCATTGTGAATCTGTCAAAAATCTCATTTTTTAGTCAATATGCCTGTCCAAAATGATCTGAGTGCACTGTACCTCTTTTAGAGGTCTCTCCAGGAAAGATTAAGAAAGCGCGTGTTCTTTTTTTTTTTTTCTAAATGGCAAAAAGCCCAGACTTTTTGTTACCATTCCACAGTAAGCATTTGTCTCTCCAGTCACACAGATGCATGATTCATTTTTTAGGGGCTTAGTTGGCACATTTTGGCCCACAGCCTGCCACGAGCCCAGGCTGGGCCCTGAGTGAAGTCTGTGTAGAGCCAGCCTCTTTTGACCATACAAGAGCATATGCATGGGCTTTCTAACCAGAAGCAGCTTAGCAATGAGATAGGTATGCAGTGCAGGAAAGGGCCAAGGACACACCTCACCCGTGAATTAACACAAGGACCACACTAAGCATCAAGTATTATTGCTGTGAACAGCAGGAGTACTAGCTGCATTGTTTTATCCTGCCTTTCTTTGTGTTGGATAGGATAGAAATGTGAGTGCTTTAAGATCCTCTCACCAATAGGAAAACATGTGAAACAGCTCTAGAATTGCTGCATTATATGATGACTGTGGACTTACCTAGCTTTCACATGATTCATAATGGTCTTTTGAGCTATGCAACCTCACTGTTTGAAATAGCATCATTGACACGCCCTGGCAGGGTAGTGGTTTGGCCAACTGCCTCCAGCCAAAGTGCACTTCACATACATCCCAAGGATGCAGGTTCACATATTGGGCTGGGAAGAACAACTAAGATGAACAACTAAGTAACAACTCTCTTCCTTCCTGCCTCCTATTCACCTTCACTCCTACCTGTATCTTTCCTTTAAAATATAATAAACTAACATTATCATTTAAAAATAAGGTCAGTCAGGTCTGCTTTGGTGGCTCAGGTGGCTGTAACAGTGACTGGGGCACAGACCAAGCAAAACCCAGGGACCTGGATTCACAACCTAAGACCTTGAGGGGAAAGAACAAAATCAAATAAATAAATAAATAAATTCCTGCCTGACTGCTTTCATATTTGTCTTCCTTCCTCTCACAAATAACTAAATAATAAATAGACTCTTCCATCAACACTTTCAAAAATCTTAAATTTAAAATTTAAAAATCTCCCCGCTGCCCTATCTTTATCATAGGTGTTAGAACTCAAGTGTTCCCTTACTAGGGAGTAACATGCAGAACAAGTGCCGTAGGACACTTGGAATAAGATGAGATTGTAGCATACAGAAAGTAAGAGGCTTTAAAACAATGATCCATTATAGTCATGATTTTTCTATTTTTACTTTCTATATTTCTTATTTCATTCAATATTATCAAGAATAAAGATTAACTGCCTTCTGTGTTTAAGGCCCTGTTGTTGGGACTAGAGGCGAGAGAGAGAGAGAGAGAGAGATCATTTTGAGGCACAGGATTCTTCCGGAGGTAGGCTGGTGCTGGGCAGTGTGTCAATAAGGATAGCTGGAAAGAGGAAACATGGCGCGCCCAGGTGGAGTAGGGGTTGGGTGCAGTCCACATGCATCCCAAGGTCCCAGGTTCCTGTCCTGGAGCAGATGGAACAACAATGATGAACAGCTAAATAAAATAAATGAAGTGCTGCTTCTTCTGTCTTCCTACCTGCCTCCCCTACTCACCTTTATTCCCGCTTGTATCTTTCCTAAAAAGAAAAACAGAAAACGAGCACAGGTTACCAACCCACTCCCCCTCCCCAAAAAAAGGCAAAACTAAGCAGTAAGCAGCATTCATGTGAGAGAGGAATAAAAATTAAAAAGTCAAAAGACTCCCAGAATATACTGCCTATGCCAAAATGTTACTCACATCCAGCCCTATGGGCAGGAAGGGAAAAATAAATATTTATTCTCTGCCTTCTTACTCTTTGAACTCAGAGTTCTGACTTAAGTATAATAACCACGGTTCAATTTAATTACACATTCAACAGGTTTCAGGTAGGTAGAGGCTGTAATTTGAAATATTTTTCTATGAGAAATTATGTTTAAGAGCCAAGCTATTTACAAGCAAATTTTGAAGCCATATTTACCTACATGAAATCATGTTTTTTCTCCTTCACAGGACTTAACTCGTCATATAACTATTTTTATAACTGTTTAACTACATGGAGTTTAAGTGCCTATGTAAAGGCAGTCAGTATACGTAATAGAATTTTTTTCTTCACAGTAAAAATTTCAAAAGCTGAATATATCTGTATTTATGACCTCTTTCCACCTATAACAGGCATGAAGTAGTTTTCTTGTGGGTTTTTATGTCTAAGGCATTTTTAGCCTAAGTATTCCATAATAACATATTATTTATACTTTAAAATGTTTTCTTCTTGAGTTTGAATTTGTGGTGAGATTAGTCCTCAGACTTTAAAAACTTAGAATTTATCTAATCCTTCCTTGGATGAAGTTTTCAAAGCAGTAAATGAAATTAAACTCTATACCAAGATTATTCCAACTGATCATACATACTTAAATTCTTGTGAGTAATTTTAAATAATGTGCTGAGAGATAAGCTTAATGACCTAAGAAAAAATCATTAAATCCGAGGTTGCTGGGCTGACACAGGTATATTCTTGTTACATACATTTTCTTCTCCAAAATTTCTTAGACTCAAACATTCTATCAGATTTAACTGAATTTTAAGAGTTGTGTTTAGAAACATTTCAGTCATGTGACTTCATCCTTAGTTTTTATGGAACTTGAACCTAAAGAGAAAAGTCAGAGTGCTTGGTTGTTAAAATTTAATTAGGAAAAGAAACCTTCGTATACTATTCGTGGGAATGTTAATTGGTGCAGACACTTTGGAAAATATGGCGTTTCCTCAAAAATTAGAAAATAGAACTACCTCATGATCCAGCAATTTCACTTCTATTCAAAGAAAAGTAAAACATAAATTCAAAGATATATACACCCCTATATTCATTGCAGGAATATTTGCAATAACCAAGGTACAGAAACAATGTAAGTGCCACCAACAGATTAATGAATAAAGATGTGGTGTATACACTCAATGGAATACTGAACAGCTGTAAAAAACGAAATTTTGCCATTTATAGCAACATGAATAGAATTCAAAGGGATTATGCTTAGGAAAATAAGTCCCAAGTAGAAAGACAAATACCAGATGATCTCACTCATGTGGAATACAATGAAACAAAACAAATGAACAGAAAAATAAAAACCAACTCTTAGATTCTAACAACAGGAGAACTAAGGCTACCAGAGAGGAACGGGGTGGAGGGTGCGAGCAAAGTGTAGAAGGTACCAGTGGATTGTGAATAAGGGCTATTAGAAGGTTGGTGGTGGGTGTGGTTTGATACCATACATTCGAAGACGTGTGACTCTGTAATCCTAAAACATACACAGTGTTGTAAACCTTTATTACTTCAATTAAAATAAAATACACTGAATTAGTATTATTGATATTCCACTGGCAACAGAACTGCTGATTTGAAATATATGTTGGGACTTGAGTACATTTTAATCATGAAGAATGAGCTCAAAATATTATAAAATTTCATTAAACGGGTTCACTTTGGGTCACTGTTGTGACTCCCAATTAATTTTTCTGGGATAGGATCTCATAGCATAGCACACATCCAGTATGGCTAACATTCTGAGAAAAAAGAAAGAAGTAAAGCTTTTCTTTCAAGTTGTACAAGTAGAAAAATCACAAGAGAAGCAAGATATCCCAGAAACATTATTAATGTATTAAGATAGAAATTCCCCTTTGCTCTGACTGTCACACTAAGTGGTACCTTCAGGAGTAGCAGCAATCAGAGAAGGGAAACTTAAACTCCACAATCATAAATCAGAACTTGAGATTTTATGTAAATTTTTTAAACAGTCTGGTCCTTTTCACAAATGTAAATGAGAGCAATAAATGATTCTATATAGAGTTGTTGTAAGGTTGAAACGAGATCCTAAATAAAAAGCACCCAAGGAAGTGGCTGATAGAAAACAGTTTTCAATAACTGGTAGCTATATAGCTATATATACCAGGAAAAGAAATGTTGAGCAATAATGAGCAAGTAAATCACTCCAACCATGTGAGGTCAGGGCCTCACTCCTAAAGAACTTGTTAAATTAAAAAAGCCAGGCTTTTTCATGGACGTGTGTGTGTGTGTGTGTGTGTTGTGTGTGTGTGTGTGTGTGTGTGTGTGTTTGGCAGGGTTGGGGTAGTAGGAGGGTATGTAGAGAACACATGTTTATGATTTATGAAAGATTTAAGCTCACTTCTCTATTTTCTTTCACTCAACAGGCATAAAATTCTCATGTGTACAATTTCTTCTTAACGCTATTTGAAACATTAAGTCTATGTTCACTAGGAGTATTATATTGATAATGGGAGTTAACGATATAAACTGAACTTTGCACATGTGTTAGCTAATGATTTATCTTTCCTGTGTATAGAAATATTTTAACTTCATTAAAAACCTAACTCCCAAAGCAAGTGCAAACTGAGAAACTGCGCTGTTGGAAATTTCAGGTTAGACTCCTGGAGGTCATTTTATAGGATGGTTACTAAGTGACCCTGGTAGACTTATGGGAACCGTTTGAACACCCTCCTGCACCCTGGCCCCTTCTACTTGTGACTTCTTCACTGTTCTCACAGTCCACTTCATGTAAAATTAGAACCATGCTATTTAGTCACTGTAGCTTATCTGACTTTATTCTTTAGTTATGGGATGCAACCGCTTTGTAAAGCAATTTTGTAAAATGTACTATAAATCATGTTGACGTAAAAATATTCATGTCCAGTTAAAATTTAAAGACATAATTTATCCACAGAAAAAGAATTCAAAGGAAAACAATATACAAAAGTAATGTGTATGAACACATTCAGTGCAAAACTATTTATAGTAATGTTGGAGATGACCTAATTGATCAACAAAAGGGATACGGCTGAATAATTATGAAAGCAAATCATTATAATATTATGTAGTTGCTAAAATAACAATTATGAACATCATGCAATAATATAAAAATGGTATAATATCATGTTAATTAAGTAAAACAGAACAAAATTTAAGTTACTTCCACACTACAACTTCGGAAAACATGTAAGCATAGACAAGTGGAAGCAGATACAGAAAGTGTGTGTTCCTTCTTTATATTTTTATTTTTATATCATCAAAATTCTGCCTATAAAACAGGAATAAGTACTAAATAAGCAATAAGTAGCTGAGTTACAGTATATACAATATTGTATACATAATATTTCAGGTATAATTCTGTATATCGATTTAAATGTTATTTAAATGACAATCACTTTTGAGATTGAGTTAGTTTATCTAGAAAACAGACTAATGATAGAAAATTATAAGTAGAAGATATGAACTTGCCTCAGGTAACTGATAAGCTTCCAGCAGTTTAACCTGAAACAATTTTTTCCTCTGAAACTGAATTTTCTCACCTACAAAACTCATGATAAAACTGGAAGCGTTTTAGGTCACTTTCTAGTCTAAAGTTTGTAGACTTTTTTTAAACCTTAAGGTTTACCGCCTCTATTTCTGGCACTGCTTTACCTTCTAATAATAATATTAATCACTTGTTTCTATTGTTTTTTTTACATGTAAGAAAGGACAAAATTTACAAAATATTCAGTATCAGCAACCCCAAATATTAATATTAAAATACTTCTGAAAATGTGATAATTAAAAGTAATCTACCCAATATTAAAAAATTATTTCCAACACCTTATCGATCTCTGTAATTTAAATTTTGGACTTAGGATACAAATGCATATATATGTGTGCATATACATATGTATATGCATCCATATGTATATACATGTATGTGTACATATTTATAATATAATTTATAATATAATTATGCTATCTGAAAATGAAAAGCATAGCTGAAGCATTTTCTTCATATGTGCTTTTTCTTTTTAAACTTCTTCAATGTAAACAATCTTTTATGCCCAAGCTAAATTTTTCATTCTAATTAGGGGATCATAAACTTGTGCAATAGAAATTTCTATAACAAATATGACTGGATTAGGCAATATTTTCATTTCTTGTTAATTATAACTGCTAACTATAATTAAACATTTGTTTGTAAGAATTAGGAGTTATCAAATCTATTTGCTTATGAATATAAAACAACTAATAAGAATTTTTTAAATAATATCCACCAAGGAACTTTGAAGGACACCTTGAACAAAGCATGCCCTTATTCCTACCATCTTAGAACTAGCTGAAGTCATTTCAAAGGAGCTACAAAGTTAGGATCATCCAGAGGCAGCCTGCTTTTTGAGTCAGTGTCAGGAAGGAAACTAGTTACCTCTAATCAGCCATATTGGTAATTAGTACAATTCAGGAGCTCACCACCTACAGGAAATGAAAAAACAGAACAGAGTCTTTTAAAGCAGCATTTTTTTTGCTTTGATCATCAGTAAAATTCTGTTTGCTGCAGTACCCTGGCATTTTCAACTTTATTGAACGTGAGGGCACATAATAGACCAGCATGTTGGCGGCTGATTTTAGTGAGGAAACTCCACCTCTTCTCTCTGCTGCCTAATTTGTGTTTAACAAGAAACTCTTCCTTTTAGGGATAAACTCATGAAACTTTATCTGATATGGCATGAAGCAAAACAGTGTCAATCTGAGAATGCAGATAAGATTGGATTAACTATAAAATATTTAGCATTTGTGGCAGTCAACTGAATTTCATTAAAAAATAATTTCTCCAGCAGAATATAGTATACATGCAAAGTCATTGATGCAACAAGTTTCTATGGAATATTTATTTGTACCAGCACACAGAGGAGTTTTTAAGTTCAAGAAGGACAAAAAGTTACAAAATATTTGGTATCAGCAACCCCAAATATTAAAATTCCATGGGCTTTGAGGTTTGATTATTTAAATCAGGTTGTGGATTAAATAAAAGACATCCTGGTGAGGGAGCTTACTATTTTAGATGAATTATCTCCTGAGTAATATGGACAATGTCAAGATTCCAGGACTACATGGTCAGAAAAACTGCAGAGAGCAATGGTTTCATCAGAGTTGGTTGAAAGATTGGAGAAAAAGATACAGTAACAGATTAAATAAACTGTTCCCAGACCTTTGCTTGCCACTGAATGAACAACCCTCTGTCCAGAGAGTAGGATAGAATTGACTCAAATAAAGAGTGTTTGGATATATCCGTCTGTCAGTCTCTCATTTACTAGGTCCCTCTTATGAACGACACGTGGGATCTCGCAAAGCCTGGCAAGATAGCCCTTAACAGGAATATACACTTATTTCTAAGTCATAAACCAAAAAATGTTTCCTTTATAGTTTTGGTCCAATGACCATGCCACACAATCCTCCATATTTCTCCCATTTAGATGTCTGGCTTTTGAAAGCAGGCTATAAAAGCAAGATGAAGAGAACATTGAAACTAGTCAGGATAAAATGCTAGAAAGGATCTTCAGGTTTTTGTGTACTGGATTTGTCCCATGAAGTACTCATCAGTGACATTTGCCTACTGCGGCTACTGCAGTAGTTACCACCATTTACTTCCAACTGGGAAAGAAACTGGTGTGACCACTGGGTGTTGAGCTGCCAGGGGAAAGTTGTGCAAAGTTTTTACCCCATTTTTGTAATTCATTTTTCCCAGGTTTCCTTTTAATGAAATGAGTACTTAGTAACTTAAGCACTTTTTAATCAAAATCTTTCCAACTGACCAAAAATTAGATGTGGAAAATATAAGAGTTACACATATTTCTGACAGGTTTTACCTTTGAGGAATGTTCACATGGGTTTTCTTGCCCTTTCCTTTTTTTTTAAAGCCTCTTTTAATGGAAGTCTGATTTCAAGAGCCACCCTATAATTTGAAATTCAGTTTCTCAAATACAAAAGCGACTTTTCAGTTACTTTCCGTATTGATTCATGATTCACCTTTTAGTTCTAGAATAGGAATTTAAAACTTCATTTTGTGGAGTTCATGTGGCTCCTGTAATTTATGCTAAGGATATGAGGATCTTTTCTGAATCATGCAGTTCGTTTCAGTGGAAATTGAATGGGAATATAGGTTTTCTGACTCTCATCAGAGTTCTTTCTGCCACATCTTATTCTGATTTTTGAGATGTAGTAACACATAGAGTTAGTGTCTGAGTTTTATTTTACTTATGTATTTCTACTAATCATCAGCAAAATGAAACACAGGAACCAAGTTGGTGGATTTTAGTAACCAGCCATAATCCCTGAAGAATGGAGAGAATGAGAAAAAGAAAACAGAAGTTCTCACAGTCTCTCTTGCTCATTCTAGTCACTTGTCAGAAAAATTTTCTCCTCTACTAGATCGAAGATTCCTTGTGGAATTTTTTGCAAATGCTGGATGACGGATAGAAGGATTCCCTGACAATCAGGTTAAAGGTAAAATCCTGATATTATCTTGCTATATATTCATAGTACCTCTGAAACTGTTTGCAGGCATACATTTTGACTGATTCTGATTGTGGAACTGAAGTCATTTTGCCAAAAAGAAACTGCTCTAGTCCTTTATTAAACTCAGCATCCTTCTTTTAGGGATAAAAATTATCTACTGAGAATATTAAAATTCAAAAATCTATTAATGAATCAGATGAAAAGAGGCCTAATATGAAAGATCTGTACTTTATTCACGAGTCAAGCATGATTCAATGTAATACAAAAATGAAAATATCTTTAACTATTCGTGATTATAAAAAGAATTAAAAAAAAACATTTCTAACTCTAACCCCTACTTGATGAAGAATTAGTGAGACACAAATGTTAAAATGTGTCTAAAAAATTACATTTCCCAGGGAAGTATCTATTTAGTTCCGATTTTTGTCAACAAAATATATTTTGAAATTTTCAAATATATTTGAAATTTTTTAAATTAAAAATCAACGTATGGGGGATCCCAGGTAGAACAGCGGTTAGATCAATCTCCTCCAAAGGAGCAGGTCACATACTCCTGGGTTGGAGTTCCAGCTCAGGGGAGGCAACCAGTGTGAACAACTAAATAAAAATAAAGATACTTCTTTCTCCTTTCTCTTCCTGCCTGCCTGCCCACTTTCATTCCTGCCTGCACCTTTCCTTAAAAAAAATAATAGTGTATGAGCAACAATATTAAGGGACTTAAAATAAAATTTACAAAATAGCATAGATAAAATTGTAGTAAGGAAAGAATAAAAGAAAAGAAAACAGCTAAACTGTCATTTGCTTAATTTATTGAAGGAAGCATATAAAGAGATTAGGTGTTGATTCTTATATTCTCATACTTCAAGATGAGATGATGTTGTCATGTAGGACTTAGTCCATATTATTTGACAAGCTCTAAGAGGATTCTTTAGTACAATAATACCTTACCATCTATTTGGATATACTTTTCATCTCACAGCAATGTATAAACATAACACCTCCTGGTCTATTAGACCTTGAGGCATAAAGTAAAAGCAGAATGGCTGTGATCATGGGAATATCCACATGAGGTGTTCATATCCACAATGAAATATGTCAGCTTTAGACTTCCTGCTGCACCACCCACCATTTCACACAATTCAGCCTGCTGACTCATTCACAAACCTTAAGGCAAATTAGACAAAATTAATGAGTCATTATTGAACGGGCAAAGTGTGTCTCTTTATTTCTCACTGGTATAAAATAATCTTCCTGAGTATGCCTGGATCAAATGTATTTCAATTGCTCAGTCTTTTGAATGACTAAGATTGTAATGATTTTTGTATATAGAAAAGACATGAAATTTTCAGGAAGGAAAAACAGACAGTAAAGAAATTATTCACCATATGAAGAAAAAAATGCACAGACTTTGTTGTGATTCTTAATAAAATTTAATTGCAGTTTTGTTTGGTGGGATGAAACAGTTAAAAACCTGATCCTGGCATTTCTGTGTGGTGATAATTGTTCCAATGGAAGAATTCAAAGAAAATCTTTGGTTTTTCCCTTTCTTTTGAGTTCAGAAGTCTCATACTGTGCACAATAATATTTTTCACTCCTGTCAGAATGTTAAGAATGCATTTCAAACCAGCCGATGAGACATTATATGTAAATAATACAATGTGTTACTGAGAGAAGTCAAAATTCAAGTGACTGAGAGAAAATAGAAATTCATTGATTCAGGAGTTCAAAGTGAGTTAATTAGTGCTTTTTAAAATCACATTAAATAATTCAACAAATTTCATTCCTGTGCTTTTTTCTATTAATTAAAAATATTGAATACATTTGTTGAACTACAATTTTCATGCCATAAAATTCACCCAACAAGCATGCAGCTTGTTGATTTTAGTAAAATTTAGAATTGTGCACATATCGTCATAACTCATTTCTAGATAATTTACTTTACTCTAAGAATAGCTTTCATGCCTGTTTTCAGTGAAACCTGCTCTTATTCCTAGTCCCAGGCAACCAGTAACCAACAGAAGCAGTTTCTGTCTCTATAACTTCATATATTTCTAAAAACTTCATATATTTCTAGAAAATTCATATACGTGGTTGACAGAATAACAGCTCACAAAGATGTTCTTTCACACCATATTCCTTGAAATCTGTGATAATGTTACCTTACATGTCTAAAGGAATTTTGCTGATGTGACCAAAACCTTTAAGTAGGGAGGTTATCCTGGATTATTTGGCTGAACCCAATCTAAACATATCAATCTTTCACAAGAGAGACACTGTTTCAGCTGAGTCCAAGATACGATAATGAAGAAGGGCCAGAGAGAACCAGTGTGAGAAGGACTGAACACACTACTGCTAGCTTTGAAGATAAAGGAAAGGAGCCATGAGCTAAAGATTACAAGTAGAAGGGAAAAGTAATGGAAACTGATTCTCTTCTAGAGCTTCTAGAAAGGAACAATATCAAAAGTAATATCCAGTATAACAATCATCAATGATCTCTTCCAAAAGGATTGCTAAGTATTTACTGGTAGAATACAACTAACATCAGGTACAGCCCTGAAAGGCTGGAGCTGCCCTGTCTGCACTCAAAATGGTAGACACAAAGAGACTGGACAATATTTCAATTTTCCCCCATCTCTTTTCTCCTGTGAAAATAGATGTTTAAGAAAGACAAAACTCCATTTTGTGCCAAACTTCATCTTATTGAACTTTTAAAAACTATTTACTTCTGGGAATTACCAGTTTCCAGCTAGACACAGCCTTTTCTGAAAACAGTGCAAAAATTGTTGCCCCACCTTTTCTTTCCTTATTAATAACTCACTCCACCTTTACTAAGTGTCAATGAACTCTAATATTATCTATAACCATTCTTAGTTTTTGGTCAACAGTTTCCACAATCCTGTCCTTTTTTTCCCTTCTTTTTTTCTTTAATCCATTTAAAGCACCCAGAGAGAAAAAATTTGAACTGATATGAAATTTGAGCTGTGTTGCCCTATTAGCAAATTTAAGACTCCAGATAAAGCCATTGTTTTATTTTAGCCTTAGTAAATACTCTTATGGAATCATATAATAAAGATTTTATTTCTTTCAATTTCTATTTTGTTGTTGTTTTCTTATTACTAATCTAAGAAAAATCATTTAAAATTGTTTTGAATGGAACAAGCATTAGTTATCAGCTAGTACATTGCTTTTTCAGAGTTTGTATAAACAGGTAGATTATCTCTACTGCTCCATCTTTCTTTAATTTGGTTAGGACGTTCCAAAATATGAGTGAAAATGTCAAAATCTGAATTTGATTTTTCTTGTTTACTTCTGACTCTGAAAAGAATCAATATGGCATACTTGACATTTAACTTAATTACCATAATCACAATAAAGCATGTGGGAAAATGTCAGTGAACCCAAAATGGGAGACTTCTTTTCAAATTGATAGTTAATAGTTTTGTCATAGAGATGAGAAAAAGTTTGTAGAAGACTTTTATTATCAATAAATACTTGAGTCTTGAAAATATGTAAAGGAAGAATATCTAGACATGTATAAAAACTAAATTTGAGGCTAAGGCTAATCTCAGTCATCAATTTGGCATGTGGAGATATATCTTATTAAATATAAGAAAGGAATAGATTGTCCATTTATAAACTTTAATTTATATAAATTATGAGATTGTCTCCAGAAATGATTAGAATACATTAAAACACACATCTTTCTGGGTAATAATCCATCCTAAAATTTTTTTTTCCTTCGGCTTGCTTGCTGAGCTTTAGTTTTTCCAGCTGTATCTGCTGCTAGATGAGGTATATGTGAATGTCTTTCCTAGAATGCAGGCAAAAGTTTCTATGTTTAGAAAAATTTTTAATTAATAAAATGAGGTTTATTTCATGGTATAAAATATTTTAAATATATTTTAATCAAAGAAAAAAGGTAAAGAAAATAATATTTCTAATATTTTTAAGTTACTTTATTTTGCCATGTATAATGCACTCCTGTGTATTTGACACCCACGTTTTTGACCCAAACCTTCAGGATAAAGATCTTCCGTTTTAATTTTTTATTTGTTTATATTTAGGTACTTGCTTTTTGTATTATAAAGGAATTTTAGCATTTACGCTATAGCATATTATGGTACAAGAAATGTTATGCAGCAAATAATTACAAAACTTAAGAACAGATACAAGGTATAAGCTTTTCTTCCTGTTCCTCCACAATCTACTGACACACTGTGGCAGGAGGTCCAAAGTGTCTCTTGGCAGCTCTGTTGCCATGTTCTTCAACATATTTAATAACTATTAGTTTAAGGCTGACAGTGTTTATATTTCTGTAAAAATATCAGCTAATTTCCAAGCTCCTGCCTAAAGTGTTCAAAAAGAAATGTCACGCTGTTTCACCCTATGGTGATAAAGTCAGCGTCACCTATCTTATCAAGTCAGAGTCACTTCCTCTGTGGACAACAGTATATGGTTTGTGGTTCTTCATTTCTTTTTGTTGAATCATAGGCCAAAATTGCTTTCATTGTAAGTTAGTTTTAAGTTCTACAAAACTAATTATTGTATTTCAGGGTATTATTTTGAATACAGATATCATTATTGATTTCTAGAGTTACACTTTGAATTCATAAGCATACATAAAAGAACTAAAAATATTTATATAGATATGGAATTAATACTGTCCATGTATAATGTGCATTCTTATTTTTCCTTTATATAGTTGAGCCAAAAATATGCATCGTGCACAGCAAAAGTACAGTATTTTCTAATAATAATAGAAATCAAAAAGATTTGTTACCCATAATAAAATGTTAATTTATCTAATGATATAGTTTAGCTTTAAGAAGCCAGTGACTTTTCTTAATGATCAAGGATGTAGTAACTTCAAATGGTGAATGTCTTCATACACATGATTCTATTTTTGAATAAAGAATTGAAGATATTTCATAGTTCATTTAAGATCCCAAATACTTCCCATTTTTTCTTTCTAAGTCACATTTAAAGTACAATTTGGAATAGAATGAAAATTTACACAGGTATTAGAATATCTTTGAGTTCTCTTGGCAAAAGCAGCATTATTAAGAAACATAACCTCTTTTGTTTACTACAGTAATATTCTTAAATTCTTAAAAAATAACCTAGGTACTAATTTCACAAACCAATAATTCAAGCCACCACAAGTTCTAGAAGTATAATTTTCTACCATAAATGTAGAGAAGTGTAAGTTTTCTAGCTAACGTTAAAAAATGTTCTGATAATACCATGTCAGTTGCTGTTTCTTTATAAATGCCTTATTTCATGTGGACTTTTTTCTTATACCTCAGATTATGTGACTTGGTTTTAGTCTTGCTGAGGATTCAGATAAGATGACAGCTATGTTGACTTTACAGCTCCTCCTTTCCTCTAATTTTTGCTAAAAAGACAGCTGTCTCATTCATCAGTGTTTTTACTTGAACTTCTCAGAATATTAAGAGGGTCGTAGATAAAATTAGGTTGATTCCATGGCTCTCTTTCATAGTTTAGGTGTTCTGTTTCCAACTTTTTAACCCTCCCAAGTAATGTACTAAATATATGTTCACTTATTTTTTTCTATTTTATTTATTTATTTTAATATTTATCAAGATAACTCAAATTTACAAAGTAATATAAGCCCATATAATCAAGGTCAGCATTCCTCAAATATTTCACAATATACTCTTCCACCACCAAATTGCCAAAAGTCTTTCACCATCGCCACTTGGACTCCATCGTACCTTGCTCCCATACCAACCCACTTTCCCACTGGTAGCCTCAGTTCTATTGTCAGTGTCCAAAGATTGTTTACTGTTTTGTCTGTTCCTTCATTTTGTTTCTTTGTGTTCTGCATTTGAGTGAGATCATCCCCTGTTTTATTTCCTCCTTCTGACTTATTTAGCACAATCCCCTCTAGTTTTATCCATGCTATCCCAAATGACAGGATTTCATCTTTTTTTTTAGGACTTTTATTATTTCATTGTGTGTATATACCACAACTTCTTTACCCATTCATCTGACTATGAGCACTTAGGTAGTTTCCAATTATTAGCTAATACAAATAGTCTGCAATAAACATAGTGGTGCTTGTATATCTGATATACCTACATTTAATGAAACGTCAAAAAAAAAGAGAAAAGGATATTTTCCTCTCTGGATTCATCATGATAATTATCAAAAAAAAAAATATTTGAATGGAATGTTTCTCAATATATATTGAATAATAGCATGTGTTCTTTATTGACATACCTAAATCTGAATTTAAATGTCAAAAAGCACTATTTTTGTCTGTCTTGTCACAAAACTCCTATATAAATTTACATGCCAATAATCAAAGAAAATAAGGAGATACCCAGATAGAAATCTTTCATTTATTTCAAAACCAATTTGGGATTCTTACATCTACTTAAAAATAGCCTAGCTTTTCTTTTCAGTGACTTAGTTGCATTATAATAATCTTATTTCAATTTTTAATATAAACTGATTTTACCGAGGGAACATTACATCATAGCTACATAGGTTTAAGGTGTACATCATAGTAAATTAAAATCTGTATCTAATACATAAAATTTACCACATTTCAGTCCTTCTTTTACTATAAAATTAATCCCCTCAACCAACTTGCCCACCCATGCTTCCCTTACAACCACTTATTTACTTTTATTGACTGGAAGTCTTTTTTTTTGTTGAATTTAGTTCATTTACTTGATTTGTTTATATACCACATAAGATTTTTCTAAATACCACAGCGAATTTTATCATACAATATCTGTCTTTCCCCTTCTACCTTATCTAAGCATAATTCCCTCTAAGTCCATACATGTTACTGCCAATAGCTGTATTTAATCTTTTTTAATAGCTGAGTATCAGTATTTCACTGTGTATAGAAACCACATCTCTTGTATGCACTAATTTATTGATGGGCACTTAGGTTGTTTCTAGTTCTTGGCTATTGTAAATAATGATGTAGTGAACATCAGGTGCATGTATATCTCTATGAATTAGTGTTGAATTTTTAGGGTACTCAGCAGAGGAATAATTGGGTCATATGGAATGTCCATGCTCAACATTTTTAGGAATCTCCATATTGATTGGATTAATTTATGTACCCATCAACAGTGTATGAGTTCCCTTTTCTCTACATCCTCACCAATACTTGGTGTTTTCAGTTTTTTGGATAATTGTCATCCTTACAGCTGTGAGGTAATATCTTACTGTGGTTTTCATTTTCATCTCCTTAATGATAAGAGAGGTAGACCATCTTTTTATGTCTGTATGTCTTTTATGGAGAAGTATGTATTTAGATCACCTGCCAATTTTTGATTATTTTTGTTGGTGAGTTTTATGAGTTCTTTATATATTGTGGATATTAACCCTTTATCTGATGTATGATGTGCAAATATCTTCTGTCATTCATTAAAATGTCTTTTTGTTTTGAGGACAATTCTTTTATTGTGAAGAAGTTTTTAGTTTGATATAATCCCATTTGTTTATTTTGGATTTTATGTCCTTTGCCATTGGAATTAAGTTCCCAAATATATCTCTTAGGTCAATGTCAAGGAGTATTTTGCCTCTATTTTCTTCTATGTGTTTTATGGTTTCTATATCTATATCGTCAATCCATTTCGAATTAAATTTTGTGTATGTAGTAGTTTAGTTTCATCATTTTGCATGTGAAAGTCAAGTTTTCCCAACACTGTTTACTGAACAGACTGTCCTTGTTGTATTATATGCCCTTGGTTCCTTTGTTGTAAATTGTCATATGTGTGGGCTTATTTCTGAGCTCCTGATTCTGTTCTGTTTATCTGTATGCCTGCTTTATTTCTGGGCTCTTGATTCTATTTATTTATCTGTTTGCCTGCTTTTGAACATTAATTTTGTAGCCTGCCACTTTGTTTTACTTATTTATGATTTTTAGCAGTTTTTTTATTGGAGTCTTTGGGATTCTTTCCATATATTGTCATGTCATTGCAAATATTGATAGTTTCACTTATTTCTTTTCAGTTCAGAGACATCATGTCTTTTTTGGTCTAAATCGCTCTGGGTAGGACTTTCAACATTATATTAAATAGTAGTGGGGAGAGTGAGACACCCTAGACTTGTTCCTGATCATAGAGGAAAAGTTTTCAGGTTTCCCCCATTCAATAGGATGAGGACTGTGTGTTTGTCATTCGTAGTTTTTATTATATTCAAGTGTATTCCATTCATACTATATTTTTGGAGTGTTTTTAAAGTATAAAGATATGAATCTTATTAAATACTTTGTCTGCATCTATTGAGATGAGTAAACATTCTTTGTCCTTTTTGTTGATGTGGTGTTGTATTTATTGATGTATATGTTGAACCATCTTCGCATCCTGTAATAAATTCCATTTAATCATTGTAAGTTGTTGAATCCAGTTTTCTAGTATTTTTGTTGAAGATTTTTGCACCAATATTCATCAAATATGTTGTTTTTAATTTTATTTTTTGGTGAGGTCTTTAGTTCAAAATCAGAGCAATGTTTGCATAATAAAAAGTGTTTGGAGTTTAACTTCTTCAACCTTTGAAACAGCTTGAAAATTGGTTTCAATTTCTCTTTAAACATTTGATAAAATTCACTAGTAAAACCATCTCATCTGGGGTTTCTATTTGTAGGAAGATTTTTTTAAATCACTCAGTTTCCCAGCTTTTGATTAATCTGTTCAGAATATTATTTTTTCCTGATTTAATCTCGGAAATAATTTGTATACTGCTTGCATCCAATTTTTTGCCCTAAAGATATTCATAGTATTCTTTTAGAATCCTCTTTCTGTAATAGCAATTGTTTTTGCCCTCTTATTACTGATTCTATATATTTGTGTTTTCTCTATCCTCTTCTTTATGAGTTTAGCTATTGTTTTATATATTTGTTTATACTTTCAAAGAGCCAGATCTTTGCTTGAATAATATTCAAAGACTTTTTTGATCTCTAGTTCTTTGGTTTCTGCTCTTTGTTTCATTTTCTACAATCTATTGGATTTTTATTGCAGTTTTTCTTCTTTTTCTAGTTCCTTTAAGTGGAGACTTAATATTTTAATTTGTGATACCTCTCATTTCCTGAGGTAGTTTTGTTTGCTCTAGATTTTCCTCTTAATAATCCATTTGCTGCATCATATAGGCTCTGTTAATTTGTGTCTTCATTTTCATTTGATTCTAGGTATTTTTAACTTTTACCGTTGACTTTCTCACTGACCCAATGGTTGTTCAATAATATGTTGTTTCTAATCTACCCTTTTCAGTTTTCCCTCTTTTTATTTTGGTTGATTTCTAGTTCGATGCCATTTTAATCTGAAGAGATGCTAGGCATAATCTCAATCTTTGTAAATTTATTTAGACTGGATTTGTGTCTCAAAATATGGTCTATATTAAGAATGCTCCATGAGCATTTGAAAAGTATGTGTAGTCTGTTGTTTTGTGGTGAAATATTCTACAGATGTCTATTAAGTTCATCTCATCTAATTTGTCATTTAAGACTATTGTTTCTTTGTTGATTTTCTGCTTGTATGATAAATCCTTTACTGTGAGTAGGGTGTTAAAGTCCCCTATTAATATTCTGCTATCTTCAATGTCTCCCTTTAGATCTGTTAATATTTCCTTTACATATTTGGGTAATCCTATATTGGGTGCAAATATATTAATAATTATTATGTCTTCCTGTCATATTGATCCCATTATTATGTAATGACCATCTTTATCTTTTGTTAATTTTTTTGGCCAGAAGTCTATTTTATCTGATATGAGTATTGCAGTTCATGCCTTTTTAGATTCGCCTTTGGCTTGGAAACCAATTTCCATCCCTTCTCTTTCAGTCTGCATTTGCCTCTATATCTTAAGTGATTCTCTTGCAAACAACATATATTTATGTTTTGTTTCTTAATCCATTCAGCCATTCTATGCCTTTTATTTGATGAATTCAGTCAACTTGCATTCAGGGCGATTATTGATATTTGAGGACTTGCTACTACCATTATGGCTATTGTTTTCAGGTTTTTTTCTGTTTATTTCTTTGTTTAGTTTTTTGTGAACTTTCTCCTTTTGACTTAGAAGGGCATCTTTTAACATTTCTTGCAGGTAACATCTTGTGGCAGTAAATTTTTTCAGTCTTTTTTTTACAGGAAATCCTTATTTTCCTTTAGTTCTGAGAGAGCTTTATAGGACACAATATAGTTAGGTTATAGTTTTTATCTTGGAGTTGGGTTGTGTCATTCTCTCCTATCCTGTAGAATTTTTGCTAAGAATTTGACTATAGCCTGATGGAAGTATCTTTATATGGTACTTGTTATTTTCCCTAGCAACCTATAATATTTTTTCTTTGTCTTGGACTTTTGATAGTTTCACACTTAAATGCTTTGGTGTAGGTTTTTATATTTGATAACCAGGGCCATGTTTAATATTTAGCACCAGAAGTATTTCATCAGAAAAGATCTGTTTACTATCTTTAATTACTTGGATTTTATGTGTGATAGATAGTATGTATATTTAGATCTGTTTGTATACTCTCATTATTTTAAAAAAGTAAGATCATTCACTTTCCAACTAAGGGGACTAAAATTATACTGAATTTTTAGTTTAAAAACTTGGACAATAATGAAAAAGTCTGAATTTACAGAAGTCAAAATACAATGCTAAATACTACTCACACTGTTCCTTACAATTCCTTCCTGGTAATTTTTATTTTTGAGTGTATCTTGAAGTGTATTAATTTTATCTTTTTTTTTGCCTCCTTGTTTGTCGAGACAAATCTCAATGAGGCATAAAGAAGATATTTTGGGCCAAGTAATACAGTGAGGTTGAAAACAGTTGCCTAATGTAAATATATTCTTGGTGAGATAATTTGCAAGATTTGCCTCTCCAAAATACTAGCATATGGTCTTGGAAAATCTGGTATTGTTTCTATAATTTATTTATATGTCGAATTTTAATAGTTTAACTAATATTGTTAACTATGATATTATTTTTTATTCAAGATGTTAGGTTAAGTCTTTGAAACAAAACGAATCAGCAAAGGAGTGTTTTGTTTCAATATAATGCAATCTTCTGAAGGATTGCTACAGAAATAGCTGTCTAGATGAAAAAAAATCCATAATATAAGAAGTGACATTGTTTTCCATTATGTTGTAATTCATTAACTATTATCCAGAAAAATTATTTCCAACAATATGACACTATGAATATTGCAAAAAAAATCTCTACTTGAGTCTCAGGTCTGCTTGTTTATAATGAATCAAAAAGCAGTTGTTGCAATGGTCCTGCTGCTCCAACTTGGTGTTGGGGTTGTAAATTACATGTGTTTCTTCACTGCTCGATTTAGCAACGCTCTCGAAGATATGAAGATAACTTATAATAGGTGAGCTTGCTGAAACCTGTCGCTCAAGGTCTACGGCTCTACTCCTGAGAATTTTGTGTATCTTCTCACAGTTTGTAACTACAAAAAAATTGCATTCAAGGTTATAAAAGATTTAAATCGAAAGTCCTGAAAAACAACACGCATTCTTTGAGTGCGTCTATCATTCTAGAATTTCATTTTTTGATAGCCATCACCTTTATCCAGAATTCTGCCCTAATGCTGATATCTGCCATAAAAAGATTGCAATTGTATTTTTACACTAACATTCACAGCAGTACCCTTTGCTTTCTATAGTTTGCCAAATATTAAAGGCCCTAGGGTAGTCCGTAAACTGAAAGTAAAGATTTGTCATAATGTAATGCCAGGTGAAAGATCTATTTCTGAAACATTTTTGCTATGAGGACAAGTTTACTAAATTACTTCAGTCACAGTTTACTCATGTATAAAATAATGCTAAAAATAGAGGCTAAATATAGTTATCTTAAGTCTTTATATCAGATTATTTCAAATGAGACTGATTTATAAAAACAGAGCAACAACAGTAGCATAACAATGAATGGTACATAAATTGTGTCATGAAAGATTCCATGAAAACATCAGTCAGAAAAAGTAACTCTCATTTTTGTAGGATAACTTGTAATGTTTATAAGGTAGAGCCAGGGGCAGATATTTTTCCTTTGCTATCAGCACAATCTCTGAGATGGGCGGTGTGGTTGATGAATCTTCTCTCTCTTTCTCATTTAAAAAAGGATAGAGACACTCTTATTAGGATTATGTTTAGATAGGAGAAAATGCTTTTGATGCCCTATTATTCTCTTCTAATTTTCTTTACAAAATAAGGCACAAATAAAGGAAACCCCACAAATAAGTGCGTAACAGCATGTAGTTATAATATTAACACCCCAGTAAAACACCAGATCCAGAATAGAACTTTGCCAGATATCCTAGCAGTTCTTCTCTGTGTCCCATCCCAAACATAACTCCTGTGGCACCCAAAAGTAAACACTAATATTTATAGTGATCATTTGCTTGGATTTCTTTATGGTTTCATCACCAACGTGTCTATCATTTGTTCCTATAATTTTGTTGTATGAATTTTTTTAACGCAGTATCATTTAAGCCTCTGTTAATCCACAGGTTGTCTTCTCTATACCTTTCTCTTCCTTCCTGCTAAAGAACTCAGGTTATTTGTGTAAGACATTTCCCATGGCTTGAATTTTGTTTATTGCATACTCATGATAAAGTCAGTCCTCTCCCTGTAATGTGACAGCTGGATCCAGATGCTTCATCAGAATGTCTATTCTTCTGGCAAGACTAGGGTTAGTGTTGGCTTTATTTATGAGTGTTTGATTTTCTCGCATCCCGTATTATTAGCAGTCACTAATGCTCAATGTCTATATTGATTAATTTTTTTAAAGGAAGGTTGCAGGCAGCATGAAGGAGAATAAGCAGGCAGGCAGCAAGATTGAGCAAGAAGCACTTTATTTTTATTTTGGTGATTATGTTGGCTGTTTCCCCCAGTCCTGGATCTTGAACCCCGGATTTAGGAATATATATGAGACTGCTCCCAGGTGTACTAAACTGCTAGACCACCAGGGCATACCTTATACCAATTAATTTAAAAGATATGGCAAAATGGTATTTTTTTAGATTCTCTCATTTTATTTTCATGTTTTGATTGAAATGCTTTTAAAAAACTTTAGTGAAGAACATTGCATCATGACGTTATTTAGGTTTAACGTGTACATATGCATCACCATAAATCAGCTTCTCTCATTTCCAAGTTATTGTAATATTTTTATGTGTTGTATTTTTTTCTAATTCTGTAGTTGATTTATACACAAATTGTTCTCTGAGCACGTCTTCCTGCTATGATTTCTTTGTCTGTAGAGGTATTACTTAATTCCATTTGTTCTTTTATCTTTTAATATATTATGTGTTGTTTCATCTCAGTACCTTTCCGTTACTGGCTGCTTTCAAGAGCTTATGTGACCGAACTTGCTTTCGACTTTTCAAAAATTACCAAATATCCCGTGATAAAATTCTAAAAATGACCCACAAGATTTCCATCCACTGATTGTTCAGACCCTAGTCTATAAAGGACTCTTGCAAATGTAATAAATTTACTAACCAGTTGATTTTAAATAGAGAGATTATCCTAGATTATCGCGATGGAGGAAGAAAGTCATAATCCAAGGATATAAGAAGCTTCTAGAAACTGAGAATTATTTATAGCCAGTGGCTAGTGAAAAATCAGGGAATTCAGTTCTATACCTGCATGCAAATCTACCAACAAACTGAGTAAGTTTGGAAATAGGTTTATCCTTAGAACCTCCAGAAAGAAACACAGTCCTGCAAATAGATTTTGTTCTTGTGGGACCTGGAGCACAGAACCTATCTAAATATTAGCAATTCTGACCTACATTTCTGTAACGATGATTTTGTGCTATTTTAAATTCCCACATTTGTGATTATGTGTCATACCAGCAATGGAAAAACTTACTGAGTTTTGCATTTACCAATGAATTTAAGTTGCTGTTCTTCATTGGTCCACTGTCCTTTGCAATCACTGTTAGCGGCTATTTGAGAATTCTCTTGGACTCACGTTCATCAAATTTTCTGCTACATGTGTTTGCTTTTATTCATGAAGAAAATACAATCCAAGTCTCTTAGCTGTAGGAAATGTATTCCCTTCAGTTTGTATTTCAAAATTTATAGAGATATCTCATAAACTAGATGTCCATAGATTTTTAGTTTGTATTCAGTTTCTTTGTCTATTTTCATATGGGAATTTCAAAGATTTAAAAAGTGATGCTGCTGTCATCTTCTCAGAACTTCTCTGTCCCTGCTGTTCTCTCAATAGTTTATGAGTCTTTGGTAAAATATGTTCTCACTTCTAAATATTCTATAATTAACATCAGATAATCTATTCCTGACAGGAATCCACTTCATTTCTCTCAGTACTTTTGAACACTCCACTGCCACATATACTGTGTGGATGTGTGCTTATAAATATAGCACTTTGAAAATCCTATTTGATTGTTCCCTGCTGAGTGATATTTAATATTCCTCAGCTTTGGACAATAACCATGTTCACCATATTTTAGTCAAGTGCCTTTCAGGCATATCTTCTCTTCACAAATTAGCATTTGTGTATGTGTGTGTGTGAGAGAGATAAAAATCACTTGAAATATATTATCTTTTCATATCTCCAGTATTCAATACACTGTTGTTAACCCTAGTTATCATGACTATATATTATATCTTTAGGTTTATTCATTCCATGTGATTGCTATTGACCATAACTGCCATAGCTGCACTATTGACCAACATCACTTCATTTCCTTCAGTCCCCCTCCACTGGTAACAGCTGTTCTAGTCTCTGCTTCTGAGTTCAACACTTATTTTATAGATTCCACAGATGAATGAGAATACATAGCACTTTTATTTATCTAGTTTATTTCATTTAGCATAATGCCTTGAAGTTTCATCCATGCTGTTGTAAAGGACAGGATCTTATTGATTCTCATGACTGAATAATAGTTCATAATATATAATATATTACCACATACAACTATGATACATATGTGTGTGTATATATATATATGTATACATATATATACATATATATATGTATATATATACATATATATATGTATATATATATATACATATATATATAATACATCTTCTTTATCCATTCGTCTGTTGGTTGGCACTTGGGTAGTTTCCATATCTCAGTTGTTATACATAATACTGCAATGAACATGAGAAGGCAGAGGTCTCTTCTAGATGCTGATTTCATTTCCCTAGGTTGAATACCTCTAAGTGGAATTCCTGGGTCATATGATCATTCTATTTTCACATATTTGAGGAAATTCTATATTGTTTTTCATAAGGGTCTCACTAATTTGTATTCTTACCAACAATACACAATGATTCTCACTTATCCATGTCTTTGATATTTCTTATCTTTTTAGTTACAGATCTAAAAGGTTTGAGGTCATAACTCATTGTGATTTTGATTTTGCGTTTTTCTGATGATTGATGATATTGAATATCTTTTCTTGTACCTATTGGCCATCTGAATGTCTTCTTTGGAAAAATGTTCCTTCTATTTTCAGTGAATTGTTTATTGCACGAGTTCTTTAAAGTTTTTATATTAATCCCTTATCAAACATAGGACTTGAAAGTATTTTTCTTCCATTCTGTAGGTTGGCTTTACATTTTGTTGAATGTTTTCATAGCAATGCAAAGGACTTTAGTTTGATACAATTCAACTTGTCAGTTGCTGTCTTTTTTCTAACAAGCATATGAAAAAATAGTTTCCAATACCAATGTCAAGAAACTTTTCTCCCACATTTTCTTCTAATCGCTTATGGATTTAAGTTTTTAATCTATTTTGAGTTGATATATGGAGTGAGGTAAGGGTGGAATTTTACTCTTCTGCATGTGACAATCCAGTTTTCCCAACACTGTCAAAATGATTGTCTTTTTCCCATTGTGTATATTTTGCTCCTATGTTGAAAACCAATGATCATAAATGTGCGGATTTATTTCTGGAAACTCTGTTCTGCGCCATTGGCTTAAATATCTGTTTATATGCTAGTGATATGCTATTAAGTTATCATAGTTTTGCAACATATTATGAAATCAGGTAGTATGAAATTTCCAACTTGTTCTTTTTTTTCAAGATTACTCTGACTGTTGGTCTTTTATGGTTTCATATTAACTTTTAGGATTTTTTTTTTCTATTTTTGTGAAAAATATCATTGGATTTTTATAGTTATTATATTAAATATGCAAAGCTTATACCCACAAAGTCAGCCTGAAGTCTGAGTCTGAGATGTCTGAGCTGGTGCAAGAGTTGACTCTTAATATGAATCTGAGAAAATGTCTCTGCACTGGGGTGGGCCTGGAACCTGGATCAATGGGATGGATCATCAACCTGAGTCTGAAGGGACTAGTTTGGTGCTGGGGCTCATGAGACACAGACCCATTTCCTTTTTCCATGGAGGCAGGTCTTGTGTCTAGGCCCATGGTGTTAGATTTGGAGCCTTGAGTCTAACAGACAGTCCAGTCTAGTTGGTGTTGGTTCAATGTGGAAAAATATTTAACCAGGCTTGGACCCTGCCCATTAAAGTGGGCCTGCACGTTATTCTGCCAGAGCTTGAGATTATAGGGTTTGGTATGGTGCTAGGGCAGACCTAGAACTTTAGGCTGTGGGCACCCCCAAGGGAATGGGATCAGGTGGTCTAGGTTGGATCCAGTGTCCATGGGTGCTGACTTAGAGGTTAAATCTGCAGAACTGACTTGGAACTAGAGTGGGTAGTAACAGTAACCTAGGACCATGGGTATCAGTCTGAAGCCTGACCAAGTGGGATAGATAGGTCTGTGAAAGCAGGTCTGATAGCTGAGACCACAAGGACTAACCTGGTATTGGGGTGGGTCTCGCATAGCTAAATCCATGGGGTTCCAGAGGCTGGCCTGACCAGACTTTATTGAAATATGTGTGGTGCTGGTATTTGCTGTGAAAGAAAATACTCATTTCACTTCCCTTTTTTCATTGGGAAGGTCTTTCTCCCCAAGATGGAGTGTATGGCTTGGGAGAGGAGTCACAGAAGGTAATATAAAATTGTCTTTTCTACTTTATGTGTATTTTCTTACTTTTGTGTTCCACTCAGGTGCTATAATATCTCACCTGGAATCTTTAGTTTTTTTGAAGATATTTTCCCTCATGGGTAAGATATTTTCCTTCAAAATGCTGTTTCTATAAGAAGAGAAGTGCTGGAAATGCCACACAGCCACGTTGCTGATACAGTGATCTAGCACAGTTCGCTTTGTATTTTCCTACTTTAATGTTGATGACCTTCATAAAGCTCATGATTGGTGGCATTCACTAACTTTATAAAACTTAACCATCATCTCTTCATAAGTTGCTTTTGCCCCATTTTCTCTTTCTTCTCCTTTTTATTAGCAAATGACATGTTTATCAGACCATTTAACTATGCCTTCAAATTCTTCTTCACTCCATTTCTTTCTGTGATTTTATTTGACTATGTTCTAGTAAACTCTCTTCAAGTTTACTAATCTTGTCTTCTGCTGTGGACTACTCCTTAGTGAGCTTAGACAATTAAATGTTAATGTATGGTAGTAAACATTTTAGTTTTAAGATTTCCATTGATATCTATGTAGATGGATTCCACTTCTCTGCAGAATGTCTCCCTTTTTTTTTTTTTTACCAGTTTTTGTATTTGTTATCCTCATTTTCATCTAGATTATCACATGAATTATACTTATTTTAAATTCCTTTTCTACTGTCTATAATATTTGAATAATCCATTGATCCATTTTTCCTGTTTTTCATTTTATAATAAGTCACCTTTTCTCTCTACGTGTCTAGAAACTTGTGATTGTATGTGTGTGAAAGAACTTTTATCTCCAAATGATATTTTCCAATAACTCTATCTCCTTCTCTATTAGATGAGAATGTGATTACTTTAATCAGAATCAGGCTGTATTGTATTTTTAATGGAACCTTTTTTCTTTCATTTTATTGAAAGAACATTGTTGTAATATTACACACTTTTAAGGTGACATCATTGTAAGTCAACATCTATATATAATACATTGTTTATGTATTAGACAGTGGAGAACTGTCTAATTGAATCCTTCATCACATAATTGACCCTTTTTACCTGATTTGCCCACCCCCTCCTCTTCACTCTGGTAACCTCTAATTTGATTCTAGAGATTAAAAGTCTATTTTTGTTTAATTTGTTTGATTTGTTTGTTTGGTTTCTCTATATACCACATGTGAGTGAGATGTTTCTCTATTTCTGACTTTTCTCACTAAGTCTATTTCCCTTTAAGTGTATATATGTTGTTGCCAATGGAAGGATTAATGAGACTCAAATGACCTTGAATTTGTCAATGCTTCTTGGGAATGGTTTTTCAAATATTTTAATTGATAACTTTATACAACTGCTGTTTATTCAGACTTCTAAGACTGTAGGAAATTGAATTGCTTTATTAGAGTTTTGAACTTAGCTATTTAGACTTCCATCCCATGAATGCTTCTAATTCTGGAAAAAAAGGCTTTAAGGAGACTGGTTATGCGTTTGAGGCAGGGTCCTACCCTCTAGTAAGAATGTCTTTTCCAATGACTAAGACACTTTGGGAAATTTCATTTTGCCCTATAGAACATTTGGTTTGCCCACCAACTTCCTGTCTAGTCCTAGAGTCTGTCTCAAACTTGTGTTATTTTATGAATACTATTTGTGAATGCTAAATGGAAAAAGCAATTTATCTCTCTAGAGAATAGTATATTACAATTGATGCAAAATGAGAATGTGTTTTTATTCCTAAATCTCTTGACCTATGCATATGCAAACATATACTCATGTTTTCTTATATTGTACTCAATACAGCATTTATGTTAAAGTCAATTTAAAACTGATGACCTTTGAAAACATTTTAGTCATGATAAACACTTATAATAGAAGACTAACTTTTACTGAGCTTATTTTTATGACATCCATGTACATCCTCTTGACTAAGTCATTTTTGTATCTTAAGAATTAAAAAGAAAATTTTCCCCCATTGTGGACTGAAAGTTGTCAAATATTAGATAGTATAATAACATGAAGAGGAAGAAAAAAGCTAGAAAATAATATTTCACTTCTTCTTTTCCCAAGCTCTTTCACTAATCATATCACCTCCAAAACAGGTGAGGTGAATTAAAAGGAGTAAGGGATGATTTTGAAAGTTCTTCAAGCTCATATATCCTTAATTTGTGTAATGTGACTCTCTGAATTTTATCATAGTCCACACCCACAATAACTTGATTCGAAGGTGTAGCTCACCTCTTTAGTGGAAGGAGAAACTAGAAGCTGTGGTTTCCACTCAAACTCAAGGAGAAACTGTAAATTTAGTCAAAAAAAAAATTTTAAACAGACTAAGTGTTTTTACAATCCATGTACATTTATACAGTAAATTAAGCCACAATCATTTTAATGAAAAATTGAGGCTAAGATTGGTGAGTTTTGTTCCAAATTAATGCTACTTAAATATAACTAAGAGAACAGAAAGAACAAGATTTTACAACAAAATAAAACAACAAAGGATTTTCTCTGCATGACAATATTATATATTAAAACAGCAAATGAACTAAAAATGCTCCAAAATTTCAGGTCTCTAGAAAAGTTAATTTATTTGAGATAACTATCGAGTAATTCTTGAGTCCTTATTGCAGTGCAAATTAAAATTCATTCTGAGTCTCTGAATTTTATTGCAGCATTGAAGTCATCAAACAAAAGCTCTCTCTATTAATTGTTGGCAAGCTTGATTTACAGAAGTGACTCCATTAAATTAAAATTGTATTTATGAGTAGCATCAATAAAATGTCTGAAAAGTTATACCAGGACTGTTTTTATTTCTTTCAAATGAGAAGAAAACTTAAACAAAAAGAAAATGAAGTATGGTTTGTGCAATTGAAGATCCATTTTTTAAAATATTTGGTCACAGGCCAATTCTCAATCACCACTCTGGGTGGAGAGGTGAAGAATGACTGGACAGAGGAAGGCAGTAAGGTATTTGGCCAACTATGGATCAAGTGCTTTAATCTTAGAGCCTCAGGCCAAAGAGGAATGTGGTTATCTGAGCCAAAATTGCAAGTTTAAGGTTGCTTCAAAGATAAGGGGAAATAGATTTGAGAAATCATGAATAAAAATTTAAAGAGAAACCAAAAAACAGACATAAATTTATCATTTGTTGTTGGGAATTAAAGTTTAATTTTTTGTTCTTTTTATCTATGTTACTGATATGAATAATAAATGGTTTACAGTTATTTTACTGTGAAACACAAAGGTAACAGAGTATTAAATTAGTAACAAAACCAAAGTACTGTCGTATACAGAAAGCTTGGACTAGAGATAAGATGTTCCATGTGAGTGAATTTCTAGCTCAATCAACTCATTAAAAATCATATTACAGTCAGGGCTAAGCACTGCTGAACGCAGTAATGATTCTTTGAGTTGGAATCAAGGGCATGTACTAGTTACTTCCATTAGAAATATAACTGAAGCAGAGTTAATGCCAGAAATGTACACATTAAACCTTAGCTTAGTCTTAGAGTTAAAGTCTCTAATTTCTTCCTTGGAAATTAACATTATCTAGTGAATGTATCAAATCATAGAGCTTGGTTCAAGAAACAGAAATTCAGTCTTTGGAGTCTGAAACTCCAAACTGCATTAAAAATCCTTGACTATCTCAGAGTTCCTGCTAAAGAGAAGACATGGTTGATGGGTGCAAAGTTTTAACACGATTTCAAAAAGGAAATATCTACAAAATAGTTTTATTAGAAGTTAATATGAGTTTGTTTTGATATCACAATGATTTTCTGTGTTAAGCATTGCCTTAAAGTTGATTTTATAGTCTATGTTTTTTCCCAAGAGAGTTGTCCTAAGAAAAACTGGAGATCACCAAGGAAGTAATATTATTTCTACCTTACAAAGTAGAAATGGCATTTGATCATTTCTGAGACTTGTCTGGTTCTTGTGATGAACATTAGTGCTAAACATATAAAAAATATTGTGCTATAATTCATTTCTTCAAATTGAATAAATTGATATAAATTATTTCTTTCAAAACAAGCAAAAAACATTAGTTCAAGTGTCCTCTAGCCACAAATATGCACTAAAAAGTTATTTTAAGTAGCATTGTCAGGCATTTGATGATCAAATAATTCATAATCTCACAGTACTTCCTTGGTAAAACCATACACAGATTAAACCCTAATGTAAATCATGGACCTTGGGTAATAATGTGTCAATGTAGGCCCATTGACTGCAGTGCGTGTACCATCCAGGTGTGGGGTATTGATGGTAAGAATGCTATGTTTGAGGCAGAGTATGTATGGAAAGTCTGTAGTTCTGCCCAATTTTGCTATGAACCAAGAGCTGCATTAAAGAAAGTTTATTAATTGAAAAATTAAAAACAAATGTTTCAAAAATTACATTTTTCCAAAATCACCCAATAATCATTTTTATAGTTGCAGAAACTCAAGCTATTCACAAAATTTATGGTTTCCATTTTTCTAATTTCATTTTTTTTGGTACTTCTTTCTCTTTTTCTCAATTAGCTCATGCTCAAATAACTTATCTTTTAAAAATTAATTCCCTGAGTTTATATTATATCTGAAGTCTTCTGGGGATGGATCTCAGCCCATCTTGGTAAAAGTACGAAGCACAAAAGAATTTTATCCTTCCAGAAATATTGTTTTTTTTTAAAAATACGTAACAAACCACTCACCCATCTGTTTGTTTAATAAAATATTTCAGTCAATGAAGCTGGTGTCTGGAGCCAGGCAGGCCTGGTGGCACAGGGCTTTAGCCAAACATCTCAAACCATTTTTCTAAATTTTTTAGACCCAGCAAAATACAAAGCTGGTTTTACCAAGTACATTTTCTCTTTAATTTTTTAATTTGTGCACATTGTGAAGAAAATGTAATCCATCTGTCTCATTGGCACTTAATTCAACAAATGATTGTTTTGTAAGAGGAATTTGATGTCCAAGAAGGCTTGTGAGCCTTTTTATGAACATTTGAAAACCTCTATTTTCCTCCACCAAGATCCATTCGACCCCCAGGAAGTGGGATTTTCCAAAAACAAATGAACCTTAGAATTTAGAAGGCACTGGTTTAGCAAAAAATACTGTGCACTTAATATTCTTCATCCTAGAAAAGCTTTGTCCTGTACCACCAGAAGAATTAATTAAAAATAGTCTAATGGGTTTAGTTATTAGTCCTTTGTTCCCATTTTCTTGGTTTCTTTTTAATTCTCTCTAATTCCAATTACCCCTAAGTGGTGTTATGTGTGGTTCCAAGCCTATATAATTTCTTTTTTTTTCTCAGTCTCTGAGCATCAAAAGTTTGTTTCTCTACAAAGCCTTGATTACCTTTAAGTAATTCTGTTTCCCTGGGTCTTAGCTTTGTGAACACTTGAGTATGTCTGCATTGTCTGTGTAGGCATGCACCAAGTGTATTCCGTATCATTATCTCTGCAGGATTTTGATGTGTATTGCCTTTTAAAAGCCCTTGCAGACTCATAAATTTTGAAAACATTGGGTTGAAGGAGACTAAAAAGATATCTAGACTTCAGGATTTGGGGACCTTTACTATTTTAATGAACATTATGCATCCCCTAGAGAGGCAGCATATAGTTCTGCAGAAATGTGCTCCACCCTGGAACACACTTCTCTTAGAGCATCTGGTTTGACTAGAGATTTGTAGGAATAACATAGGAAATTCTGACCTACATCTTTCCTCATCGTGTTTATTTTATTGCCCTCCTAGTGTCCAGTGTCTATTGTTTAAACAACAAAGTACTTTCTTTTAACATGTAATTTGTTTCTTTTCATTAGAGAAGACAGGGTTGTTCTGTTTGACTTAACAGAGAAGTCTACCATCAATAGAGAGTCTGAAGCATAAAAGGATATTTTGCAACTATTCGAATGGAAATCCCTACTTGTTTGCATTGTTTAGAGGGTAGGGTGGCAACTGGACTTTAGAAAACTTGGATAATTTCTACAAAATTGTGCTAGCATAGACACTTTTCCAATTTTTTTAAACAAAATCTTGTGAGAATTGGCACAAATTCTCAAATTGGAAAAATAGGTATAAAGAAAAATGTTTAAATTGCCTAAAACTATAAAAATAAATAGTATTCAGAGTCTTTTCTGTAATAGAGAGGTCATCCATTTATCCATCCATCCATCCGTTCACCCACAATCTATCATCTAATCTATCATCTATCATCATCACCATCATCACCTAACATCATCTGTTAATTATTATCTATGCAAACATCTAAGGATATAAGAATTTGAGATTATTTTCTTTTTCTTCCTTAGATGATTCTGTTAATCTCTCAAAATTACTTTATCATATGTGTCTCAATCCCTGACCTCCCAGGTTAAGGAATCACCTTGGGAGATGAGTGGGTGGAGAAACTGCAGTATAAAATCACCCCTGAGAATGCTCACATCCTCTATAAGATTTCATATAAATCTTTCCATTTTTGGATGCCTTGGGAGGTGTGTGTGTGTGTGTGTGTGTGTGTGCGTGTGTGTGTGTGTGTGTGTGTGTAGGAAACAGAGAGAAATCTTGAGTTCATTACTCAGAAATGAGTGAAATAACCTCCAATCCTTTCTCTGATGAAGCAGTTTTACCCCAGAAGTGATATATTCTTTTCTGAGCAATTTCTTTTTGCTCTAAGTCTAATTTAAATCTCTACCATCAGAACATAAGATACCTTACACACAATCATTATTTATTGGGATAGTCATGAGCCTTGTCCTTCATTTTGCCCTTATAATTTATCTCCCATTTCATCTAGAATGATCAGTAACGATGTTCTTTTCCATTGTCTAGATTCTACAAGTATCTCAATGTCCTTCCTATTAATAAATAAAAGGAATTATAAAGGATTCATGACTTCCTCTCTGTTTATATTATGTGTATTTTATATTATATGTGTCACTCAAAACTCAAATATTCATTCATAAACCACTCTTGTAACTATTCACTCACTCATATATTTATTAATGTATGTATTCATCCACTTAAACATGTATGCAATACCTACTACATAGAGGTTAGGGTGTTTCCAAAGTTTCTCACTTTCCAAACAAGTATAAGTTCTCCCATTATTTTCTGAAAAATGTTTTCAGATGAAATAGAAATACAAAACAATAAATATTAAAGTCTAGTAGAGACATTAATAGCAAGTTCAATTCATTTTAGCTTAGAAATGATGATCTTTACTTGGGATTATAAAAATATACCTAGTTCAAAGATTAATATAGGTCCAGGGATCAAAGGGAATGTTTCAGTTTAATATAACATTTTAAATAGGAAACTGCATTAATATTCTACATTTTCATTGGATTTCAACTTCTGTGGGGTTTTTTCCTTCTTTTATTTAGCAGCTAAATGAAACATCACTTTGGAATAAAAATACCTTAGAGAGAAAATGGCATCATTTACAGGATGATTTACATGATATAATTAAATGCTACTCTGATATCTATTCACTTTTTGTTTGTTTACATTAATGAAGTCTAAATAGATATTGTGGAAGAAGGAAATCATTTTTCTAGAAAAGTTTTCAATACATTTTAAAAACAAAATAGCTTCACTTTCATGGCCTGTAGTATCAACTCTATTAAATATTGACTGGTCTATGCTTCACTCAATAAAGCCCCCGCTTTCTCTGCTTCTGTTTATGTCAGATCTCCCCAGAAGAGTTCTCTAAATGCAATATCTTCAATTGCTTTCATTTCTTTTTCTATTTCTATTGACATCCCACATGCAGTCCATCAGCAAATCATGTCAATTCTACTTTTAAATATGATAATAAAATCAACTGAATAAAACCATTTTTACTGTGACACTCTAAGTCGCTGCCCTAATAGTAGCAGTTAGGGTTCAACTGATAAAGAACACTCTCAGGACTCTAAAGAAAATGCTTACAAAATCTAAGACATGTTGTAGGGAAAGCATATGATAAAACATACGTCTTAAAGTGAGGATGCGTGTTCGCTAACAGCTACTCACAGCAGGGTCTAGAATGCTAAGGAAAGCTCTACTGGTCTCTTCTCTGTGAGGTTCTAGGGTTACCACTCACAGATCAGATATCACATACAGATGTGTACGGTGCATAGAATATCTCAGAACCGGGAGGCTCAAAATGGAATTTTGATACCTTGGTCAGACAGCAGTAATTTTTGGTAGGTAACCAGCCTAGTGTAAGAACCCGTTAGGGGCTCACTGAGACTGGGAACACAAATCATCAATCTCGTTTCTTCCAGTATACCAAATAAACAATGCTGACAAACCAGTAAAAGAAAAATCCTGAAACTTATCTTGGCCTCCTGATTACAAACTCGTGACTGCAAGACGATTGCAGACTGCATGACTAGAGTTCAGTGCCATCTAACACATCTCTTTCTTCAGAAAAAACTGCTCAGATCAATTCCAGACCTGCTGGAATTAACTATCACAGCACAACGTCCATTTTCTCCTGGATTATCTCCATTTTTTCTCCCTGCATTTTGACATTGACTATTTTTAACATAACCGTCAGAGTGATTTTTTAAATATGTCACTTCTCTCCCTAAAATTCTTCATGAATTTCTCTCTATCATGACCTAAAGAGTTCAAGCAATCTGAAATAGCTGTCTCTTTTCTCTACCAGCTTCAACTGCTCTAACTCTCCTCTTGCATGCTTCACAGGAGTCACACTGGTCTCTCAAACACATCCTGTCAAAAGCTGATGCTCTATCTCCTACAAGACTTAATTTGTGACCCTGTGCTAATCACAATCTCACTGAATCACACAAACACCCACTTAAAAAAAAAAAAAGCCACTTTAAACCTGAAAAAATCTCTAACTCCTTTCTTTCTCTCAGCCCCAGAAACCAACAAAGATCAATTATACTCAATAAACATGAGTATATACACCTATTTCTTCATAATAGCACTAATGCTACTCTAATGCTGCCATTATATTTTACCTGGATATTCACCCAAATCTTCTCCTTATCCTGTTGTCTGTCTCACTGAGCAATGTGTTCTCTAAAGTGAACTTAAAAAATGCAAAGTGATGGTGCTGCTTTTCTATTTCAATGATTTCCCATTACTCCTAACATAAAGTTCAAATGTCATAGCATAACTGTCTTACGAGGCCATTGGACTTGGCCTTTACCCAGTTCTCCAGCCTCCTCTTTCACTACCTCTCCTTGTGGACTGAGGGTGCCCACACTGAATCTATAATGTGCCAGGATGAATTTTATTGTTCCTTCCAGTGCAATTTCATCAGGAAGTTAATGCTGATTTCTATACCATAATTCTTTACCAAATACACAACCTGCTCTACAAACTGAAGGTATATGCTTCTGCTATACATGTCCACAACCTCCCCTACAAGAATACTTGTAACACTTTACCGCTGTTGTCTGGTCACATCTCTCCCGCAAGACTACAATAATAATACACACAATAACCTAGTGATTATTATGTACCAGGTTCTGTTCTAAGCTCTATATACAAATTTCTCATTCAAGATTCACAAAATCTGATGAGATTGATACTACTTTCATCTTTCTTATAGCTTAGGAAATGAAAACAGTGAAGCAAAACATTTTATTCAAGGACACATAGACCAGAAAAAGCAGAATACCTACTTGAGACTAAAAACTGTTCTTTACCCCTACAGTATCTGTGCAAGAATACATTACAGCTTACTTTTAAAAAGTTGTTTTAATTGTAAATAATTCCACCATTGTTAAAGCAACAACAAACCCTGAGGACTTGAAGATCATTCTACAGTGGGGTCATGTTTTTGATGATCTTCACTTTCTGTTTTCTCCCTGGTATAACCTGTTTCTTCTTGAATGCCACCATTTAAACACTGTGGTATTAATATTTGTCATTATAGTTTGTAAATTCCTAGGGATTAATAATTATGTTTATCTTATTTACCTCCAGGTCTCAAATACCTAGAAAGGTTTCGAGAAAAAATGTAAGCACTGAAGAAATATTTATTGAGTAAATGTATGAATGAATAACTTAAATGGAGACTAGAGAGAGTGGAGAGAGCACATTCAGACTGGGAAAACTACTTAAGTGAGGCAATTTCCTAGACATCTTTTTTATTAAGTTATTATAATTATGTCTGGAATTTTTCTTGAAATCATCGGCTTCTAAAGTTCCTCTAATTATGTGATATTATGACCTTAAATAGGACTTGTCAAGAGTCAATAATGATAATTCTTAGCTTTACCCTTTATGTACTCTCAAATTAAGATTTGAGGGTCACTCATTTTCATCTTTTCTATTACTGTGTTAAGTAACTTGTTTAAGCAATGACTATATTCTACGTGAGTTTAATTTATTAAAATAAAACAATAAACAAATGAAATCTCAAAACCTTAAGTCAGGAAGATGATATTGGTATTAAAGCAAAGATTCCAAGAGCTTGTTAGAAAGGTTAATGATTATATGGTTTATGAATTGGTGAAATACTAGGTTCTAGAATTCTTTGGTCTCTCTTTCTGTTCAGCATGAATTTTTCTCTGCACAGGAGAAATCAATTAATCTTTTTATACACAAGTCTATGCTTCTATAAACCAGAGAAAACTTTTGCTACCTACTCTCAGAAGAATGTTCTGATAAATAAATGATGTCATGTCTGAAATGCACAATATAAAAACAAAGTATCATTATAATTTTAGATCTGAATTAGTTTGCTTTCCAGTTTCTAACTAATCTATAGTAACTAAAGGATGACTCAATATTTTCTTGACCCCTTTTTCTGGGTATTTGAACTCCTCCTAGGAATGATAATGTGCACATATAACAGTATATGTATTGCAAACCTGTTCACACACACAAAAAAAATCGTTTATAAGTGTAGTGAAATATATTTCTGTTAAAAAGAAAACTAGGGGAATTTGCCTCACTTTTAATCTCTATTTGAATATTTTCTTATTTTTAATATTTCCTTTAATATGGTTAGTTTCATTTCCTGTAGTAAATGTTCATAAATCAGTTATGAAGAAAAGCAAAATTATGACTTCACTGTCTTTGAGTCTATAAAGAAATTTTAAATTTCCAATTGCTGTACTATGCATAGAAAACTCTAAAGATGCCATTAAAAAAGCTATTAGAAATAATAGATATAATAAAGTTGCAGACTACAAAATCAATATACACAAATCTGTTGCATTTCTATATATGAAAATCTAAGAAATATTAAGAAAAACAATCTTAGTTATGCAAAAATATTACAATAAGAATACATTTTGTTAAAGAAGTGAATACACTGTACATTCAAAACCATGACACTGTTGAAATAAATTGAAGAAGGTACAAGGAGGCGGGGCAATATTCCATAATTACTGATTAGAAGAATTAAAATTGTAAAAATGGGCATTTTGCCTAAAGTAATCTACAGATGGAATGCGATCCTTATCAAATTTCCCGTGGTACTTTTCACACAAATAGAATAAAAAAACCATAACATTTATGGAGGGAGCTACAACGATTCCAAATAGCTAAAACAACCCTGAGGAGGAAACGTGGAGGTGTCAAAAAAATTTCAAATTATACTAAAAAGCTGTAGCAATCACAACCAGCATGGTATTAGAATATACGCAGATACATCGAAAAGTTGAACAGAATTGAGAGCCCAGCTGTAACTCACATATATTTGGACAACTAATTTATTCTTGACATAAGAGTCAAGAACATACAACGGAGCAAACAAAAGTCTCTTCAATAAACGTTGTTGAGAAAAATGAACAGCCACATGCATAAGAATAAGACTAGAAAACACTCTTAATTAAAAGTAAAGATTTGAATGTAAGACCTGAAACTGTAAAACATATAGTCAAGAAGCTCTTGACATATCCTTAGCTATGTCTGTCTGGATTCCACACAAAAGATCAGGAAAACAAAACCA
The DNA here is from genome assembly GCA_004363575.1 of Solenodon paradoxus. NCBI lineage: Eukaryota > Metazoa > Chordata > Mammalia > Eulipotyphla > Solenodontidae > Solenodon > Solenodon paradoxus. Next base: position 1,306,400 of record RJWH01000020.1, read on the forward strand.
AAAATAAGGAAACAGGACTACATTAAACTAAAAAGTTTCTGCACAGTGAAAGAACTTATCGTCACAATTAAAAGACGTTTACTGACAAGAAGCTAATATCTAAAATATGTAAAAATCTCATACAACTCAATAACAACAACAACTAAAATAAACTGAAAAACAGAACAGAGGATCTGAATAGATATTTCACCAAAGAAGACATGCAGATGGTCAAAGGCACATGAAAGTTGTGCATCATCATTTATTAATAAGGAAATGTAAATCAAAACCACAATGAGATATCACCTCACACTGGTGAGAACGTCTACTATCAAAAAGACAAGAAACGAAAAATGGTGACAAGGAAGGAGAGAAAAGGAAATTCTTGTACAGTGTTGGTGAGAATGTAAATTCATGAGCCACTATGGAAAACAATATGGAGATTCTTCAAAAAATTAAAAACAGAAATACCATATGAATCAGGTATTCTACTACTGGGTATTTCCCTAAAGAACACAAAAGCACTAATTTGAAAAGATGTATGCACCCCTTTGTTAATTGCAGCATTAATTACAATAGTCGAGACAGGAAAACAACCTACACATCCATCTACTCCACAATGGAATAACTCGGCTATAAATAAAGGTGAAATTTTGCCCTTTGCAACATGGATGAAGCTTAGCATCAAGCTAAGCAAAACCAGTCAGAGAAATAAATGCCATATGATTATACTCATATGTAAAATATAAACAGCAAATGAACAAACTAAATAAAATAAGAAGAAATGCTTAGTGACAGAGAACAGATTGGTGTTTTCCAGAGGAGAAGGAGTTGGGTGTGAGTGAAATGGGTAAAGAAAATCTATGATATGGTGATGATACCATATCAAAATTAGACTTTTGGTTGTGACTTTGTTGTAGTGTATACAGATGCCGAATTATAATTCTGTACACCTGAAACTTATTTATTATTCATATATGCTACCTCAATAAAAATTTATTTTAGAAAGTCTTGAACCTTCATGCAATAGAAATTTATTATCTAGCTTTGGCATATGTGGAACCACTTGGGTAGGGTATTGCTAAATAACATTTTAACTAAATCAGTCGCTTAAAACAGCATCAGTCTGGCTTCTTCTTTTCACTGGTATTTGTGAGATACTGTACCATTTATAAAGTTCTTTAGGCTTGAAATAAATAACATTTTTCAATGTATGCGATTATTCATGCCTCTGTGTCATCCTCAATAATTTTTAGAGTTTGAGATATTGGGGAAGAGGTCTTATGGGTTTTCTACTTCACAAAAGTCAGTTTGATTCTATATTCATGAATAAGCTCACTCTTTAGTCTATGCAATGCAATGGAAAGATTTTGGATTACAGGCACATAGAACCTTTATCAAGATGTGAACAGGCATAAAAGCTATCAAAGGTTTAGTAAAAGAGGTATTATTAAGAATATTTTGGTGTGCACCCTGGTGGAGCAGTTGTTAGGTCAATCGCCTCCAAGAAGCAAGCCACATACCCCTGGGTTCAAGTCAAGGTCTGGGGGTAATAACCAGTGTGACAACTAAACAAAAATAAAATAAAAAATGCTTCTTCCTCCTCTCTCTTCCTGCCTGCCTGCCTACTCACCTTCATTCCTGCCTGCACCTTTCCTTTTAAAAAGAAAAGAAATTCATTATGATTATCTTCTTGAATTTTTTCTGATTTCTTTTCCAATGATCACTTGCATATTGCTCTTTCTGTATCAAATTTTTCATTTTAAAAAAGATCTTTGTCTGAAAACTTACTTCCCTTTCTTTGAATAGGAAAAGAATAGTCTGGATTCTTCATTGAAAATATATTTGATTTGGCAGCTCTTTTCATTAATTACAATGAAGACATGTGAGATTTGAGGGAGGGATTTCATTCTTAAGAAGATCAGTCCCATGTTCCTGGCAGCCTACTTGGTGCAAGTGACAATGATCTGGAAAGTAGGGGAGATGAAAAAGGACTTAGGTGAACATTAATAAGAAAGGGAAACGTACATGTTGAATTATGCGGTGGAACTGTACAGAAGACTTCCACCTTGGAGGTAAAGTTGAGTAGGACAACAAGCTTCTATGTGATACCAAAGGTTTCCATCTTTATTCTGGAAAGAAGGGAGGACTAAGCAAGTTTATCTTGAATTCGCCTATATGATTCAATCATTCCCAGCATGAGCTCCCCACCCCACCCCCACCCCCACCCCCACCCCTGCACTGACCGGAAGCCTCCTCACACCCAGGAACATATGTTTTCAATTGGGAAGTGCTTGCAAAACGACCACCTGCCAGCAAAGGGAATGTTTTCTCTCTCCCAGCAGGGGGCTTACAGACAGGTTTTAATGTAGTTAAACAGGAACAGAGCAAGCAACTGGAAGAATGATGTTACAAGAGGCACACACTCTTAAAGAAATCTTCTTTTCATTTGAAAAGGGAAATCTATGCATAAGATATTAAAATGATTATTTGTATTCTCTTACTGGCCCTCCATCAGAACTCTGGAACCTGTTTTCCACCACACCTCCTTTCTTCATATTTTGTTCAGGCATCTTTTGTGATAGGACCCAATGGTTTTAAACAAACATAGATGCTATGTTAAAAGGTGACATTTTTGAGATCCACTACTTTAAAGCAAATACAAAAATCTGTGATTTTAAGTGAAGATGAAAGCAAATCCTATTGTTTACACTACACTGATAGTACAGTCATCAAAAATGCAGAGAGAATCTTGGAGACTTGAAAAAAATAACAGCTGAGGCATTTAAGTAATAGCATTAACCTTGAACACCAAATGGCAAACTTCTGTGCACAAAGAGTGAAGTCACTTGGGAGGAAACTGAGGAGGAGAGGAATAAAGGAGGGAAGAAATCAGATATCCTCAAAAGAGTTTAGGAACCAGGCCATTCCTCATTTTTCCTGCTTTCTGCCATTTTCTCCTCACACATACTCAGTCACTCCATGAAGTGTAAACAGATGCTAGGGGATTATGTTCTGGGGTTGATAAAAAAAATTTTTTATTGAATGAAAGAAAAATTGAGATAAGGAAAATTCAGTCACAATACTGAGTGAAATAAAAAGCTATGGGAAAGATGTCACTACTTATTTCATAAAATCAATCTCACAACCAAATAGCTTTCTCCTCTGACATTCTGAAAGTCCTTCTTACCCTCCCTCCCCCAAGGGGGACTTTATATAAATCTCACAAATCCAGGGAATGCAAGTATAATTCCATCAGCAGCGATAGTCTTGTGCAGGAGTCTGAGTGAACTGGCCTTCAGACACACTGCAGGCACATTCCACAGGGATGAAAGTGACTTCAGATGCCCAGCTACAGTTGACAAAATCTAGGAGGCAGGTGACAAAGTGGTGACACAGTCAATGAGGACGGCCAAAAAGCGGTTCCAAGGTAATATCACATAAAGAGACTTGTGCCAACTTCATTCTGTATCACATTGTTATGTGGTAGTGATATACTGCGGTGAGGTGGGGAGCAGAGGAGTTCATTCCACAGCCTTTCACTGTTGTGAAATGAGGTTACAATGCAAAGGTTTGCTATCCATGGGAGGTCTCTGCGCAATTCACCACCCAGGAACTCTTAGTGAACTAGATGAACTCAGTTTAAAACAATAAGCTGAAGGTTCCATATTGCATTATCTCACCAGGCCAAAGGGAGGTGAAAAAATGGGCATATAATAAGTAAGTGGGTATACTTCCTATGGCTACTTTCTCATGACACACTTCTCTTGAGAATTCACAGACTAGAACTGTTTCACAATAACCTGCTTCAAAAATAACATGACAGAAGCATGTGTAATTCATATTTAGTGACCTGAGAACAATCTTTCAGTAAGATAGTGTATGTAAGGCCCTGCCAAGGCAAACCCTGCATGTAACCTCTGGGAGAAAATGACGGGGAATATTTCAGCAGAATTCATCGCTTCTCCTGTTTATTATGAAACAATCCACTTTTTGTTTAATCTCAGAAGCCCCCTAGTCTACGCACAAATCTTGAAGTTCATACCTTCTTACTCTGTAAAGAGGGAAACACAATATTTTACTATTGTAAAGAAAGTTAGCATTTATGGTATTTCTATTCCATGTATAGGTAGTAGACCAAATTCACCCATTTCACTAAATGGTCTTCTTTTGCAGCATGTTTCCAATATTAGTATGAATGAAAATCTTCCTGTTTGAAGATTAATGTTATTATTTTGTTCAGAATGTTCCCTGAAAGACCATGGCAGAAATTGGTATCAAGTTTCAGAACAAGGTGAAGGTCAGAAAAAAAAAATCAGTGCTTTTTCCTCATCAGCATGACTTTGAAACCTTCAATTCAACTGATTTGACCTTTCTGCCTGTCACTTAACCTCTCCCTCCTGCCTCTCCCTCCTAACTTCCCTCCTTCCTTCCTTCCCTTAACAAATGTTTATTGATAACCACTCAGGCTATGCCAGGCAATTCTACTAGGTGCCAAAGATGACAGAAAAAGAATCCCAGGTGAATGAAAAGTGCTCTTTTTACATATTTCACATATTTTTATGAAATAATGCTATTTTTTCCCTAAGATATTCTAAAAGAAAGTTTATCAAAAAGAATCATGTTATTCCAAAACAGAGGTTGACAAACTTTGTCTGCAAAGGACCAGATAATAAATATTTTAGGTGTTGTAGGGCATATGATTTCTTTTGCAACTATTCAACTTGCCACTGTAGTGCAAAAGCAGCTGTAGAAAATAGTTAAATAAATAGGTGCGGTTCTGTTCCAATAAAACTTAATTTTAAAAAACAAGTGGTGACCAGATTTGGCCCATAAACTGTAGTTTTTTGACACTTGATCTAAAAGATTTAGACAAGGCCCTATATTCCAGGCAAACATAATTCAGTGATTGTTTCCAATAACATCATGCATCAGGCATGATAAGCACTAAATTAAATATCAGAGAATACCGAGCTTAAGAAAATTGGCAACCATTTCTCTGCTTCAGTCTCCTTCACACATTCATAAGGAAATCTAATTAGATATCTTGAGTGTTTTTCCAATTCAAAAATTTAGTTGTGTCTTGTCATGCACACATATCTATCCTACAACCAAACTTATCAGGAATGGAAACTACTTGCTAAAATTTCTTTGAGGAGTATATGCAAGAGCAGGTCTCTCTTGGCATTGATAAGATCTGAGTGTAAGAGCTGATGATCCGAAGAAAATCAATTGTGAGTCCTGCTAAACAAATAATAATAAGGTAAGCCATATTTCATTTAAGACACATTTTTATGTAATTTCTTCTCAGATGGTCCTCATTACAACTGCAGTAGAAAGCAAGAATAGATATGAGTTTCCTCAACTTTCAAATAAGAAAACAGAAGATAAGTGAAATTAAGCAACTTGTCCATTGTCCTATTCTACTAGCTAGCCGAATGAATGCCAGACCACATCCTAATTCATTGCTCTTCAAACCAGGCCATCCTCCTCTTCCTGCCTGCCTGCCTCTGCTTGCCTTTTTTCCTGTCTGCACCTTTCCTTGTAGACAAACAAAACAAATGTAGTAGGACTGAAAAGTGACAGAACAGCAGTATACAAATGATTATTGAATTGAACAAATAAAGGCAGGTGTTTTGTACGAGTTCTATCACATCAGAAAATAAAACCATCAGCAACACAGACTGCATTCGATAAAGAAGGTACCTATAGTGCCTGGAGCTCTCAGAAAAATTCTAATCTCACACACTCAAAAGTATGAGATGTTCAGGCCAAGGGGAGCTTTACTGTTCTGCCCTTGTTTACATGGTCATCCATCTTTACTTTCTCGAACGAAGTATAATGATAAAACTATTCCTATCTTTTCAATTAACTTTGTTCAACGTAAAAGAACATTTAAAAGTTGGACATTTCGCGATTTTATTTTTCTCTCATTGAAGCTATCATTCTAGATGACAACAAAACTATCAATTACTTCTGGAAAACTGTATTTTGACTGGTTTTGTTTTCACTTTTTTTTCTTCACACTCCATCTGGTTTTATGTATTCAGTGTCCTTTTCCTTTCTGCCAAGTTCAAAAAAAGCACACATGCATCACTCTGCCTCTTCAAGGCGTTTGAAAACACTACCAAATTGAAATTCTCGAGCGATTTAAAATTAGCTCCTTTGGGTTTTTCTCATGAGCCTCTACAATACCTCAGAAAATGGTTTTGATTTTGTTTAAAAAAATGTTTCCATATGTAAACAAATATTATGTGAACTTCGTTTAGCATGTATGAGAGCGTTTTTGCTCCAGATTTTAAGGAGGAAAAAGAAATGACAGAGGCCTGTGTTTGTTCTTATTTTTCTTGTTAAGTTTCACATGAGGTCGCTGTATTCGAAGTGTCAGGCACTGTGTGAATGCAATTTATCCTGACTGAAGAAAGTGAGTCTCTGACTTTTGGAGCTAGTAATTGTTGAAAAGACAGATACATGAGTACTCCATTTCACTGAAGGCAGACTGTGATGAGTGCTAGAATGTAAGCAAACACGAGAAGGTCGAAGACTAATACTAATTCCTTATGTGCACAAAGCATTTTCTAAAAGTTTTTCACAGTTCAGTTAGTACAACTAATGAAAGGAAACACCAAAGTACTCTGGAATTACGGCGATTATAAAATTAATTTCAACAGACTAATATTTGGCCTCATTGGTGAGCATTTTACATGCTTCTGCAATCGCTTTTCTTGTTTCATTACTTCACACAGCCGTCTTCACAGTGGTCTTATCAGTTACCTTTATATCATTTAAAAATATGTTTTGCTTTTCATTTTTAGAGTCTCCAAAAATCCCTCAGATATTCATCAGAAGTCCTAATCCACAGTACCTCCCAACATGATTGTATTTTACAGACAATTTTTAAAGGGGTAATGAAAGTTATATGAACCCTGATCTCACATGACTGATGTCATTTTAAGAAAAGCAAATTTGTGTGTAGATGATATAAAGGGAAGATGTTTTATCCAAACTAAGGAGAGAGGTCCGGGAAGAAAGCAACACCACTGACACCTGGATCCCAGGCTTAATTCTCCAAAATTGTGTGAAAAGAAATTTCTCCTGCTTCGGCCATCCAGTCTGTGGTTCTTTGTTATGGCAGTCCTAGAAATTCATCTACACCAAACTGTGCAGCTTTCTCACATGATTTTTCATCCTGTGTGCTTTTGTTTTATTTATGTCTTAGATTATTAAAATAAATCCTTCGTAAAAAAAAAAAAAAAATGGACACAAACTCTAAAAGTCAAAACGGAAAGAGGAAAAAGTAAGTACTATGCAGGCCACAACACACTGAGTGATCTTAACTGCATCACACAGGAAGGGTACTCAGTCACTGCTCTGCCATTGAACCATCTCTAGATGACTTAGATTCCAGGTGCACATCTCCGGTTCTGAGGGCAGAAGCAAAAACTTTGTACTTGATAAAGTTTACATAACAAATAGCTAAAATTTGCATTATCATAATAGAACACTTAGGACTAGGAAAAGGCAGTGATTTCTTGCCCTTTTCTAATTCTTAATTCTAAATGATAACTGATACAGTTTTTGAGGCTAATTGTCCCTTTCTCAAATATTAGTACCAGTTTATAAGAGTAACCAAATTCAGGAAAATAAATATTTTCAGGAGTATATAGCCTCAACATTAGTATAGATAATTACTATAATGATTTTTTTTTTAATTCTGAGCACTCACTCGGGTAGAAGTGGGGCAACTATTAGAAGTTGCTCCTGTTTTCTTTAAACTCTTGGAGGTCCAACAGCACATCTAATCTCTTCAGATTATATGGTCCCAGAGCCTTGATTCTGAGATTCCCGTCTGCACAGAAAAACACAGAATGATATTTGGGGATTTAGGTTTTCATGATAAGTATTATAAATAAGTCATAATTGATTATTGATAAATGCATTATATTAATAAATTAGATTAAATTATTTTCTGTTTCATGTGCCTTTTTTTCTATAAACAATTAGTGTTCCCCTTGTCTCTGCTGGCAGCTGTCTCTACCATCTCTCCCCGAAAACTTGCACAGCATGGAATATATATTATAAATTCTAAACATGTCCTAAGGGAATCATTTTTTTGTGCCACTACTTTTACTCACCTGAAATATCATAGCTGGGTTTCTTTTCTCTAATTTTTTTTAATTTTCCTGGAGACTATATATTTATTAGTTTTAAACCATTTTTAAAAAGTTAGAATAGACTTTATAATAGTCTATGCATTTGAAATTTAGGTTTTTTTAAAAAAAAATTAACTTCCATGCACTCTAGATTAACAACTGAACTTTGTTGTCTGAAGTTTATTCTTTTCTTTACAATTTTTCAGTCTTTTCTGTATTGTTATGGTTTCCTCTTAATTTCTAGTAATTATTTGTAAATTTTATCTTGTCATACTTGCTAAAGTATCATTAATATTTTCAAAATACTGATTTTTGTTTTTCATCAGTTTTCAATTGCATTCTAATTGGCTTATGCTTTCACTTATCTTAATATTTTCATTTATTTTTATATTTATTTTGTTTTTCTATATTCTTGTGTTAAAAGATTAGATATTTATTTTTAAACTTCTTTTAAAGTAAGTTCACTGACACTCAGGCATTTTATTCTCAATCTTGCTTCATATTCCACTAGTTTTGTTACCTAACACTTTTCATTTGTTTATGCAGTTCGAAAAAATTCACAAGTTCCATACTGATTTTTGTTTTCATCTAATAATTACTTGGAATTGTGTGTGTATGTGCATGTACACGCGTATGTGCGTGTATGCACATTTAATTTCCTTCTATAGGGGAATGTTTTTGAGGAGCAGAATTTCTTGTAACTGCTGACGAATAAGTAAATGCTGCTTGTGTAATAAAATATCACCTTTATGGAATTTGCTGACATTTCTGCTGTGGTCTAGTGCATGACAAATTTCAGAGGCTGTAGTCTGTGTGCTTGAAAATAATATGTAGTTTTGTATGTATTATATAGGCGTCTTTGTGTATCTACTCTGTCAAGCTTGTAAAATGGATTACAGAGCTCCTTCATGTCCTCCCTTATAGTGGATGACAACTTGCTTGGCTTCTGATAAAGGGATGTTCAGTATCTCACTGTGCCTATGAATTTGTCCACTTCTCTTTGTAGGGCTATCAGTTTTTGCTTGTATGTCCCCTTTGTGCTACTTCAGCTAGTCATCTTGTTGACTGCCCTGGGCACCAGGGTCCCTACTGTCCACTATTGAAGCCAGGAAGCAGTCTTGCCACCTCTCACCCTCTGCAACAGAATGTTCTCTGGCACATTTTACATTCATTGTTCTCTTTTCAGTTTGACTTTCTACTTTCAGCATTTCTTTGTATATTCTAATCCTCTGAGAGTTCTTTGTTTTTGAGCATTCAGCTTGTAAAATGTTCTTTTCTAGCTTCTAGATGGATTTGGAGAAAGGATGGTGGAGAGGCTAAACAAAACAGGTTAATTTCAATCCTTTCAAGATTAAGCTTTAAGATTTACTGAGATGTCTGTAGTGGTCATCTTGTCCACGATTCCAAGCTCCTCTCCTGCCAACTTTCTCCACCCCTGCCAATCTTGTTTCACTTTTTAAAAATTAAATATATGTAAAGGAAAAGTACAGGCATGAATAGAGGTAAGTAGGAAGGCAGGAAAAAGCACTTAATTTTATTTAGTTGTTCATCTTGTTTGTTTCCCACAGGTCTTTGGCATGTATGTTGACTGCATCGTGGTAAACTAAACCGTAAATGATGTGTAAAAGTCCTTATGAAGAGGTTTCTTCTTCCCTAAAATAGCCATTTTTCAATCATTTACCTGCTAACCAAACCAATCCTCTAGGAATCAGGTTACATGGCACTTACTCAGACCCTTATTGGACAATCTAATATAAATCATGCCTTTCAGTTTTATTTTCTAGTAGTACCTGTACTTTTTTGGTAGAGCTCATTTCATAATAATGTATTTTTTCTCATTATTCTTTTTTCTGAGTTAGTTTTAAGTCTTAATTGGATGGAGACTACAGATATTTGTTCCTTATATTTACATCACTCAGATGCCAGAAATAGCATAGGTGTTAAAACAACCTCTAACAGTTCACATTTAAGGCTGAGATTACAAAGATCACAAGCTCTAAAGAGAGTTAAAATTCCATGCAAACATAAAATGTTCCCCCTTAAAGAGGTGTGCCTATTCTGAAAAGAATAATAGCAACCAACTAGGCAGGCTATTAGGAGGTGAAAAAAGATCTAAAAGACAAATATTGATTTATTCATTTTTGTCTTATTTATAGGATATATCCAGCATGTTGTATACATATTAAATACATCATAATAGCTATCACCTACTAATTTAGTGCCAGATACTTTATATTCATTATATTTAATATACACAATAATATTGAAATTTACAGATGATCGAATTAAGGATTAGAAGACTCAAGTAATTTACTCAAGATCAAATTATTCGTAATATCAGAATTGGGATTCAAAAATCAGAAGTATTTGTTATTAAGCTTATTCTATTTTTTTATCATTTTAGACACCCGTTAAGCAACATTTGATATTCTAAGAAATACTGTTATATTTATTTTGAGAAAAACTTATTTTAAGGAAACAAAAGTGACATTTCCATCTTTTAACTTGTTCTAAAGTGAGACAAACATAACATATTACCAAATTATTTTTTCCCCAAACTTTACATAGCTGAAGTAATACTTAAATGTATCTCTTCAGAATAGATTTTCAAACTCTGGGGTCACAATGTCTTCAACAAACTTAATTTAATTCAACTTGTGGAGGTAAATAGGCAGAATCACAGACTTTGGGGGGATGATGAGTGTTAATTTCTGTTTCGCCATTAAGACCATGTGGATGGACACAATTAACTAGTTTCCTCAACCTCTTCCATGTGCTAAAATAACAACTTCAGTCTCTTATTACATTCACTTATTTCGTTTAAGTTGTCAAAAGCATCTGGACAATTGATCAAACATCTGGATGATTGACTAAATCTGTAACTGAATTGATGATCATCCTACAAACATCCTAAAAATTATTTTAAATACCCTTAGGAACATTCTAAAAACAGGCCAAGAGGTATCTTTGCCCAACAGACAGAAATGGAAAAATCAATATTTGCCTTTAAGACCTTTCTTCGCCTGCCTAATATTCTAAATATGTCCCATGATTAGATGAATAGTATGTATATGTGTGTTACATTCCTGTCATCTCCAGAGGAGTTTTGTTTATTTAGTTTCTGTAGCTAAATATTAAAGCAGAGCTGGAGAGAGCAAATTGGAAAACTTTTTTATACAAGCAATAGATTCACTCGATCCTTATTGCAGCATATTTATTGAATCAGTTTTTAAAATACAGGTTTGTAATAGAAGCAATAGGAATAAACATAATGTCATTTCTACAGTTGTCAATTTTTGGTACTATATACCTAAGACCTACATGTTATAAGCCAGTATTACTTCAATAATTTTTTTAAAGAAAAAAATACTTAGAACCCATTGGATTATAAAAATCAAGAAAGAAAAATCATAGCACTATTTAGCACATTTTAAAATACACTTACATAAGATAAATATTAAATTATAAAGTTTATTAAATATATTCATAAAAAAGAAATCAAATGTAAACCTTTGAAAAAAGTGTCTCATGAAACTCAGCATTAGTACCTCAATTACTATAATAAAATACACTGACAAAAATTCACAATATAAGAATTATTGGGTGTGCCCTTGTGGCCTAGCAGTCTAGTGTACCCTGGGAGCTGTCCCACATACATTCCAAGGTCCCAGGTTCGAGACTTGGGGCTGGGGGGAATAAGCAATGTGAACAACTCAATGAAAATAAAAAGCTTCTTCAACCATATTAAAAAATATATAAGAATTATTCATTGTCTTGACTTTAATTTCCCTAATATTAATTTAATTTATATTTTAATCTTTAAACTATTAGTTTTATTAATTTGTCTTTTTATGTTTCTATTTATTTTTGAAAATGTTCACTTTCATCATAAAAGAGGCCATCATATCCTCTCTATATGAGACATTCATGAAGCACATTCATTGGGTTTCTTGAAAACAAATATAAATAAGCGTAAAACGGCAAATTACAGTTTTGGGTCTAGCATCATAGTTATACCGATCAAAGTCAGACATATAGGACACATAAACCTGACACACTCTGGGGCATAGTCCACATACATCCCAAGGTCCCTGGTTCAAGACCAGGGTCAAGAGTCAAAAAACAAGATGAACTACTAAATAAAATAAATAAAGTGCTTCTTTCTTCTCTCTTCCTGCCTCTCTGCATACTCACTTTCATCCCTGACTGTGCTATTTCTTTAAAAAGAAAAGAAAGATCATACATGCATACGAAAGTACCTCCGATTAAGAAGATAGCCAAAAAGGTACTAACATACAGTTATAAGAAAAATTATAGTACTCTATAATTAATACAACAGTATAATATATAGTGAAGTTATTAAGAGAGAAGAGTCAGTTTTCATCACAAGAATGAGTTTTTCCATTTTTTATAAATTTTCTTTTCATTGTATGTGTAGGAGAAGGATGCTAGCTGAACATTGAGGCAATCATTTCAAGATAAATGTAAACCAAACCATCATGCTATGTACCTTAAATTTATCATGATGTATGTCAGTTATTTCTGAAAATTTTGGAAGAAAACAGTTGCCTCCAATTTCTGTTTGGAGAATTTATCTTTACTGAAAGGTCCAGTAGACCTAGAGAAAACTTGTAACAGAGAGAATGAAATAAAAATTAGACAAAAGATCACAAGGAAGAAAATTCATGGAATAAAGTATAGGAAAAACTATTGTGTTCTATAGTGCTAAGGGGACACAAAGGGGAAGACATTTGCTTTTTAACATTTTCCAAGCTAATTATTAATATCTTGAAATTATGTTTTCATCGATTGCCTTCTGTAGTATAAATCTCAATGATTGTTCAAAGTCAACTCATTCTCCGGTTTCATCTTTAAAGTTTCCCTCCTCCGGCTTCCAATCAATATTTGATGACTAGGATCAGTCTCTGTCATTCTTTCTTTTTCTTGTAGATAAAATGACAATGTAGGTATTCTTTTTCTTTTTAATCCATTTCTCTTTCCATTATTTCTATTTTGATATTTCTTCTTGGACATTCTTCAAGAATTTTTGCACTAGATAAATGAGATATTGTACATAAAACAAGCCTATGTCATACAGGCCTATGTCATAAGAAAGATCCAAAAATATAAGTTCTCTTTTACATCCCAGCCTTCTTTTCCAGTGACATCATTAGTGCTCATAACTTCAATAATCACTTCCATATAGATGAATGAGATAAATTTCTACCTTCTATTAACTTCTTTCCTCAGATTTGTTCCTTTGTTTATACCTGTCTACTGGATGACCAACTATTCAATTTCCCCTTCCCGTGTCCTTGCTTATATACCACTACTAACTTTTGTGCAAGTCTTCTGATTCATTGTATTAGTGGCAATGATAGTTTGGTAACTCTAAATATCACAGGTATCTCCCACTCTTATTTTGTGAAAAGTCATCTGTGAAAGTCACTAGGTCCTAGAGGATATACCTTCACAATACCTATCATATCTGCATCCTTTAAAAAAAAAAAAAATTTAATTCTAAACATCATCTTATTTGTTCAAGCTATAAGCATTTATACTTGGGTGATTTATCATAGACTGAACAACTTTTCATTCTAAGTCTAAGCTCCCAATTAATGATGCTCTATTGTAATATTGTTGTCACTAATATTACATTAATCTCCCATACAAATGTCTGGAGCATTTCTTTGATCATGGCAATTCCATTCTTAAAAAAAATTTTAAAAAAAAGTCTTCCTACTACAAACTCAAAACCTTTTGTAGTATTTACTGGCTTGTTTATTAACTTATCTTTCCTAATTTTAATTCTTACTCTGTATTTTAACAAAGTGGCACTATTAAAAGCTACTAGCTTTTTTTGTTCCTTCGTACCTCATCTTTCACTCTACATAATTATTTTCCCCACAATCATCAATTATTGACACTGAACCCAAACTTCATCTTTTCCAGGTAACATCTTTTTCTAATGAGTGACCTTATTTGATTCTTGAGCTTTGATAGCAGGAAATTTATCTGCATAATGCAGGTGTTTGTTGTTTACAGGTTCCATTGTAATTCCTTGGACATTGTGAGTAAATAATAAAATCTGATGAACATAGGGACACATCTATCCTTCTTGGTTCTATGCACGTGTTACCACCGTGTGCTGTAGACTAAAGTTGTTTGAGAGAAAACCTTTTTCTTGGATTCCATGTTTTATTTCTCTGTAGTTCTCAGGAATATCCAGAAACACCTATAAGAAAAGAAACATTTTATTTGGATAGTCAGTTTTGAACACAACAGAGAGTTATATCTCACAGATGAAAACATGGCTGTGATCAGAATAAGCCATTCCCGGAGAACTAGTGTGAGTTATCCAAAATGCAATTTCAGCAACAGAAGCCAACGACTACTATAACTGCCACCAAATGTGCGGAAATAACGATAGATCTTTGTTCGAATAAATTTAGCAGTTCAAAAATTAGAAAAATGAAGAAAACCTTAAAAAAATTCCAAGACAGAAGTAGTCAGATGGGAAAAAAAGTCACTTAGTGCTGTTGAAGGCTTCTTCAATCCTCCACCCCTGGGGAAATTCTGAATTGCAGCTGGTTCGAGAGGGACTTAAATACTTATCTCAACCTTTTAAGAAAGGATTCACTAAGAATACCTTTTTTCACAGATACAGAGATGCTTTAAAAAAAAAGTATAGTGGGGAAGATTTCCTTTCCTTAATACTCAGTTCAAATGCTACCACTATGTTTTCATATTTCAAGGAAGTATTTCTACCCATTCATTTCTTTAGTGAGAAGTTTTTAATGAGATGATTGATAAGGACCTTGGAATTTATTATTTAGCATTAATTTTCCATTCTCTTCCCTTTTTTAGTCTCCTTCAGTGTCTAGTCCCAACCAGTTCTATAGTGCTGAACTACAGAAAAGCAGCTCATTGTTTCCAAAGTAATAGGGTAAAAGCAGGCAAAGGGCATTCATGTAAAAAGTCAATGATTTTTCCTACTTTCTAGGTCCACACTAATCTATGTGACCTCTAACCTCTACCCCCTCAGTTCCACAGGAAAAAGTGGGAGCTGCAAGGCATCATGGGCTATGTACTTTGTTGACAGACACACAAGTGGGGAATTCCTGAGTCTCCCAAACTCACTTGAATAGGGATGTGAATATTTATATTTAAAATTGAAAGAGCAGCTCAGGAAATTAATTTACAGAAAATGAACTTTAAAGAAATAAGTTCTGGAATAAAATTCTCACTTTCAGTAGAATACTAAGAATAAAGATAATTATAAGCAAAATGAAAACAGAACAAAGAAAATTTTAACAGCTTCTATTTGTTGAGCACTTACTCAGCATCAACCATTATGCAGAGGATTACACATTCATCTTCTTATTTACTCAACATCAAACCTATGAGGCAGGTATCCTTAATATACAGCTAAAGAGACTAGCTTAAAAAAAAAAAAAAAAGCAACTCTTTTTTCTTTTTCTTTTGGCCACAATTGGTGTGACTGACTGCAAAGCCTATCTTCTTCCTCACTGTTATTTGCCCCTCTGGCTCTACAAAGCTGTCTGTTAATCAACTTATCTGAACCACAACCACACTGAAAAACAAAGTATAACTCATGATGTGATGGTGAATTTTTTGCATGAGATTTAAATTTGGGGTATTTTACTTTGTACTAGAAATAGAATCTCTCAACATTTTATTTCACTCTGTACCATTTGAATTTGAATTATAATAAAAGCAATAATAAAAATAAGTTGAAATGGAAGTTACAGCCAAAAAAGGGTTAATTAACTGAATCTTTTTTTAAAGGAAATGTACAAGCAGGAATGAAGGTGAGTAGCCAGGCAGGCAGGAAGAGAAAGGAGGAAGAAGCATTTTATTTTATTTTTATTTAGTTGTTCACACTGGCTGCTTACCTTGGGTGTCATGGGACTCCAACCCAGGAACTTGTGGTTTGTTTCTTCGGAGGCGATTGACCTAAGCCCTGCTCCACCAGGGCATGCCAATCTGAACTTTTTTAACATTTAAATAAGTATAATAAAAACTTGTTAGGACCAAATGCATAGTATATTAATATGTATTCATAAAGTTTACTGGCTCAGAGTAAAACTTTAGTTTTCAAAAAGGAAAACTTTTAGAGACACTTCGTTATCATAATTTGAATTCTACCAAGAATTATTAAGACTGTGTGGTAATTTTATTTGTCGACTATCTGGGCCTCAGTGCCAGGTACTTAGTCAAGCATTATTTCAGGTGTTTCTCTGAGAGGTCTACATTAAAAAAGAGTTTTTAATCTTCATAAAGCAGATTGTCCTCTATCTGTGAATGCATGTCTGTGAAAACTTGAATAGAAAAAAAAAAAAGGTTAACCTCCACCAATAAGAAGGTATTTGATAGCAGTTTCTATAGCAAACTGTTTTGGATTCAAATGAAACTCTTTCCCAAGTTTCCAAACTGTTTTCCTCCCTTAATAAATTTTGAAATCACAAAGCCTCCATAGTCACATGTTCAAGTTCTTTAAAATAAATGTCTCTCTACTCTCTTGAAGGATGAAAGATAATGAGAGAGAAAGAGGAAGGAACAGAGAGCAAGAGAGAGAATAGATGATACATATATGATAGATAAATGAATGGATGGATAGATGTTAGATGATAAATGGTGGTAGATTGATAGAAGATAGAGCGATAGATAACAGATATACATCCTTTTGTTTGGTGTCTTTGGAGACCCCCTAGTTAGTACTGACTATTAAAGCAACATCAGTATATACTGGAGGAAAAATTTCATAGCTATTTTGAAATGGAAAATCTCATTGTTACAGAATTTTGAGATAATAGCAGTTAATGAAAGAGCAAAAGATCTGTTAGAGTTAAGAAGGGCTGCATTTATTAAGAAATATCGAAATAAGTTAAAGTATCCAAATTCTGGTTAACAATGAGAAAGGAGTTTCCATCTATATAGAAACATACATGTCTATCACTTGCTACTTTTTGTGAACCTAAGGCCCTAACAGATTGCTGACTATTAAAATCCCAGAGAGGTTATCATTGAAAACTCTTAATTAGAAATCTGATGAAACTATTTTAAAAAATAAACTCTAATATGCTTTATTCAGATCTAAAATTTCTAACTTCTTGTAGAAAAACATCTTGTAAAAAATTTCTGTGAAAACTTTATACAAATAAAATTCACATTCTTCCCTAACACTTTGCGTTGTTTTTCTTATACATATGTGACCTAAATAAAAGATGATGTTTTAAGAAAGAAGAATCAATGTTGACTACTCAAATCCTTCGACCCCATCTATTCTTGTAAGCCATGTGGATATCATCCTCATCTATATATCACAATATGAAAGAGTTAGAAGCACTGTTGAAGAGAAAAATAGCTGGACTTTTTTTTTAAAGCAATAGTCATTGAACTATATAAAAACAAAATGACATAAGTCATTTGCATATCATTTTACTCATTACAGTGTATCTAGTGGCTTTGCGATTTTATGCCAGGAAGTACTTGAAATGAATTCCTGGCTTCAAAATCTCACAGAAACAATAGCCTCTGCCCTAAATAAGAGGAGTTAATAGCAGACATATGGAGACCTTAATTTAGAAGGGTGTTGCAATAACCCAGATGAGAGACAATGTCATCTGAATGACAGCAGTACCAGTGGTAATGGAGTAGAGTAGGAAACTCTGGGAGAGAGTTACGGATTAGAATCAATAGGATTTTTTTTTTTTTTTAAAGGAACAGTATAGATAGAATTGAAGGCGAGTAGACAGATAGGCAAGAAGGAAGAAAGAGGAGGAGGAAGCGTTTTATTTATTTTTAATTTCTTAACTTGTTTGCCCCCTACCACTAATCTCTAACATCACAAACCCAAGCCCTTGAAATACATGTGAACTGTGCCAGCCAAAGGCAGCAGACTTAAACCACCAGGGCACAACTTAGCATGAATATTAATAGGATTTTTGGATAATTTGATATAAGGAGTCACGAAGAGGAAGGGAGGCAACCAGGTTTCTGGTTTAAATAACACAAATTGGCAGCAGTCCCGAAGAAGTAGTTACCTGAGTGTGATGTCGAAGAACATTCGCATTTGTCTTCGCCTTCTTCATCCTCAGAGCATGGTGATGGCCCTCAGACTCTGTTCTCAAAAACACCAAGGAATAAGAGAAGACTATCAGTTCTTTGATATTTTCTCCATTGATGAAAAAGAATGAAATTAGTTTTTGACTATTTCATAAAATTCTGTAGTTCTTCCCAGAATTCCGGATTATGTAGAGACTGTCCTGTAAGACCTAAATTTAGGCAACTTTATTGTACTTCTGACCTAAACTACTTCACTAAGGAAGATGTCATTCCTCTTAGTTCGTCCCAAACAGTTGGATAGTGCTGACCTTTAGAAAAGCAGTTCATTGTTTACGAAGTAATAGGGTGAAAGCAGGCAAAGTAGCAGGGTAAAGGGAGTTTATATTAAAAGTCCCTGATTTTCCCTACTTTCTAGGTCCACACTAATCTATGTGACCTCTAACCTCTACCCCCTCAGTTCCACAGGAAAAAGAAAGATTATGGAAGAAGCTATTCCTTAGTCGTTTTCGACTACTCCCTCCCCACTCCTGTTTCAATTTGGATTGTTACCTTTCCTTTGAATTCAGTTAAAGAAATTGAGGAATTCAATGTTCCCCTGGGAAATTTCCTTTTCAGGAAGGTCAAAAATAACCAGGTAGTTAACTAGATCAGCACATTCAAGATGAGACACCTTGGAAACTATGTGATTCATCTCCTTTATTTTCTATAACTTTCGAAACTTTTATTGAAGTAACTGCATTATGAAATTATATAGGTTTAGGGTTTGAATCATTGCAAATCAACATTTGTATATACTGCATCAAGTTCACCATTGAGTCAAATTGTAGACTTTGTCATGTAATTTAAGATTTTTATTTTACATGTAGAGAACTGGGCTCAGAGGTACCATGAGTTGGGTCCAAGGAAGATACAGGGCATGACGCAAACAGAGATTACTTGAAACATAACCGCAAATAGATTAGCAAGCCTGATTTATTTTTCTATCATAACTATAATATTTCATCAAAATCAGTTATTGTAAGGCATAGAAAAAACTGTCAATTATAACAAATGCTAAGATATTGTAAGATACATCCTCTTTCATATGTGTTAGTGATAGAAAGATGTCTTAGAATTGATGAACCCCAAGAGCAAAGTTATCAACCAGAAATTTCTGTAACAGGTGGTAGCACTTCTACCCTATGTTTACAAGTCAAAAATTTCTTCAGCACTAAGATACACCATCAGAAGTTTTGTACAACTTATTAAACATTCTTATTTTCCTGGGATTGTAGAAAAACAAATGCACAATTTTATGTTTGGACTCATTCAGAATTTTGGTTATGAGATAAAACAATAATGATGCTTAGTTAATGACTTGTTTGCAATTATTACAAATTCTTATATGTTTGGAAGGGATCATAAACCACAGAATTTCTGCCTTCTGCTTTATTTCAAAGCTTATAGGATCAATTGGGACAAGATTAAGTAATTTAGGAATACACTCAGATAATACGAAATACGCATTTACGTTGCATTTTGCAAGCATCCTTTAGACATGAGTCATTAGAGAGATTTCTTGTTCTAAGAAAAATTGCTTAAGTATTATCAAGTTATAAAATTTTGAACAAAATGTGAATAATGAGAGCGCATGCTCTAAATTAGAGAAAGGTGGCAATAAGATAGTATGAGGTATGGTAAAATGTGCCAATATGTGTCACCCAATCATCTTAAGTCAGATTTTTTTCTTTTTGAGCTTAGATTCTTGCATGATATGCATGGAAGAACATTTTCAGGGATACAATTAAAAATGCAGCACTAAAACCTACTTTCTGCAGGATAGCATGGCTCACTCCTAAGAAGCATCATATCAAAGCATATGCTTACTTAAAGTTGCCAGATCACTTGAAATATCCATGTAGCAGATAGTATAGTTGGGAAAGCAATTTCAGATTGGTTATAAGAGATTATCACATGTCTGCTCACTGCACTGTTTCTAGGATGGCCTTTTGGTTTTAATGCTGGGAAGTATTCTTCTTATATTTCAGAATTTACAAGCCTTGGGAAAATAGCAAATTCGCTGCATTCTTGAGAGGAACATATCATACGAACACTAGGGAAATCATATAGTTTAATATAAACTCAAGATATATTTCAAGATAAAGGGCTTAATATAGAAAACATCAAGATGGCGAGAGAACCCATACTCTCGCATTTTTTAACACAAATTTGTGCATTGAAAACAAAACAGCACCTAAAGATGTATTTTACTTTCAGTCATATTTTGTTTCATTAAAATTTCAATAATCCTGTCTTTTCTAACCTTTCTAAGTCTTTGAGGTAGTCTCATAATGTCTCTAGCGTTTTGTTTGATCTCACCTTAAATTCTCCATACTTTTTAAAACTATGGATGAAATATCATTTAAGGTAATCATCATAAATTTTTAGGAAATTATGGAGATGGAAAGTTATCAAATGATAGCAGAAGTGAAACTCTTTTCCACACCTATAATAATACCTTTCTTCCTTGAGTTTCAGAGGAAAATTATGGTTGATGTGCTTGGACTAAGAAATACTAGACTAAACAGAAGACAGTAGAGTACTGAAATTTTCTGTTTATCTATTTGAAGCACTGGTATTTAGAGCAGGTGGAATATACCGAGACTCAAATCTATCAAACTGACTAAACACATCAATCATTAAACAAAAAGTTAAACAAAAAGCCCACATAAAGAAAAAGACAGGAGCAGCGCTAGGAGAATGATCCCTATAGCCCAACAATTGTCATCCAACTTTTGCCATCAAAAGTCATTCTCTGATAAGTGATTTTCTCAGTTGCAAAGCAGCAAAGATTCAGAAAAAATTAAATAAGTTTATGACTATCATAATTTATCTTTCCTGCATTTTTTTCTTTTTAGGTATATATGTATATATATATATATATATATATGTGTGTGTGTGTGTGTTAAATCTTATCTGACTCATACCTAACTAATATCATTTGCCATGCAGTCATTATTGCCAGTCACCAGAAACTCAAATTTTATAGTGAATTTTAGCTAGAACTCTAAATACAAATGTGTCGTGTGAGACATGACTGTCCTAATTAACGGTGTTTGCATGTCTGTGTGTGTGCATATGTGGATATCTTCAGATTTGAAATAATTATGTGTCAATATTTCTGGGTCAATACCTCTACAATCTAATCCCAAATGTGTGAATCTTTTACTGTAATATAAATGTTAAAAATGACAATGTACTTTAGTCATTTTTTGACCTGCTGATGGACTTTATTTTGAGCCTGGTATGGCATGGTTTCTTTCAGATATTAAAAATTTATCATTGCTTTTATGTAGCCTAAGCCAAAAAAAGACAACTCCACAGAGCATTCAGTGAAGTAACTGGAAATTATTTTATGTACTCTTTCTCCAGGTGGAACTAGAGGAAGGGTTCATCTGTCACTGTTCTAAGGATGTAGGTGGTATTCAATAATAGGATGCCTTTCAGCTTGTTTTGCTAGAAGTTATGTTGGGAACCACCAAGTCTAACATAAGTATGCAGACCATAATCAAGTTCTAAATTGCAGACAGAATAAGATGAGTTAGAAAGATCAAAATAAATAGGATGTGGAATACTGGAGTGTCAACATGCCAGCAGGTATGTCATTGGAGAGACAAGAAGTGCCCTGGATATGTTCCTTCCAACAAGCCAAGGAGTATTTTATTGAAAGATTTGTCCCATAGGGACAGTCTAAGAGAGGGTAATGAGAAAATTGACTACCTGCAAAACTAGTTAAACCTCTTTTTACTGATGATACACAGGAACCAACCAGGTTTTATTGCACGTTCGCATTCACAATTTTCTTGAATCAGTCTTTTTTTTTTTAAAGCCCTGAAGCCTTTGCCCAATAACATTGTTTGAGTACATTTTATGGTATTCCGGAAAACACCAAAGCACCAAGACTTCAAACTGACACTCCAGTCCAACACCAACTCCCAGTCTCTAATGCCAGAAAGGGTTGGTTTTATGAACATGTGAGCTAAGTCTTTTATATCAATGTACTATGTGAAAATCAAAGAGCAGTTGTGGTAGAAATTTTTAAAACATCATATTCAATAGCACAATGCGTGCGTGTGTGTGTGTGTGTGATCATACTGCATTTATTTGGATATTTTAATAAACTTTAAAGAAAGGAATAAATTTTTGTATACCTATTGATAGGGCATCTGGGCTAAAAAATTGAAAAATGCATTTCCTAGTTTATATAGTATAGGGATAAATGCTATTATTTTCCAGTCTGCAATGGTGAGTTGCACAGGAGCTTTGAGTGTTACAATGCAGCTGACAGTTACAGTGAAGACTGAGAGTTACAGCTGAAAACACTGTGCTTCGAGGATAATCTTGGTGACCAGTAGAGTATTGTCCTGGACTAATGCGTTGAAAGGAATTTGACATATGTTTTAATGCTGAATTATAACTATCAATTTCAGTTAGATATCTAACATTTCAGGCCATTTTATACTTAGAGCTGCCAGCAGTGCTCCCGAATTTTTGTCTTTATGAACTCACTAATAACATGGAACATAATAGAAATAAAGACCTAGACAAGTATAAGCACGAAGAAGCACCTTTGACCCATGCATAGTATATAATAGCCTTAAAGCTAGAAGAAGAAATGTTGAAATACAGACATATTTCTGAACTTGTGAATGAGCAATAAAGATAAAAGTGGAAATACAGAGAATTGTTCAACATATAAAAAGAGGCATCAACAGGTTTTTCAAAGGGCTGTTAAGACAAAGGGTTGGCTTTTTAAAAATATATATTAGCTCATAAATTCACTTATGGAGAAATATAAAAACACTTTGAACTCAAAGGATCATGGACAAGAATGTTTGACAAATCACGTATCTATTAGAATTTGGGCTTGAAATAGTGATAGTGTATTACTTTAATTTTTTGTGAATGTCTACAGAGATAACTTTGACATTAAGTGGTTAAGGGATCCTAGTAAGGAATAATCACAAATTATTATAGATGCTATGGTACATAACTGATGTTTTCCAAACTGTGACCGAAGCTATATATCTGTGAGTGAAAGAAAATTGCTCCCATTTTTGCTTCAAAAATTCTTCAGAATAGAGCTTTCAAGGATCTTTTAACAGCAGAATCAATAGTTAATGCTTAGATCTGCATCATACTAAGAAGTAGACTATTTTACTACTAGACATTGCAAATTTCCAGTCAGGTTCTTTCCAGACACATCTGTGTACCAAATGAAAATGCAAAACATTTCATTGTATAGTACATCATTTAGGGGGATAAATGAAAGAGTTATTCCTAATAGTCTCTTTTCTCATTTTATACTTACATATGTAATATGTAATGGGAAAGAAGTTTTAGTTTAGTAGCGTCCTGATTATAATCACCAAAAGTAATGATCTATATATTTCAAGAAAAGAATAGCCATCACTCCTTCAACTAGTATATGAAATTTTTAACATTTTCATCTCAAAAATATACACTCTTAAATGAGCATATTTATTCCCACGTAATCTGTATATATCATGAGCCTTGGCATAATCAATTAACCATCTTTTCAGCTGAGTGGAAAGATTGCAAAATTTCTCCTAGATACCCTTATCTTTACCACTAAAAAAGCATAAGAGATTGCTGAGATAGTATAATCTGTTGAGTGTTGGAACCAGAAGAGAAAAATTGTAAAGTATTAATTAATGAAATTTATATTGAGTAGAGAAAGGAAAATTATTGTATTTTCTCTTTTAGAGTTTTAGACAAACTGGCAAGTACTTCTAATTTATTTAATTTGGAAAGTTATAGATTCATAGGCAATTGCAGAGAAATTCAGTTTCCCTAGTGACTACATTTTACATAGCTGTAGTACAATATCAAAACTAGAAAGCTGCCTTTTGAACAATATGTGTGTAGCTCTCTGACATTTTATCACATGTGTAGACTTATATAAGACTACAATTTAAGATACAGAAATATGCCATCACTCCAAAGATTCTTCTTCTCTTACTACCTTTTTTAACACCCACAACCACTATTTATTCTCTCTCTCTATAATTTTGTCATCCATAGAATGTGATATAAACGGAATTGTTCAGTATGGGATATTTTGAGATTTTTTTCACTCAACATGATGATATTGAGAATTATCCAAGTTGCTGTATTAAGAATGGTTCGTTTTTTTATTGGAATAAATGTCCAGGGGTGCCAGTTTGGGGTTGTATGATATTTTTAGATTTTAAGAAAACCATATTATTTTCCATAGTGACTATTCCATTTTACATTCTCAGCAGCGGTGTGTGAGATTGAATTTCATTGTATCTCTGCCTGTATTCAATATAGTCACTTTTAATTTTAGCTATTCTAATAGGTATGTGGTGCTAACTCATCATGGTCTCAAATTGCATTTCCCTAATGCTACTAATTTTGAACATCTTTTCATACATCATTTACCATCTGTGTAGCTCCTCAAAGAGTCTATTTATGATAAACATGTTCACAGGATAGCAAGTGATTTCATAAAGTAGTAAGTGCATTTATTAATCAAATATGCTCATTTTTTTCTACAAAAGATCCTTTGAAACACAGTCTCAGGAATTGTATAGAAAAAATTACAGTGTTCAACGTCATTCTATAATTACCATTGGTAAATTTTAAGAAATACTTCTAAAGTAGAAAGAAATGTCAATAACATAAATTCCTCAAACTTAGTAAGCATATAAGAGAAGACAAAGGAAAGTTTTATTATAATGTCTGAGAAAAGGTATTTGTACAGAATAATACAATGTATATACTCACAACAACCAGAAGATGAGAAAAGATTTAATATAATTACTTTTCTATATAGAATTAATAGTTCAAGTAACTTTCTTATCCATTATTTATTAACAACACAAAAAACATTATAAAAAGTTTTCTTTAATTTATTTTATTATTTCTTTTGTTTACATTGCTGTTTGCTTTTTAGAACAGTGAATTTGTACCTCTGTATTTCGCATCACACCCACCACCAGAGTTCTAGAGCCCTTCCCACCACATTATTAGCCCATCCTTTTCCTCCTTCTTATATTAACAAATCTAGAAAAAGTATTGGACAGGATATTAAGCAAAGGAAAAAACCCTCTTACATTGTTAGTGGAAATGTAAATTAGTGTAACTTTTTTGGTAAAGAGTACGACAATTCCTCAAAAAAAAAAAAAAAAAAAAAAAAAAAAAAAAAAAAAAAAAAAAAAAAAAAAAAAAAAAAAAAAAAAAAAAAAAAAAAAAAGGAGATGAATCTACCATTCAATTCAGTAATCCCAGTTCTAGGCATACAGCCAGAGAATAATACAAAAACACTAATTAGAAAACATACTGAAAAATCTTGACACACAATATAAATAGAATTACCACAGGGGAACAAATGTAGACATGCTAGATATTAAAACTATATTTTGAAAGTAGTATATAATTCTCTTGAATAATTGAATTCATGTGGGTGAAATTAATTAATTCAATCAATATTTATCAGGCACTGGCCGTGGTATGTCTTTAAGCAAGTACTCTGCAGGACTCTTGGAATACTTAGACAAAAATATTCCATGATTTAAAAATATTAAAAATATAGTAGAAAGGGACAAAACTTATACACAAATCTCAAGTACTCTACTGTTTTCTTGAAAATTTTAAGGAAGTATGCCCCTGTGGAGCAATGGTTAGGTCTGCCACCTCCAACAGATCTCAGTCCACATACATCCCAAGGATCAAGTTTCTCAACCTGGGGCTCCAAGTTTGGGCGGGGTGAGGGGGGTGATCTGGGGAATAAACAACCAAGATGAACAACTAGATAAAAATAAATAAGTAAATGTTTCTTCCTCCTCCCACTTTCTGTATTCCTGGCTACGCACCTTCATTCCTGCCTGCACCTGAAGGAAGGAAGGTAGGAGGGCAGGAAGGAAGGGAGGGAGGGAGGGAAGGAGAGAGGTAAGAAGGAAGAAAGGAAGGGAAGAAGGAAGAAAAGAAGGAAGAAAGAAAATTTTAAGGAAAAAAAATCTTAATGTTCAAGAATATAGTAAAAAGAGACCTAGAGTACACTTGTGTCCTTGAAATTTTTAAGGAAGAAAATACTCATAGTCTAAAATTCTTAACTCTGAATTTATAACAAAATTATTCTGAAGTTATTTGTTAGTGCTGACTTACATGGTGTCTTGATTTCTGATTTATTTTATTTAGAAACTCTAAAGTCATGAAATAGGGATAACAAAATGAAAAAAAAAAAGTACTTGAAAGCAACATTTGTTACCTGATAGACCTGAATTATACATTCTATGAATATTTCCAAAATTTTCTAAAATTTGACTTGGTTCTGGCTAAAGAAGATGCTGTATATAACTGTTCTGTAGTGTAAACATTTACATATTTCAATTATTTAATAACTAAATGCTTGTATATATAGTACATGTGAACTGATACATTAAAATGTAATATAGTATTCTAATAGACTTGACAGATTGCAGATAGTCATTTTCCATAATTTTGGTATGTTTCTTAGTTTGCACCCCAACAAAGAAGTACTTGCATAAAATAATAATGCTACTTTAGACCTAGGAAAATTTTACATGGAGAGAATGGGAAGAATCTTCACTAATTTGGCTCTGGTTCAAATACAAAGGTATGTAAGAAAAGATACTATTTGGGTAGAAGACTACTTGAGTGCTTCAGTTTGAAAAGAATAACGTGTTAAAAAATTATCACCTCAAATAAAAAAATATCTGAAATGGAATTTTTCTTTTAAAAATCTGCTGAGCCAGAAAGATGTACTGGGTTTCTTCTCAAGGTCACTGTAACCTCTAAGGAATATCAGTTTCCTCTTTTGCAAAAACAGATCCTTGTCTCCTATCCCCACTTTGATCAGGTGAGGTAACTGACTTTCTGAGACTGTTCTTAAGCGCTAATACCACAAGAAACAGTGCCATCTACTGACTAAGTTATATTACTGACTACTCAAAAGTAACTTCAAGAGATTGCAAATGCTGTGATATTTTGCATGTGTTTACATGTTATACATACTTACTCAATGTACTGTAATGTAGATAATATCTTT
The DNA here is from genome assembly GCA_004363575.1 of Solenodon paradoxus. Taxonomy (NCBI): domain Eukaryota; kingdom Metazoa; phylum Chordata; class Mammalia; order Eulipotyphla; family Solenodontidae; genus Solenodon; species Solenodon paradoxus. The sequence goes on from RJWH01000020.1 coordinate 1,333,715, forward strand.
TTAAAATTTTTTTTGTAGATGCAAAGATTGAGAGTCAAAAAGACCAATTGATTTGCCCAAAATTTTGACATAGTATTTTTCAGTGAGCACCATTGTGAAATGAACCCTGGGAATGGAAGGAAATTCAACACTTTGGAGATGGAAATCAATCTGCAAAGCTGTTCATCCATTGGGAAAAAAAACTGACAGATATGATTAATGATGAAAGTGTGAAATCAATACAGTAAACAAGTTGGGAAACAGCTGATGTAAGGTTTTGGGAGAAGGTGCATATGAAGGCTCAAGTAAAAGAAGTAAGAGGAAATATTAAGATTATTTTGTTTTTTTCTTTTTTTTAATAACAGTTGTTTTTTTTAATAAAAGATTTGCAACTATTACAAAGGTTTGTAGAAGTGTGATATATCATATGAACCCCATTAGCTTTAAGACACATCTCGTTGTACCCTAAGCCCACCAACTTAAAGCCTGAGAATTCAAATACGTATAACCATAATAGATAACATTTAGATTTACAGCAAGAGCAAGACAGTCAACTTGATGAAAATGCTCCCATTGTTTTCATTATTAAGAAATAAGCCATCTTTGGTTTGTTTTTGTGCTCAAGAAAGAATCTCTTTCTCTGAATATTAGGTCACACATGAATATTACATTCAAATAGGTTCACAGTTGTATTTTTCACAGGGTTTTAGTGCAGTCTCTGATAAATGCAGGGAACTTAACAAATATTTAATCAATGGAACACAGGCAAAAGAATATTCTACCTTATTTAAGGTAGAAAGTGTGATAACAGAGAGAGAGGTGAGGGAGAAGCCAGGAGCTGGAAGAGAAAGCCCCCTCTTTTTGTACCTTTACATTTAACTGTAACTAGCACCTCTTCTATTAAAGGCATCAACTTTTGACTGCCCCATTGTGAGCAGACCTTTCACTGGTAATACTAAACTAAACTCCACTTTTCACTGGTAATATTAACTTCTCCATTGTGATAATTATTTGTGTCTCCATTTTTATTACCCCACTTCCCCTTGCCTTCACTCTTAAGAATGCTTATGATTGCTAAATCCCTACTTTTATCTAGTTGAGGCAGAGGAAGTAAGTAGCTAGCTATGAATAATTAACAATTGTCTTTCTTTTGCCTGACACTTCAGGGAGGTGGGCACCTGACTAGAAAAGTTTTGTCTTACTAACAGATTACCCTCTGCTGACCCTTTCCTCAGAGTAAGTCCTGGAAAGTAGCCCTGAAAGCCATGGTTGGTTGACAAATTTCTAAAAGGACCAACTCAGGACACTTACTGAGCAATTTTGGACTTTATTCTAGGACTGGCTCCTTCTTGCATATGGGTCCTCCTCCTCTTTCTCCCCACCCGCTGCCCCTCAGCCCCTCCTCCTCCCTCCCAATAAAGCTCTTGTCTAAAGTATTTTTTGGCTTTGGTCTAATTTCTATCACCAAGTGCCAAAGAACTCACAGAAAGAAATTGCTTGGCTGGCCTTCCTTTTCCCTTGACCTGTTACAATACACTCAGGTTTTTTGTTGCAGTTACTTCATTTAGGTTTGTATAATAATATTAGAAAACACAAACCAAATTAAAGAATTTAGGGCTAAGGAGCAACAAAATTAGTCATATTAGAAAATACTTCAAATCATAACACTCAATTTTTATCATGATACCTCTCATCTTTCTGTTAGGTTCCACCAAAGATTTGGGGGATTGGGGGTTTGGTTCAGCAGCATGGAAGGAGTGACCCAGAGAAACACTTCAACATCCAAAAAGTTCATTTTGAAACTTCAAAGCAGGCTGGCTCACTAAAGGAGTAAGCCAGCCCTAAGGGAAGGGCTCTTTGTTATTTATAGGGGAGTGGGGGTAGTTGAGGCGGAATTCATGGGATGGCACTGATGGGAACCTGGAGGCAAAGAGTCTGTTTAGAAATTCATTAAGATGTTAATACAGACATTAGTTAAACAATGAGGATCCTTATCAGAAGAAACTGAGAAAAGTGCCTAGGACCTGCCTCTGAAGGAAACAAAGACAAAAGGTTAATGGAGATTCCTGCCCAAATGCCACACACAAAATGGCATCGCTAATGACTTTCTGAGGGGCCTTGTCCTATCATTTTTAAATTTAGAAGAAACTTTCAGTTTCAGAAAACCTAGTTTTGATTTAAAGCTCAGGTCATATCAGCACATAGGATTTCAGAACATGGCTTTCTTTTTCTGCTACCCAGTACTTTCCTGGGTCAAACTAATCTTCCAAGGATCCAAATCCACCAAAATTAAGATGCCAATAGTAATAACATAACTAAAGCCCCAGAGAAAAGTACTTTCAAAAAGAGAGCTCTGCCCTGAAGATTATACATGACATTGAAAGTGATTTGGGGACTAAAGACAGAGATCTGTGCTGAGGGCATTTTGCAAGTCTCTACAAAGATGTCCTCTTGGCACAGGATTAGGATATGACCAGGAAATGCTGATGCAGCAGTTGGAGCAAATTCCAAAACCCCACAACCATTCGACAGACACACAGATCCTTGTTCTCTGCATATGTCTATTGGGGTTTGGATAGGACTTCAAAATAGCTCACACTCAGCATCTTCTGTTTGCAGGATCTCATTAGATGATTCCCTTATTTTTCCATTATTTGATCATAAGACATGGAAATTATGACTACTTCATATTCCTATTCATTTCAGGATTTTTATGCTCACTTTGCTATCTATGCTGTTGCATGTTCAGTGCCCCTGCCACTCTTTCTTTTACCTCTAGTTGGCAGAAGTTTTAGAAACATTTCAAGTCTGCTCATTTGCTGGTGAAAGATGAGCTACAGCATGAATATATTTCCCCTCCTTCCTGTTTTCTCTCAATTATGGTGAATGATGCCAATCCTTAGGCATCCAAAACTAAAAGACATTTATTTTACATGATTAATTGATATCTGTAGGCGAGTTAAAACTGCTTCACATAAAATTGGCCGTGAGTAAATTGACTTCAGATTTTATCAATTCTAAATTTAAGGCAGAGGATGTGTGTTTTTGTGTGTGTATAAGCTAATGCAGAATATTTATTCTGAGAAGACAAGCTCAACCTATAAATCTAGAACCTATAAATCAGGTTCTAGATTTTTAAGTACAAACGGGTTTTAAGAGAATTTTAAAATTTAGTATATACCATGCAATTTTCCACAAAAATAAAATATTTGTAATTTTCTAGGATCTAGCAGCAGAGTGATAATGTAGGAGAAAAATCAGCCACCATTTTCCTGTCACCTTGCCGCCATTTTCCTCCTTCAAGAAAATCACTGGAATGCAGAATTGAGAGGAGGAACCTGCCCGTCATTCTAGTAGCCATGATAGCTACTAGACCCCAGCTAATAGACACAAGTTTCCCAAATTATTCCCAAGCAGATCTTATGTATATTCTGTCTATGTGGAGAACTTAAAATTAACTTGAGCTCCTGTTTGTCACTCCCACCTTAATTGGCACCCATTTGTCTCTTGAAATGCAGACAGCTGATAAGATACAAACTTTCCTAAATATTTGCAATCAAAATCTTATGTATATTCTGGAGAATTTACAATTAACTTGGGTTTCTGTTTGTCACTCCCACTTTGTAACTTTTTTGTCTCTCTAAACCTATATAAGTGTACATCCATTTTCGTTCAGGGTTCAGCTTTTTGGAGAGAACACCAGCTGGCCCTGCGCGCAGAATAATTTTGCCTATAATACTTTCAAAAGAGCACACGCTTGACTTTTGTTGGCTAGGAGAGCTATACCAATAGAAGTCCATTTTCAAATTCAGACTCCAGCTTTCTAAGATATAGGCAAAAGTAATTTTCCACAATTATATTTCTGAAGTTGCTTTATTTTCTTCTAGTAATTGGTGAAGACTTATATGTTTGAAAATCCTGACCTTTTGTGAAAAATCTCATTGTGTACTGTGCCTATGACATTCTAGAGTGAGTAGCAATACCAACTGTCCATTTCATGCAGGTCACATTTTTCATAGTTTAAAAATCTTTTTGACAGAATGAGACTTTTTTCTCTCTTTCATTAACATGACTTCTAAAAGATGATTTTCACTAACCTTAAAATCAAATATATAGAGGAATCTATTTAAATTTACACATGAAAATTTTGAGAATGAGAGATGATGATTAATATGCTTATTTTCCCTTATGGAATACATTTCTTACTAGATAAATTCTCTGTAATCATCAAGGATCATGTCTCAATTAGCAAATGCAATTCAAGAAGGTAATTCAGAGTGATGTCAAAATATGTACAATAATTATTCCCTACTTATATGCTAGTTGACAAAATATGGTACATGTAATGGGATTTAGCCAATTATCTAAGTGGCAAACAGCAAAGTTCTAAGAAATAAATTCTGTACTGGAATTATATCCCTCAACTACCGTTTCTAGAGTAAATCTTAAAAATTGTTTAACATTACAAACTAGAACCTGCCACTAACCATGATAAAAACAACAGCAACAACAAAAAAAACAGGCCTGTGAATCTTAGATTAATTTTAATTCCCACTGACTTCGGTATAGAAACTATATCCTGCACACCTATACCAGTTCTTAATTAAGCATTTTCTCAGGTGGTCTGAGAATGAAAGAACAGGGTCAGCTACTATTTCAGCCACCCAGTTTTGTTAGGACCTAATCCACTGAACTACCTATGTATCCAGATCCATCCAGAGCTTTGAGCAGATATTGAAAAGATTTATAAGTAGATATTAACAATCACATCAATTCTGTCAAGTAGAGCTTGGGAGTAAGTTTCAGTATACAGAGTCCAGTGATCCAGTCAGGATAGTTGTACACAGTGTACTCTCTCCATGCTGCTCTCAGGTAGGTACACCTGTGTTTCCCAGCATACCTGTGATCAAGAGTCAAAGAAGTCCATTCAGAGACAATCTGATGCCATTCAGGAGAGGTCATCAACTTAAAGTTTTCTCTCCTTATTTCTGGAGTCTTCCCACCTAAAACAGAGTCCTAGTGTCAAACCCTCCTAATTTTTGATATTTTTCCTTCCCAGGAACTGTATTTCCTTTACCATTTCAATAGGAAATTTTTAAAAAGCAGGATAAAAATATAATTTAATAATTTTCAAATGACTTTTCAATGAAAGGAAAAGAGACTAAAAATGACACCAGGATAATAAACATAAGTAGACTGCATGAGAAAATCAAGATAAATGGACACTATAATGTAAACCTCAAAGGCTTTAGGGAAAAAAATGAAGACTATGGTTGGTTTCCTAATGCTTGGAGAACACTTCTCCATTACTCAAAAGCCATTCCTTCATGATTATTATTTAACACTTCAAATGCTGCTCGGCAATGGCTCATGTGCTCTGTCCAGCTTTCGAGTTTTCAATTCATCTATTTTACATTTACCACAATTATATTATATATACATTCCTGCAGTTGTTCCCATAGTAGGAAGACAAAGCAGAAATGAACAATCTGGCAATATCACTGATTTGCTGGAGTAATTTGGAGTAATTGACCAAGATCTTCAGAAACAGATTATTTAAAGTCTTTTTGGAATTACTGATCAATTTATTTGACAGTGTGCCTTGTATTCTCCCCGATTGAATGCCATAAAAGTTAATGAATGATTAGTATGTTATTTACTTAGACAATCATCATCATAATCATACACACTATGATGAAGATTTTTGAGAGACTTGAATATATTTCAGGTATAAATTTTCTGGTCTATGCTATTCTCTTCGAAAAATATAAAGGTAGATTTTGAAAAGATGGTTGCCTTTCCATTGTGCAACTGTCTTCTTCAGTTTCTAATGGTTACTTCCCATATATCCTTCATATATATTTTGAACTTCTTTTAAGAAGTACTTTTGCTAATTTTAGGATGTTATGTTTTAAAAAAATATGAAAATAAAAGCCACAAAGAGACACTGCTTCATTAAAATGGCTATAATTGCAAAAACATATAATAACAAGTGTTGACAAAATGTGGAGAAATCACATTCCTTATACATTTCTGGTAGGAAAATAAAATGGTAAAGCCACTTTGGAAAGCAATCTGGTAGTTTGTCAAATGGTTAGACATAGAATTATGAAATGATCTAGCGTTTTCACTCCCCAGTATATAACCAAGAGAAATCAAACCATATGGACACACAAATCTCGTATATTAATGTTCATAACATTATTATTATTTATTTTTAAGGACGGCTGTAGGCAGGAATGAAGGTGAGTAGCCAGATAAGTAGGAAGAAAGAGGAGGAAGAAGCATTTTCATTTTATTTCCATTTTAGATGTTTGCACTGGTTGTTTCCCACCAGAACTGGGACTGGATCCCAGGGGCATGTGGCCTGCATCTTCGGGAGGTGATTGACCTAACAACTGCTCTACCAGGGTGTGCTTCATAACATCATTCTTAAGAGTCAAAAAATGAAAACAACTCAAATGTTCTTCATGTAATGAATGGATAAATAAAATACAGTAGTACATGCAGTGCAATATTATAATAAAAGAAATGAAGTGCTGAAAGATGCTGCAATACTGTGAATATACTAAATGTTAGTAAATTGTCTAAAAGGAAAATTGTATGGTATGTGAATTTTATTTCAACAAACTTTTTTTTTTAATTTGTCTTAAATACCTGGAATATTTTGTTTTGAAGAACACTAGGTCAAGGACATAATCACAACTAACAAATGGGCACTGGAAAGATATAAAATTAAAATAGATGTACATAGGCCATTAAGCTAATTACTAGTTAGATGATAAAACATACAACTCTGGAGGAGGTGATTTATATAAAAAGAATATATGGCAAGAAATGCCCAAATCCTTGGAATTTAAAATCCAGGTCGTGTAGTGATATAAAGAAAAACTGCCAAAGAGAATTCTGATGGATTATCACAACTTGACAAATCCTATAGATTTATTCCTGGCAAAAGATCTGTACATTTACTCAGAAGATAAAAATAATAGTAGAAACATGTGATGGTGGTGAATGAGCAGTCACATCTGAACTTAGTTTTTCTTGATTTAAGATAGTGTTTCTAAACATGAGATATAAAATTTAAAGCAACTTGTGCTTGAATCCTTATAGTAATAACTGTGTGGTGCCAGCAATATAACTTGCCTCTATGTCTCGGTCCATCATTCCTAAAATTGTATGTATTTTATAAATTATTGTATAACAAGCAGAAAGACTCTTGATATACCCTGAACACCATTTTTCTTGTTTTATTTCTCCTTTTTACAAAAATCAAGTACAGACAGTCATAACTTGAAGCAACTTTCCTCTGGCAATATATTTAAAGCCAAAGAGTAGGTAAGCACAACAGATGCTTAACGAAACTTAAACTTTAGCGTCCAGTTGTTGTATGATTACATTATCAAAGAGTAAGGATGAAAATGATAAACAAAACATAAAAAAAAAAGCTAAGCTATAAATATTACACTATCAAATCCCATGGAAAATTCTGTCAATCACTTCAACATTGGAGAACCATGAACTAGGGCCATGAAGACGTCTCAGTTCTCTTTGGAGTAAGTGAACATTTAAACAACTATTTCCCTATTTGTTGCACACTCTAATCTACTTTTAAATTATTAAAGAATTCATATCTATTTTCTTTAATTTTGATACTGCTTAATTTTTTTCTTCATTCCCAAGTGTTAGTGTTGAAGGAAAAGTTCCCATTCTATCCACAAGAATAACAGATTAAAATGCTTTCAAGTTTCTGAGATTACAAAAAGAAACTTAAAAAAAAACTCCAAAAACCTCAAGTTGAAGATTATTTTAATGGGCAACCTATTGTTTTCCATTCTTCAAAATAGTTTAATTTCTGTTGATTAGAAAGTACTTATTACTCCAAAATAAAATTATCAGCTCTTTTTTTACACAGAAATCTTAAGAAACAATTTCAATTTTTAGATTCATATGCTGGACTAGATGCACTTTTCATAATAAAAACATTGAATTGATTCATCAAAGGGAAAATAAAGCTAATTTTTTTTCAAAAGTGCTAAATGTGTCTCCAAATATTACTGTTTAATTTCTGCCTCGCCTACCTTTAGTATGATTTTGGGAAATTATCTGCTCTGTGCTTTAGTCCTATTAACTGTTTAATAAAAATAGCAATTAATAATAGCAACAATAATAAAATACCTGCCTAATATGACTTCCCCAAGTATGTAAAATTTATTTAAAGAAAGATGTGGCATATAGTAAGTGTTCAATGAGGATGTTTCCCTACACTAAAAAATTCCAATTAAATTAGAAAATATCTTGGTATCTAAAGTAGTGCTGGTGTGTAGTTAACACTCAGTAAATATGTGTGGAAGAATCCTCCCCATGATTTAGGCATGCCTGCTTCCATCCAATATCAGCCTTAAGCCCTTAGAGATCCCTTCCAGGACTGCCCAGTTAAAAGCAATCATTCCCCATTATTTCAACTCAGTATCAACATCATAATTTGCTTACTTTTTTTTTTTAAACTATATTTTGCCCCCTCTAGGTTCATGGAATGCAGAAAACATATTGTATTTTATTCACCATATCATCACAGAACAGTGTCAGGAACATGCTAGTTTCTCCACAAATATCTACCAAATAAAGAAATTTATTTTTGAATAGAAATAAGGTTTTGTGAATCAAGGAAGTAAGTTACAAAGAGGAGATACTTGCTGTTTTTCTATCTTTTTACACTCAGTTTTCTGGAGAATGTGTTGGACTTTCTGGGATATTTATTAGGAAGTGTCCTTGGGATTAATACCTGTACCTGTGGAGGGGGTGGGCAAACATACGCCCCATCAAGGTACACACTGAGCTGAGATGTAAGCTAGCACCCTCAGCCCTCAGCCAATTTCACAGGAAGTTCTAAAACTGATGAGACTCATCAGACTGTCCCAGAATTATACAAACATGGAAGTGCCTTTATGCCTCCGCTTCTATCAGTCATTGTGAGCCACCAATTTATAGGTGTGATTTCGACAAGGCATTTTCTGTAGCCAAGAAGATTCTGGAAGGCATGACTACCTTTAGACTGAAAGAAGTATCTGGCGGTACATATTCACTTCCACCATTCATTCTGCACATTTCCTTTTATGCTTTTTTACTCATTCATTCAACAAATGTAAATATTTTTAATGTGTCAGGTGTAAGCACAAGTTCTGGAAATTTAACAGTGAACAAAACAAAGTTCTCCTCCATGAAGAGTCAGCATTCTAGAAAGAGATAAATAATAAACATACCTTCAAATGCAGTAGGTCAGGAAATTCTAAGTGACTTAAAGAAGAATATTTCAGGTTAACATGAGAATAATTTAGTTAACATCTGAATGATGGAAGAAAGCCATGTTTATATAGAGGAAAAAGATCATACTAGATGGAAGAAGACACAGACGGAAAACCCTTGTGTATTCAGACAGCCGGAGGGGCCAGTGCATGAATATTGCAGGGTATGAGATCAGTGAGATAGATGGGGGCTGATTATCAGTTGTATTCTAAAGTTTAAATTTTGAAAGCAGATTTTTTCCAGTAGTTTCCTGAATATCTGCCCAAAATTTATTCCTTTATCCTAACAAAGAATATTTAGTTTGGAATTTGATGATTTTTCCAATTTATATGTTGTTCCATTAACTTATCTGGCTATTTACAAAGAAGGGGTAAGAAGTCTTTGTAACCAATGATTGCAATTTAACTTTGCAGCTGAAGTCTCCCAGATGTTTGCTGTATTTTCCATTTTCATGAGATGGTTTAGATGCAATCACTTGTTGAATTAATATTTTCATTTTCTTTTCCTTTCTTGGAAGGATTCTGGGGTTGTTTTTTTTTGAAGTTTTATTTTTAATTACCTTTTCTTTTATATTCTTAGGGTTATTTTAAATGAATACAACATCTAGCCTGGTGCCTAGTAATCCTATAAAATGTATCACAATAGTAGAACTATTGCTAAACAAAATAAAACAAAGGCCGTTTTATGCACTCTAATCAGTGAGGGAAATGAGTCATTCCTTTTAGCAACCTTTAGAGAAACCAGGTGTTTTTATCATAAATATTCTACTTTAACATATGTAAGTCATTATGCATCACAAAGGAGCCAGGCAAACAAGATCAAAGTTGTAATCTTCATGGCCAAGCAAGGGGAGAGGACAGGATGAGAGCAGGTAGGTATCTACAGGGTCCGAAGGAAGCTAATTCACTGAATTGTAAAGTAAAACACTGAGTCCCCCAAAATACAGCAGCACAGGAACAGACAAGTCAACTTCAATTTCTCCTGTATCCGAGTTCACAACTTCATATTCAATTTGCCCCAATAGCGCCTCCTCAAAACATAGTTCTGGGACAATGGGGACTCCTTCTTATACTTTGCCTGTTGTTTCAGAATTTACACTAATACCAATGAAAATTTAAAATTAATCTCATTTAACCAGAGGTAAGGAAAGCAATAGAAATCAAGGGAAAATATTGCATGAATTAAACTGAATTAAAAAAAAGTTGGAGACTAATTTTTTTTTTTTTTTTTTACCAACTAATATATATTTCTCCTTGAAAGTAGGAAAAGGGTGCACTCGTCCATTTCTTTTCATAAAGGGAAGGACCAAAACCTCTTCTCCTTTAAAGTTAGAGTAAAAGCAATGTCTGATACACCTTTAAGGGCCCTCATACGAGCTGGAAAATAATCAACGTTCATGGAAAGGCAGTAATTCTTCAACAGCTACCCTACATGTAGTCTTCTAACTGCTGGAATTTGAAATCTTATTTTCTTTCTGCTATGAAGAGTATCGAAATTGAAATGACATTTCATCAATCTACACAGAGACAAATAATGAATGACCAGGGCCAAAAGAATTTTACTAAGCTTTCAGGTTGAATTAAAAACAAAGAAACTCTAATCAAGATAATAGTGTAAAGAGATGTTAATTTCTATTTTCCTTTTCTTCCATATGTGCTCCTTTTTGTTTGACTTTGCACTTAGCTCTGATTTTTTAATCTTTTCTTGCTTCTGCTATTCTGTGTTAGATAAAACACTAGCAGTTAGCACAAAGAAATGAGATTACTGACATGGCCTGGAGAGTTCAGAACTTTATCAGGATGTGGTATCAAATGATAAAGTGAATTTGATAGATGGAGAGGGAATGGATATATCAGTCAGAAAACAAAACAAGAGCCTGTGGCACCTACCAAATAGATTTTGGCTGGGAATACTGTGCAGATGGCAAGAATTTGGTGAACAATGAAAAAAGAAGAGCTTGTATGTTGATTTAAGCAGGAGCAAGGACTCATTATGGATGACAGCTATCCTTATGTCTCTGCACTCCTTCTGTGCATGTTTTTCCCTCTCTAATATGGTTGCAATAAAACACCACTCCTTAGTCTCAGCTGATAACTAAAATCATCTTCTGTTGGTCTGATACGAGCTGAATTCTTGTGCTGAAATTTAGGATGAAGATATAAAATAAATAAACAAGTAACTTCCTTCAGTGCCTGGTCTATAAAATGTAATAATCCTCTATCATCAAGAGAACTTTGCAAAAAACTGAAATGGTTATATTAAAGAACAGATTTATTAGAAAAATACTGGGGGTGTAGTGGAATCACGGAGACAAACGAACCAACTTTGGGAAGCACAGGAACCTGAATCTTTGCATCTGAATCTCAAGGACCATCTCTTTAGAGTGCCATGATTGGAAGACTCATACAGTCAGAACACTTTCCTTCATTATTTATCTCCCCTCAGAATACAAATTGCCACATTGAAGGTATGATTGGCCTAGCTTGAATAATATATCAATGACTATAGGGAGAGATGTAAGAAGATGTAGAAGATCAAAACCAGAATGAGTCTATTATAATTTGGGAGCTGACAGTGCTCATGTTTCTATCATGATAAGTCAAGAAGTAAAGCAGAAACAAGGAGATGGGGCCAGGGGGATAGGGAGGAAGGAAGGCAAAAGATGAGTAATTTGAAATGTCAGAAATTTCAAAAGACTTTAGATTTGGAGCTCAAGTCACTACTGTAAATTCACAGCACACAGCTATTCGAAACAAAGAAAATAACAATGATCTATCTATTGTTCTTTGAAAGAAAACATTGAGGAATGTAGTTTTGTGTCATGGAAAAGTCTCTGGAAATGTATTCTGGTAAAATTTTTTTACTACGTAGTCTCAGATTATTTTTTCTCTTTTATTTGTTTTACAACCCCAAGCCTAATACTTTAACTGGGTTAATGGCAAAAATAAAGACTAAGTCGTTTAGTAAAGATTTTTCCATTACTGTAGAGTTAATTGAAAAAGGACCCATCTTTAAGTCTTCTCAAAGGCAGATAACACATGGGATGCATTTGCAACTCCTTACTGAAAGCCACTAGTGAATTCAAATGCTATCAGTCACTTCATCCTGACCCAGAACTCTAAACACTTCTGCCTTTATTAACTTTGTGCGTGTTAAAATAACAGACTCATGCAACTTTATTAGAAGATTGACTTTATATTATTTTAAGAAAAATTACCTAATCTGTGATGTGATGTTTCCATTTCATTTTTGGAAGTCTCTATTTTTATATGCAAAATATATTAACACTTTGACGAACCTAGTTGCTACCTTTTTCCTGAGAATTACAATCCATACGAACAACACAATGTTCACCAAATTCTTTAGCAAACTATGATTCCTGCATATATAGAATACTAGGCAGATAAAAAAGAATGAGGCAAATCCATCTGAATCATCAATAAATAATTAAGTGAAAGAAATGCAATAACAGAACATATTCTATATTATCTAATTTATATAAAAACTAAACAAAAGAAACAATGCATGCTATTTCAATAAAAGCATTGAGGAGAGATTGAAGGGGTTGGAACTGTAGGTATCTGGGGAAGAGACTATATTGGACATAATGAAAAAGTATACAATTGTTTTTTGTTATCAGTTGATTTTTAATGGAAATATTTTACTATCAAATTTTAAATAAAACTTAAAATCTTAAAAGAATCACTAGTCAAAAGAGGTTTAAAACAACTACAACAAAGGTGAATAGTTGCCATCAATACCATGGATCCTAAGTTAATTCAAGTTCACTTTAATCAAAATGTACATGCTCTGGTTTCTAAATTAGATAATAAATTTTAGCGGTCCCGGATCTAGTCCCTTATTCAATGTTTGACTCTAACATCTGACTATATGGCTCAGGCAGTGGTCAGTGCTTCAAGGACTAAGGCTTATCTAGGTTCCACTTATCTGGTAACTGTCTTTTACGCTAACAGTTTGAAGATAAAGTTCTTATCAAGAGAACACAGGTATTCTCAACAAATACACCATAAAATTATTAACATACAGCCTAGCAACTATTACGTGCTCGAGACTCGATATGTGCTCGTAAATACTATAGTAACACAAATTGTTTAATCAATCCAGTGAGGTACAGCAGTTTCCAGCTCTTCTAAATGCAGAGAGCTTTTTAACGAGAACTTCTTATTCAATTGAGAAAGATGAGCCTCAAGCAACAGTTTTGTTTGTAAATGCCCCGTTGATTCCAAGTGTAAAGGGAGTTGGTGCCAGCGGCGTGGACATTATCAACACCCCCATATGTCAAAAGGAAGACACTGTGTAGAGAGACGAAGAAACTCAATAAATACATAACAAGGACAGTCTGCTTCCAAACTAGTCTTAATGTGGTAAAATCATCTTCGGGCCTAGACGCATTTGGATTCACATGTTAAGAAGTTTTAGTCTTGGGCAAAAACAATTTCACCTATTTTGTCCTCACTATTTTACTCAACTATTAAATACCTAGACAGGGTATAATCCTGTCTACCTCACCATGCTTTTTGAGAGGAATAAGAAAAATAAAATATACGAAGCAAAATATTTATAACATGACCAGTGCTCAATAAATAGTAGTGTTATTACTCACAACAAGAAGTGTATTATTAAGTTCTGATAGATGGCTAAAGGAAATCTCTGTCTTTTCAGAATTTCCTTATTTCCTCCTTCCTGTGAGATACTATCTTTCTAGCACACAGATATTTCATCAGCAAGATGTAATAACATGTTTTTGTTTTGTTTTGTTTTATTTTTTATAACTCAGATCTTACTTATTCTGAACTGGGACCTTGAAATATCTCTTTGAATTCCTCATATCTACACATTACATTGAAAGTATTATATTCAGAACATGGTTTTTAGACAAAAGTCTAAGATTTTAAATGAAACCTGTAGCTCATCCTGTGCAAAGTGCTTTCTGAAAAAGCTCTGTGTTATATTACACATGAAGCGCTGCCCATTGGTATAACTGGCATTTCCTTGTTTTCATTGGTTTCAGTCTGAACTTTCATGAAACTAGACTCTTTTGTTTTCAGTAATTTACTTAGAAGATAATGTGGTCTTAGGGTCAGACCTGGAGGCAAAAAATGCCCTAGTTCTAATGCTAGTTCTACAGTTGACTCTCACTGAGGTCCTTGAAAATTAATAATTTAAGATTTGTACCTATAAAGTGAATCAAATTAGATGGCAGTCCTGATAAAATTGTAAGAAATAAGATGTAAAACCATGCAGATCCTAAATGAATCAAATGTTTATGTTTACTTTCCAAGCCATGTTTCCAAAATGACGATGGCATCTTGGCAAATAACTAACCCGAAAGAACTGTCCAGTATTTCCGCAATAAGATAAAGAAAAATCTTTGAGATGTATGTGGGTTTAGAAAGGTATAATGCATGTGGCTTATGTTATACAATAAGAATAGTATAAACAAACTGGTAGGTAAAAAAAGATGCCCAAAACTTGTCTTGATTTAACTGACACACTAATGCACTGAGTAGCTTGAGTGCTTTTAATCGCAGTGCTGTTAGTGTTAATAAAATTTACAAAAATTGGATAGCAAAAGTTACGTTACTGGTTTTACAGGCATTACAATATAGCCACACATATTGTTATGTTGAGATCACATTAATACCTCTGCTAGATATACAACCACATATGTTAACCTGGTAATAAAAATAAGAAGTGGGGAAAAAAAGTCATTGATGTATCTCAAACACACCAAAAATTGAAAGTTTATCATCTGAAGTAAATATATTTTTATCAAGATATGACTCAAAGAACACATGAAATCAGATTCCTTTATATTGTTGTAAATATTTGACTTAACATCTTCAAGTTATCGTAGAGAAAAAAGTTTAAAAGTTTTCATATAACGAATACATTTGCTCTTTGTAAAGCAAAGTAGGATAAGATGTGACTAGTATTACATTTATTTAATAAACACATTAAAATAGGACCAAATTTTTTAGTTTTTATTTGTTAAATTAAGATTAAACATTAAGAAATTTAAAGGTTAGCATCTCCTTCCATTCTTTCTCCTTTCCCCATTCTGCAATTCAAATTGCTTCCAGAACAAGAACTGGTTTTGCAAAATAATACTTTGCTGACACAAATGACAATAATTAAAACATAGATTAGATTTCACTTTTCAATCTTTTGAGTATTTTTTAAAAATAGACATTTGTTTGGAAAGTAATGGTTTGTTGTTTACTGAACCTCACATTCAGAAGGAATCTTTGTTCTCTTGTTCGCTATCATAAATCTTTCAACAACAAACCATTATTTCAGTAACAAGAAATTCAGGGCACAACCCTTTCCTCTACTGCTTAGCCCAATTTCGACCTTTTTAAAAGAGCATCTCTTCTAAAACCCCACAAAATCTTCTTCATAAATTATCATAATGCTTCAAGTGTCAGGATAGGCATAAAAATAAAATATAAATAGAAAAAAAAAAAGGAACAAGACAAAAGGATTTTTTAAAGATATTTTTCTGATAGTTTCATTATATTAGCTCAATTCATACTAGGAAAAAAATCCTATTCACCTTCTTTACTGCAAATTTTGAAACTATGAAAAATCAGCTTTATTTTTGCTCTTTGGTCATGAATCTATGGTTTCTCTGAGGAACTGATTAAATACACTAAAAATGCATTATTTCTGATAATTTTGAAGAAAAATATAAAAACAAAAAATTCTGTAAACTCTGTTGCACAAATAATAACTTAATTTGCATTACTTTTCTTTCTCTTGCTTAATTGTCCTTTGGGCAAATCTGTCCTGTTATTTCTCCTTGAAACTGAGCAATGATGACACAGTTCTCTCATTCTTACCCCTTGTGTAACCCGATATACTGCAGGAAGGGATAGTAACTCAAATGAAACAAGCCTGAAGGAGTTCTATAGTTCTACGGTTCTATATATGATATGTCTTACTACTTTTTAATTAAATATATATGAAATCAAATTATGATTTAGATAGAAAACAAAATCTTTTGCAAGATTTTTTTCTTTTCTATTCGGTTGTATTATGTGTGATTAAGTAAAATCAATTATCCATATATACTTGCATCGGATTTGAGAATTTCTCAAATTTGAGCAATTTGTAGTCATTAACTAAGAATTTATTCATACCTCCATGGTTAAAAGCAAATAAAAGTTAATTGTTCAGATAATAAATTGGAATTGATTCAAATCAATGCTTTCTATGAAAACAAAATTTTATTCTTCAAAATACATCAGGTCTGTGTCATGAGTTGGAATGTGTATATTGTAAAAATATTAAATTATTATATTAATTAAGCATTTCATTCTAAGATTGTTTCACAAGAATAAAAATCTTCTCTCTCCCCAAAATTAAAATGATAAGGTTACATGCTTGTCAAGTGATATGTTCATTGCAGAATTTTTAAAAATGCTAACGTTTCATGCTTTCTATCCTGTGATTGCCTTTGTTGTAATGTATCAGTGTCAGTATATCCAGTTCAGAAAAAGAAAATCACATGAAAGATCTGTTTTCCAAGCAAGTGTATATTTGGCTCTAACTTAAAAAAAATAAAATAGGGAAGGAAGTATGTAGGTTTTGCATAAATATAAATGGACAAATGAAACAGATCTGTGATGAAGCAAATTGTTTGCATGTGTGGCTTTATCTTTATAGCCAAAATAGCTTACTCAGTCAAACTTGTGAGCTGAATCTGGCTCTTGCTCTAAAAATTCTCCCAACCATGTCATGTCATACTTCCCACAGCACCTCCCAACTCCACTAGCACAATTTAACTCTGCACGCTTGGGTGTGGCAGGTACTGTGTTGGACTTGATTCTAGTCACTACAGGTGATGCCAAGATCGGATTCTCTAGAGTACTCACAGGGAAGAAGGCATACACTGTCAAAACAAAACACAAAGTAAAGTGAAGTAATATTTACAAAGCTCTTGGGAATTCAAAGGTCAAAGACATTCAGTCTAAATCAAAGGGCGAAAGGATAATAGAAAAGGGCTTGCAGGAGACTTTCAGGAATATAGAGGATTTCAATTGTTGGAGATGGGGGGAAGGGAGGAGATAAGAGTAATGGTCGGTTAAGGATAAGGCACAGGATTAGACACTTGTGATGCATTCATTTCTCAAGTAAGATTGGAACCTATTAAAACATGAGAAAGATGGCTTTGCCATGCTGAGAACCACTCACTAACGATTAAAAATGAAAATCTCTTTCATATGACTGGATACAACTTCTTAACTCAGTTCAATGGAGCATTCAACATCAATATAATTTGATGACATAATTTAGAACTGATTTAATTGCTTTGTATGTTTGAAACTGAACACATTTTTATTTTTATTGCTATTTTATTAATTTACAATGCTTTGTACATTTCAGAATCGATTCACACCTCATTCAATGTGTGTATAACCCAACACTTCCTTTTTTCTATATGAAATATTTTAAAGTCTAAAGTAAATAGATAAGTCATATGCCAATGGGTCATTTCTGTTTCATTCAGAAAATGCACATCTGTATTTTATGAAATGATTTCTTTATTCAGAGAGGTACACTTCTTACTATTACTTGGATCTGAATTCCAATTTTATCATCGGTATTTTCATTTTTCTATCATCATGTTTGATATTATCCAGGAATAAAAACAAATCTATAAATACTTAATAAGAATTCATACAAATAATATTCCATATGTCTGACTTCCCAGATCCAAAATGTATTAGGATTGTATCTGACCCTGGGTCTATTCTATTTATATGGGGAGAGGAATGAATTACATCAACTTATGTAGAAATCACAAATTAATATGTGACTACAACATAATATCCAGATTTTTTTAAATTTAATTTCACCATAGTTGTGTACAGTCATATTATCATTCTTATTACTCATGAGAAAACTCTTGGTATCACTATAAAATAATTTGCCCATAAGCTAATTGCTCAGAAGTATGATCACATTTCAAATGCAGGCCTATTAAATTTAAACCATATATATTTTTTATTATATTGTCATGTTTTTCTGATAGACATGCAAATAAGATACCAATTGTCAAAATGTAGTGCTTTATTTACATATATGCAAATGAAAAATATTACTGGGATTTATTTATTACTGTTATTTTGTCTATTCCTGTAGGCTAGACATAACAGTGGAATGTGAAAGTATCAGACAGGCATTATTTCATACAAAAAGCGATTTGCAGATATTCACTGATATCATTTGTAAACTGAAGTCCATAAGGCATTAAATTTTTTATGTAACAGGCATTTAAGCTCAGCGGTGTTTGAGGTTAGAAAATCCAACATGTTTTCTGAGATCTGAAATTCAACTCCAAGGAATTTTCCCATTATTTAAAAACCACACAGGTTAACTATATGGTGAAGAAAGCAGTGGACTCTTGGTGGTAAACTTAATGTATGATATACAGATGCTGATTTATGTTGATGCACGCCTTCAGCCTATATAATGTTATAATGGAGTGTTCCTTCAATAAAATTTTAAAAAACAAAATAAAAATCATGTTTTGTATAAAGGATAATAGGAAAATTCTATCCAATTATTTTTGATTCATATATACTCAGACTCATAAAAATATTTTTTAGTAACGACTATAATGGGTAAAAGATTTTGTTTCATTTTTTATTGCAATTTCATTGTGTATAATAGTATATAAACTTCAGAAGAATAGAGCCACATCTCAGTCATTGTGTATATCATATCACACCCACCACCAGAGTTCTAGTGCCAATTACCACTATTACTTTGACTCCTTCGGCAAGTCATTGGAGTCCTTGGTCACTTGGTTCTTACCAGCTAATGCTATGGTGACTAATTCTGTGAGGACTCCATTAACTTCCATGACTACCAGTTATGAGGTGCTGCAGACATATCCAGAGACTGGGCACATGAAACCTGAAAGTGCAGGGAAGCTAGTCGCCCTAGGACAATGCAATATAAAAGAGATTGAAAACATTCATCTTCTTTCTTTCCCCTGGATGAATCATCCTGTGATCTCATTGCTCATATAATCTCTCTGAAGATACTTCTGTAAAATCAAGCAATTTGTGCTTTTTGAGATCAAGCAGTGACCAGCTAGGTTACATACACTTTATATTTGTTGCCCCTTCCCTGCCTTACTTCTCTTTTTCTGAATTTCTACTTCCCTGAATATGCACTCCTTTCCAATAGAATATTACCACACAGTGTCTTGCGCAAGGCTATTTTTTTTCCTACAGCATCTGGGTTAAGATAATGGATGAATATTTATTAAGTGCTTATTAGGAACTAAGAAGTGTGCTAACTACTTTAAGGGACATAACAAGAATAGGCACAATTTCTCTCCCTAAGGAAAAAGTCATCAGGTGGTAAATTTGCACAGTTTGCTATAAATCTACACATATAAAACTATAATATAAGGTAGTTATGATAACTTATTGGGTTCAAAGGAGGAAGAATATTATTAAGAGAAATCTGACTGCTCAGTAGCATCTAGATCCTAATATAGAATCCCTAAATCATCTTTTCTTTTTTTCTCTACTTGGTGTTATACATTTTTTACCATATTACCTAATGGTAGATGACATTTTTTCCATACAAAACAAAAAAGGAAGCTCCAGGGAGACAGATAACAAGAAAACCTTTCTCCAAAGCCTTAGAATTTTAGTGTATTTCCAGCCAGGGCACCTCATGTAAATAATAATCTGTTCATATTAGAGAGGCACCAATGAATACCTGACCTGTAGATCACATTAGCATACCAGCTTTACGTTGGCAAATGCTGATAGTCAAGACATCGCTGAAAAGCTAGGGAAACTTTGGGATTATACCCAGGGTAATACTATCTTCTTGTTCTTTTAATACTATCTTCTTGTTCTTTTAGGTCAGTCATTATCTCTGTTTTCTCCTTGCACTGGGATTGATGAGACCAGTCATGTGGTTAAGCAGAGAGAGAGAAAAAAAACAGAAACAGAGACCTAAACACATACATCACTGCATATTTTTATAGACAACGAGCCATGAAAACACAGAGAGAGAATTTTGAAAAATGGGAGTGGGGGGTGACTTGGTCCTACTCTCTCATTTCAGTTTGTTTTCCAGCTACAACCTCATACTCATATAGAAATGCACTCCTATATTGGTATAGTTGCTGTTTTGCTCCACTCTGCTCTACTCTGAGTCTAAGCTCTTCTTTCTCAGTACTGTGTTTTACAACATCCCCTTCTTTCCCTCTGGCACAGGAGCTTCTGATTCAGTCATATAATGACAACACAGCAACATTTCCCCAGAAAAGCCCTGTTAGGTGACTACTAACTTCTCTAAAAAAATAAATAATAAGATAAGTCTGGAGATTGAAAACACATGTAGGGAGAAGGCTAGGCTATGATTTTATTACACCTATCCTGAATTTTATATGAGTGAAACTTAAAGGGAATGGTAAACTCAGAAAGAATATAAGTCTAAGGCTTTTATTTATCAAATATGAAAAGCAAAATGTTCTTTTAAAAGACAAATGACTTTAGTTGATAGTTAATCCAAATATCTAGCCTAAAATAAAGACAAATCACCCTTCTGGTTCACTGTGGCTGTCTTGCTGTGATTTCCCCCAGATACCCTATTTCCTACCATATGACCCCACACTCCATTAGCTGTTACATCTCCAAGAAGTTAGGGGATCAAGGGTGCAGGTGGGAGACAGAGCTCATCTCTCTGGGCTGTTGTGTGTCTAAAGAGATGAAATGTTTTCACGACAGCTCATAACACATCTATTTATGGGCTTGGACTTGTTCTTAAATATTTGAACATGTTAAGTTAGAGCATGAAATGTTTCATGAATGGAAATGATTAATAATATTGCTAAGTCCCAGTATCAGTACAAATGGGAAAGGGAACCTGCTTTTTGAATGTCACTGATAAAATATCATCCCTGTGTCTCCCAAATGGGAACTGCAAACATGTTGCAGTTTCAGTGTGGACCTCCCAGACCTATTCCTGTCTGGAAGAGCAATGGATGTGATCACTGTGGGGGAGGAGAGCAAGAGGGGCCTTCTCCTCAATAATGTCCTCGGAACACTAGAATCTAGGAAACTTGTTCTTTGCTAGCAGCTAAGCTTTTCAATTTAGGTTTAGTCTAGCAAAAAATAAAATAAAAATAAAAAAGGAGGATAACGATGAGGAAAAGAAAGAGGAGGAAGAATGAAACAGAAAAAAGAAGAAAAGGAGGAAGATTCTGGAATGAGTGCTATGCAATAGGGCCAGCTCAACTCTGTTTCTCAAGGTCACTTTGCCTCTTGCGCATCCTGGTGACTGTCAAAGGAAGCATCTTAGAGCTATGCTTCTGTAGAAGCCTCAGAATTATAGTACAATGGTCCATCTTGGAACCTGGAATGCCTTTGAATTCCTTGCCATCCCCTCCTGACAAGTTGATTAAAAGAAGTCACATCATGTTCCTGAACCTCAGTGTCTTAGGCAACAAAGAAAAATAACTACAGAATTATTGAGACGAGCAAATACTTAAATACTTTACACTTATAAAAAATGATCAGCAACTCAAAAAGCATCTAAATGTAATTATAATAATGACCTTTAAGGAAAGATTCACTTTAATGCATTTATAAAAGAACTTTGAGATCATATCAGCCAGCTCCTAGAAAAATGCAATCAATTGGCTTTCTGTGATTTGTGACCCTAGAGATTTTGGGGGACATAATACAAGATAAGGAATAATTCTCCTTCCCACTTGATTGGGCCTCTAGGTTATACATAGAAAAGTACTGCTTGTAAATTTAGCTGATAGGTACAAGGCAGAGAAATTAATTCCATTTTTAGATTTATAGTCTCATAACAATATTGCAACTGAAATACTAAAAGTTTTGAATGTGAAGTGTTTATGCTTTTGAAACATTTAATGAACTTTCCTGAATAAAATGGAAAGGTTATCAACTTAGAGAAAAATAACAAAATGTCCAAAAAGGAATGTGTGAAATATCTTTTGCAGGTGCGCGTTCCTGAAGCTTCCTGTCATTCATCCAAATATTTCTTCACGGAGAGACACTTAAAAATAATAAATGACAGTGAGATTCACAGTCACAGCTTCCTCATATAACCCTGAATCAGGAGGAACTTCAGTCTTCATCTGTTATTTAGTTACAAATGAAGAAAATCGCATAGGAGATTTTTTAAAGTTAAAACTAACTCTTCTTTCTTGCAGGATTTCTTGAACAGACCCAAGACTCAAAACACTCAGACAATTCCAAAGTCCTATCACAGCTTTTTATTCAAGTGATTTTTAAGTATGATCAATACTCTCATATCCTATAAATTATATTTCTCAAAAGAAGTCTTAAGAAAATTAGCTAAACTCCTTCTTGAGAGTTTTCTTTTGGCCTAGAAAAATTAGCCTGACTCATTCAAGGCTATGTCAGTCACCTCCCTCAACTGTCCAGAGGGTGGGGGAACGTTCGGAACACATAAGGCTTTTGTGATTGTAGACTCTGCTATCAGAATGGCAAGGCTTCCTGGTCTTGTTTCTTCTTAGTCTTTTCAGAGTCCTTCTTTCAAACCTTCCAGACTCAGAGGCCATATTACTCAGGCTATTCATTCCTTCCTGTTTCCTCCTCCTGTCCACACCTTGCCCCCTCCCTTATCTAAACCCTGGACTTGCATGGACTATCCCCTCCATCAAATCTTATGTAGTCCGCCTTCCCCTCCTTGGAGATCAATCATTCTGTTAACTGAAAAAACCTATCATTGCTTTTGAGCAGTTATTAAAACAAATTATTAAAGAAATTTTTGGCAACATTTTTACAATAGGATAAGAAAAATGTTAGGAGAAAACTCTTAATGTGTAGGTATAAATCTTGCTTGGAAGTTTGCCGGCAGTTTGACAGGCAAGGAGGATATTAAATTGCATTTTTGATGATTCTACATGATGGTAAAAGGCAGGAAAAAACCCAAAAATGGGAATGAAGTTGAGTAGCTTGTGTTGTGGAAGTCCCCATGCTGCGGCCTGTATTATTCAGACTAATTTTAAAGTGAACGCTTCCTGGTGTGAGGAAGCCTAACACTGAAAAAGGAAAAAAAAAAAAGAAATTGTACTTGGCTCCAAATTTTGACTTCCTACTTTTAGTCCCAGTTCATAAATGATGCGAGTAGTGGCTGACAAAGATATTCTATACAGAGGCTATGTGCCCAGGAACCAGTTCTCTAGAAGAAAGACTAAATAAAGAGCTCTCAAAGGTGATTACCAGACCAGTAGCATTAGCAGCCCCTGGGACTCGGGAAAGATGCATATTCTTTGATTTTTACCTCAAACTTCTTACTCAGGAGACAAGGCCTGGAAATTTAATAGTCTGGTATACATTACATTTTGAGAACAATAGTTGAGAAGAAAAATCCTGCACTCCTCATAGGAAGATATGAAGATAATCACAGCTGCATCGTCATTTATACCCCTGATTGTTTCAGAAGGATTTGAGGGTGGCTGTCTTTGCTATCAACTACCTGCGGCACTCTAGGCACCTTTTAGAAAAATCTGAATTATCTTCATTTAGCTATCAGAGAACTCATGATGTCAAATTCAGAATTGTCAGGAAATGTGAAATAGTTTACCTGAAAAGTGAAGGAAATATGAGATAATATACCTAAAAAGTATATTTGAAGCTAAAGTAATGTAAGGATATTGGATAATTACCTTCCTTCTCTTTTTCCTTCCTTCCTCTCTCTTCTCCCTTCCTCTTGTTCTTCAATCCTTCTTCCTACCTTTGTCCAACCTTTTCCTTCCATCTTCTGTTCCTCCTTTTCTTTCTTACATCTGTGTGTTTATTTGTGAGATACCTATAATTAATTGGTTTAAAATGACCACTAAATGCTCAAAGTATTTAATTAATTTACACTCCGTTAAGGGTTAGATTCATGAAAAAAGGCAAAATACCTTTATTTATTTTTTTTTTTATTTTTTGCCTTTCAAGAAAACTTCAGGTGGGTACAAAGATATCAGATACTATGGTCACAGTTGTCAGAGATCTTAGACTAACGACAATGAAAAGCAGGTTTCCATTAAACTGAGGTCTACCGGGACAAATGTCCCCTGAACATACTTGGTCTATGCCATTAACATACTGCCTTGGATGACATTTAGAATAGTATCATGTGCATTCTAGATGACATATGTACTCTGAAAGGTATGTACAAAAAATGACACCACATAGTCCTAAAGTCATTTGTTAATTAAACATCACATTGTGGAACCATATCATAGTAGTACAAATATTCATTCCTCCTCGGGATTTTCCAACTGCAGAAAAATACATTAGAATTTGTGCATGAACACAGATACGCATGGTGGGACAGTACATTTATTCCACACAGGCAAATGCAACCTAAGAAGCAATCAAGTGAGCTACTATGACCAGACAGCTGCTGAAGATGCATGAGTAAGGAGTACTCCTGTTTCAAGTGGTTAATGCTTTAGGAGAATACATGGATATCTATATAACTGCATCCGAGTTATAGAGTTTCCACAACGTGAATACAAATCCCATGGAAGGAGTGGCTAACTAAGCCTCCAAAAGTAAACTTTCAGAAAGGAGGCTACATTTAGGTGAAGCTATCAAGAATAAACCCATTTGCTATGAGGAAGTCTAGACAGAAGCGAAAGCTGGAGAGAAAGATTCCTGTCATGTAACCATAATCTCAATTGAGCCAGAAACACCTATACCTTTAAGAAATTTATTCGCATACTGTATTAGGGACTTAAAGTTTTTTTCATTCTGTAGAAGAACTGGAATTTTGATTTGAATTGTGGTAAAGAGAAAAGACTCACTCTAAAGGAGCCCAGGTTAGAAACTCTTTTGTGATTTTCTGTTTCTTCCATTTGGGTGATGATGCCCCTTTATCTAATTTCCCAGGAGATCTCAGTTCTTTACTCTGTTTTGCACCCAAAATATGAGGGATGGCTAGTAAGCAATGTGAAGACATGGAGAACTAATGTAGAAAATTCTGAGGGAGTTTGAAAATCCCGATGAGTTCTAAACAACCCCCAGTCTAACTGAGAACGCAAACTTATGCTAGGTCTGTCATTCTTCATTTATGTTTATCTTTAAATGTGGTAACTTAGAAAAAGTATAACAGTTTTATAAGACATTTTCTGTTTTACCTTTTTGCAAGCTAGTAAAAATACGTTGTCATTTCCTTCTTCTTAAATTTTTGTTTTTTTGCTTTATTTTTGAGCATTCATTTCTAGATCTACTTATTTGAAAATTCATATAACAGTATTAAATTCTTCAGCAGGTAGGTTCACGGATTCTTTTCAGTAATATAGTAGAGAAAAGGAAAGATATTTGGGAAATTTTATTTGAGGACAGTCTCTCAAAATGGTGAATATGCATATAATAGTGTTTACTTATGAATTTTCTTTCCTTAAAAAAATCTTGCTTTCAAGTAGAAAAGTTGACACATTTTAAAAAAAAAATAAAAACAGTGTATTGTAAACTCCCCAATAAGTTATTTTGGGGAGAAACAACTAGAATCCTGAAATAATCTGCATTTTGCTTTTAACTGATTTCTGAGCACCCACGTAGTATGTGAACAATATCTACTACAAAAGTAAGAAACATTTTATTAACTTTGAAAAGTCATAATATTTAAAATACACAGCTAAATTTCTGTAATGAGCATCAACTACCCTAGAATATAATGTTTTTCTATAATGTCAATATAGCTGAAAAAGAAATGTACCTTCTTTCTTAGGCTGTGAACCAGTTTATGGTGCATAGACATATACTGAACATGCATCACAAATACTTACTGTTAAAATCAGAAATACCAGCAAATCTATGTTATTACAAAGCCCCAGAATATACCTTATTTCTCCCATTTCCATAGACATTACAAGATATCATTCTGTTCAGGGTTGCCTCACCCATAATTTTGTGCTTTTCAGCCTGTTACAACAGTGTGATACAGCAGAGGTGTTGTGAAAACCATCTCGACTATTCTAGAATGCAGCAGCAGTTTGCTTATTGAAGGGTCCTGGCCAGATGGATCATATTAACATCTGTGCTCTACGGCATGCACTGGCTACTAGGGTGTTTCTGGATGTAGTTCAAAGGCCTGTCTTTGATCTATGAAGCTGTATACATTTTAAGCCAAAAGCTATTAATCCCCAAATCACCCACAGTGGGCAAAATGAAATAGGGAATTACTATTGAAACTGTGAACATCGTAATTCACAGTTAGTACCCTTCCCAGTCAAGTTTGCCAAGTAGCCATTATCTGGGAAATTAAGTTGCATTTTTAGTTCACTCTTGACTGGAAGGTCTCATGTAGAAGACAGAAGTGTCGTCTAATAGTATGTTCATGTATTCTGAGACGAAATAAAACCATTTGATATATTTTATTTGCATTTTAAGATGTTATACATCTTAAGAGATGCAATTTTTTTTAAAAGAATAGCACATCCTTCTTACCCCAGATCATGTTTTATATGTACTAAGATTTATTATAATATTTTAGATCCTAAAATTTAAAAATTGAATCTGAATAGTTCATGGTAGGGTTTCTTTTTTTTTTAAGGAAAAAGTAGGCAAGAGCAAAAAGAATTGAAAGCACACATCATGTTACCATCCAGATTTCTAGAAGATCTTTGATGGCTTTGAATTCAGCAAAGGACTATTTACTCGCCATTAACAAAGTTAAGAAACATTCATTTAGCTCTTTATTTATTTATTTATTTATTCATTAGGCAAAACACAGTGCTATGTGGGCTGAGTTAAAAAAGAGAGAGAACATTTGGATACTGATCTGCATTTAGAGGAGTCATGCAAATAATTTATTACAAGCTATGTACTATAAGCATATTTGTAATATTTGAAAAATATTTAAGGAATTGCAATAACTCAGAGGACTGTAATTAAATCTGTTTGGAGGCGTCGGAAGTAGAATTTTTAGTAAACAATGAGAATGAAGTAAGATCTTGAAGAATGAATTGAAAGACATCAGGCAGACTGGGGCAAAAGGAAGAGTCAAAGCACTTCCTTGGGACCAGAGTGCCTGGATTCAATTTCACAGACTCTTGGTACTGTCCATGAGGTACTGATTTGCTCTGTACCTTAGTTATTGCATTTCTAAAAAAAGGAGATAACAGTTGACTTCAAAGAATTGCTGGGGGATCAAGTAAATTAATCTGCATAAAGTATTTAGAATAGCATTGGCTTTTATTTTAGGGTATGTGTAATATGAGGATGTACTTCATCAACCACAAGTACTGAGGTTCTGAGGGCCGAGACAGAGCTGGAAATTGGGAGAAAGTGAGGCTGTAGAATGAATGAAGACGAAATAATAAACAAGTTTAATTACATGCCATGCTCAGAAGTTTGGATTTTATTCTGTAGGCAAAAGAGAGCCAGTGAAATCCTTAAAGCAGAGGAGTGTTGTAATACAATCTGCCTGTCAGCAAAAGGTTGCTAGCGGCAATGGAGAGAGTGAATCATTGCAGAGGGTGAGATGGGAGATGAGGCTCTTGGCTCAAAAATTGTTACCGTGATCATATGTTAAGAGCACTAAGGGAGTCCTGACTGCATTTTATGTTTTTTAATGTATTTTAAAAATTACTGAAGGAACTTTGTATCAAAACATTATTTAAGGCATGTATCATTGCAAATCATCATCTGTATACAATACTGTGGGGGGTTAAAAGAAGTTCCCCCATTTCTCTGAGGTGCGTCACAGTCTGGATGAATTCACGTTAGCTGCGATTAGTAAAGGAGCTCCAGTTTAATAACGTGTATGGACAATTTACATGTCGGTAAGCTCTGAGGTATTTGGAGTAGACCCAAGGTTTGTGCTCTGAGCTCAGGCCTGGAAAGGGAACCTGGGGTCTCACAGGGAGAAGAGAGTTGTCACCGGCAGCAAAGAAATAGTTTTCTTAACATGAACTATTTACAGATAAATTGTCTTTTGGACTAAGGCTTTACCAAACTACCTTCTTCTAGAGAAAAGGAACAAAACACCATTTCTGGATTACAAGACGGATGGAACCCTAGGGGGTAGCAGATGGCTCCTTTGATTAAGGGGAGGGCTAAAGGGTTTGAAGTTTCTTTGCCTATGGGGTTGTTCTCAGCTTTTTGTGTCAGAGTGGGATGTGTGCAAGAGAAGGAGTCTGAGAGATGGGATGTTCTGTTTTAGCCACTCAATGCATTAAGTTTATTTACAATTCAATTTTCCAAATTTTTAATGAAAAGCTTAAAGGATTTAAAAATGATATTACCAAAAAGGAGGACGAGCAATAACATAAGAAGTAGACACATCAATGCCATTCTTATTCTGCCTTTCTTATGAAATAACCCGCATGCCAGATTTTGCCATGTATGATGCACTCCCATGTATAATGTGCACCGAAATTTGATCCAAACTTTCAGGAAAATATCATTCATTTCAATTTTTTAATTCAAAGATTTTTTATTTTGTTTATATTTGGGTACTTGTCTTTTTGTATTATAAAGTAATTTTAATATTTACTTTTTAACATATTATGGCATAAGAAATTTTGAGTAACAAATAATGACAAAACACAGGAACAGGTAGAAGGTACAAAAAGTTTTCTTCCTGATCCTCCACAATCCGCTGACACTCTCTGTGGGAGGAGATCCAAGTGTCTCTCAGCAGCTGTGTTGCCAAGGTCTTTAGCATATTTAATAACTGCTAATATAAAGCTTGCAATGTCTGTATTTTTGTAAAAACATCAGCTAGATTGCTAACTCCAGCCTGAGGTGTATGAAGAGAAATTTCGTGCGGCTCACCCAATGGTAATCAAGTCGGCGTCAACTATCTTATTAAGTCAGAGCACTTATGCTGTGGACAACAATATGCTGCTCTTCATTCATTTTGTGGAATCTTTGGCAGATCTGATTATCGTATTCCAGGATATTATTTTACACATGAATGTCGTCATCGATGTCTAGAGTTACACTTTTCACTCATAAGCATAAGTAAAAGAATTAAAAACATTTATGTAGATGCAGAATTCATCATCCATGCATAATACACATTCTTATTTTTCCCTTATAACTTTAGGCAAAACAAGTGCTCACATGTATATGTGGCAAAATATAGTAACTTGAAAAAGTCTTATTTGCATCGCACCTTCTTGAGGTCTCCTCTGGTGATTCCAGTTCTAAGGACAAAGAGTACCTCATTTAAATCTCCAGAGAACTGAACAAAGGTGCCCATCTCAATATATTTAGAAACCCACAGAAATAGCTTTTAATTAATTGACATGAGGAAATTTATATAGGGTATGTTACAGTGAAGACAGAGTGGGATTACTGGGAAAAAGGAACCAGAGGGAGAAGGCATAGGGATAAAAAGAAACCTGAAATTGTCATCAATTTGAAAGAAGACCAGCTCACTAGAGTCAGAGATTGTGTTTGGGGCTCATAGTCATTAAATATGAAATATAAAGGTTCTAGTGTAATAGTTCCTTTCCCTAGTTCAGGTGGGGAAAAAAAAATGCTTGTGCTTTGATTTGTTTTGTTTTTTGACTTTTGTTTTTCTCCATATTTGCACATTTGGTCAATCTACCTTCTCTAAATTATTTTTAGCATTTTTTTTCTGGATAAAATTTACAACTCACTTCACTGCATACCTTTCTCAGTCATTTTTAAACTCCAATGATATTTATAGAAAAAGCCCACCATATTTTCTACTTCATTTCTACTGTGCCTACTGGCAGAGGTGTGAGCCATTTCATATGTACAATGTTTGTAGCTTTCTTCTTTTAAAATAAGAAATCTCCTCAGAGCTAATAAATGTGCACATTGATTCAAGTGCTCTAGTGTCTTAAATCTAAATCACACTTCCTACTCTCTATTAAATGTTAGCTGCAAACTTTCCCTAGAAGAAATTCTATAGCAGAGAAATGCCAAAAGGAAAACCTCTTTGTGGAGTAGCAAGGAGTGGGAATACTGAACAGTCCTATGTCCCTGAATTAGAAGTTATATAATAATAAACCAGCTGCTCAGTCTGGTATACAGCTTTTCATGCTAAGGCTGAGTAGTGGAAAATGTTAAGGAGAAATTTTCCATTCATCTCACATACTTCACTGCTGAGAAATACGAACCACCTGTAACAGGAGCCTCAGGGGATTAACAAAAATTGTGCAGATTACCCATTAATAGTTCAGACCCCCTCCTGTTTGAAATTCAGCCCTTTTTCCCCCCTCTGAACATTTCATGATCTTCTCCACTAATTATTTGGAATTCGTTTGTAATAAATGCCTTATGTTCCTCTACTGAGGCAAGCTTGTTCACTAACATTTTAACTTTTTTCTCTGTGATATGAGCGCCACAATAGAGTTTTGGTTGAAGAAAAGATAAACTTTTGGTTGAGTCGTGTTTGTTTTAGAAGAAGAGAGGAAATAAAAGTTTTTATTTGGGCAGGGCTAATAGGTTTGGTCATTGCATTTTCTCCAGTGGTTCTTTTATTTTCTGTTTCACTACAGACAGGAAATACATATATACATATATATATATATATACAAATATATACATATACGTATATATACACATATATATAATATAGATATACATTGTTTTGAATTTGAGAGGTGTGCTATTAGAGGTGAGAGGTCAAGGAATCTGCTAAGCATATTACAGTGCACAGGAATTCCTCTCCCACAAAAATATATCTGGTCCCAAATGTCAAAAGTGCAGAGACAGAAAAACTGAACTAGGTTGAGTGATTGACTATCTCTAAACTACAGTTTCACCATTTGAAAGAGGGTGCTAGGAAATTCCTTGTCACCTAATTCTTGCTACATCAACGTATTTGTTTTCCTTTTCCTATGTTAGGTGCTATGGATAATTAATTAGAACTAGAAATCCCTTAATATCTTCAAATGAGTATAACATCTATAAAACAAGAAACATCTCATGGATTACTTCAATAATGTTTTCATAATGAACTGTAGCAAAAGATTAGATATGTATTGTTTGAATGAATTGCATGAATTTTTTTAAGTTGACATTGAGGAAATTCATACAATGGATGTTGATGTTGGCATCCATCAATCAAATCCCAGCTAAGTTTTCTAAGAGGTGAGGTGTTGAATGGAGTGCCATCATGTTTATTTGGACATGAATTAAAATAGTGATAGTATAGGAGAATGCAGCAGTGAACTGAAACTAAAATTTACAGAGAAACATGACAAGTGATCTGGGCAATAGTAGATGACAGAAATGATAAAAAACAGTAGTATTATAATAATTCTATCTATATAAGTTATAATATAATAACATTTTCACAGATATGTATTTTGGAGACATGTAGATTTCTTGCTTTCTTTAATTTGGTTTGGTTTTGGCACCAATTATTTACTATGATGAATAAAAGCAAAAGCTTCTCTTGTATGAGTACTTAACACTCAGCAACCCAATAAGGAGGAAGGGAAGTAAGTTTCTTTCTTCAGTTCTGTACACTAGAGAAACAAGTCACTTTCTTGTCTGACTCTTAGGCATGCCACTCAATTTCAAACTGATATTGCTCAAACTTGATCTTTACAGTCTCCAAACTTTCCCACAGAAATCCTTTAATTATAACTCTCTCTAGAATTTGCCTTCGTTTTGTCAGTCCAACATATATTTTATCTTTCCTTTGATGACATTAGCTCCTTCTTTTGAAAAACACTGTTTCTCATTTTTGTGGCTTTAAATATCTACAAATCACAGTATCTAAGTTGTTGACCAAAAAAGTGAATATGTGACCCAGGAATAACCATTCTAATTGCCAAAGTTTAGGTATTTGACAAAAGAAAGCTTAATTGGCAATTTTCTCTGGTTTCTTTTGTTGCATAAACAACAAAAACTTTGAGTTAGGAATAAAAAAACGAACAAAAATCAAATAACTAGTACCACTACCCTGTGATGGAAGCATTAAGAGAAATAAGACCCAAACCAAGGAAGAACATACCCAAGTAATCTTTGGTAGCTTTTGTCTTTTAGGAAAATTCCCCTTTTCATATCATTTGTCAAATTTGTGCTCATGCACTTGAAAATATTACCTCTTTGTTTAACCTTTTAGTGTCTGTAAGATCTAAAATAATGTTCATTTTCTCATTTCTGATATTGGTACTTTATTTTTGCAATTTTTCCTAGTAAGTTGAAAAAAACTAAGGTTTGTCAATTTTTATTTAACTTCTAAGAGAACTGAGCTGTTTTTAAATTTATTATTTCACTGATTTTGCTCTTATTTTTATTATGTCCTGCTTTCTGCTTAATTTGTATTGAATTTTCACTTACTTTTCTGGGGTTCTTCTGGAGTATGTTAAAACCACTAGTTGACATAATTGGTTTCGTCTTATCATTGAGATTAAGTTCAAAAGTTACCTTTCTAAATAGCCTTCCTCCAATCCTTCCAGTCCTGCTTTTTACCCCCTCCATTAGTCTTTTATTAATGCTCAACACTTATAACTAACTCATGTCACTTATTTTTAACATGTCTATCACTCCACTAGAATGTAGGAGAAATTATCTTAATTATAGCTTTGTTTTCTACTAAAACAGTATCTGTTTAATTGCAGTCATTTAACAATTATTTGTCATATGAATATAAGAAGGAAGAGAGAGAAAGAAGAGAGGGAGGGAAGAAGGAAAGGAGGGAAGTGAGCAAGGGAGAGAGGGAAAGAGGGAAGGAAAGAAAGAAGGAAGGAGCTTTGAAAATCTACTATGTGCCAGAGACCTTGAGCGCTCCTAGAAAGTAAAACATGAATAAGATAACTGTATTTGGTATCTAAAACTAGATAATGGAAATTAAGTGTAAATCCTTTAATAGACAAGGAAAATGACTTTGGGAACTTCAGAAAGGAAAAAACACTAATTATAATTATATGCATATACATATACAGAGACATCCTCATAGAGAAGGTGGCAGTTGAGTTAGATTATGATATATTCACATGGTTTTGCCAAAAGGTGAAGATATTCCATAAAAAAATACAATAGCTCAGCAGATGTTGAGGTAAACATACTAAGGCCAGATTTTCAACAATGAAATATAAATTTGGGAAAAGGTATTGAAATATTTCCCCTAAATTTTTTCCAGTGAAAGTGTATTTACTATTTCTTTATTATAAATTCTTATACATGAATAATATACTTAGTAATATGTAGAAGTTTAACAAGCAATGTGTTATAATATCTATGCATATCCATATATGCAAACTTTATGCATATAATAAAAGTTTTTGTATATGTGAAATTTATTTTTTATAATAAGAACAATTTCTCCTTAATTCTTGATGTTATAGAGCACAATTTTGCTAAATGCATTTATTTTAAAAATTAGTTTAAATATATAGTCACTGAAGAGTTATTGTCACTGATTGTAATGTTTTTATTATACAACCTTAGCTTTATAGATCAATTTGTATAATTTATTGAAGAAAAATTTTTAATACTGCCTTTTAAGAAAGACAGCAACAACTCCCACTCCCTTTGACTGCATTTCTACTCCTACCTATCTCTACTGCTTGTTTTATTTCCTTTAATTTCTGTGCCAGAAATGTACATCTTGAAATTGAAAATTACTGTCAGGATGTGTGAAAGAGCCTTCATTCTTTGTATGGTTTTAATTTTCATTTATACTCTGGAATCATTCATGTAAAATATGCTCTCCTTTCTTTTTTCTCATTCTATTTTACTCATTTTTTTCCTAATTTTTTTTATTCCTAGTTGCTATGCATGTGGCTCAGATCTAAGTAAATGCTTCATGCTTCATGTTTCAGGAGAAGTAATTTTTATTAAAATTTGTTTGCTTTGAAATCAGACAATTATTTTATTGATTTTGTCAGTAATTCTAGAAGTCTGTTATTAGCTAGGCTTAGAGGACATAGCAGTTAAGAAAACAACAAAAAAAGTAAGAATTCTCTACCCCTATGGAGCTTATATTTAAAAGCAAAAAAGTTTTTCTTTTTATAAAAATGATATTAATAAATATAATTTTATTTAAATGCATGAGATATGATTAGAATAACACACACTAAAATAACAATAACAACAACAAAACTGGAAAACAGAGAGATCAGAGAAGTATTTTACGAAGAGGAGATATTTGAGCTGAACTTTAATATAATAATCAGATGCACAAAGATATAAAAGAACTTTCTAGGAAGAAGAAGTAAGCCTGTTGATTTGAAAGTAATATGAACAAGAAACCAGTGTAGCTACAATGTGAGAAATGGAAACTAAAACAGCAAGGAGTCAAAAAATAATCATAGACCATTTTTTAAAGGATGTGCAATGCATGAAAGTGTATTTTAAATGTTTTCTATTACAATGGCAGGGCATCGAGAGATATTTAGTAGAGGATGATATAATCTGATTTATGACTTAATGATTGTGTGAGATTTTATGTGTTTTTTTTTTTTTTCTGTAGAGAATTAACTACAAGTGGACAATAAGGGAAACAAAGAGACCATCTGGGAAGCTATTTCCTGGTCCAGTGAAGAGTTGATGGTCTTCTAAAAACCATAATATTTTATTCAGATTAAAGAAGACATTAAATTTGGGAGATTATCTGTCTATCCATCTATCTATAGGAGGTAACTTTGATGAGATTTGTTGCTAACGTGGTGTGCATATGTGTGTGTGCACATGTGTATGTGTGTCTGTGTATGGTATATGTGAATGAACATGTACTGCTGATGGACTGGTTATGAAGCTTAAGGCAATAAGACAAGTCAGGATAGATTTGGTATTGCATTTGCTGGAAATTAGTTTGCAATTCTGATCCTGACACTTGCTAGCAGTGAAGTCTCTAAGTAGTATTTATGATTCTGAGACTACATTTTTTCTCTTTAAAATCAGTTTAATAATGTCTAGAATGAAAATATTCAAAAAGGAAAATTTTGTGCCATGCCTGTTAGAGTACCTCAAAATTAATGTTTATTAAATACAATACTTTCAAGGAGCTTAATAAGTAGGTATTAAAAGTCTGTAATTTATTACATAGCACATTGTGACTTCTACAAGACTTTAATAAAATCTCTACTTATATTTGGTGAAAAAATGAGATTCCTGAATCTAGTGACTGTCTTACGTGTAGTCATATTTGATTGACTGATTGTACCAAACAAGCACTGATGTCTACATTGCTTTCTGGAAGGATATCTCTTTCTTTGCTCTCAGGCTTTTGGTCAGGCAAAGTATTCAACATTTGGCTAATACTTGGATGAAGAAAGAGAAGTTATAATTATCGATGTTAAGACGATACATGACTAGCAGATGGACGGGAGAGATGTTGGAATCAGGACTCAAAATATTCTCAATAGGCTGACAGCATGGGCCAGAAAAAACAAGAAGAAATTTAAGAGCTAGAAACATGAAGTTCTGCATTTCTGTTAAGGAAAATTAACCTCACACATACAGGATTAGCAGCAATTCATGTGAAAGGATTTGGCGGAGTTGACTGCAAGGTCAGAGTGAACTTCCAGCCTGACTTAGCTGTTAAAATAATAGACAACTTTAGGTTGCCTTTAACAGTGTCAAGGACAAAAGAAGAGATAGTACTGTGTGTGCTGTTCTGTCAAAGCTATTTGGTGCGTGTTCACTTTCGGAGGTCAAGATATATTCTTTGATTATTGATTAACTACAATGTATCTTATAAGACTGAAGTTGTACTAATAGAAAATAATATTGGAGATTCTACTTTTAAGGATGTCAGTGGAGTCACCAAACACTGACATGTGCAAATGATTAACATATGGAGAGAAAGAAACAAATACCTCAGGGAAGAGAGGGATAAAAAATAATGCGTATGTTTGGGATAGACATTGGACACTATCAAATGTAGAAATCGAAGAAGTTCAGAGGTTTTGGTAGCCTAGTGGATAAGGCCTCCAGATGTGGTCCACATACATCCCAAGGATCCAGATGTGAGACCTGGGGCCAGGGCGAGCAACCAAGATGAACAACCAAACAAAATACATGAGTGTTTATTCTTCCTCTCTCTTTCCAACTGCCTGTTACTTGCCTTCGTTCCTGACTGCACCCTTCCCTAAAAAAAAAAAAAAAATTTAAAAAGAAATCTAAGAAGTTGAAGTTCATTCTGTAAGCAATAGAGCAGCCATTAGAAATGCTTGTATTGAGGAATGATGTAATCAAAGGTGTGATTTAAGAAAGAAAAGAGCAACAGATAAGCAGCAATTTATACATCAGTCCATATGCACCTCATCCTCTTGCCAGTTAGTGAACCAGGAAAAACTGATGGACTTTGCAGGGAGATAGATTTTGACTTAATATAATTAATTCCTACTCATTATGAGCTTCAAAATGAAAGATTGCTGGTAAGCAAATAATCAAACTTTTCACTGTGAAAGTTCAAGCAAAGACTGGATGGTCATGTCTTAAGACTTGCAAGAGCTGATATTGTGGTTGGATTTGAAGTTTCCTTCCAGTCCTAGAAATCTCAGAAGTCTATTTAAAGTTTCTCTGACCTATCAACATTCTGATCAATTCCCATGGAGAGAAAAATGATTTCTCTATTCATTTTGTTAGCTTCATCCTTGTTCTTTCTATAGTCTAAAAAACATCCTTGGGTACATTTAAACCTTATTATTTAAAAAAAACCTTATTGTTTTTTATTATAAGATCATATTAAGGAGTTTTCTTCATGACTAATGTCACATTATTTAATTTTAACCCATTTTTTATTCTCATTATATGTTTTGCTCAAATAGCATTTAAAAAATTAAACACAAGAAGGTATTTTACCAAACTGAAATTTGAAACTTTGGAATCTATTTTTAAACATAAATCTATAGAGTAAAAATTATTAAGCACAAGTATATGTGATTTGGTGTTGTCAATATTATAACCAGTAAAAATAAATCTGTGTTATATGTTTCTTCAATGCTAAAAATACACATAGCAATAGAAGTATAAAAATGGTGATTCAGCTTTCTAATTTGATGCATTTAATTTCAAGGACAATGATGAAAATATTAGTAGTTTATATCATAAAATATTATTCTGATTTGTTAACATTTTTAACAAGGTGATTTTTTTGAGTTTTTGTTAACTCTATATTCATTCTTAATGTTGTTCATAAAGACCAAACTATAGGCAATAGAAACATGTGTCTACCACTCTTAGACAAGAGAAAGCAAAAATCAATCACCAGGATGTCACAGGCAAGGAAACATTCAGGAAACAACAGGAAAGGGTACCACAGCACGAGCTTGTAATGATAAATTACACCATAGCCAGTGCATGCAACTAAATCAACAGTGACCTGATTAATGGCCCCTTCACATAACACTGCAGAATGAAAAAGAAAACTTTGCAAGTTTTCATTAGGGAGTGTCTTTAGTACACAGAGAGGCACAGCAAGAGAAAGAATGTGTATGAGAAGTTTCTTTAAAAAATGTGTTGACCACACTTTGTTTAATATTTATTAATAGAAAACTGAGAAAATTAAACTTTTACTTGTGCTTATAAAGACAAAACAATTTTCAATTAAGTAAAATTTGTGTTGTTTTCTTAGAGGACAAGAAAATAAAATTTTGCTAGAAAAAGCAAGTGTAACTGATAACACTTGTGACATTTGAAGATATCTTTTGCTAACAAATAGAAATTTAGATCAGATAATGTTAGATAACAAGAAAAGGCAAAAAGCAAGTGTAATTGCTATCAATTCCATATCTGTAGGAAAAACAAAGTTTTATTTTTTATTCAAAAATGTTTTCAAAATCTATTCATTTGTTTTTAAATAATGTCCTAATTGGTCCCCTTTGAACAGTAAAACTATCAATTCCTAGTGGTCAAATTTCAGCCTTGACCATTTTGAAGAGCACTGGTCATTTGTTTTAAAGGTCTCTCAAGTGAAATTTGTGCCGCATTTTCTCCATGGGTTACAGATAAAATGCAGTGTTCATCACATCTTATCAAGGGTGCATACTATCAACATGTTTTCCCAATTTGATGTGAATCTTGATTATATAGCAAAGATAGTCTCAAGTTTTTCTACTGAGGGGACTAAAACAGACCATCCCAAGTCTCCCAGAATTAGTCTCTTGTACATGCCTCAACCTGGCATGAAGAACCAATCATAGTGAAGGACAACCCCAGAGGCAAAGGAGAAGCTCCAATTCTTCTAAATATTTAGCCATCCCCTTAATCAAAGAAGCCATCTGCTCCTCCCTGGGCCTCCAGCTTTCTCCTAATCCAGAAATGAACCTATGTTTCTATTCTCTAGAGGCATGTAGATAGGGAAGTCATTTATCTTTATTTTCAGTGTAAGGGTGAGTCATTCCTTCTTACTACATCCATACCCCTCTTCTCTCCCCTGAAACCCTATTTCTATGAAACCCTATTCCATTTCTATGCCTCAGTTCAGGATACAAATGTGGGTCTGTCCGGCCACTGAGAATTTAATGTTATGCTTTGTAAATTCTCCATACGTTTATTATTAAGTTTGAGCCTCTCTTTCACTAATTGTACGTAATGTCCATTTGTTCATTTGTCCAGCCTGTGAAGAACCTCAGAGAAATGTGAGAACTTTTCCTTTGACCCCTACAATACCATAGATTTACTCTTATTTCCCTTTTCACAGTTTTTAAAGGAAGTCACTATGTACAAACCACACTTACAAAACAGTGACAGACTATGCTTTGTTTCCACATCATCCTGAAATCTAATTTCAAATTTCCTAGGAGAGCTGTAGTAATACGGTAGCAACTCAGCACTCTTCATCATCTTTGACACAGAGGTAACAAAGGGACAGGCAATTCTGTCATATTTGGGTACCCTCCCAACTCCTACCCACATGGCTTCTAAGAACAGCTGTGATCCCAGGATCTGAACCTAAAGAGATATAAATGAGCTAAATGAATCTGTAAAGCAGAGTAGATGCTGAAGTTGTACAACTCATTGTTATACTTCTTCATCCTTAGTTCTTTCCTTTTGCTTAGCTTGCTGAAGCTCCCACTCTTAATTTCTGTCCTTTTTCTCTATATATAATTATTTCATTACTCGGCCTTGTTTCATAATTTTCCTGCTCCCGAGTCTCCTTTATAGGTAACTGACAACTTCGTAAAAATATCTGATCAGCTAAATCTTATGCAACATTTTATTGATTGTGCCCTACAAAAGGCAATTATTTTCACGATGACATCATTACAATATAACTTTTAAAAATACACACTTTATGTAATATTAAAAAAAAAGAGAAAGATTCCAAAGCCCCAGATGATGCCAGTTTTGCAGATTTTCTTCTAAAATGATTTCCTGGATATTGCAACTATGATAGGGGAGTTTGCCAATATTTAATAAAGTTTTATGTGCGTATTTGCTTAAGCATAGCTGCCCTTCTTCTAGGACTTGTATCTCTTCAAATATAAAAAAAATACATGGTATTATTTATACTGTCACCACGTATCAAAAAGTTCAAGATATAAAATATTATTACATTAGTAGATTTTATGTAAAACCTACATGCAGTTATATGGAGGGGGTGTATGTATATCTGCATACTTGACATCGGAAATAAAAACATTAATGAAATAGTTTTTTATAAGAAATAATGGAAAACGTTTGGAAGGACAGAGAGAAATAAATCGCTTCTGTGTACTTTTTTATAATCTAGAATTAAAGTTAAGAAAAAAAATGCTAAATTTTAATAAAAACCATAGAAACGCTGTATATTAACATTATAACCACACATTTAAAAAATGAATTCCAGAATTTTTTTGACACGGACTTTTAGATGCTCACATTTTTTGGTTACATTAAAAGAACCAAAAGAGCTATACTATATTTTCATTTTACTGAAGTCAACATTGTGTATGCAACATGCCCTTTAACTTACAAGTACTCTAGAATACATGCACTGTTATTCAACCCTACAAATATTATTGTGTATGCAAAGCAATCAAGGTGTAGATTAGCTTATGGATATGCTGTAGAACAAAAAGATGGATTTTATGACTCCAACAACTTCACTATCTATATATTCATGATATCATGAGGATTGCAATGACCAGTTTATGTGTAGTTAAGTAGGATGAAGTCAGCTTTTTCTACATCTTCTAAATGACTTCATTCCTTCTCATTCTTATGCTTTATTTTTAGACAATATTCCGTTAATTGCTTTGAGTATAAATATGAACAATATAATCGCTAAGAATATATATAAAATAAAAGTGTAAGTTCAAAAATATCAACAATAAAAATCACAGACATAATGACTATTTTCCTAGGCACACATATATATTTCTGCATTTATTGTGTGCTATTATTTACCAAATGTAAGACTTTGTTAGTGTCTATTAAATCATATTCATTGTGGTGAACAGTGGAGTAAAAAGAAAAATTAATTTATATTACCACAACTTCCAATCTATAGATTAAAAATGACGCATGCTTTCTGAAAATGATATTTTTTCGACTCTTTAATCAAAAATTCTTTGAAAATGGGTAAAACAGTGTATTTTCTTAAATTTGTACTACCTCAATGTATCTGATAACTTGATATATCACTGAAAACTATGATATGGAATTGTTTGAGAAAGTTAAATCAACTTATAAATAATCTTTTAAATTAAGACAATTCTCCAAAGAAATTCAGACATCCAACAGGCATGTGAGAAGATGTTGTTATTAGAGAAATACATATCAAAACAATTAAATATCACCTCACATGTATGACAATTGCTATTATTCAAAAGACTAGAAATAGCATGTTTTAACGAGGATGTAGAGAAAAGGGTTTTCTTATATACTGTTTGTGGGAGTCTAAATTGGTATAACTGCTATGGAAAATAATATGGAGATTCCTCAACAAGCTGAGAATGGAAATTTTATATTATGCCATTATTTCACTTCTGGACAGTTGTTTTAAAAAATACAAAAACATTAATTCAAAGAGATATATGTAACTTCATGTTCATTGCAACATTAACCAAGTAAAAAAGAGCTAGAAACAACCTAAGTGCTCAATGATAGATGAGTGAGTAAAGAAGATGTGACATATATGTACAATGGAACACTATCTATCTACCTATCTATGTACATATCTATGAAATTTGACCATATCCAGCCATCTAAAACAACATGGATAGATCTAGAAAGTATTATGCTTAGTGAGGTAAGTCAGATGAAGAAAAACAAACATCCTAAGATGTGATATATAGAGAAACCAAACAGAGAAATGAGCCAAATAAAACAAAAATGGACTTTTAATCTACAGAATCAAATTAGTGGTCACAAGATGGAAAGGGAGAGGGATATGGGCAAATTAGATAAAAGATGCCAATGAAATGGTGAAGAATAGAATTGGTTATTGGTGGTAAAATTAATGTATTATATACAAATGCTAATTTTCAATGATACAAACCTTAAACCTATTCAATGTACATACCAATGTTCCTTTAGTTTAATATATTTTTATATAAATATAAATTAAATGAATGGTAATCTAACTGTCACCCATCACAATTTGGAGAGTTTAATCTATGGTCTCATTGTATTTATTATTTATGTTTTAGATTATACATGTCAAAAGAAGTATGTACTGAACATATATATTTCCTATGCTCTGATACCAGATACTGAAGACAAAAAGTCATGGGCCCTGACATAAAGGAAATTGCAGAGTAGTAGGCAAGAAATTAACTACCCATGTGGTATAATTGAAAATTATCCCTAACAAATATATTCTCTCAATTATTTTTAAATTCCACCAATTATTGCCATAAAAATTATTATTGCTATATTAAAAATGTGTTAACACTAATGATTGTAGAATTACAAATTAAATAATAATATGTTTTTTAAAAAATTTTAAGTGTTCAACAGTGCCTTAAAAGATTGGAAATATGCAATGTTAAGGTGAGCTTCTACTATGAGTTGATTGCTTGCATTCTTTATTAATCAAATTATCTAATCTAAATATATGAAATTTCCTATTTGTTTATGGGCACTCTTTATTTATTTATTCTCCACTTCTTTCCTGTCAGATTCCATGTGTGTTCTGCTATTTGCTTATCATTTCACATATTGTTAACATTGTTGCTACTTAAGTAATTTTAATTTTGCATGTCAGCATTTATTTATATTTTGCTGCAGGATTCTTCCATTTATATTCTTTCAAAATTCTTATGAAAAAGTGTTGAGTAGAAAATATTAAATTTCGACATTATGCAAAAAATGTGATCCTAATTTTGTAAAACTTTTAAAAATTAGAAGATAAGGAAGAAGGAAAGTAAACTTTTCCAAACTTTCTTCAGTAAACATGTATTAGTCTTACAGTCAGAATAAACTATAACTATAACAAATATTTTAAAATGCAGATGTATCCCAAGAGACAATGCATGGAGCCTCCATGGGAAAGCCAGTGCCTTGGATGTTGAAACAGAGCTTAGGATAGGTGAATTTTAAGTAAATGACTATAAAGAGTTAATTTTTTTCCTCTTGGGAAAGATAACTCCCTTTTGCCAAGACTAGTAAGGCTGACCTGTGTAGTTTGGATGTAGAGAAAGAACACTGACCAACTGGGAAGTAAAAAGAATTAAGCAGAAAAAAATGAAATGCTGAGTAAATGCCACATCACTCTCTTCATTCACATTTGAGCGAAGGCCCTCTATTTCATTTAGTGATTAAAATCTGTACATAATTTGGGAAAGGCAATAGGAATTTGAAGGTTATTCTTTTTTTCTCTTACAGGCAGTAAATGCCTCTGAGTCTGTAAAATGCAGTCATTTAGACCACAGGGATCACAAAAAAAAAAAAAAAAAAAGTACAAGTTTTAAAGCAGTGCTATTAAAAAAAAGACTGGAACCAGCAAAAGGGGATAAAAGCACCGCTTGGACAAAGAAAGATCTCAAAAGAACTCTGAAGAACATACTGCACCTCGGACACTTAGGAATTATCTTTAGACTAAGGGACAACTATGTATACTAAGCTTGTGACTGTATTCATCCAGTGAGGTCACCTTGGCAAGGAAAATTCTGGCTGGCAAACAGCAGATTTAGGAGGACTTAAGCTCAGAAACCCATTGCAGCTTCCCCCATTAATTATTCACTGTATGACCTCAAGCAAGTGGCCTAGCCTTTCCAAATAACAATGTCCTTTTCTGTGAACTAGGGGCAATACTAGTGTTTGCACAGAAGATGGATGCGAGATACGTTGAGATACCTGTACCTCACCACGTAAATCGGTGCTGCTACCTGGTGGATGCCTAATAGGTTGTTGAAAGAATAAGCAGAAAGCGCTCTACAATCAGCTAAGATGAGTCTTTTAAGAAGGAAAGCAGCAAGTAAACGATACAGACATTTGTGTTGTATTTGCTAAACAGAAGGTCAACTGCTATAGTGTGCTTTGGATGTTGTAATGGAAGAGATAGGACTTGACATAGCCCTTAATGAATGGGGTAAATTTATTCAGGTTAAGAACAAGAGAAGAGACAAAAAATAGAATGAGTAGAAAGATTTGGCTGAGGCTACACAAATCATCTGTAATTCAAACAAGTAAGAAATGGTAGGACATAAGGGGAAAAATGTAGGAAATTATGGTTGGGGCACAGGGAGTTAACAGATCAAATCACTGTCTATTATTTAAAGTTTGGTGATAAGTTTCAAGTATTTTAATATCATTATGCTTCATAACTTACATGACATGTATATTAGCATGTGTCAAATATTAAAGTTTCTATTTTAAGAGGGCAGAGACTAGAGAGGAAGAACTGACATATCAGATTACCAAGGGGAAGGAGGATACCTAAATACATGTTTCATGGGAAAATTTGTTATCCCATGTTGCCGTTTGGCAATCTCCTCTATTTCTCTGTTTACATTTTGCTCTTGTCCTGTGGACTTCACTTAACGCTATCGATGTATTTTCAAATATATTATTCATAAAAATTGCAAAATAAATTTTATTTCCTGGAATTTCCTTCATCTCAGAAATTCAAGATTCCTCTCTAACTTATTCGTTAGCATGTTTCTGGTTAATATGGT
The DNA here is from genome assembly GCA_004363575.1 of Solenodon paradoxus. Lineage (NCBI taxonomy): Eukaryota > Metazoa > Chordata > Mammalia > Eulipotyphla > Solenodontidae > Solenodon > Solenodon paradoxus. Next base: position 1,378,035 of record RJWH01000020.1, read on the forward strand.
TTTACTACATGACTGAATATAAGCGCTAATTCGCAACTAAATCTACAGAAGTTAATTCAGCGCACAATATATTTTTCTGACTTCCTGTTATTTTATTGATACAATGAAATTTTGCTGAGACACTCTCTTATAACGCAGAGTGTTTATCAGCATTTCCTTTTGACTATTGTAACATTTTAATGAATTATAATAAAGTGATGCAGAGCATCCCTTTTTAAAATTATTTTGCTAAAGTTTCTATAGAAAAATTAAGAGTCGGTTCAAAATGGAATTGTGGTGGGGGGGGTTCTACTAGACCCAGGGGAAATGTTGGAAGAGTCGAAATTGTGTTGAAGAGAGAAAGACTGGGCATGGGGAGAGATGAAGTCCACATGCTAGAGAAGTTCATGCTGAGACCAGCAGTTCTAGAAAAAAGTGAAGACAAAATCTCTGATTGGTTTTGGGCCAATGTCGAGGGAGGTGTAGGCGAGGCAGCTTCAGGAAAGGGCAGAAGAATTTTAAACAAAACACAGAGTCACATAACTGTGAACATCTGTACCCCTCTAAGTAAAAGAAATTTAGATATAGAGACCTGACACAAACCTGACATTCTTAAGTGCTGGCACTGATAGTAGGACCTTAGAACCTGGTCATTAAAACTTAATAATACCAGTAAAAGTTTTATAACTGGTTCTTTAGTCAGAAGTTTCTATGAGCCAAGACTGTACTAATTGCATTACACAGATTAAGTCCCCTCTTCTTCCAAAGTCTATGAAGTAGGTTTGGTCAGCCCCATTTTGTCGGTGAGGATAGCAAGGCCCAGGAAAGGGAAGGAACTTACCCCCATTCAGAAGGTTAGTGAATCCTCAGGGAAGTAGAAGCTGTGGGGGCTGCAGAGATTTCTCTGTGTTCTGGGCACTCCCCACCACGTTCTAGCACTTCTGTAAAGTTGTCTTCAAATTTTGGCTCACGAAGTTGCTAAAAGAATTTTGAGAACACTTCTACAACCTGGCATATTCATGTTGCATCTGTATTTTTCCAAAGTATAAATAGGTATAAATGTGGTAAATTCTGGTACAGCTTAAACGTACACATTTTTAAATAAAGCTTCCCATTGTTCTCCATCATTTCCATGTATGCAACAGAACATATACAGTGCAGTGTTTCATACTGTTATTCATTTAAAAAAAACAAGAACAAATAAAGTTACTAATTTGACCTCTTATCCTCACTCCTTAAATTCGTATTTATATTCCATTTTCTCCACAAAACTTTATCCTATTATATCTTTAAGCTTGAAATTTTCCTAATATATATTTTTTGTAACTGAAAAATATAAATATATTTGTTTTTATTTAATTTCTGTCACTTCAGATCTAAGGATTAAAACAATTTCTTCATGTAATATGAATGACTAAAGCTATGTAAGTATAATCCAAATGTTGACAGTTACTATACATAAAAGTATAATTTTTGAGGAATAAATTATCTAATAATATAAATGGAGTTTTTTCCAACTGGTTAATGTATTCATGAATGAATATTACTTATTTCTAGAATGATTCTGGATTTAAGTTCAAGGAAATAAAGAGTATTGTTTTATATTATACATTTTAATGTTTTTATTTAATCTTATTTATTGATGTTACATTGATTACAGCATTATATAAGTTTAATAAATGTATCATTCTGAATCAATATCTGTATATACTATATTATGTTCACCCTAGTGATACATTTTAGCTTTTATTAATTATTAATTGAAATTATTTTCATATACTTGAAGGTTTAGCTCTGAATTATTAGAATTAGACTTGAAGTGTAAGTTTTGGCTTCGCTTCCATGAAAAAAAATTAACTGAGACACAGTTGGCATCTTGACTAAAGACTATTTCTCAAACATTGATATTTTGAACTGTCTTTTTATTTGTCACCATGAAATGTGGGTGTTTTGTTTTGTTTTTTTGTTTGCTCCTCTGGGACACTATTAAATTGCAAGATTAGGGGTTACTTTTAAAAATGGAAAAATTCTAAGTATGAAAGGGAAGGTGAAAAGTAGAACCTATGTAACACACCCGACCATAAATGGGGCTCCTAGGATTTACCATGGTAATAAACCCTTTGGGAAGTCTTCAGACATCCCAGAAGCACTCATGCCCAACATAGGTGGTACTACTGATGCTGGATACTAAACATGATTGGAAAGAAGCATAGAAAAACACATCAGCTTGAGAGTCAATCCTAAAGGCTTGAATCCTACTGCTGTTGTTTACAACTCATGTGATGTTGAGTAATTAAATTCTGAGTCTTGGGTTTCTCATATAAAAATGAAAATTATAATTCTGAATACGCAGGATTGTTGAGAGTATAACAAAGACAATGTGTATAAATCCTATAATGTAGCAGCTGGAAAAATGCACTCAAAAAATACTAATTTACTCTCTTTCAAAATTGATTTTGCTGAAGGAATAGTGCATTATACCATTAAATATTTAATATTAAGGCATACATCATAGTAAATTAACATCTGAAAGAAGTATTTAATTTTTGTCTTCCCTGTACTTTTTACCCCTCTACCTTACTTTTCCCCAGCCTCCACTCTCTCTCTCCCTTGTCTTTCTGCAACCACTGATTTGCCTTTTTTTTTTTTTTTTTTTGACCAAAAGTCTGTAGTTGCTTGATTTTTAAAGTCTATTTTTGTTTTACTTAGTTCATTCATTGTTTGATATCTAATATGGTTTTTCACTTTCAAACGGAGATAATAGTGCTTATTCCACAGACTCTGTTGGAGACTAAAAAAAACAATTTTGGTTTTGTTTTTCTTCCAAACTGGAGTGTCAGAAATTTTTATTTATCAAGAAGTTTGAATATTTAATTCCACAAGTATTTATTGAATGTTTCTTATAACCAGGTATTATTCTAAGTGGCTGGATTGCAAAATAATAGGACACAGTTCCTAGTCTCAAATAGCTTACGATTTGGCCACAGAGATTAATCTGCCTACTAACTGAGTTAGCTCATTATTATATTTAAGATACTTACTTTCTAAACCCAGTGTAATTCACAAAATAGAATCTTAAAAGGTTCAACTTTTGAGACCCCTCTACCTCTAGTAGAAACAACTGCTTTACAGATTATATTTTCATTACCCACGATTTCTCCTTATGTTTTCTCATCTAAGCAGGGTCAAGGATACATGATTTCTAAATCTTCACCCATGTCCCTATGATTTTCTAGAAGTAGAGAAGAGTTAACTGGCTTGGGGTAGAGGGGTTTTTTAGAGGAAAAAAGCTGAGATTTTTGAAAGTAAATAATGTGATATTGTTCACTTATTCTGATCTTAAACTATAGATTTTAGGAAATATTTTGATACATTATGCATGAAAAAGGATGAGATTGAGAGTGCATGGAAATTTTATAGTTCCCCATAGGAAAAAAAAATTTAAATTATGTGTTTTTAGATTGAGAATTTTACCAGATGTTGAGACATTAATTTGTTCTTTCTTCACAAGAAATTATTTTTAAAAATCTAACAAAAGTCGTCAAAATCAATCTATTCTTCCTAAAAGAAATTGTGTGCTTGAATTGGAAATAAAAGATAAATGAGAATTAATTATATATGTAAAACTGAGTAATTTTTCATATGTGAAAGTGAAAGTACTAATAGCATACTTACCAACTGTAACCAAAATAATCTCCGTTTAGATGATGATGTCTGCATCTTGGGGAAAATGGAGTTAAGTTTGTCACTGGGGTCTCAGTTTCAATGTTGTATATTGGTTAAATGTCTAAAGGTGCATTAAGAGAGGAAATTAATTTTCTTTTTAATAATAAAATAAAAAATTATATTAATTTCTCATTAATAAAAGTCATATTATTTAAATCCTTTCATCTATCCTGCCATTATCCCATTTTATATATGAGGAAGTTAATCTTTAGAAAATAAAAGTGATTTATATATGGCCAAAAAACTAGTAAGTTGAAGAGGTGAAGTTTGAGCCTGCGATCTGAATCTAGCATTATTATTTGTTTAATTTCTAGGAATAAAGAATCATAGTTCATGTATTGAACTCACCCACAATGTACACAAAAAACAAAGTAATGACTAATAGTAATAATAGTAACAATAGCAACAAAACAACATGAGGCAGCAACATCTTAATGAATTCATAGGACCTATTATATGGCTCATGTTGTCCAAAAATTCAGTAAAACATTCTCAATGTGTGCTATAAAAGCTATTTACATGGTATTCTGCAGCCAAATGGATTAAAATTTATTTACAAAGAGTAGTCTCAGACATGATGTTGCCCTGTTAGGTTTCAGTAATAAGAGGCTCAAAGAGGTCAGAAGGAGATAGTTTCAATATGACCAAAGATGATTTGTTTCCTAGATCATGATGTTAATGTCATTCTGGGGATCCTACAAGTTTGTTGTTCTGTTTTCTTTTTTGTCTTTTTTTTTTTTAACAGTGGAAAATTGAATAAAATGTCAAACAACTACTCAGAAATCTCCAAGTTTACACATAAAAGCCTAGATTGACATATTAATTGCTAGAGTATTTAATAATTGCCAGGCACATCGCTTTGGTCTGGTGACCTAATTTGGGCAAGAAAGTGAAATTTTAATAGATTAGAAAATGAGAGTTACATATTAACAGTAGAGATGGTATCCACCTCCCAAACTAACGGTGTTCATTACTACACCAATTCTAGCCTTGAGGAACTTCGAAGATACTTCTGGGAGAAGAGACTCACTGGATAGAAAGAAAGGACAAGTAAAGCAAAGAGAAACAGACAGTGATCTGGCAGAGTAGAGAAGAATTTGCCAAACAGGACTCATTCAAAGACTTGCAAAAAAGACATGTATAAGTGTTAATAATGTTCACTGACCATCCCAACATAGAAGGAGATGAGACTGGAGAGAGTGTGGGAGCCTGGTTCTGAAGGGCCTTCAGAGTTGTCCTATGTAGTTGAGATTTTATTTCAAGGACAGCGATAAGCCACTGAAGACCTTAAAGCAGATGGGTGGCATTATTAGATTTGCATTCTATGAAGACGTTCTAAAAACAAGTAGAATTTTCCATAGCATGCAAAGAGGAACGGAATCAGTGCACATTTCAGGTTACAGTTACAGTATTCTTTCAAATGATCTGAAATGTGTTCCAGACATACACACACACACACACACACACACACACACACACGCAGAGCACTAGTACAATCTTGTTAGATTATGTTTTTCCATTGTCAGTGTTCTGCCTTAGATAGAAAGATAGAAATGATGGAAATATTTCTAACTGGGGACTTATTCCATAGTTTGGGAAAGGGAAGACATTAAGTTGATTTATTCAGATGTTACTCAGTGAAGGAATTAGAGAAAGAAAAATCTAAAGGCACGCAAGCGATCAATGAGTCTACAGAAGAAATTCAGGTAAGAAATAATGCAAGTCTGAATAAAGACACTGAAATTGGAAATGAAGATAAAATCTTGGCAAATGTTGTAAGAAAGATAATGGGGAATGAAGGAATCTAATGTGGCTCCTGGGTTTCGTGTTTGGTGTCAAGGACAATACAGAGTAAAGGAGAAAGAGCATGTTTATGGGAGTGAGGATTGAAGGAACAAGGAAAGATGACCTCAGAATTGTTTGTTTCCAAGAATCTATGGCACATTCAATGGGCATTATTTATTGTAAATGGGACATATAACTTTTTTTTTCAATTTAGTTTATTTAGTTGTACATCTTTGTTGTTCCCCCAGCCTTGTGTCATGAACCTGGGACCTTGGAATGTATGTGGACTATACCCAACTGCTACTCCACCAGTGTGCACCCCATATGACTTTTGAATATAGGGAATGGATAGGATATGGTTAAAATATATGTATACAGGTATAATTGATAATCAGATAGTTAAGCATGAAAGTAATTTGGGAGAAATATATATTAGAAAATAGAAGACATATGATACTAGAATCCTATATACCATATATGAGATAATCACTTAAAGAGGAGGCTGAGGAAGAATGTCAGGTGAAATCCTGGGGTAAAGTCATTATCACAGAAGATACCGTTCAAGAAACGTGCAGTGATCAGAAAAGTCTAATGAAATAAAGAGCTGTACAATGTTTTTTGGTAAGCAACAAGGATGTCAATTATCCATATAAAATCTATGAAGTGGGCATATTAAGTTTCTCAAACTATTGCTATAATTCTAACTTCCAATCCAAATGACTTTGCACTAAGAATAGAAACAAGAAGCACATCTGTAAAGAATATATAAGACTGTCACATTGAAATTAAGCATAAGAATAAACAGAAATAAAGCTGAAAGGGGTGTGTGTGTGTTTGTAGCAAAGACAATATTATAAAATCAGGGAAGGATTATTCAACAAATGCAATGGCACAATTTGCTAGCTACTTAGAGAAATCAATTTAGTTCTTTATATAACCTTTTAACATTAATTCTAGATGACTGGAAAATTAAATTTTATTAAATAAAAAAATTTGAAAAGGTATACCAAGAAATACTTGACTGATGTTAGAATGAAGACCTTAAAATCAGTGAAAGAATCCAAATGAAAAAATAATTTGCAGATAAATAACTTGATAACACCTATGTATTGAAAATCCTACAAGTAATAAAAGAACAAGACTCATTTTTTAAAGTTTCCAAAAATTGTATATACCAATTAAAAAGTCATCTACTGAAGAGGATTCTGGGAAGATAAGCAGAGCAGGAAACACAACGTGTGCCTTCCAGATGGACAACAATTACCCTGGCCAAATCTGTCTAATGTAACTATTTTGGAACTTGCATCTACTGAAGTCTTCCTTTTGACTTCCAGGGGAAGACATGAATGATAAACTATGGATAATAACAGTCAATTGCAGCTTTTAGATTAGCAATGGCTGTTGATCTACCGGTCCTAAACCCAAGGTCAGCAGTTGTGCATGTATTCCTAGAGTAACTTGGATATAGTTTTCAGGAACCAGAGTGGCAATAACAACACTATCCTCCAAATAATTAGATTTGTGTTCTGCTCATTGATTGCTGTTGTGATCCTGGAGAATGAAACACTGAGACAGGCAGCAATTGTGATAATCCTTTCCCTTGGGTTAATGAAACTTTCAGGTGATTTAAAGAGCTAATATCTTTTTTGCCCCTCAATTCATCATTATTTCCCTTTGGTGTATCAAGTATTGAAGACAAGTAAATTTAAAAGCAACTGTATATACAAAAGGGAAATTAAGAATTCATGCCCACAGAAAGGCATAGGCACAGAAAAGACTTGAGAAGACCTTAGTTTCAAATTAGATAGACCATCAGAATAGAGACAGTCTATAATAGCAAAAACAAAAGCAACAAAATATCAAATTCTGATTAAGGTATATAATTTGACTACCAAAATTACCACATTATTACTTAAATAGCCTAGTTTTCAACCAAAGTTCACGAAACATCCAAAAAATGGGTAACAATGGTCTGTTCAAAGGAGAAACTAAGTCAATAGACACTGTCCCTGATAAAGAGACAGCTGTATTAGAGAAGAGAGGAGAAGAGAAGATCTATTAGATAAAGACTTCAAAGAAAAATGCTTCAATATGCTGAAGAAACTAAAGGAAGGCATTTGAAAGTCAGAAAAATTGTGTATAAATATAATGAAAATATTAGTAGAGGTAGAAAAAATATAGAAAGAATCCAAGAAGAAATCTTAGCACTAGAAAGTACAATAACTAAAATTTAAAATTCACTAGAAAGCTCAAAGGCAAAACTGAGCAGGTGGAAGAATTGATGAATTTGAAATAAGACAATTGAAGTTATGAGTCTGGGAAACAGAAAGAAAAATATTGAAGAAAAGTGAACAGAGTTCAAGAAACTGTGGGGCACCAGTAAATGGACTTACAGGCATGTTAATTATGGGTATCCATGAAAAAGTAACAGAAAAAGTAGTAATGAGGTTTAGTTAAGACATAATAGCCAAAAACTTCCTGTTTAATGAAATACACAAATACAAATATCCAAGAAGGTCAATAAACTCCAAGTAGCAGAAATTCATACTAGGACACACCACAAATGAATTATCAAGAGAAAAAGACAAAAAGAGACTCTGAAAGCAGTAAAAGAGAAGCAAGTCATCACACAATATGCTCATAAGATTATCATCACATATTTATGAGAAGCTATGGAGATCCGAAAGCAGTGGATGCTATGTTCAAAATATTAAAAAGAAGAAAACCAAGAACTAGTCAAACAAAAACCCTGCATCTGAAATGTTTTTCATGAAATTGTCCTTCAAATGTAGTATAACTTGAGACATACTCATATGACAAAAGTTAAAAGATATGCTACCACTAGCTCTTCCCTACAAAAATACTAAAAAAATCCTCAGGTTAAAATGTAAGGACATGGGAGAGTAATCAAAAATCATACGAAAAAAAGTAAATATCAGTAAAGCAAATACATGGGTAGTTATAAAACTGAGTATTATTGCAATGGTGATTTGTAGCTATAATTTTTATTTCCTATATGACTTAGAGCAAAGAATTATTATTCTAAAAGCTGGCATTATTATGCTTTTGGTTCATAACTCCACATTTTATTTCACGCTTCAAAAGCATAAAGTGTTTTCAAGAAATAATTATTAGTTTATATTTCTGAACCCACAATATAAAGATGGAATTTTGTGACATCAGCAGCTGAGAAGGGTAGGGGTGGAGCTATAAAGGAGCAGAATTTATGTATGTTGCTATAGGTAAGTTGGTATAAATTCAAATTAGAATGTAATAACTTTAAGAAATTAATTATCACTCCATGGTAACCATGGTAACTACAAATAAAATACCGTAGAAAAGATTTAGTCATTTCACCACAAAAACTCAACTATGCACAGAGTCGGTAATGCAGAAATGAAGGACAAAAACACCGTATGACATGTAAATACAAATTGCAAGATGGGTGATGTCAATTCCTCTATATCAATAATCACTTTTAATGTAAATGAGTTCATCTCTGCCAAAATAAAGCAAAAACAGAGATTGGTGGCACATCTTAGTAGTTCATGTATTAAGTCTATAGATTAGTATAGTACTAAGTCTATAATAGTGATGCGGACCATGCAAAGCCAAACAACCTAGGAAGACAAGGGACTTGGGGAAATACCAAAACAAAACAAAAAAAATCAATAAAAGTCTGTTTTTTCCCTTCCTTCCTTCTTTCCTTCCTTCCTTCTTCCTTCCTTCCCTTCCTTCAAAATGCTTCTTCCTCTTTGCCTCTCCTCCTTCCTTTCTTTAAAAATAAAGACATTGATAGAATGGAATTTTAAAATGATCAGTTTAAAACCAAAGACATAAATAAGTTGAAAGTGAAAGATGGGAAAAAGATACTCCTTGAAAATAGTAAACAAAGGAGAGCAGGATGGCTATACTAATATCAGAAAGATAGATTTCAAATATAAAAAGTTTAAAGAAACAAAGGACATTATGTATTAATAAATGATCAGTACAATAAGATGATATAAAATTATAAATATTCACTAATAATAAAACAACAAAATATCTGTAACAAAATTGATGGTATTGAAGCTGGGATAGTTTTACAATAATACCTATAGACTAAAATACCCCATTCACAGTAATGAATATAATAAGAAGGTAGAAGATAGGTAAGGAAATAAAGAATTTGAACATCAAAATAAACCAATTGGATTTAAAGTATATATGCAGAACACTATCCAACAGCATCAGAATTCACATCTATTTAAAGTGCACATGGGATAGTTTTCAGTATAGAGCATATAGAAGGTCACCAATTCATTCTCAATAGATTTTAAAAGATATACGTTAAGCAAAATATTTTTTCACAGTAATAATGGGATAAAGTTGGAAATCAATAACAGTAGGGAAACCTGAAAATTCACAGTTTTGTGGAAATTAGACCACATATGCTATACAACCAATATATAAAAATATTACAGGGGAAATTAGAAAGTACTTAGAGGTGAATGAAAGAACATATGCAAAAAATTATAATAGAATTTCAATTTCCGTTGAAAAGTTTCAATGGAAAAATGTATAGCTATAAGACCATTTCTATTAAAAAGCATTTTAATTCATCAAATTAACTTGCAACTTAAAAAACTAAAAAACGATCAAACTAAGTGCAAAGCTATCAGAAGGAAGGGAATTATGATTACAGTGAAGACAAATGAAGTAAGAAATAAAAAGACACAAGAAAATAGAAAAAATCAAAAGTTGACTCTTTGAAAAGATCAACAAAATTAACAAATCTTTAGTTAGAGGAATTAAAGAAAAAGAGAATATTTGAATGAATAAAATCAGAAACAAAAATGAGGAAATTACCACCATTCTGAAAAATAAAAATACTTATAAGAATAATGTGAAAAACTGTACATTAACAAATTAGATGCTAAATAAAAACGGATAAATTCCTAGAAACTTAACCTACCAAAATTGAAACATGAACAGCAAGAAAATATGAGTGTTCTAAACGAGTAAGGAGACTCAATCAATAACCAGGAATTTTCTGACTAAAAATTTTCTAGGTATTATGACTTCACTTGAAAATTATGCATAAACACACAACACCAATTAGTGTCAAACTTTCCCAAAAATCCAAAGAAAGTATTTCTTAACTTATTCTATGAGTCAGCATTGTCCTGATAATAAAGTAGACAAAAAAATTGCAAGAAAACTATGAACCAAAATCCTTTACATATATCTTCAAAACATTTTAAATCAATTTCAATGATATATTAAAAGGATTATGCATAATAACCATGTGGCATTTGTTCTGGAATGCAAGAATTGTTCAACATATGAAAAAAAATCTATGTAATATACCATTTTAACAGAATAAAAAGAAAACCATATGATCATTCTTATTGATGCAGAAAAAAGATTTGACAAAACTACACCAACTTTCATGATAAAAAATACTTGACAACTTATGAATAGGTGCTGTGACCTGAACTGTATTCTCCCCAAATTCTTAGGTTGAACTCTTACTTTTTTGTATTGGCATTTTGAGACAGGGTCTTTGGGAGATAAATAGGTATAGATGAAGTCATGAAAGTGAAGTCCTCATGAAGGAGTAGTAGCCTTATAAGAAAAAGACACCAGATAGCATTTTTTTTATTTCTATCATCCACAGTAAGAAAGCACCATTTGCAAGCCAAAAAACAATTTCTCATCAGAATCTGACTGTGCTGATACCCTAATCCAGAGCTTCCAGTTTCCAGAAATAAATTCTTTTTTCTTAAGTGACATGGCATATGCTCTATACCATTTATTTGTCAGTCAAAGCAGATTAACACAGAAGGAAGCTCCCTCAACATAATAAAAGTCATACATGAAAATCTTAGGTGAAAGATTGAAACATTTCCCTCTAAGATTAGGAACAAGACTCATGCTTTCACCAATTCTATTCAACATAGTACTGACAGGCTTAGGCAGAACAATTAGAAAAAAAAAATCCAAATTGGAATGAAAGAAGTAAAATGATCCTTAGTCATAGATGATATGATTTTATATGTAGAAAATACTAAAGATTATATAATATAATGTTAGAAATAATAAATAAGTTAGCAAAGTAGCAAAATTAAAAAATACTACCCAAAGAGATTTATGGATTCAATGCAATCCCTATCAAAATTCCAACAATATTATTTTCAGAAATAAAAAAATCCTGTCTAGTGGTACATACAGACAATATTACCAAAACAGGAAAGAAGAAAAAGCTGATTTTTGTGGCAACATGCATGAACCAAGAGGATATAATGTTAAGTGAAATAAATCAATGCTAGTAGAACAAATACTGTATGATTCCACTTATATCTAAAATAGTCAGACTCAGAAACAGACAAGAGAATGATGTCTTCTAGGAACTAAAGAGAGAAAGATATGAGAAATTGTCTTTTCATGAATATAAAGTTTTTATTGTGCAAGTTATAACACAAGAAAATATAGAGCAATAATATCTTTAGGACATTGAATTTGGCAATATTTTTTGGATATGACACTAGAAGCACTGATGGCAAAATGAAAAATAGAAAGGTTGAACTCTATGAAATTTTTTTTAAATTTACGCATAAAGTGACAATATTAAGAAAAAGCAAAATAACTTATGGAAGGAGAGAAAGAATTTACAAATCATATATCTGATAAAGGATTAATATATAGAATATGTAAGAACTCCTAAAATTCAACAGCAGAACAACAAACAAGATTAAAAAATGGACAAAGGACTCGAATGGGCATTTCTGAAAAAAAGGCTTATAAATAGCCAATAAATACATAGATTATGATCAGCATTACTAATTATCAGAGAAAAGCAAATCATAACTATAATGAGACTTCATCTCACAATCATTAAGATGATCATATTTAAAACAAAACAAAATGACAAGCATTGACAAGGATGTACATAAATTGTATCCCCTGTGCACTGTTGGTGAGAATGTAAATGGTACCATCACTATGGAGAACATAATATGCATCTTCCAATATATATAAAATGTCAATATACCTTCTTTCATATTTTTCCAGGTTTTATACACTTTCTTCAGTGATCTATAATAAATATAAATTGCTTTTGTACTTAGAATTTCTGAATATAAAAATGTAAGTAGCCATTGCAAATTAAGGAAAATGTGAATTAGAAATAAGCAAAAGTATGAACCAACGCACATGAAAGATAAATAGAAATATTTAATAAGACTGTAGCCTCCCTCGAGTGTAAATAAATGCAAATTAAAGCAATTACAAATTATTGAACTGAGATCCAAAATGCTTACGGTCATGAGTATGCAGTCATTACCTGCACTAGCGGGAGTTAATGTTACAGGTTTCTACACAACAGTTTGTTCATATATTCCAATTCAAGCTACCAGATAATTAAAAAGAGAGAGAGAGACTAGGGAAGACTACTAGATTCAGGGAAGAGTTAAAGAATCAGACCACAGAGAGGGAAAGGATGTAGCTAGGCATCCTGCACCATTGAAATTGGGAATACAACCACACCTGGGCACTACCGGTTCCTCCATAAATGAACCCCACAGCCCACTTCACACATATTGACTTGCTCTGTATCGTGGTAGTCAGGTCTCTGGTAACTTCGATGTTTTGCATTTTGTAGCTTCAACTCTGGAGAGATACAACCTCCTCCATCTCAGTTTCTTGTCCCAAAGTGCTGGGAAGATACTCACTGCCCTGTATTGGGTGAATTGTTGACCTTAGTCAATAAATTGTCACTGTAGAAGTAGAGTTTAAAAGCATATAGTAGATTCTTCGAGAAAAAAAATGTTTAGAAAATGGTAAAACTCCTTTTCTAGAAGAATAAGCAGAGAAGAACTGCACAGTCCAAACAATAGGTGTTCACCATATACAAGATCTTTTATAAAGGGGAACTCTGACATAGTCAGAAAATGCATTTTTAAGGAGATAATCAAAATTATTAAGCTGAGTGAAGATATTTATCATAAGAAAAAATGTTTTTATGTACACATAAATTGTAGCATAGCCACTTTACAAGAATGGCTCAAGCTCTGATATTTTTCACAGAATTGCTCATCATCAATGAAGTATGATAAAAAGTCATAAAAGCCTGCCTCTTAAGATTCTCTGTGCTCCTCATCTTCCATATGGGCTCACATAACTGCTTAAGTCAAACTAAAACATTGTTTAATGTCAACAGTTAAATGTACTTAGGAATAATTGACAATATACTTTTTCCAAAGGAAATTTCATAGAAAATGATAGAATGATTAGGTAACACAACATCTCCAAGTTATAGCAATTAAAAATTTATTATTTTTTTTTCCACTTTCCTTAAAGAATATGCTAAGAAAATCATAATTAACATATATACATGTCAAAAGTCCTATAAAATACTAAAAAATGAACTAGGAAAAAATTTTCACAGATGTTGTAATCGAGTTACAAGAACATCTAAAAATACTTAGATGTAAGAATATGAAGCATACATAATCATATTAAATGAACAGATAAAAATGATGTTAAAGCATGTCTCTCTGTTGAGAGAGATTGGGGAATATAGAGAGAGAAAGTAGCAACTGTAACTGGAAAAACATTAAAAATTTAAAAAGAACTATAAAACTATTCATAGTTTTCTGGAAGATGTGCCAAATGAATGTTACTTATATTTTGTTTTAATATATTACTACTTTTAATAGCATTTAAAAAATATATTCTAAATCATAGCACTCTGAATGTGTTAGATACTATTCTAAAGACCTTGCATATATTAACTCACTCAGTCTCCATAATCACCCCTTAAGGTAGGTCATGTGCTTGCCCCTTCTAGAGAGGTTTAGTCAGCGGCCCATGGTCTTCAGGTGGTATCAGCAGTCAGAACTGGGATTCAGGAATTTATGCCTACTGACTCTCTTTATAAGCAAATTCATAACACAAGCTACCGCTCTGTTTTAGGGAAATTATGAATCTGTTTTTCCATTTTACAGTGTGAGAATATATTTTAAAACTATGGATTTTTTTTTGTGCAAAAACAAAACAGTGGTATTTGATGATGAGGAAATTACATGTTTAAAGCTACCCATTCTATGAGATTTTATATTCATATTATATTTACAAAGAGGCTAAAAACCACAGTTGTTATTTGAAATTTTTTTTCACTTCTCAAACTTTCTAAATCATGCTTCATATTAAGATAAATCATTATATGCTAAGATAACTTTGAAGAAACCCTTGAAAGCAGTGAAAATAAAGCATTTTGTTTACATTTGTATTTTCTACTTTTTTGACCCTTTTAATATGATAGGGGTTAAAATACAAGTTCCAATTATTTATAGAGCATTACCAGCAGAAGTTTGAAATCTTTGAAAGGTTAAAATACTTTTGTGGTGATATACTCACTTCTTATAGTATGTCATAATGCATTAGATTATATATCACTAATCTATTTTTGGCTATAATGAAATAAAGACTTCATTTGTATAAAGAAATAAAATACAGAAGTCATTTGCTATTTCCCATCTAATAACCAAGTGTATTTATGTGGAGGGAAATGATCAATATTTTTATAAATTTTCAAAGTTAATTTAGAAGAAATTTTTTTCTGTTCTTCTAAAAGATTTTTTTGGTTAAAAAGAAAATTGTCATGAGTGATTGAAGTTATGTCAAAGAAAGAGTTGAAAGAGATAAAAGTCAAAAGACAAATCTCCCAAAATAGATTCAGTTGAAAGAATGAAATATTTTTATGTAGCCTGCTGAAATGTGGTCTCCTGTGGATAAGAACCATTAGTTACATAAATATGTAATCCTAGCAGGTAGAAATTTCATTAATCTCTTTCGTCAACATTTATTTTTCTGTGTGCTTATTTTGAGATTGTGTTGGGGCTAAGAAGAGACAGAGTACAGCCTAGGAAAAGAAAATGGCCCGGAGGTGACCCAAGAGCTAATTTTAGAAGAAGAGAAAAATACTCTTTTTCCTACTCTGGTGGAAAACTACTGTGAGTCCCTGGTCCTGGACTGTATGGATTTTATGACCACTGTATAAATTCAGGGGTAGTCATTCACTTAGTATTCCTATTCATGACAATCAGTTTTCTATTAAAAACTATTCAGATACTTTGAAAATGTCATGTGCTCCGCACTTTCTTCATGATATTGTCTTTTAAGTATTCTATGCTTTGTCTGCTTGTTGAAATATCTCCACTAAAGTACAATCCCTTCTTTCTCCTCTTATTTTTTTGCTAGCATTGTCTTTCTCATCTCTCTGCTTATGACTTGGGCTTCTTCTCAACCAACTACTTTGTTCTTAACTAAACATTCCAATAGGAACTATGCAGATGCTTTATCAGACTATATGACATAATCACATAAGTTACAGAATAACTTCAACCATGGTCAAAGTTCTGCCCAGATTCAAGGGAAATTAAGTCTTGATGGGAGGACTATTGATGTCACTCTTTAAAAAAGTTCATGTGTGATGGACTATAACATATAGCAATATAATACGGTATGACATAATATAAATATGACAAAATAACATGATATAACAAGTATAATATATAATTGTTATGCAACATAGTGTGTGGCCACTTGGAGAAGATACAATCGGTCACAGTTCGTTCCACTTCAGTCTCTGGTCACAGTTTGCATCCTTCCCAGATGAGAAGGACCCCAGAAATCTTTTTGTTAAAATGAACTAAAAAAAAAAAGGAAGTACTTATCAAATAAATCAAGTTGAAAAGTAGATGATTAAAAAAAATAGGCAGATGATCTTAACAGACATTTCTCCAAAGAAGACATACAAATGGCCAACATGAAAAAATGTTCTACTTCTCAGTCAATAGGGAAAATTGAAAGAATTACAAGATATCACTACATACTTGTGAGAATGGCTATAATCCAAAAGAACAGAAAAAAGTGATGGAAAGGATATGGAAAAGGGAACTCTTATACTATTTGTGGGTAAATGGTACAACCATTATGGAAATCAGTATGAAGATTCCTCAAAAAATTGAGAATGGAAATCCTATAGACTTAGTTAACTTTGATTATTTACCCTGAAAACACAGCACTTATTTGCAGATATGCATGCATACCTATGTTCACTGCAATATTATTAGTAATAAGCAAGAGCTGGAAATAAGTGCCCTCTGACAGATGAGTAGATAAAGAAAATGTGGTGTATATATATATTTATATATATACGAATATATATAAATATATATATAACAATGAATACTATATAGTCATAAAAAGGTGAAATCCTACCATTAGTGGTAACAGGGATGGACCTAGAGGGAATTATGCTTAAAGAGATTAGCCAGAAGGAGAAAGACACACATTACATAATAACCCCCTGCCCCAATAAAAAAGCAAACCAGTTGGTGAAGGAAGATATGGGCAAAGGGAGGGGGCAAATGGGGTTAACTGGAAATTCATTGTATAGTGAAGAAAAAAAAGAGAACGTTATAAACAGTGTAGTATATGCATATGTAGATTTACTATAATGTGTGCCTTAAACCTAAGTTTATAATATAATATTCTTTCAATAAAATGAATTATTAAAAAGAAATAAACAGATGAGGTTCAGGTATCATTCTCAGTTTTAGATCCTTGAGTGCAGTTCCTCTCAATTAAAGATGATTGAAATAAAGAGACAAATATCTACCCTGATTTCATATCTAATATACAAAAATGGGATAGACATAGGATAACTACAATATACCTCCTGCTCAAAAAAAAAATTAAAGTGTGAGGGTTACAGGAGTCAGTGGTCCACAGCAATTCTGAAATCTAGTGTCTGCATATTGCCATTTCCCTGAATGGGAATCAGTTCTACTGCATGGACATGACTTCATTGTGGCTCTTGACTTTGCCAATAAGGTTTTGGGGTTCACACATCCTTCTCCATAAATGCAGAATAGGATTTAAAGTCTGCTTTCTGCTTAAAGAATTTGGCGAGGGTAAGTCTTCTATTCCTTTTGAATTCTCTTTTCTTTTCAGTCCAAACTGGCATAATTCTCTTTAAAAATTTCAGAAGTTTCTGTGTGTCAGTATGTAGTGAACTTCCACTGCAATCTACTCACAAATTTCCTTAAAATACATCCTCTATTCTTGGGTCTTTGTGAACCTGCAGAAGGACCATCACTCTAATATGCTTAGAACACTTACTGTTTAACAGAGAGGATTTGGGAGGTGTGTCTTTAACAGGACGTTTTGGTTGTTTGAAAGGATTGAGGAAATAATATTTCAAATTTGGGAAGAGAGAGATTTAACAAGGGTTTTATCTTCAGAACAAGTTTTATTTTTAGTATTCTTCATTGATCTTCGTTCAGAAGACATTTCTTAATTTAAAATCATCCCAAGAGGTGAAAAAAATCATTTTATTTATTTATTTTTTTCAAACTTGCAGCCCTTGCCACCTTTATATTAAATGTTCTAATCCCTTTCTTTTAAAGCATTTTATTATAGGTAGCAAGAAGTCAAATGACACATTTAATATTCCTACTCTTAATATATTTTCATTCATAACTTATTTAATTCTTATTTTTACTTTGTTGATTAGACTTATAAAAATGACTTATTTTTTTCATTTGTTGATATTTTGGAAAACACATTTTTAGTATTATTGAATAAGCTTAATTTGCTTATTTTTTCTTTGATTTTTTTGCTTTACTTTTCTAGTTTATTAAAATTCTTATAATTTGTTATTGATTATTTTTAATTTACCTATACATGTATTTAATCATTTTTATTTTTCTGGTTGGTTATTTGTCTTTTAACATTTAGAGTTGTAAAGTTCAACTGAGAAAAATTTTGGCAACACTAATTATTTATTTTATAATGGTTTGTAATTGGTGTTTTTAATTTTCTAATTGCCAGCATTTAATTTTTTTATATTGTTGGCAGAGAATGTGATATGGATAAAATCTTTTCTTTTCTCCTTAAAAATTCTTGATATTATCTTTCATATTAATACTTTAAAATATGATTGCATTAAAATTCTCTCAAATAGACAGAAACTTTTATTAAGAAATGAACTCAACATGTGTCCTGCTGGAGCAGTGGTTTGGTCAGCTGCCTTCAGCAGGTGCAGTTCACATAAATCCCAGGGGTCAGCGTGAACAATCAAGATGTACTACTAAATAAAATAAATAAAGAGTGCTTTTTCCTCTTCTTTCTTCCTGCCTACCTCTGCTTGCCTTTCTTCCTGCCTACCCTTGCCCTTTAAAAAAAAGAAAGAAATTCAAATAGACATGTATGTCAATTTATATGAGGCCCTTATTGATTTGCTTGTCTTAATTGATCTGAGACAGATAAATAGTTAAATCACCCTAAGAGATTAACCAGGATATAGAGTTGGATCAGTAGTTAGTATAGAGGGTGAGAAGTGCTCAAATTTATAATCCGGCAAAAGAAAATACACTTCAAGAGAGAAAAAGATGTGGTAAAATGAGACAGTTCTGAATAAAGAAACTGATAGAACACTATAATTTAAAACAGACAATGATGTGTAATAAAACATAATGATTGTATTTTAAGTTACTATCATATTTGAATTACAGAGAGTGTGGTGGGGTAACAAGTTTGGAGAAATAAATATTCCTTTGGAAAAAAAGCAAAATCTTAGATAGAGAAAACATATACAATAAAGATAGACTAAGTTGATCACCACTCCCCCCCCCACATAGGAATATGTATATTACATACGAGAAACTGGAAGTATATAAATATTAAAATAAATAATAGATACACATTTTTCAAAGACACATACATTAGTATTTGAAACTCTACAGTTACTTTTTCTGCTTGCTACATTTAAAAGCTATTAAATAGCCTGTATGATGCCATTCTTTGAATCACTTAAAATATAGAGAAAAACGTTAGGCATGTAGAAGAAAATATATGGACAGATTTGTTGAACTGCATTGAATTGAATTTTAGTCAATATCTTTTTTGAAAGGGGTATATAGAGTTCAAGCGGTTTCAACCAGTTACATTTCATTCGAACATTTCCTTCAAATGAAAACCTACACAGAAGATGAAAACGTAGGAGATAAAAGTGGGATCCTTCTAACAGATGCAGAGCTCCCCACTGTGACTGCTGACTCGGTCTCCAGTAGTTTACCCAAGGAACAGTCCACGAAGGGTCTTCGGGGAAGCTCAGTGAATCCCCAGGGATTTATCAGAACATCTACACATCAACCTCGTCCCATGATATACTTAACAATTCCTTATAAAGCAAAATAAAAATAATTAGATAGCGAAATTCCAAAATCAAAGACTATATGGTAGTCTAGAAAAATGCCTCAATATCTGTTGAAAAATTTACTCAATATAATGACTCAAAAAAGTCAAAGTATGAGCAACAAAACAAGAAAATTCTCTTCTCGTTCAGTACCTGAGACTTTTCAGGAGTCATATACACAGCCAGCTACATCATCATAGAGAAAAATCTCCTTTGGCTATAGTTTGGCATAACTGTGCCATATCATCTAACAATCTCTGTTCACTGATTCCTAGGCTAGGAATGTCTGTGTCCTAATCCTCTATGGATATTTATTTTCTCTAGAAGCACAGCTACATGTCTCTCCTCAAACACACAGCCACATCCACGCTAAATTTCCATGAAGCAACTCCATCCGCATTTACTCAAAACTCAACTGATATAAGACTACTCAGGATATGATTGTAAGTAGATTCTTCTGATAGCTAAAAATCTGATTTATTCCCTGATAGTTAAAAATACCCGTCTGAGATTGTGAAAATTTACTTAAAAATTAACCCACCTTTTAAAATTGCAGATTTGCCCTTTACAAGTCATGAATGAATGAGCTAAAAGCTCAATTTATTTTTTGAAGCAAAGTTCTGTCCAGTGTATTTAACTCAAATTTTAAAACACTGATTTTCACCTTCAGTAACATAGAACCACTGTAAATTATATTTATTTTCTCTACTGATATGTTCATATTGAGATTTAACTAAAAGTAGAAGGAATTTTAATAACTTTAAATCTTTCATTCAACTAGAATTGAGAGTCACACTTTTTTCAGTTGTCTGAGTAGTTTTTATAATAAGGTACATAAACTTTGTAAGTAAAACTGAAACAGACTGTGAAAAATCTCAGATTATTTATTAGAGGTAATAACACTTCTGAAATAATAAATGGCACTATGATGCTTTCTCGTCAAAATTCATATTACACGCCTTTCATCATTTTACTGATCTTCCTTTGGTTTAAATCCATATATGTTGATGGGAAAAACATGTGCAAAGAGCATGTGTGACATCATGGAGTACAACATTTTGAAAATTATTTTGACATTCTAATAAAAGTCAGGACCTACTTCAAAGTATACATCAAGAACTATTACTTATAGGTCCAGAACTAGCCAAATGGAAAATAGTATTATCAGCAATTTAATTTGGATTACATTTATCCACATTTACTTGTTTCTGTACTTAGATACACTAATGCTAAAAAAATTAATGTTTTCCAAAGGAGCTGTGCTAAAAACTTTCCTTTAGAAGTTAATTCCGTCTTATCTTTTGGAATGTATAATCTGTAAATTTTACTGACATTGTGCATCAATCAAAAGTGCTTACAATGCCAAATGAGTGTATGCTTCATGGTGAAGTGTACAATAATGGAAAAGATGAAAAACATTATTGCACCCTTGGTATTGGTGGGAACACTTATCTAATTACAAAGCTTATCAACTCCTGACAACTAAAAGGGCAATAGCCAGGTGGAGCATCTTGACTTTTCATGCAGTTATCAGGAATGTGCTAAATTTTTATTAAATTTGAAAGGAGAGTCAAAAAAATGTACTTTCAGCCTTGTTTTGTAAAAAATAATTTCATAAGAAGAAATGAATACATTTTTAAACAAATTGTTACTGCTCGATGACTTTAATTCTAATCATCTCCGATACTTTCAACAATTTAGAGTCTTTCTGGGATGGCATAGTTTTTAATAAATAAGACTTTTAATTCTATAACAAGTGGCACACCCAAACAGGTACAGGTTCTTTCACTGAGAAAGAATAACTTACAAAGGCTTTGAAAATTAAAATAAATATAAAATAATAATCTCTTCTTTATCAGGATGTATCATTTTCCAAGATCCACCTGCACCTTCATAACAAATAATCCACTAAAGATAATAATGAAGCATAATTTTACTGCAGTTCCAGAGTAAACTAATCAATGTTTCTTCATTATAATAAATTGTAGAGAAGTTGCAGTGGATCTACCCCATGGTGGTTTCAGTCGGTTGCCTCATGTTTTTGCTAATTTAATTACCAGCTGGTTTTTCTTTTGTTCCTTGTCTTTGTTTTGTTTTCGTCTCCCAACCAGGTCTCAAATCTAGGCCCTTGGACTTTACATCCACCTTAAACACCTGAGTCACAAGGATGTGTTGTTGCCCATGTTTTTTTAACCACACATTAGCTTCAGATTTTCTGCACACTTCATAATACCAGTCTCTACAGATGTATAATAAATATACTTCAAAATGTAATACAATGTCTCAAATAAATATGTATATATCAATTGCTGCTTGTGTTTGTACTTCCCACTGAACATAGGTTGTTTTATAGAAGCATCAGTAGCATTATTGTGTTCATTTCATGTAACACAATCTGCTGTCTACACAATACCACTCTCTGTTCCTTACCATGAGCATATATTTTATAAAATATTTTGGATAACCTGAACAATGGGAGAAATGGGAAATGAAATTATTACTGCAAATTTACTATATGTCATATTTATATCATAGCATATTATATCTCATCTAATTCTTACAATAGCTAAGGCAGACATATTTTTAACTTTAAAGTTCAAGACATCAAGCAAGATGTCAGGAGGCAAAGACACTTGACTAGGTCTTATACTAGTTATTGATGGAATCAAAATGTGAAAATTTTGGGACCTCAGACTGTTTATACTATAATTTCTAGATTTCATGAAACCTAAAAAAGTTTTCAGTCTTTGCTAGTGAGACCTTCTCTTTGTGTTTAATATCTGCTTTATATATTTTAATTCCTTTTTTTCTCTTACCCTGCCTCACCTTGCAGAGACAATGGAGGTGAACACATAACTTAGGGCTTCATTGGACTTTTCTTATTTGATTACTTCATTTCTTCTATATCAACTATTTTATTTAGAAAGGATTTTGTATTGTCTGTGCCACAGAAAGGGATGTACAATTGTAGCTTCTCAAGTAATAATTTTGTTGTAGTATTTGAATTAAAAATTGAAAACTTTGCTGTCGTCTTCGGGAACTCAAAGATTGGAATAGAAGGCATACTTGTTCATTTTACAAGTCAGCACTCTTATGTACATGCTAACACAAAGTGTAAAAGAGAACACTGGTCAGAACCTTACAGATAAAATAAAAATTGCAAATTGAAGTGAACTCATTAAGCTAGAAAAGCAAAAACAATTAAATGCAATAAAAGATGCCTACTCTTTGCACTTGATTTGATATAGTACTGGAAGTACTGAACAGTTAATAATGTAAGAAACGCATATCAAAGTCAGACAACTTGGAAAGGAAGAAATAAAACAGTTCCTGTTGGTTGATGAGATCATTGTCTGTGTATAAAATACAAAGGAACACACTAAACACCACTTAGAAATAACAAATGAATTCAGTAAGATTTCAGGATGTAAGATAAATACACAAAAACAAATTGTTTTTCTATATAGCAGCAATTGATATGTAGGCACTAAAATTTAAAGTACTATGCCATTTACAGTCCTTCACAAAGTTAACTCTAAAGTATTCATCTAATGAAAGAAGTACCTGCATGCTGAAAACTACAATACAACGAAATAAGTAAAAGAAGACAACTTAAGGAAACGCAAAAACAATATGTTTATTGTTTGCAAGGCTTGAAACAGTAAAAGCATTGTCCCCCAAATGACAGAAAACACTTTCAAAATCCCAGAAAGAATTTGTTTTAGATACAGACCAGATGATTCTAAAATGTATGTGGAAAGCCAAAGAAATGAGAATAGATATAAAGATAATTTTGAAAAAGAAGCTAAAGTAGTAGGGATCATTCTATTCAATTTTCGCTGAGTTTATAGCTACAGTAATCAAGCAAGTATAGGACTGGTGGAGCGGTAAACACATAGATCACTGGAGTGTAATAGAAACTCAGAAATAGTCCCACACATAAAACTACAAAGAGATTTCACTAGGTACCTAGGCAAATGGCTAACTTTTAAAAAGTGACACCAAATTTGAATATATAGCTGTTGGAAATGTTAAATGTTTATATCACTCTGGAAAGCAACATGTCAATTTCTTTAAAAGTTTTGCTTGTTTGTTTTAAGGGTCTAAACATTGTGATACCCAATCAATCTAGCAATCACCCAGTTGCACTCCTGCACTTATGCCAGAAAAAAATGAAAACATGTTCACCCAAAACCCAAATGCTTCTATCAGCTTATTTTGCAGTAGCGAACAACTAGACACACTCTTGACATACTTCAATAGATGAACAGTTAAACAAATTTTGGTACAGAGTATCATGGAATATTCCTCAGCTATGAAAAATAACTTTTTATATGTGATAAGAAACTGAATGACTCTTAAAAGAATTTATTAAGTGGGAAATTTAAAAAAAAAATAAATATTGCATGATACCATTTACACGGCATCTTTGAGACGACAAAATTGAAGATTTGTAGAAAAATGAGTAGGTGTAGGAATTAAGGCAAAGGTGAGAGAAGTAGATATGATTATTAAAGGATAACATGAGGAATCCTTTGGTGATAGTAGGTTTTATAGCTTAACTGTATCAATGGTGATAGTAGGTTTTATAGCTTAACTGTATCAATGTCATTGTCTTGATTGTGATACTGTGCAATAGTTTTCTAGACTATTACCATGGGAGGAAATTGAGTAATGAATACATGGATTTCTCTGCATACTTTATGGCAGAGAATCAATAATTACCTCTAAATAGTTAAGTTAAAATATTTTGTTTGAAGTAAACAATAGAGAAAAACAATAAAATCAAGTGTAAATCAATCCTCAGAAGCAAAATCAAGTAATTGGGTCCTAAATTTTTTAAGCTATTTTTGCATGATTTAATACATAAAAAGCAATGTAAAGAAGTGTCATTCACTCATTATTTGTTCAATATTTCATTTGTTTGTACAACAAAGTCTTACTGAATATTAAGTAAGAACTTTAAAGACATTGCCTTTCCTGAGATACTTAAAATTGTATAAAATATTGAAAATGAAATTTCTCATGAACCTTCTGCATTGACTTAAAATATTTATGTAGTTATTTGCTGTGTACAAACATGAAACTAAGGATTAGATCTTTATGTTTATATTTCTCATGAGGCAATACAAACGGACACTAAGATCTGTGGATGACTGGCTGCATGCAGTCAACTCATCCAATGTATCCAAAATACGCCTATGTATTCATGAAAATACAAAATATTCAAAAATTAAAATGCAAAATCAGTTTTAGTGGTAACTGCAGATTCCTTGGGGTCCACAGACATTCTGTAGAATTTTATATGCAAATAAATAAAAACTAAATGCTAATAAGGAAATAATTATAGTATGAAATGCCTTTATAGTAAAAGGAATCACCTAAAGGTGCACATACTTATGAACTATAGACTATTTCCCCTGTCCAGTTCATGAAGAAGTGTTTGCTACAATAAATGATGTGGTAAATATTTGATTTGAAAGTGAAATTTAACATAATTTTAAAACTGAGAGATAGAAAGGCTAAATTGAACTGGCTATTTGGGTTGAAAGCAAAAGAGTTTGAGGGTCTGCCTTACTAGAATACTGGTTGGACCAGCTGCCTCTAGCCTGCACAATCCATATATAACCCTAGGACCTGGGTTTGTATCCTGAGTTCAAGGGGAGTAACCAGGATGAAAACTAAATAAAAAAGCTTCTGTC
Source organism: Solenodon paradoxus (assembly GCA_004363575.1). Taxonomy (NCBI): domain Eukaryota; kingdom Metazoa; phylum Chordata; class Mammalia; order Eulipotyphla; family Solenodontidae; genus Solenodon; species Solenodon paradoxus. The sequence continues at coordinate 1,403,472 of RJWH01000020.1, forward strand.
TTCCAGCCTGCCTCTGCTCACCTTCATTTTTTTTTTTTAATCCTGAGTAGTGACCCAGTGTGTATCTCAGAGCAGATCCTATATTTAAACAGAAGTATTGTGAGTTTAATTAAGCAAGATGCAATGCAAAAATGATGATTATAACTTGTCACTAACATTGGCTGAAAAATTCCCTTGCTGGATGTCATTTAATAGAAAAAAAAAAAAATACTACAACCTGCTTCAAGAAATAGATTAAACTTTTAAATGTCAGACCTGAAACCATAAAATTCATTGAAACATAGGAAAAACACTTTTTGACAATGATGATGATGATGTTTTAGGGAACTTGACTCCAAAGTCAAGGGAAATGAAATCCAAAATAAGCAAATGACATTACATCAAACTAAAAAGCTTCTGCACAGTGGAAGATATTCTCATCAAACCCAAAAGACATCTTAATGAATGGGAGAAGATATTTACAAATCATACATCTGGCAAGGGATTAATATTCAAAATAAATAAATAAGTCATAAAACTCAACAACAGAAAAGCGAACAATCCTATTTAAAATGAACAGACTATCTTAAGACTCTTCTCCAAAGAAGACCTACAATGGCCAAGGGATGCAGAAGAACATGTTCAATTTCTACTTTGACCTACTAGGTATAAATCTCTGCTTCACGTAGATATACCTCATGAGAATGTACTTCCAACTTGCTAACTTGTCTTCAAAAGTTAACACCTGAGCTTTTCTAATACTAAAATATCTGTTGCCTTTTCAAAATATGGGAAAATGCTGAACCTTAAACTACTTCTTGAAATCTAATCAAATTCTATTTATTCACACAGCTAAAGAATTCAGAAACTCCCACCTTCCAGTGAACTGTATTACAATGCTCATAAACCTTCTCTGCAACTCACAAAGATATTTAAATAGAATACATCACAGTCTGTGTCCTGATTCAATTCACGTTGAATTTTATAATCATTAATGGAAGGCTGCCAAACCCAAGTTTCCCTGGGGAACAGTAAGAAACAATATAAACCTTTGTAAAATTATTTGTATAAATTCACCAGGACAATGTCAAGATGGATCACTAGCCAGAGTATGGACAATATCATCATCCATCAGACAATTTCTTAGTAAAGTAAAAATAGAAGTCTATTGGCAAAAAATTAAAGATCATATTTTGAAATAAAAAAGACCAACAGAACTTTCAAGGCTTTAAATTTTAAATGCCCATCCTTAAAAGCTCCCTAAAATAAATCTCTTTGTTTCTTTAACTTTTTTTTAATAACTGAGAATACGTGTTACTTCCACTAAAAATCTATCCAATTTTTATTACTTTGTCTGTGATGAAAAAGCATCACAGGGGAAGCAACAAAGGGGAAGCTAAATCGAAAGTGTTTAAAATTTAGCTTCAGAAAAATTGGGACAGACTCGTTTTTCCTAAGGTCCCCAATATCCAAATATTTTTATAAAAAGTACATTTTTAGAACCCTGTTTTTAAACCTGAGAATTTTTATAACAAATCTGAGAATAACCAAAGAGAAGTTTCAATTTAAGTCCAAATTGTATCTCAAATTGTTAACAAAACATTTAAATACCTAAAGACAAGTTGACCAAAATAAAGACCAAAGATAACATCTTTTAACTCAGTGACAATTCCCCACATTTGCAGCTTAATCAATCAACCCCTATGCTCCAGTTGTCTAGTTTAAAATTCTAAATCACCTTTCATTTATTTTTCTTTAGCATCCTTTTTCTAACAAATACTGTTTTCTGAAAATATTTTTCCACTGTACACCTCTAGGTAAGAAATGCTTTTTGTTTAAAGTATTGTGTTCCTTTTTCATTAATTCCAGAGAACCATGTGTTTATAACTATAGGGATTTTGAAGAAGTCCCATGAGCAGTAAACAAAAATCACTCCCTTATGGAATTTGTATTTTACTTAGGGAGGCAATGAAGAAGTCAGTAAATTACAACAGAGTAGAAGGAATAACTCCGGAAAAAAGAAATAAAGGACAGAGGATACTGCATGTTAGGAAGGGTCAGAAATTTTTAAGAGGTTCAGGAAAGAGCTTATGGAGGGGCTAAAGTTTCAGCTACAATTAAAAAGGTGAAATAGAGGACATTAAGAGTAAATGGGAGTGGAGGTTTCAGACAAGAGGAACAGCAAATCCAAAGAAACAGTTTTGAGGCTAGTGGGACTGAAACAGAGGGAGTAAGGGAAGATTAGTGTAAAATGAACTTAGAAAATAATTGGAAACTTGGGGAAAAATTCAAGAACATTGGCTGCTAGTTTGAATGATAAAGCAGACAGGCAGATTCTAAACGAATAATGACAAGATCCGATTTCCTTCTGACAACCATATTAAGTACAGTCTGTTGGTCTTAAGGATTTAAAACCCGGAGACCAGAAATCTGTTACGGAGTAGATTCAGAGCAGGGTGAGTGCAACGGAGGTGGCAATGAGTGGCACAATGTCATATCTCTCCTGAGAGCAGAACCAACAAGACTGAACAATAGATCATGTATATGTGGCAAAAATAAAGAAAAAAAAGATGAAGAGCAAAGCCATTCTCTGAGATGAGGATGATTGTAGGTGCTGTCGGTGTGGGGGTAGATCTGGTTCAGCTGTGGATGTATTCAATCTGAGATGTCCATTAGATATTTAAGTGCACTGCTGGAAGGAATCTGAGGTGGAAAGAATAAAGGCTATTAATAACATGGCAGCAGACAAAGAGAAAATGAGAGCTATACACTGAAGAACTCCAGTATTAAGAGGTATCTGCAAAGCAAAGAAAAAATTGCTTGGGATTTCTATTTGGTTCTTTTTCAAATGAGGCTACTCTTTTTTTAATAGTTTGCTAATGTTCTATTTCTGTTTTGACTCTGTATTCAGGTCCTAAACCCATCTTAAAATATGTTAACATTATCTTTCATATTGCTTTCCTGATATCAAAAGGTTTTGACACTAACTCTACCACTGAATTATCTTTTCAAAATAGGGGATAAATATGCTTTTGATAAGTGACCCTAACAAATATTAATGTTTAGTTGATTTTCTTTTGGGGTACCAAATTTCAAATTCACTGAACATAGCCCAGGATTTTTCTGTGTCCTCAAGTGTGTTTTCTTACCCTGAGACCAGAGAAAAAGATATGTGTTTTTGTTTTTTTTTTTGGTGAAGATTTTTAATTTTAAATTTATTCACATGATAAGCCTTTTGAGAATCTAGGTTTTGTTTTATTTTCAAGCTTGATTGACAAATAAAAATGGTGTATGTTTTAGGTATACCATGTGAGGTGAGTATACATACATATTGTAAAATAATTATCGAGCTAATTAACCTACCCGCATATCAATCAACTTACATAGTTGCAACTTCTTTTAGGAGGAGTTTGAGAGACTTGAGATCTTCTCTCTTAGTAAATTTCAAGTATACAACACATTAACTATACTCTGCTATACATTAAGACTCTAGAACTTATTATCTTATGTTAAATGTTTGTACTCCTTCACTAAATCTCTCCATTTTCCTCATTCCTCAGCCCTTGGTAACCTATATTCTAAGTGCTGATTTTATGAATTTGACTTTTAAAGATTCTGTATAAGTGAGATCATAGTGTTTGTCTTTGGCTTATTTCAAGTTCACCTAATATAATGACCTCCAGGTTCATCAGTGCTGCTGCAAATGGCAAGGTTTCCTTCTTTATTAAGGGTGAATACTGTTTCATTATAATATGTGTATATATATATAATGCATTATATAGATAGATACAGACATACAATAAAACATGCATTTTCTTTATCCATTCATCCATTGTTAGATATTTAGGTTGCTTACCTATCCTGGTTAATTTGAATAATGCTGCAATGAGAATGAAAGATATCTCTTCAAAATAGTGATTTCATGTCCTTTGGCTTTGATTGTAGAAGTGGGATTGCTGAATCACACAGCAGTTTATTTTTAAATTCTTGAGGAACATCCATACTGTTTTCCATAATGTCTGTACCAATTCATATTCCCAACAAGTATGTAAATGCTCCTATTTTTCCACATCTTTGCCATAACTTAGTATCTTTTGACTTTTTGATATAGCTATCTTATCAATTATAAAGTGATATCCCATAATCTTGATTTGAATTTCCTTGATGACTAGTAATATCAAGCACATTTTCATGTATTTGTTCGTTCACATTTTTATGTTTTCTTTAGAAAAATGTCTATTCAAGACTTTGTCTATTTTTTACTCTGGTTATTTTTTTTAATTTTTGTTTCTTTTATAGATGTATATGTATATACTATTACTTCTATATATCTGGATCTATCTATCTATCTATATATGTGTGTGTGCTATTGAGTTATATGACTTCATTTAATATTTTGAATATAAACCACAATTTTGGCTCTCTCTATATATTTTCTCCCATTCCTAAGGTTATCTTTTCATTTTGTTGTTTCCTTGGTGGTGCACAAACATTTGAGTTTGATATAGAGAATCCAGGCTTTAACAGAGACCTCTATTTAAGTCTCACTTCTTTAGAAGATTCAAAGCCTTGTCTTCAGTCCTCTATAAACAATTAATCCCAAACCCTACATCTGTGGACTCTCCCATCTATTCGGAGCTGCATAAAGTGAATATTTCTGGATGGTGGAGGACAAGGGCATGTAAGAGGCTTTTAATTTTTTTCTTTTTGTATTTCTACATATTGTTTTTTTGGTGCGGGGAAGGAAAGAAAATTTTATAATGATAAGACAAAAATTATGAATTTGTAAGTGTTGCTACATGTAAGTGCAAATAAGATACCAACAAAATGTGTAATGGTTGGAAATACGAACATGACCTGTCTTCAGTGGTGAAAGAAAATTACATTAACTCAGAGGAACTTGAAGCAGCTTTCAATTTTACCCTTCAACTCTGCTAAAAAAAAAAAAAAAATTGTGTGCCAACTTTATTTTAATATGGTGCAAAATATCTTAATAAATATCAATATTTCTCAGCAACCTGAATCTTTAGTCTATAGGACACAAACTTGGGAATTAATAAACAAGAGCTGGGTTGATTATATTTTTTAAATCTTCCTGTTAAATGCAGCCATGATCATAATCATAAATCTGCCTGCAAAGAATACTTCTTTTCTTCCATTCTATTTTTTAAGGTGTCTGAGAAAATGTATTACATCAAGAAAGGGAAATAAAGGAGGCTATTGTAGGAGTGCTTCCACTAAAAGTTCTTCCTGGTTGATGTATATATATCCGTGTAAAGTTAGGAGGTCTTTCATCTCTGTCAAATCTTTGATCCTAACAAAAAGAAACAGGTCAGAGGAAGGAAATGAAAGGAGTGTTTTTATGAAGTTCTCTCTTTCTTAAGATGGTTAAAAATTTAAAACTTACCCCTCTATTATACCTGTCCTTGAATCTTAATATGGTTTGATTTTACCAAAATGAAAATTCAGATAAATAGAACCTAAGCAATAAGTTGAAAAAAAATGGAATAGAAAATGAATTTTCAAATTTCTAGATTCAGAAATGAAGCTATAGGAAAACAAAAACTTGTTTCTGGAGGGGAGAAGAAGGAGAAAAGAAGCACCATTAAATTAAAAGTGAAGATTCTTTTTGGGGAACCTGTTCTCTCTGAAATGATATTTCAGTCATTCAATTCCTACCTTTCCCCTTCCAGTCACCAACGCTTTTTGCTTTCTAATCAAATATTTCATTTTAGTGACATATCAAGGTGATTTTCATGCAAGAGTGTCCTAAATCTAATTTTCATTTCCAAGAGACTTTAATAGAAGCATGGGGATTTTAGTAAATCTTCACTATCATTTCTCTGTCTTGACTCAGAGAAAACATCCTTCAGCTTCTCTCAACAGTTGACAAATTCTACTCTTTTCAGGAAAAACTTGTCAGGTGGGATTGTAGATGTGTAGAACCTTCTAGAAAAATAAGTTTAGATGGTCTCAATTATACCAAGATTTTATTTAAAGTACTGCAACTTCTTAAAACACTGCAGACAAGGAAGGAAGTGGTGTGATTCAAAATACTCTTGCCAGAGTTATAATCTCACAGGGACAGAGGTGTTTATGGCTACAGACATCATGTGAGACCAGCACATCACATTCCAGTCTTTTGTTTCTTCTATCAGAAGAAATAGTACAAAAAGAAATTATTTTGGAATTTCTTAAAAAGTAACATGCACAGAAGTTTCCAGTTGGACCTGAACTGTTACTCATCTGTTCCTGGGTATGCTTTCTTCAGAATCATAATTGTAAACAGAATTTCTCGGTAATACTAATGAAACCCTATAATTAGGAAGTGCATGGAAGGAGCTATATTTCCACTTTCCCTGTTTGTGCCATACTTTCCAGGAAAGAAAAATGGTTTTGGATTTGGGGGGCAGAGTTAAGACGGACAGTATTTCATCTGTGTATCTGAATTGGTTTCAAAAGTTCCTCATTTAAAAAAATTCACTTTTTATTCCACAATAAAATTTATGCTATAAAATACATCCCCTATTAAGATAGAAATAAAGGCAAAAGTGGTTTGAGAGCTGATAAGTGACAATCTTTCTTCTTCTTCAAATTAAAAAATATTCTTTAAGAAGAAAAGTGGTTGGTAGTGGGAATTCGTAGGACATTTTATTTAATGAAAGCATTTTAGAAATGTACATTTCTAAATATTTCATTTAAACACCAGGAAACTTAACTGCTAGAATTGACAAATTATAGATGAATTAGTCAGAAGATACCACATATTTCTAGAGAATTTTTTTTCTAATAGGGTTAAGATTCACTTAAAAAATATTTATGATTCCCTGAAAAGTACGTAGGAGGTACACATTAGAGTTTACAGATTACAATCCAGAATTCGAAATCAAAGTTAGATTTAATAACTTGATAAAGTTCATTAGCAAGTTCTTCAAACTGAAAGCTGATACGTCTTCTCTGGCCTTCAACACAATTTTCATTTATGCAAATCCTGGACTTAAACTATATTTGTGGAAACCATTAATGGACTTGACCTTAATAGGTCACAGGATGAGAAAAGTAGTCTTCTGTTAGCCAAATATGGTGCTAGCTAGGTGGGTGTGCTACTGATTTTACCAACAGACTCTTCCCCGAAATATTACATCACCTTCTGGAACACAGGCTGCTGGCCTCTTTAATTATGGGTTTGGATGGCAAGCTGCTTTCTGGAATTAGAGAACTAGCCTTTGAATTGAACTGGATGAACTTCCCTTATAAAGGGATGACTAAAAAGACACCGACCACAGGCTTGTCTGCTGAATTCAAACATATGCTTATGGGCAGAGTGCTGAATGTTGGTGAGAAGTATGTGTCCTTTATAATCATATTTTTAAGGGTTAAAAAGCAGGAGAAGTAGAGCAAGTAAATAAGAGACACAGAATTGATGCTATTGAATGTGAGACTGACCATTTTATCTTTGGAAATTCTTCCAACTAAAATTGGGATATGATGGCCAACTACAATAAGAGAGACAAGAAGACTCCCAGGAGAGTCAGAAATGAGTATTTGTCAGACACTTCTGTTGATATCAGTCTAATCAAACTTGCAATTTATCAATTATGAAAATTTAACTAGTACTAGTTAAGTACATTCAAATAGCTTGCACCTGTGCCCCATGCTGGAGATTCTTCATCGATTAAATTCAACTATAACCATATTAATTTTTTATTTTGTACACTAAAGCTCACCAACATAACAGACTCCCAAAACAATGCTATTGGATTTGCTAATGCAATCAAAAGCCATTAATATGGCAAAGACTTATCTTTCTTGTCAAGTTTGATATAGAGTTTCTGTATTTTTCCAAAACTATTTTTCAGCCTGACTTCCCTTAGTGGTTTTGAAAACACAAACAGAGGAAGATGAGCTGGTGTATTGCCTCCAACTCTATTCCCACAGGTGGACTTAAGTTAGTGCTGCACAGTCCAAATTGCGAAGGAATTGGCAGCGTGATATTGTAGTCTGAAGCTCATTCCAACAATTCTAACACAGAACAACACAAGTTTTTTTTTGGTTTTTTTTTAAAGAATGTGTATTTCTTTACTAATGTTTCAGCATTTTGTGTGTTGGAGGGATATTATATGACCCTTTCATCTAATAGATAAGAGAAGCTGAGTGCCAGATTGGTTATTTAATTTGTCCAAGGACATACAATTAAATATGGAGTAAGAGGGCCAAGAACTGAGGTTACTTGGCCGATAGGTGTTTGTAATGGGAGCTTTTGTATAGTTGTTCCATGTTTTTATATGTTTAGTTATCATGACATTCTTTCATTGGTAGCTATTAGAAAATTCACCTCTAAGTTTTCAGTGGCAAGTAGAAAGAATTCATGAATTTGAAAATATTGGGGTGAAAAATGGGCAGGCTTAAAGCAGATATGTGGACTATATGGGGACCTTAGAAAACTTGAGATTTTATCTTTGCTTCATGTTTTTTCTTAACTATGGACCACAGCATGCTTTTCCTCTTAAGACTTTATTTTCTCCTTTAAAAAATGTGAACCATGTCTATTGCCCCATCTACCTCATTGGATGGTCAGAAGCCTGAAATTTAATAATTTAGATGAAAACATTTATAAACTCTATAGAAACCTTAAGTATAGGACATCATTATCACAGAGCTTCATTCACCTTTGGAAGCTCTCCAAATGGATTCTTAACTGGTGAGAACTAATTGCACTGGTATACTAATATAGAAAGATGCTTTCTGTGAAGTTGTTGATTAGAAGAAACAAATTTGACCCAAAGTGCTTTCTGCTTAGAAGTTTTAAGAATCAAAATGACTAGCACACCAAAGGCAAGCCTTTGAGGCAAGCAGAACTTTACATTAAAAATATTTTTTACGCTTTTCAGCCGTGTGATACATTGGGATAACTACCCGAGCATCAGTTTCCACAGAAGCTAGGCAATTATTTCTGATAATTTTTATTATAAAGTACGTAGTAATGATATATCTTATAAAAAATAGTGGTTGGGTCTCAAGAATTGTTATAAAGAAAACCCATTTCTAGTATTTTAAATGCAATATTTCAAAATAGTATTTATTTTATAGTCTTCATGTTCTTTATAGTGCTGCATGAACAACAAAAATCTTTAGTGTCTAAAATCCTTTAGAATGAATAAGAACTTTCAGTTGTTATTTCATCTTGAATTCCACACCTTTTTCTGGTATAACTTAATATATTGTGAAGGTAATCTGAAAGTCTGGATGAGATTTAAAATCTATTTAATCAGATGAGCCTTTTAGTGGACTGGTAGACTAAATTAATTATAGAAAGGAAAGAGACAGGGTGGGGAGGAGAGAAAAGATGAAAAACCCTTTGAATCAACAATTGTTCACTTGCTCATGTTTGTTTAATGTCATTCAAATTATACTTTTAATACATTTATAACTTTCTTCCTATACCTTATGCTGCTTTATCAGTATTACTTTGAATAATAAAATTTAGAGAAAAAAATATAGAATATATAGAATATATTTATATTTATATAATTAAAATAATATTTTTCTTCAATTGAAAAGCACCTGTACCCTCTGAGGGTATCTATATCTTCTTCATCATCTACAAAGAATACTATTCATTCTATTATTACGTTATTCTCCTTCATCTGTCGAAATAGTCTTTATTTTATAGGATGAAAATTTTAATAAAACTTTTATAAACATACAATTAGAAAGAACTTTGCCTAATTCAACTAATTATTCCTGTTTCATTGATTCAAAACGAGTCCAATAAAGTATAGTGAGTGTGGGGTCTAATCTAGCCCCAAATTTTTATTTAAAAAATGTTATTACAAAAAAGCTATGCTTATTTATTTGTATTGTGTATGGCCATTTCCCCCTACAATGGTAGTACTGAGTCATTCTGACATAGACTAAAATATTCATAATCTGGTTTGGTGACTCCTGCTTTATAGGATTGTTTTTTACTCAACCTTATTAATAGTGGAGACTTGAGGACTTCCCAGCTTTCTTTTTGCAGATCTCTGGAAAATAACATATTCTCAGAAATCCAACAGGAGATGTAAATATGTCCAGAACCACTCTACTCCTTCCTTCTTGGTGAGGTTCAACGTGGTACCTTGGTTGTTGTAGTGACTACATATTCTAAAGCCCTGATATTGAGTTAAGTTTATGAGGTATTAAACTACTAAGGAAATGGTATTTTTTCTCTTACTAGATGTCTTATCTTGGTCAATCTGTAAGATAATTATCAAAGTGTCCTCCATGTACATTATTTAGCAAGATCACTCTAGTTTTGGAGATTTACTCCAAAGCTTTTTTCCTAAAATGATCCAGAATCTCTCACTTCACTTTCCCTTCCAATCCATACAACGCCTTATACACATATACCATACCTGATATCTTTCACTATCACTTGCTCACCTCCACGTTTTCTCTTAGACTATGTGTAGTCTAAACTGCATTTAGCTACAGGTTAACTTTTAACATACAGATAAGGTCCACATTCTAGAAAGCTATAGAGCAAGACACAGGAAATCTGTTCCTGGAAGACCTGTTGGAGCAGTCAGCTGAAAAACCTGGAACAATTCATCTACTTCTATGTGAAGAAGAAATAAACTTCCTTCTTTTTTGAGTCACGTATCTTAGGTATTGTTGTCATGCCAGATTAGCCTAATATCAGATTCACATTAATCTTTCACTTTTTAAAAGCAGTTTTACTGGGAACAGCAAGTTAAGCACAGAGCCTGGATAAGCTAGTAATTCTTGCTTTTTATTATCCTACTTATCACTGTAGTGATCATGTAACTATAAAAAATAAAATTTGAATATTTCTTCCACTTTGTGTTCATTTAATTTCTGCTTAGAATAATAATATATATTTCCTTTTGAGGGAGGGGGTAAAAATTCAGAGTTCTTCCTGTCTTGTGCAACAGAAAAATCTAATGCATTTTTCTGAAGCAAGTAGAAACTCTGTATCTTGGTGATTTTTATTCATTAGCTCTTAGACCATAAGCCTGTGATGATTGTCCTGATGATTGTTTACTTTCAGACAAGAGAGGACTTTAAATATAATTTTGGTAATACTTAAGTTAGCTGCATTGTTTCCTGAATGTTAATAACCAAGTGTTCTCCAGGTCAACTACGATTTTTATTTATATATGTGAAACATAACTTGCTTTCTTATAGATGACCTACCATTTACCTCTTCTGCTTAATTATCAAAGTGAATCACAGAATGAGAATGTTTGCTTTCTTTACATGTTCAATATGAAGTTATAAACTTTTAATTCTATCCAGGGAATTTAAACTTTGACACAAAAAAATTAAAATGTATGGAGAAATATCATTACACAATTATAATGTCCTAGGAACTATCTTTGTTAAATATCGTAAATCATTTGCAACAATAGAATCACAAACAACCAGGTGGCTAAAGCAGATATACTAAGATATATATCTAGATTTTTGTATAGATCTAGATATATATATAATATATGTAATGGAACACTAATCAACTGTAAACAAATGAAATTTTGTGATTTGAAATGTCATGAATGGAACTTGAGGGGATTATGCTAAGTGAAATAAGTCAGAGTAGAAAGACAAATAACATGTATATTTTCATTAATATGGGAAGATATAAAAAAAAAAGTAAACGAATAAAAAAACCCAAAACTTTAGATTCTGACAAACAATTACCAAAGGAAAAGGGGACTGGAAAGTGGCTGAAATAAATAAAGAGGGTCAATTTTTGATGGTGGATGGAAACTAGGCATTCAGTGAAGATTACATTCTAAAATCTATAGACATTGAATTATAATGTTAAATACCTGAAACCTGTATATTGTTGTAAACCAATATTACTTCAATATATATTTTTAAAATAAAAAAGAACTAAAATAAAATTAAAAAAAAAAAAAAAAACAAATAACCGACGTGGTGGGATTCTTGATCAAAGAAAACCTGTCCTACAGAGAGTCACCTGATGGTCTGAAATGATATTAAACAGTAGCCTAGAGAAATTGCAAGAACAGGCTGAGTGATTTTGACAGAACATATAGTGTATAAATTAGAATAGCTTTAATTTATTATTAAACCAATGTCATTTTAAAAACTAACACTTCTGAAAAATAAAAAAAAAGCATTTAAAATGTTTGGGCTTGATTTATGTTCACATTAATTTTCCAAATAGGTTTTAAATTTCCCAAGCAGATGACAAACCTGAGATAAATCTCATATACATCAGGGATTTTTTTGACTGACAAATGAAAACAATATACCTTTTCAATGGTAGGTAAGAATGGAATCAATCACAGGAAGGAAACACAATTCCTTATATTCAAAGTGTGGAAGATTAAATGCCTTCTTGGTGAAAAATATTTTCTATAAGCTCTTCTGTAATCTTCAGATTTTTGTTCATTTTTCACATACCCGCAATGTGATGGTCATAGGACTGTTTCCGAGATGCAAATATGTGAATATTGTGCTTCAGAATGGAAAAGAAGAGTGAAGAAAAAATGTCAAAAAAATAAATGGAGAAAACCAACAAAATCAGACTTGAGCTTCTGGCGAAGTTTTCATGAAGCAGCAAAAATTATCATCTTTTCTCTGATGAGCTTAAAAGTACTTCAGTTTTATGTGACTTCTTCCTATTGGAATTCTCAACTATGAACTCTGTTTATGGCTTGTTAAATATCATAATAAAGATGTATAGGAAATGAAGTATAAGCTTTCATGTATATTTCTACAAGGAAACAAGGCTAGCTTTTGTTTTGTTTGTTATTTTGTTTTTAGAATTCTAGGTAGGGTTTATTTATGTCGATAGTAATAATTTATTAAAATAGTTCATGTGAGGTTGAGAAAACATTTCACATGTTTGTTTTTTGTTTTTCCTTCCCCAGGGGTTCAAACGCAAGTCTTTGAGCTTTAAATAGTCTGCAGCTTAGCTGCTGAACTACACAGGTATGCCTGTTTTGTTGGGTTTTTTTTCCCATCGAAATGGTGAGCTCATGAGAACATCCCAAAGGCTGAAATTAGCCACGCACAGTATTAGAGTGTCACTGGCTTTAGTGGGTTAAACTTTATCTGACATTATCAGATTATATTACAAATAAATTTTAATTTACTGGCATATATCAGGTTATCAAGTTTTATATTCTCTGAGTTCTTTGCTCTTCTTTCAACACGTAATAAGTATCTCCATAACAGTCTTGGAATTTGATCAAGGGAAAGAAGAAGAAAAGAGAAAATATTTATTACAGTGTTGTATTTTTGTGTTGTTCTGTTCCCAATGAAGTAGAAGAGAAAACAAGTTTAACATATTACTAAAAAATTTTGGGGACTTTAGGATAAAACCTTATTTTTATTTGCATGTTTTGGATAATTCTCCCTATGACCCCTTAAGCATTTTAAAAGTCAAAGCAAATTTTAATGGTATTCCCTCCTCCCACCTCCAACACTGTATGTTTAGGCCCCTAAAGAAAGTATTTTCTAAGTTTCTTTTAGAAGTCCTTCAGAGTTGTGTTCCCGTATATTTCAAAATGTCCATTGACCATTATGTTGAAACAAATATAAGGAAAACATTAATTTAAAAATAATTGAGTGACTTCTAACTATAAAAATACATCTTTAAAAATCCCAGTCATTTTGTTAAATGTGTTTATTAAGCTAAATGTTCAAGTGGAATGATTATGGGAAGAAAGCTAGTAACTAAACTGATATAAAAGAAATTTCTTTTTACTGGGATTTTAATGGATCTCTTGGATCTCTTGCTCAGCTCCACTGACATTGTGCTCTTGTTGAGGAAGGGGTTTTCAGAGAGCAACTATTCAGATAGCCCACTTTGTCTCAAAAAAAAAAAGTCAGAAAATTGAACCTCTAGAAATAATTAGTTGAGTTAATGAGTTAAATGCCGCATACCTACAGCACTCAATAACAGAATTAGGCTTGCTAGACAACAGATTTGTAAATTGGTTGCGCTTCGCACTGAGAGGTGGAAGGGATAGAGAGTACAGGAGAAGGGAGACTTAGACAATGGTTTCATATATTCACGTTTGTTGTGTAATTATCTGGCAATCATATTTGCATGGAAATAATTTCCACATCAACATTATTGTGAGAATTAAGTGAATTAGTAAATATGAAGTACTTCAGAGCACATATAAAAAGTTAAAAATTGGAGTAGTTACTAATATTATAACTGTCAATAGCTAAAGAAACCACTTACTTTGGGGGTCTATTGTCCAAAAGCATACACACAAAATAACCAGGAACAAAGAGTTAGGTTATGCAGTGATTAACCATTAAGATTCATAAGGAAAGGTTCTTTTTAAAAATTGAATAGATTTTTATTGAATTAACATTATATGGCAGTATTATATGTTTCAAGTTTCAAATCAACATCTGTATATACAGCAATAAGTTCACCACCGTTAGTCCTCTTCTATCCTTCAGCATGTAATTGACCTCTTTTACTCAGTTTGCCCACGTCCCCTCCCTCTTCCCTTATAGTAAACATTAATTTGATTTTATAGACTAATATAGACTTATTTTTTGTTTTATTTAGTTTACCCATCTCTTTACTCTCTCTATATGCTATGTAGGAATGAAATTATATGCTTTTCTTTTTCTGTCTGACTCATCTCTCTTAGAATAATTTCCTCATGGTTCTTCTATGTTGCTGAAAATGACAGGATTTTATGCTGTTGCTGTTTTAAAGGAAAGGTGCAGGCAGCACGAAAGAGAACAGTGGCAGGAAGACAAAGGATGAAGCATTCTTTTATTTGCTTGTACATCTGGCTCATTCCCACCATCCCATCCCAAGGAGGCAAGCCTGGGATCTTGGGATGTATATGGACTTTACCTAACCCCTATGCATCAGGGCACACTTATGCTATTGATTTTTAATAGTTGAGTGGTTTCCTTTATCCACTTCTGTATCCACTCATCTGTTGATTCCACTTCGGTTATTTCCAAACTTTCGACTGTTGGAAATAATTCAGCAATAAACATGGGATATATGTGTGTGTATACACATTTATATGTATATATATATGTGTGTGTATATACATACATACACATATATGTATGTATATATGCAAAATCTCCTTAAATTAGTATTTTGTTTTTCACATAGTACCTACAAGTGGGATAACTGTATAATACAGAATTTCTATTTTTAATTTCTTGATGAATCTATACACTGAGTTCCACATTGGCTGTACCAATTTACACTCTCACCAACTGTGTATAAAGGATCCATTTTCTCTGTATCCTAGCCAACATTTGCCACTTCCAGTCTTTTAGGTAATACCCATTATCACAGGTTTAAGCTGATATATTGTTGTTTTCATTTGCATTTCCCTAATAAGAGAAGATGAACATCTTTTTTGTGTGCCTGTCAGCCTTCTGTATGTCTTCTTTGGAAAAATGTCTATTCATATCCTGTGTCAATATTTTAATCAGATTTTTTGTTGTTGAGTTTTATGAGTTCCTTATGTATTTTGGATATCAACCTCTTTCTTGTCAGATATCTGGTATCTGGTATCCCATTCAGTAGGATGCCCTTTTTAAAAAATAATATTTTCTTTCACTGCACGGAAGCTTTTCTAGTTTGATTTGGTCCCATTGGGTTTTTTTGGGTTTTTTTTTTTGTTTCTTTTTCTTGTATCATTAGATCCAAATCTCCAAGGATATCTCTAATACTGATGTCAAGGACCATATCATCTGTTTTCTTCTATGCATTTTATAGTTCCAGGTCTAACATCTAAGTCATAGATAAGAAAAGGTTATTAAATTCTCTTTAGATATTTGCATCACCTTATATATTGCTTACTTTATATTTTCCAAGTTTATATCCAATAAGTGAAATAATACGCTGTTGATTGAAGAATACTTTAACTTTCAGTTAAGAAGATATTACCATACTGTTATTATTGTATGTGTGCAATTGTGTATGTGTGTATGTATATATATGTCCAATCTTATTGATGCAGGCCAGAGGTTCTCAAAGTGTGTTCCATAACAACATGGGATCACTGAAGAGACTTTGAAAATACTATTCTCATACCAATGCTAAGCTATCATTTGGCATTTTCACTATGTTGACATTTGTAATGAAGGTGCAGAAGCAATAGTGGGTAAAACTGATGGTGTCTTAGCAGGAGTCAAGGCAATAGTACTAAACTGTAGTAGTTAGTCATTGTATTCTGCACCATTGTTTGCAGTAAAGAAAAAATAATGGCGCTTTACTTAAGAATATTATGGATAAAGCAGTAAAAGTAATAATTTTACTAAACCTAAGCCTTGGAATACACATATTTTTAATATTCTAACAAAAATAAGATTATACAGAAGAGGCTTCAACTGCATAACAAAATATAATGATAGTCTTGAGCAAAAGCTGTTGTGTAGCTGAGCTGTGAAATGTTCTAGCCATGTTTTTCATGGGACTGTTTTTGCTTGACATGACTCATAACAAATGATAAATTAAACTTGGGTATTTGGAAGAATTTTTTTCAAAAACGTCTTTCCACTTCAAAGAAATTGCTAATATTTGGTGCCAGTAATAATTTAAGCTTTCATAGGAAATTTAGAATTTTGGGAAATATGTGTCTACCACTGTGAATTTGAGTAATTCCAAATACCATAGATTTATCTGAGGACATCAGTGGTGATATTAACAAATGTGATATTTCATATTATATAATGAAGTATGTTAATCTTTAAAAGATATGAGTAATTCAGTTAACTGACAGTCTTCTGACGAGCAATGCATAATGTTTCCAAAAAAATGCAAAGATAAAAGATCCACTCAAAACTCAACATAGATTAGTACTGTTTTTTTGTTTTTTTTTTCCCTGTTCTACTCCCCGCACCCTTACTCAGCCCTGGATCACAGTCCAAGTCCTTGGATTTTACATGGTCTTTACCTTAGTTGCCTGAGCCACAAGGATGTACCCAAGATCACTGGACAAGACAATATGAAAGTTCATAGACATAATTTCAGATTCCATATTGTAACTAACCTCTGAAAAACTACCACTTGTTATTTTGGGGTGTAGTATTAAAGAAGACTAACCATAATTATCTTAAGAAGTTATCAACATAAATCCTCCATTCTACAACTATTTGTTTACATAAGGCAATATTTTCTTCATATACTCTAAAACAGTATATTTCAACAGAGTAAATACGGAGGTAGAAATAAGAATCCATCTGTCTTCTAAAAGTCAGATAATAAAGAGATATACAGAAACGTAAAGCAGAAGCTTCTCACTAATATTTTTGCTTATAAAATATCATTTTCATTAAATGTTTTTATTAGCACGTATTGGATTTTTATTGCTATTTTTAAATAACTAAATATGTATAACATTTGTTTTATTTTTATATAATAAATATAAAATGTGTCTCTCTCTCTATGTGTGTATGTGTTAAGAGTGAAAATCAGTCCTAAGTCCAAAAGTTAAGAACCTCTAAATACCAATGACCTAAAATTCGGCCTTGAGAAGTCATAAAAAGAAGAGCAAGGCAAACCCAAAATAAGTTGACAAGAAGTTAAATATAGATAGGAAAAAAAAAAAAAAAAAAACAGAGAAATTAAATAAATTCAAAAGATAGTTTTTTAAAAAACGATGGCAAAATTGATAAAACCCTAACTAGATTAATCAATGAAAGCTGGGAAAGATAACATAAATTACTGAAATCAAGAATGAATGGGACTCATTGAAATACGTTCTACAAACTTAAAAAAAATATTATGAACAACTTTATGAGACAAACTGGGCAACTTAAATGAAATGGACATATTTTTTATAAGATCTTGCCAAGATTAATAAAAAAAGGAACAGAAAATCTAAATAGCCATTATTAAATTGAGTGAAACTACTATCAAAACTCTCCACAAAGAAAACATTATGTCATTAGTTTCATTGGTGAAACCTATCAAATATTTAAGGAAGAAATACAACTAATCTTACACAAATACATTCAGCAAATAGAGAAAGAAAAAAACACTTGACAGTATTTGCTGTTGGATTGGATATGAGAAATAGAAAGGAATTAGGCTGACATACAATTTTTACTTGCCCTAACTGAATAATTACGACATCTACTAGGGTGGGGAAGGGACATTGTGTGGGAAAGGAAAAAAATACGTTAGTAGCATCATTCAGAACATTTAAAGTTTGATATGCCAAGTGTGTATGCCATATCTGCAATTGGATATATGAGTACAGAGATCTGTGGTGTAGCCCAGGCCAAGAGCTAAAAATACAGAAATTATCAGCATATAAAGCTGTGATTGAGATTAACCAGAGACTGAACATAAACAGAGAGGAGACCTATCAGGAGTGAATACGATGGTATACCAACATTAAAAGATTGAATGGAGGAAGTCAAACTGGCAAAAGAACCTGAGATGGTATGGGCACTGAGAGAGAAGGAAAATGTATGAAGATGAAAAAAGTGCTATCTTTCCTCTGTTGAGAAGGCAAGCAACAGGGAATTTGGCTATACAAATGACACTGTTGAACTTGATCACAGTGTTTTAAGTTGGAGGGCTGAACAGGGAAATCTTTTGTAGTGAGTTAAGGAGAAAAAGCAGGGAAAGTGAACATAAAATCTCCAATAAGTGTTGTAAAGGGGAAAAATGTATTATTAGGTTGAAGATCTGAGAGTCAATGAAGTTTTCTGCTTTTTCGTTTGTTTGTTTTGTTTTTTAAGACTATATCTCCAAATAAAAACTCAATAAGAGCACAACATTGGTGATGTGGGAGAAACAAGGCATAATGATAAGAGCTAAGTTCTTGAAAAAGAGAGCAGAACAAGCAGAAATAGCAGAGATTTTGCAAGAGAAGGAAGACAGCGTGGGCCAAGGGGCACAGACACAGAGGTTCCGGCTGGTGGGAACAAGAAGGTATTTACCATCAGAGGACTTCAGGATTTCCGTTTTTGGTTGATTTTATTTCTTTGCTTTTTGTTTTTGTAAAACAGAGAGGAAAAATTCTCAAATAGAAGAGAGAATGAGGATGGGACAAAATATAAAATACTTGAACAGGGGGAGAGTGAACGCTGCAAGGAAATTCCATAGGACTTTAGGGCAGTATTGAGTGTTCATTTGAAAAACAGTACCAATTTAAAATGAAACAAGTTATTTAAGATGTGTTTTTATTTTCCAGCAATGTTCAATGACTTTCATTAAACTAGAAGCTCCTAGATAGTTAACCAGGGTCATAGATTGTCCTGACAGACAAATTGTTTCAGAAAGACACAGAAGCAGGATGGTTAAGAGTATTTGCACAGTCATCATTGTTCTTGAACTCATTAGAGCAAAACAATTATCAGGGACACTTTGCTTCACAGCCACTGCTGAATATACTGCTGAATATGACAGGGGGTCTATTTTCTAAAGCCTGTCGCTACATGTCCAGGACCTTCACAGTTTCAGCAGAAGACAGAAGAGGGAGTGGCCCACTGCCCTCAAATTTTGGGTTCCATCCTCGTCTGACTGTGGATACTCCCTCAAATATTTCAGCCCCTTGTGGGATTTAGAAAACTGATCTCTCACCCTGCTCAAATGAAAACATGGTGGCATGTCTTGAACTTCACACAATTCCCGTCCTGTCATGAGGTTGTACTAGAGGAGTTGACCCTCTTTTCCCAGTAACTGAAATCAATGTGACAAAATTGTCTACACCAAAGATTTGACAGGAAGTAGAGTATCATGACCAATAATGTCTTCATTTAATCTTACTCAGGCTCTGAAACGTTCACTGTGAAGTCAGTACACTCCTGATACATAAACCAGCATAAAATGCAGCTCATGCAGGCTGATGATCTATCTTTAGGGCTCACTGGAGTTCTTGGCTCTTCTATTAAACATCACCTTGTGAACTACTTTTGTCTCCTTTGACAACCTTATCAACTAGTGGGCACACGAGTTTTTCTTCACACAGACACCCTGCCAATAGTACGGGGCTCTAAGATCACGTTCTCTATACGGAATAACTGTCCCCCAAAGTCAGTCGCCTGCACTTCTAACACATCTTAGTTACCTTCATAACTTCATTTGGTTATTGGTACTTATAAATAACAATATTCATTGCGAACATTTATTGAGTGCCAGTATAAATATTTCCTGTGATAATCTCATTTAATCCTTGAGGCAACCTTATGCGATGGGTACTGTCATCACCACCTTTTAAGGGTAAAAAAGCAGAACCACAGATACAATGAGTAACCTGTTCAAGGCAAAGGAATATGTGTTAGAGCTGCAATTTGCATCCTGGCTCCAGAAGTTAGCAATGGTATTGCTCCCAAAATGTTAAATAAAAGACTTACATAAGAGAAATAGTTTATTTAGTACATTTTGTCATACTGTTTCTACTAAAATTTTATTTTAGATTACCTTATTAAAATATTATAGATCTGATTATTTAACTTGAGAAAATCATATTTACATGAAAAGGAATCAGTCTAGCTGATCTAACTTCTCTAAACTCTCTTTCTCAAATTATAGTAAAAAATGTAAGTTTGAGCCATATGACATTGCTGCTATTTAACCTTTTTGACCTACAAAAATGGCAGTTTTATGTGGCTCAAATTATTACAAAGGGGAAACTACAAATTCATATTTAGTCTAGCTTTCTGCTTCAGTTCAGTATCACAGTAATTTTTACTGTCATTCACTATCTCTTTTCTGACCTCCTTGAGTCAGAAATAAACTTTACCTCTGGGTAAGAGAGCAAGTGAGGACCAATGGCATAGACTAGCTGAGAGAAAGAATCATTTCTTATAAAATAGCACTTGGCCTATGATGGCTGACCACTCGACCTTGGCCTCATTTGACCTATAAGCTTCTCAGTCCACGTTCTAAATAATGTGACTTGCTGCAGAAAGTAGATTCAATCCAAGCCTTTAATATTTTACTGTTATTCAAAGAATCTCCTTTTGAAGCCGAATAGGAAAATAATCTTTACGACTGAAAAGTGAATTGACTGTAATGTTTCCGAGAATACTGTCAGACACTCAGGAATCAGAACACCTACAATGTGCTAAATTCCTCATTTCTCCTCCAGGATTTCCCAGTGCTAAAAACAGCCGCAATGCCAACATTCCTGGCAAAAGCATGGCTAACTGACACTCAAAAGAATCCAACTAATGTGTTTTCTGAGTGTGAGCGAGAATGACTGTCACATGCAGAAGTTCAAAATAGTTTTCTTTCTTTAGAAAATGTGTATCTTCCCAGAACAAGCACCAGTTCTCTCACATGTTTTGTGTCATGGGCCACCGCTGAGTCAGAGCAGAAGTGACTTCTGTGCTACTGCGAGTGCCATTTTCTGTATTTGGCAAGTGCGACAGTCTGGGTGTTCTCGTCACATGAAAAGGTTGACAGAGTGGTCACTTTCAATATGCCCAGCAAACCTATAGAAGTTATGAAAGGTGGCAGCCAGAAGATGAATGACAGGGTTAGGAGCAGGAACATGGGTGTTATCACTGACACCGACCATTCTTTCTGTCAGCAAGCTATCACCAACATGTCTTTCACTGTGAGGTGATACATTTTGGAGATATAAATAAGAATATAATTTCTCTCCACTTCAGAAAAAGATAAGAGTGGACACCTAAAAATCACATGCCAATATAAAGCAGACTGCAAAATAGCTGATAATACTTGGTTTTATAATTCCCTCCTTCCAAGTTTCTTATAGTAGTCAACAAATTAGTATCATTAGAAAGGGAAATGTTTGATCTTGGAAGTATTTTGGAAGCCATCAGCCAACATTGACTATGATATCCTGCTGGAAATTTTTTCCTACAATTACAGCGATGAAAAGAAGGAAGGAAACAAAAGTATTGATAGCTGGAAAAAAGTGCAATTACTTTCTTCATGTACTGAAAATAACCCTCTACTTGGCAGGAATTTGGTTAGTATATAATCAAATTGTCTTCTCTTTACAAATGAGGGAACTGACTACAGTGTATCAAGGCAATTTGCATTTTTAAAGTACATTTCATTAAAATTTCACCATAACCTTCAATATTCTTTTAAGAATGTTCTTTAATTTTTTGCTTCTGTGAAGATTACAAATGTCTGAGGCTTAATAATAATTAAAGATTTATAACTGTTTAATACTTCTAAGTCATACTCTGTGTGACTCTTAGGAAAACAGAAACATACACCCATCTTTTATGTCCCAATTTTTTCAGATAACCCAGTTAACAACAGTCTCTAGAAAACATGAACACTTACTATTCCTAGACAAAGCTTTGGAGAATATGATAAATGTAGCTAAAATTTAATGTTATTTCTATGCATATAATATATAGCCAGAAATAACTTGAGCCTGAGGAAGCTGATTTTATTCTTTTTAGAATGGTCCAACTAATACTAAGTTGTAAAAATAACTTATAAAAACTTTGAATATTTTTTCACTTTGAATATTTACCATGAGGTAAGCATTAAAAATAATATTTGTCTATTAAAAATTTAGCTGTTTTAATTGGCCTTTGAATGTTAAGACCTCATACACGAATGTTATCATTTCATAGCTTTCCCAAGGAATTTAATGGCACTAAATCTTATTCAGCAAACACATTCTTTATTTGTTTGATTTGAAAAACGAAACCTTTGCCCTATGAGGGGAAGGCATCTACTAAAGTTATTGGTTATTCTCATTATAAAAATAATTATCAAACCTATCAACCTATATGGTTCTGTTTTTAATTCTTTTAGATGCAATTTACTCGTTTGTTCTTAGCATTTTAAAAAACATTGTGATTTTTAACTACTAATGAATATACTTGATTATACAGAATAAGTATTTTTAGAATAAGTTTCCATTTATTTTCGTTTAAATTGTCTTGATTTATTGCTTTATGGCTTTGACCATAAAAACACAACACTCTAGAAGTCTGGGTCTGTCTCTTACTAAATTGGTGAGTTTGGTTAAAAATTTTTTTTTTACCATCTGTGAATGTACATCATTTGTATATGGGACTAAGTTCAAATACTTATTTACAATAATTAAATAAAGTCACGTATGCTGATGGCTATACACAGAGCTTGCAATGTCATATAAATTCAATGACAATTTTTATTGCTTTAAAAATAATGCATTTTAGCCTCATACTTGGTGAGGTCATTGTCTTTATCTTCTAAAACACCTTTTTTTAAATTTTTTTATTTTACCAATTTGGTATAATAAAGGAGATATGCACTGCCATTTTAGCATCCTGCTCATATTCCTAGTCATTACGATTGGAGTAATAATTCTACTGGAAGAATGGTGGACCACCCTTCTTCATTAATTTTATGAATCATGCTCAATGAGCTCAATAAATTCTTCTGGCTTATTAAATCTAAGAACGCTTCCTTATTCAATGCTCTTTCACAATCCAACTACTCCCTCATGGTCTTGAGTATGTCCAAGCCATATTACTCTAATGGCTACATGATAGGCCTCATTTGGGAAAGTTTTTCTAAAGACATCAGGGTCCCTTCAAATTCTATGATCTTTAACAAAGTCATTGTTTTATATATATATATATATATATATATGTATATATGTATATATGTATACATATATATATAGTTAAGGCATTTATAAAAATGTCATTGAGGTTGTAGGTTCCATACGCATTTGAAGTTATTTTTTTTAGTCACACGTATGACCGTCTGTCTTCAGTTCCTAACCTGACAAAAAGATGAAATGATCAACAACCGAGTGAATTTCATTCAGTCCTTTAACCAAAAAAAATCAACCTATACTAGCAAATGACACAAGAACCCAGAAATTCTAGGTCATTTATTAGGTGAATTAACAAATTTGTAGTTGCCAGCTACTGAACAAAGAGCAATGGACACAATAATGAACAAAACAGACATCATTCGTTCTCCTTGATCTTACATTCTAGAAAGAAGTTAAAAGCAAAAATCAAAGAAGAGAAAGTTTCATCTGTGATAAGTAGAATCAGTGATGTAACACTGAGCTAAAATATCAGTACATATAATATATACTGATAAAATGTATCAGTGCTCCCATGTCTGACGAGATGCCTCTTGACTTTCACATCTAGTTTGTAATTTTGACTGAGTATAGAAATGTAAACTCAAGATCTTTTCCCCTCTAAACTTCAGAAGGCCCCCTCTACTGTTGTCTAGAACTCATCCCAGACCCCACCCACAATAGGTTTCTCCTTCCTCTTCATTGTCTCTGTTTCCTCTTCCTGTTCTTTCTCATCATCATCTTTCTGGTAAATTTGGAATCTTATGGGCAGAGAGAACATGAGAATGCAATTTTCGTGTTTACTGGTCAGGCTGTGATAAGCAATTGTAGTCAGAAAACATTTCCTCACTTTTGGAAATTTTATTTTATTATTTCTTAGAACATTTGCTCCATTTAATATTTTCTGTTCTCTCTTCAGGAACTTTTATATAGTGAGATGTTCAAACATTGGACTTTTTAGGGTAATACTTTATTTCTCTTCTTTTTTACATATTTTTTCTTTGTCTTCTTCCTAAATAATGGAGGAGTACATCAGTTTCATCTTCAAGCTGTTCCTATAAACTATATTTTGGCAATCCTCTTTTTTTTTTAATTTCCTAAGAGCTTTTTCTTTTCATCCTTTTTTACTTTTTATGTTTTGATTATATGAACATTATAACATCTGAATTTCCTAAATAGAAAAATTGTAACTATTTAAAAATATTTTCTTCAATTCTCTGAATTATCTTCGACTTTTGTTATTTAGTTAATTTTGATCTTTCTTTTCTGTATAGCTGGGGTTACTCACATATATGATGATCTCCACTATTTTCAATAATGAAGGAGTAGGCTGATGATTTAAGGTAGCTGGGTACTTTCTTCCTCTGTTGAGTTTATACATCTATTTTTTGAAAGGGAAGGAAGACAGTGTGATGAGGCAGAGCTTCTTAAATGACATTTTTAAGTTGTAAGGTACAGATAAGGAGTCTGAAAAGAGGTTTGTGGCTCCAGATATCATGCTTTCTTTTTTTTTTAAATCTAGACACCAAAAATTCACCTCAGGAAACCTTAGCACTTTCTCAGGAAATGTGTTCAATTGATCTTAGAGAAAGTCTTTGCTGTAATTTTTTGCATGTGGGTAAATACTAGCTGCTTTTGTTTAACACATTGGCATGGGCAAGCAGAAAGGGTCGAACCTAAAGAGGGATTTCATACAGATATCTTCAAGGGTTTTGTTTTCAACTATGCCCCTGACTTCCAGATTTTCCTAAGGAAGCTGACTCCTCCTTATCCTGCATTCCTAACATAGAGTACTCTGAATCATAGTTTCTTTTGCTCTGTTTAGTTATCTGCTCACTTCCATCTGCTCTCTGCTATCCAGAAATGCTTTGCTGAAGAGTATGAGTGATGGAAATGTTATTACAGCCATCTTGGGAAAATGCTATCTGTCACACTAGAACAAGTTACAGAATTACCTACCAGTCAATTTCAGTCCATCATGAAATGGAACAGGTGTTGAATAAGGGGAGGAATACACACAAAACAACTTATTTAGGTCTATATCCAAATTAAATTGAGTTACAACATATTTATCCAGAAGACATTCATTTAGAATATAACCTTTCTGCTGTTTAATGTTGTCCTCATATTTGCTGCTCTTTATATTCTTAAAGCATTTAAAGTCTTGGGAACATGCTGCTTCCTCTATTCAATTCAATTCAAGAAATATTTGTGGCTATTGACTCTAAAAAAGTTTGCTCGCGATGTTTATATGGTCTCCTCCCGCCCTCAAAAATGAACATCCTCTAATCTAAACATACAGCCTGTATTTGAGATTTTTAATCTGCTTGTATTATACTATTTATGACTTGCAAGAAGTCATGGAAAAAGTCTTCCCTGTTTTTATATTCCACCCTGTTCCCAAGACTTCATAATTTCTGTTGGATTAATAAAGTTTGCCTTAGACACCAGCACCTTAAATTTTATATCTTTTAATACTAAAAGAATTATTCAAGTGCATCACTTTTGACTTACAAAATTTCTTTAAAATGTAATTATAAGATTTTTATAACCTTCAGAATGGAAGAACAATAAAATGGAAGCAATGGTTCCTGAATTGTGAATGGAAAATGACTTAGGGAGATGGTCATAGGTAAAAGAGCAAAACCATCAATAACAGCCTGTGCTTTTAAAAGTACAAAAGTATGAGCTTTTTTAGAATATTCAGTGTGACACAAGCAAACATTAGCAATTTCTAAGACCTTTACTATATTCAAGCCCAACATGAGACTCGGTATTCATAACCATTAGTGTTAAGCACAGAAATTTGGAGATACATGTTTAAATTTAAAGCCAAGCTCCTCCATTTAATGGCTACATAGCCATGCAGATGTTTTTCTTATCTGAACTTCAGTTTTCCCATGTTTAAGAAAAGAATAATAATGCCGGTGGCTCTGAGAACATAATAAAAATCAATAAATACTAGTTCTTACTACTTTGTTGTCTTTTACATTCAAAACACTTGACTTTCAATTTAAGAAAATTATGAATAGGATTTCAGAAAGACTTTTATATTAAATAAAGAAAAAAATATTGGGAAGTGGAAAAAGAAATTAATGAATACGTAATACTTATATTGTCAAGCAGTCTGCCAACCAGGCACTAAAACAGGAGTTAAATATAAATTTTCTCATTAAAAGCTACTCTATCATAGCTATCGTAACTACCACAACAGCACTATCACAGATTTAATGTTTAAGAGGAAGGCAGGCAGATAAGAATGAAGGCAGGCAGGCAGTGGGAAGGAAGGAAAAGAAAGGAAGATGAAGAATTTCATTTAGTTAGTTGCTCACAGTAGTTGTTTCCCCCAGTCCTAGCTGTGAATCCAGGTCCTTGGACTGTATGTGGACTGCCCCAGGCACATATTTATCCTCTGATCCACCAGGGATCATAGTGTTTTTTTCCTTTTTATGTATGAGGAAACTAAGACCCAGATATAATCACCATCTATTTTTTTCCAGTTATTCAAGGAACATTTATTAAGATTTTAATCTAACAGATATTGGTGTCTAATATCATTTATTTAAAAATTTATCTTTGTGAAATAAATTTTTCTACATTAGGCATGATTTATTATATATTTATGAAGTACAATTTTTCAACCTGATAAATCTGTGTAGTCATAATTACTAAGGAATACTTGATAAATGTTCAAAGGGGATCAACATATGAAAAAATATGAGAAAAAAAGATTAAAAAAATAATGTAAGCCTGAAACCCAGGAATACATGCATTTCAATATGCAGAATAAATTGCATAAAACACTCGAAAAGGTATTCGTATTCTTCTGTAGTCACGATTCTATGGCATCTACTATTTTCTAAAATTTTATATATTTTAGAAATTTTGACAACTCTGTCATCCAAGAATTTTCTTTGTAATATTTTCCTAATATGATAAAACTTCATAAATACAAAACAGTTTTTTCAGGTTTAGTAATGTTCCAGTCCCGTCCCCCGTCTTTCCTAGAAATTATGGGTATTTGGTTATTATGTTACCATCTTTATGTTTGGAAACTTTGGAATCTTTTAAGCAAAGCGCAAGATCTCAATGTTATTTTACTGGGACATTTAATAAATGTCATGGTAACTAGTTTATTTACATTGACTCTCAAAGTTGCGGTTACTTGTCAAATCTTGAAGCTTGCCTTGATTGGGATGAATGTTGGAGATGTGATTCAAGTGGTTTCTTCCTCTGATTTCCACTAAGGCAACAATTTCCTGGCTTCTGTTCTCTCCTGGCAGAAAATGGTGGATTTTTGAAAGAGAAATTTGGTCCATGCATTTTAAAGTCTTATCCATATTCATTACTTTATCATCCCATATCCAAACCATCATTGCCATTGTGACAGAAACCACACTACCTTAGAACTTAAGAAGGTTCTGATATTGGCCCTGATGTCAGCTTTTTGGCCTCGAATGAGACAGTTAACCACCAAAGTGTGTTTCAGTTTTGTTTTCCTTCATGTGGGCGTTTGGTACCCACCTTATGAAGATAAGGCAAACAAAACTAAATCATTCTTATGGAAGAAGTTTGTTATTTTTAAAGTACATGACAGTTGGTATTAATCAAAGACCAACACAATACCATTCAATGGCAGACAACCCTTTCTTCTTTGAGCAGGTTCTTCCATCTTTATAGTCACAATTCTCTTCACCAGAGATCACAACCCAAACTCACAGTCTTATGTTCCCTTGCAGCATTCTCCAATAATAATTGTATTTAATGTATTTAATAGTATTCACTTACTGCTTTGCAGTTTACAAAGTTCTAATTTACTGAACTTGATTCATACAACAACCAAGTAGACCACCTACTGAAAAATTTGCCTTGCTATTGTGGCTGATGTGTTGCAGTTTAATGCTTCTCCCTTTGCAAACACTGGAAGTAAGAGAAATTCTAACCCACATTTTTTCCAGATAAGAAAACTGAGACTCAGATAAATTAATTGGAAAACGAAGAAATAATTAGTTGCAAATCCATGGGAAAATGTAGGTTTCTTACCTACATATTGTTTTTTCTCTTAAATGATAATCTTTTCTCTTTGTAATGGTATTTATTGAGATTATCTTCAATTGTGCTTACATTTTTCTTAATTTAGCCAGTAGTTTGCTTGTTAAACTACATATTTTTTAAATTACAAACTTCTCACTTATGCATGTATTATCCCACTGTCAGATAAATATAAGATAACATGATATAACATAATAATAAGAGTAGAGAAAACAAAGAGTCAATGCTTTTTAGTAAGGTGACAAAAATAAATAAGCAAGCAACCTTAAAAAATGATAAATAATAAGATATTTAATTAAGAATTAAGCTGCTTTGCAGTATGGAGAGCCCTTATAAATTGAGAATGGAAATCTCAAATGATGCAGTTATTCTTCTGCTGGATATTTATCTTAAAAACGCAGCTCTAAATGGGAGAGATACACATACCGCCATGTTTATTGTAGCATTATTTATAACACATAAAAGCTGGGGAAAAAACCTAGGTGCCAAAAAACCCAAGATGAATGGATAAAGAAGTTGTGAAGCAAGAGCTCATGCTCGCGCCCACACACACACACACACACACACACACACACACACACACTACTCACTACTCAAATATCAAACAGTTGAAATCCTACCATTTGCTTAACATCACAACATTGATATGTCTAAAGGGAATTATGCTTAATGAGATAAGCCAGAAAGAGGAAGACGGGCATCCTATGATATCACTTACATGTGTCATATAGAGAAAAATTTTAAACTAAATCAAACAAAAACAGATTTTTAGTTAATAAAAATGAATTACGGTTGCAAAATGAGAAGAAGGAAGAGGATGAGAAATTTGAGAAGGGATCAGTTGTGCAGTAAAGGAAACACTGAAATGGTGGTGAACTTTAATATATAAAGATATGAATATACTATGATGGACATCTTAAAACTGCATAATGTTATGATGCAATATTCCTTCAATAAAATTACTTTCAAAAAAGAAAATTAGGCTGCATTGTAGTACGTCTTGAGACAGATTTTCTGTTTCACCCACTATGTTGGCGGAAATACTTTATTTCTCAGAATATCAATAACTACATTGTTCAACTGAGTCGAACTCTGAAATATAATCAAAAATCAAATATATCTTTGCTTGCCTCTGTTATTGCTATTATTATTCCTTTTTCACATGTAATCTGATCTCAAGGATTCAAATGTTCAAAATATTTCAAAAACAGAATCTATTTCGGGGTGAAATAAGCCAGATTTCTGTTTCAAATGTTAATAAAGCTATGTAGCAATGACTGACTATCTGAAAAGAAGTATGCATATTTCACAACAGAGTAAAAACAGGCAAGCATGAGGAGAAAAAATCCCCTACTCCCATTTTTTCCTAACCTGTACCTATGTGACTATATTTCAAGTTCATATAGTGTATCAGCTAAGGAATAAATAAAGTTGTAATCTCCCCAAAATATAATTTAAATATTTAGTGGAATGCAAGAAATATTGAAAGTCTTAGAAATTCTCTTATATGTTTAAAAAAGAAAATAATTTAAAGCATTCGACTAAATGACAAAAGGTATTGATAGCATCACCAGTGATAACAGAGTAAAATTAATAATTTACATTCCTGAAAAAAATTGTACTACTTTCATATGTTTTTTCATATTAATTGCTTGCTATCTGTAATTTCTGATTCTCAAAGCGTATCAACATTGATAGTTTTCAATAATTGCCAAAAATTTGAATGGCAGCACTCATATACAAAAAAGTCCAGATCTTCTTGAAAAAATTATCTCCAAAAGAAACTAATGAAAGATGACACTCAATAAGATGAGAAGGCTCACCTTCCTTTGCTGCTTTACATAGAAATGAAATGAATTGGTCACATTATTTTCTGCTTTTGTATCAATTTTTTTACATATTCCTGGCATGTTATATCTTGTTCCCTTTTCATAATTTCCACAAAGCAAGGAAAAAATTGAAAAGCCCAGTATTTCCAGATGTAGTAAGTCACCAACATGAGGAATTTAGTTGGTTGTTAAACTATTGGCCTTGATTTTGATATTTTTTCCTTTTTCTATCTGCATGTCCTTCAACACCTCCTCTATTTCCTCACACCTGTTAAAGTCTTTCTTTAAACAAATAGTAGGTGAGTCAAACAAAGACCAAGACTTCAGACTCATCTGCTATTTGCCATACATTATGTATTAAACTCACTGGTGATTGAAATGAGGGTGGAGTTTTTTCAATATTTTTTAAAGGACAATTATATTACTGCCAAATAGATATTTTGCTAATAAATAAGCTTGCTCAGAAAAGAAAAAAAAGTGTATCACTGGATAGAAAATCATATGGAACATCAAGTCTCACCAAGTGTGGTATTTTGTGGTTCAGCTATACTGGATCAAGACAAAGTTAACTTCAATTGCATTTCTGTTTGACATTTAATTTCTAATTACCAAAGCACTGGATTTGTATATAGGAAAATTTAGAACCAGAAAATAAAGGCTGGATCACTCAGTGTGGATATTGATTTGGATTATCCATATTAATCCAAATGTAGATAACGAAAGGAAAGCCTGAAAACTGAGTCAAAAATAGAATATGAAAAGAATCATTTCTAATTCTTTCTAATTTGAATTTTATATCAATTTTATTCCAATTTAAATATAAAATCACCCTTATAGTTATAATTTGTATAAAAAAATCTTTTTCTTTATAGAGAAAAGGAAGTGGTCTTTTATTTAATAAGATCTTGAATCAAGAAAGACTTAAATCTCCCTGCTATTTCTTAACATTGGACAAGAACATTCCTCACATAAAGATTTAGTCTTTGGAGGAAATTTTTTTGATATCACTAACTTCCCTATTAAAGATGGAAACTTCAAGATGAATCTAGAACAACTAAATAAAAATAAAACAAAAAGTGCTTTTCCCCTGTTTCTTCATGCCTGCCTGTTTGCCTTTATTCCTGCCTGCACCTTTCCTTTAAAAAAAGTCCACATTTTTCTACACCCCAAAACACAAATATATGCTACTTACTCAGTTGACCAACCTCATGTCTTTTTTAAGTTTATAGGAAGTCTGTAACTATGGCTAACACAGCTTTAATGATCTTGAGTTTATAAGCATACATAATTAATGTTTGACATGAATACCAATAGCATTCTTAAAATGTATGCTACTAAGAAAAATTAGAGAAATTGACAATATTAACAGCACATAACAAAAACAGATATTTAATGGATAGTTCAAGACACAGAAATTCAAAGGAGATTTCAAGATGTTTTCTGGGAAAGACATTCATGTCCTATAACAGACTATGTTCCACATGAGAATTATTAAGGTATGATCAATGATAAAGAGAAAAAGAGCATGGGTATCCAAGTGGCTAGATAAGAATCAGACTATTGAGTAGGAAGAATAAGAGCACCAGCAGAGATGATGGATGTCTGAAAATCCCATCATGTCTGTGCTGTGAGAAGGTAAGAACAAGCTAGGTGATAACCTATAGCTTCACAGGGGTGAAGTAACTCCACCTGGAGCTGTCACTTCCAGACCCAAGAACAAACAGGATGGCTGAGCAGACCAGAAATGCATATTCTGTTAAGGTTGTTACAAAATGTGAAGGACCTACATTTGTAGTAAAGTCAGTTTAGTGGCAGTTTAAGAATCTCATTTGAGATACATTTCTAAGCGTTCTGAATCCTTGAAAATGAGCTTGCCAGCACCCTAAATTTGTGAAAAGCACAAGTCATGTCTTTTAAAATATTTATTTATAACAGTGCTATTAAATATTTCATGATAGACTTCTTTATTTTTAGTGGACTTGTATTTAAATTCAGTGTTCTAATGACAGTGGTAATGAATTTATTTTTTTCATCTCATAGACCATCCTGTTGCCCAGTATCCACGAATAAGCACAAAGCATGTTTGGCTGAGTTTGGGACTCTCTAACATTGAGAAAATTGGGGCGTTTCCTAGGGAGAAGTAGCTTTACATAATTAGAAGTACCAATTTTTTTGCTTAGCAACAAATTCCTGTAAGCAAAAATAAATATATTCAGCTTGAGCTACTCTGATGAATGCTATAGAAGCCCTTGGAAGCCTAGGAAAATCTTTTAGCCACTTAGGGATGGTAATTTACAAGGAACAGAAAAGCAATATGCTAATTTTTGTAAACAGCTATTCTTTGGATAAAGAGTCTGGAATACTATGAAGGGACTAGAAGAGGGAGTTCATCTCCATTATCTCTGAGAAACAAAAAATAGCCTGATCCTAATATTCTAATTAAATGGGGTTCTATGGAAACTACTTCATGAATAGGGCTGAGATTTTTCAAAATTCTCTTTTGGATAAAAAGTACATGTGCCTGTTTCATCTGAAAGAGATTTAAAGTTTTCTGTCTCCAAGGTAGTATTTCTCCCCTTCTGAAAATATTTTTGATGACCTAATTCAATTGGGTTCTTTGGGGAAGAAAAAAATTAGAAATCACTTTTTTCTTAAAGAAACCTTTTGCTTTTCTACATAACATTTTGAACATATGTAATCTAATTATATCTTTCAATGTCTGATAATTCCAGTATCTGTTTAAATCCTACTTATATTTTAATTGATAGGCTATTTACTTTTTTATTTATTATGGATCATATTTTCAAGCTTCTTGGAACATGTAATAATTTTCGATTGGGTGTCAGAGACTTTGTTGGATGCTGGACATTTTCATATTCCTATAAATATTCTTGCATTTTGGGGGAGAAAAATTACAGTTATTTAGAAGCAAACTTTAATCTCAGGATAATTATTCTCAATTAATGAACCAAGGTTTTCTTGAGTATTCTACACAGAGTCCCATGTATCATTAAGTTTTCCAGCCCAGTTGGTGGAAATAAGCACTTATTTTGGGTCTGTATGATTTATAGACACTGTTGTCTCTAATCCTTTTAGATTGTTTAGTTTTCTTACATGTATGAGTTCTTCTGTACTCTGATGAATACTAGAGTGTGATTCTCTACATATCTCAGCTCTCTCTGTGTTCTCTGAATCACTCTCTTACCCTGCCTTGTGAATTCTAACAACCTAGATATCCCTAAATGGTTTGCTCTATCTTGTCAATTAAAGGAGTTTGCAGGCTGTGCCCAGGCTCTTCCTTCTTTAACAGGGCTTGAACTTGCTATCAAGGATTTTGATTGGGGACTTGTAGGCCTCATCTCATCTGTTTCCAGTCTCTGTAGAATCACTTTTCCTTTATTTCTTGATGGATAGTGCCTTAAAAATGATTTTCTCATATACTTTGTTCATGATTTGGTTGAATCTGGTATAAAGGTAAACCGTTTCCTATAAGAGTAAAGACTCAAGGGAACTATTGAAATGACTTTATCACTGATTTCACCAATTCTAGATTTACTCTTCTCAAATTTTATTGTCAGTTTATTGCTTAAAATCTTTCTGTAACTCCAGATCACTAAGCAGTAGGACCTAAATGTCTGTCTTCAGACAGTGACCAGGTCTGTGGTGAAGTTCTCATCTGAAAAGTAAGAAAACATAAGAACATTATATTGAATTTTAATAATCATTTTATTTTAGAATTAAGCATGAAACTATTCAGAATATATATATATATACATAATTGTATAGTTCAATAAGTTTTCACCAAGTAAAATCTATTTGACACCACTGAACTAATAAATAGTTTCTAGCTACCCAGAAAACTCTCTCTCTCTCTCTCTCTCTCTCTCAATGAAAGACTTATTCAAGAAACTATCCTGATGTTAGTAATTTCAAGGGTTTTTTTCAAGTTTTCAAGAAATTATCATTTTTCTTCCATAGAAAATGTTAACACATAAGAAAGTAATGATCCCAACTCAGTTTATGAAGATTTTAAAGATAACACAACAATATATAAATTAGTCTCATCTATGAATATGAATAAATAAATTCTGAAAATGCATCTAACATCAAATTAATTGAGACTAGCAAGGCATAATATAGGAATAAAACAATAATAGCCAATCTGTTAATGAATTAAAACAGAAAAATATTAGATAACTATGCAGCATTAATAAACAATTATTTTTGAATATCCATTATTTTACAGGGATTATTTAAGTTCTGGCAACGCAATACAAGGACAATTCTGGGACTATAACTTCCACACCATTATGGAGTTTATAGTGGGAGGGAAAAATAATAAACATAAAAAATAATAAAAACTATAATTTCAGGTAATGCTAAGTGTTATGATCAAAACTATGACAAGGCAAGGGGGAAAGTGTCAAAGAAAGAAGCAGCTGTATAAGGAAACAGGTGGGAAAATATTTCTCAGAGACATTGGTTGATGTGGAGGAGGTTGCCAGGAGAACATCTGAAAATAATTTGAAGTAGAGAAATAATAACTATATAGCCCAAGGTTTGAATGAGAATTATGTGATTTGAGGATAGTAGGAAAATCAGTATTGGTAGAGAGGAACAGAGTAGGAAGAAAAGGAAATGAAATGTAGTCAGAGAGGAAGCAGTGATCAGATCTCTCAAATGGTTCCTAAGAGGCTTTTCAAGTGCGAAATGTTGCCAATTGCCTCCAATACGATTTCCATTTTTAAAAAGACACCCTACTTGTGGGGAACATATTTTAATTCACAAGAACAGAACTAGAACACTTAGAGGATATCAGACTAGTTTAATTTAGGAAGAGAAGGGTTATGAAGTAGTTGGCATGGCAATATATTTGTGCAAATGTGGCGACAGACTGGCTGAATAGATTAGGTATAATAAATTAAATCTAACTCATAACAATGAGAAATTCCAAGGAAGAGAAAATTCAAGGAAGCGGGCACTAACTATTAAGACTGAAGCATACTTCTTTGGACATAAAGGTGAGACATTTATATTAGTATTGGCTGTTGCCTCAGAAGTGGCTTTTCTCATGGATCTACAGCATTGGACCCCTGTGTCCCCAAATTCCAGTCAGTTGAATGTGTAAAGAGTAGCAAACAAACCACTTCCACATAATAACATGACCCAGAAGTTGACGACATTATTTTTATTTTTCCTTCTTGGTCGAAACTTACTATTACTTACCATGGCTGCTAGCTGAACAGCCAGGTTCTCAGCTACAACTCAAAGTTTAAGGAGAGAAGCATGTCAAGGAAGAAGGAACAGTCTCCAGCATGAATGTCTCTAGCATGATCTTGATGCTAAATAAGCATTTAATATACAAGTCTAAAAATGATTCCTATAATTTGACAAATGTAAAAACAAGGACTAATATGCTCAAATATTACAGACTACCTTTTAAAATCAGAACTAACACATGGTTATTGACTATAGCATGCTTCTGGGCAGCTAAATAATAAATCAACTGAGAAATCATTAGTAATAATAATAAATTATTAGTCAAATAATGTGACCAATTGCAGAAATATGCAAAATAAAATTCACACATACATGAACATGAATAATTACATTTATAGCAATAAAAGGATGAGGTTTATTATAGAAACTTTAGAGAATAAAGTAAATTGAGATAAAAACTACAAAAAGAGTTTAAAAAGAAATAGAAAAATCAACTTCAGAGGTATCCACTTATTTACATCATACTGTTTTTGTATAATTATCGACAAATTGCTTTTCTCTTATTAGTCACACTTACATATATCTATATATAAATAACATGCTTTCTATGTAACTATACAATTAATATTTTCCTCTGATTCTACAATGTTTCTTATTTTTAGTGCATTATTATTTGCTATTATGATATAATAATGTATAAATGGCAAAGACTTGAATGAGATTTTTAAGTTCTACCACTAAGAATTCTGACATTTTCTTTGTTCAAGAAGAAGAAATGATACTTCAAACAGCAAGAATGCAAAATCTGTATCACTTTAACAGACACCCTAATTCTTGTCTCTTTTAAATCTCTAGTGTTCAGTAAAAACAACTGACCACACAATGACAGAAACATTGATAGCTGGATTCTTTATTTTCAGAACTACCAACAAATTCAAACTTCCAAATCACACACAAGAATTCTCTAGAACCCCTGAGAAGTCTCTCCTAATCTTTCTCTTTCTCCTCACAGCCTCCTCTCCACCAACCATGACGAGATCACTCTCCTTTATAGATATCAAAGAATTTTAAAACAGAAAGAAAGGAAATGATAATCTGAAAGAAAAGGGGAATTTAAACCAACTTGTAATATATGAGATCTGGAAGTTCAAAAACCTGGA
Source organism: Solenodon paradoxus (assembly GCA_004363575.1). Lineage (NCBI taxonomy): Eukaryota > Metazoa > Chordata > Mammalia > Eulipotyphla > Solenodontidae > Solenodon > Solenodon paradoxus. The sequence continues at coordinate 1,440,225 of RJWH01000020.1, forward strand.
AAGGTGTAGAACTCACCTAGTTTTTTTTACCTCTGAGCCTCTGTTTTCTCACCTTCAGAAGACTGAAGTGAACCGGTAGTGACTCAGCTCCACCTCCATGCCTAACTCTTTAAATGCATTTAATTTTGTTCTCACAACTGTCTGTGGTAGGGATTGCCATCCTTAAAAAATGAAGGGTTTGTGAATCAGTGTGGTTACAAATCAAGCCTGAGGTGATGCAATGAGAAAGTGCCCCTGGAAGGATTCACTACTCAGTCTCTGTGACCCTCCCCTCTCCCCCCACTCCCAAAATATATATATTCCTTCTTTTTATCATGATAAATGTGATTTATCTCACTAACTGCTGTGACTTCTTAAGGTGTATGTGCCTAATATTAGATGGCAATAAATAATAGTTTACTCAATCAAATAGTATAGTCAGCTATTAATAGAAAATCCAAATAGAGTTAAATTTGCTGAAGTCCTAGAAAGTAACATTACTTAAACATATTCTATAAATAACGTATTATTGACGGGAGTTAGAGATAAAGGCGCTACTGTTATAATTGAAAAAATCATCATTCACATATATAACATATATTTTAATTTGTCACATTATTAAACTTTTGCATTAGTTTTAAAAGTTAGAGGCCAGTTTACAATGAAAAGGGTACAGACATAGGAATTTTATTTCCATTAATTTATTTTGGGGCTCCATAAAATAATTTTAATCACAGTATTATCGACATAATTTTTACTCATTAAAAAGATACTCTTCAAAAGATATACTTTGTGGGTATAATAATCTATCAGTGAAGAAAAGTTGTGTTATACTGCAATCAAAATCAAGTCTAAAATTCTCAGTGGCTTCAAATCACATAGGCTAATTTTTTGGTTTGTTATGAAGTTCAGAGTGGAACAGGATGCTGTTCAATCTCATCCTCTAATGGATTCTGGTTGGTAAAATTCACATGGAGCCATCACTAACAATAGTGGCAGGGGCAGAGGGCATGGGAAGGGGACTTGAAACCTTGCCCAGAGCAGTTCCCACCAAGAAATTACACATGTCATATCTCACGTTTTACACAAGGATAGAGCAATGCAGCTTTACTATGTGCTAGAAGGAGAATTGAAAATACTGATGAAGAGCACAAATACCTGCCATTAATGACCTGAAAGGAAATGAGACTTGAGATAAGATCGGTCCAGCTACTATTGGAATTCAGCATGAAAAAGACAATGATGACTTGAGTCAGGATGATGATTAAGAGACAGGAAGAATAATGTGGAGAAAATGGCAATATTATTCAAAGCAACAATCTACAGGACATAGAAATTTCTTGTAATCAGATGAACAACATAAAAACACTAAGTATGAAGATTATCTAAATGCCTACAATCTTGTTAAACCTATTTGTTTTTCAAAGTAGAAAGTGACTTTAACTTTCTAAGGGGCTTAGCTTTTTAAAATTTTTTTAAATATTCAGATAAGATCAGGGGAAATAAATAACTTATCTAGGAAGTTGTCTATCAATTTATTACACAATAAAAAAAAAACGTGAGTCATCTATTACAAAAAAATGTTTTTCTGTTTAAAAAGGTGTTGAAAAGAATGTACTTTGAAAATGAGTCCAGATACTGTACTAACAAAAAAAAATTCTAAATCCTGTTTCAAATATCAAAACAATAATTATTTCAAGTACCCTTCCAACGAATCATTATTAACTTGATGTGAGAACAGAGTAGAAGTTGGAAAAAAACGATGAAAGTGCAATAAATTTATAGCCTCTAGCTGACATCTGGGACTATAATTCCTAAATATAAGTCACAGAATTAGTCCCTAAAGTAATATATTATTTAAGCTGGAAGGAAAAATGTGTTTGTGGTAAACATGTTCAAGAATGTAGAAGTGAATACAAATTTAGCAATAAGATGTTCTTAAATTAGTTATACCAAATAAATGGTGCAAATTTTTCTGGCAAGAATGTAGAAGATCTATGGCACTCTGCTTTTAAAAATTCAAGGATGGGGAAAATACTGAGTCAGCCTTTCCTTGCCTTGGTCACAGGGTTGCTTTTACCAAAATGGAGAGGTTATGAAACAAAACCCAATGTTTTCCATTCTATATGATGCGCGATGGATATGCTGACTTTTTTTTTTATTTTTCCACTGAGAATTGCATCACAAGCCACAACAGAGCACAGAGAAATGTTGAGAAAATAAAAATTCAGCTTGATCAAACCTTTGTACTTCTGAGTTGTGCCCTACTCTCCACGGCTTAATATGACTCATTAGTCCCAGGATGAGAATATTTAATTCCCTTTAAATGTTTCAGATAATTTTCATGAATTCATAAACCTAGAAGGGACATTGGATGGTGATGTCTCTAAATGTGAACTTTGGCGCATCTTGGAGCAAACCAGCAAGTGAGAATCCATAAAGAAAGAGGTCAACACTTTTTACTGTTTATCAACACTTTGTCTCCAAATCATGGTAAGCAAAACTGTATTTATCTATCTTTAAATTCAGAAAATTTACAGATTTTAGATTTAATGAAGTATAAAAATCCACATTTTAAAGCAGATTTTTTTTCAAAGGGTTATTTGTTGTCTTTACTTTTTAATAATATAGCAATAGTTTAACAGATATTCAGACATCCAAGAATTTGATTTCTATTATAATTCTGGTTATGCTTTATTTTTTCTTATGTCAGACACTAACAATCTTTTAAAGACAGAAAATATATTATTCTTTTACTTTATAGACAAGAGAACTGAGATTTAAGAGCTTTCCCAAAGCGACAATACTATTCTGAATGCTGGCCTGAAGTTCATTCTGCTGCACTGCATTGTATATTTTCTAGGAATCATACTTTCAAAAGTTATTGTCTACTTGTCAAACACTATGCTAGTTTTATTTTAGGGTATACAAAGAAATCTAAGCTATAGTTAGTTACCAAGTTGAGTAAGTGTCTTACTAGTTAGTCAAAACACCTGAATCCAAGAAGAAACAAATAGAAGGGTATATATTGAGTAAAAAGCTACACAAACATAAAAAAGTCACTCTTATATATGAGTTAAAAACAATCTCTGCAACACAGACATACTTCATTGCAGAAGTTAGCATTTAAAATCCATGATTTGGGCAGGTGAGTAAAATTAGAAGCCTTTCTCTTTAGGAGGAGGGGAGGATTTTGCTAAAACACAGAGACAGGAACAGGTGCATGTTCCTGACACAATGAGGACAAGAGAATACAAGTGAGTCTGAACCAAAGCTCTGAATCAGAGCGCTGAAAAAATATCTGATAGGTATGGTAGGACAGCACCATTGAGACCTTCAAAATGTTTCTACAGTTTTTGTGAGGTGACTATTCAGAGGAAAATTTTTTAAAGTAGATGAACGTCTTGTGGAAGTTCTGCTTCAGTTATTGTGGTTAGCCAGATTTATCTGGCCACTGCATAGACGGTGCATTTGATTCCACTGGGTCAGGACATTGTAGCAATCTGAATTTACAGGGATCCTCTAGATTGGTAAACCATGACAATGAGAAGGAAGTATACCCATGTTTCGTTCAAAACCAGTCAAGCAAGAACAGATGGTTTGAAACAGATAGTTTGAAAGGTATTACATCTGGGTGTCCAGAACAGTGAAAGCAAGAGATTCATGGAGAATGCCGTTAAAAGCCATTCATGTCAGATGTGAAAGAGATTTTAGAGTAGTGGAGAAAAAAGTTACCAGTGCTTAAAAAAGCACACCCTTGGCAATCTTGAAAGTTTTCAATCATTTTTCAGTGACAAGATGGGACTGCAAGGGGACATAAGCACAACCCTCACAAAGATATTTATAAAGACTTAAATGTATTGAGATGAATTATAAAATCGTTTTGACATGTTATAAATGTAGCAACATAATGAATGGAATACTGTTGTTACCCTCTAATGACTAATTTCTAAGTTACAAAGAGATTTCCTACATTAAGGAACTACAAATAATTGTGATCCCTACTCCAGGGGTTAGTGAGTAGAAATGAACCCACTACTCTCCTTAGTAATCAACACAACCTCTATGTAGTAATCACAGAGAAGGGGGAATTGGAATAAAATTGTTAGAGCTGTAATAAAGGATTAGTTTTCTCTCATTACCTTAATTTGAATTTAAAAGGAGGATGGGATTCAAGACAAATATTCAATAAAACTTATCTGGAAAAAAAAAAAAAAGAAACAGATATTTTATTCCTGGTTGGACTTTGGCTTATCAAAAGATAAAATGGGCTTTTTGATCTTTCTCAGGATTGTTTAGAACAAAAGAGAAAGAGGGTAGGAAAAAAGAGGACAGCTCTAAAAGCAGAGCCAGCTGTGGAGCATCTGAATTATGGTGGAAAACAGAAAGGACGTAGGTCAAGTACACTCGGTGAATGAGAACTAGTCCTAATCCCTCACGCCCAGTCAAGCCCAAGATGGCCACCTCCATATGCTAGTAGTAAGAAGTATCAAAATGACTATTAAGGAACAGACTCTAAGAAGCGAGTAGGAAGAAATCAAATTGGATTTGGTCCCTCACCCAAGGAAACCTTGCAATGTAAAAAACCTCACTACTCACCTTCAAGGCACCCCAAGAAACTCACAATACACCCTAAAAGAGAATTGGTATCAACAGAGTCTTATCCAGAAATGCATCAAAAGTCAGAAGGAGAGGTAATTCATTGAATTTCTTCTCTAATTTAAGTCATTCAGGAACAAGCTGCTTGACATGAGTTAAAAAAAAAAAAAAAAGATGAGCATTAAGAAGACTTTCATTATACTTGAAAGATATCAAATATGTCCAAGATACCCTAAATGAGAGGATGAGATAATCAATAACACATAGCTAAAGGCAGTTATTGGGGAAAAAATGAAAGGCTTGTGGTATTTTCTCGCAGTTCAGACTATTCAGTAAATCACACACAAAATAACAAGTTTATAGACTATTTTATAAAATATTAGATGCTTATGAAAGCTTTTTGAAATACATGTGTCCATATATGAAAAATATCTGAAAGTTGAAGTTTTTTTAATTTTAAGCAAACATAAGCTATAGAAGCAATTCGTCTCCAGAATGAACACAATTCAATCTACAAATTAAAATGTAAGTAAATTTCAAACTATACTACAAAATTGGAATGTAGATTTTTCTTTTAGAAACCATGTTTTTCATAAAAAGTTCTGAGGAAAAAATCAGCAAAATCCCAATTTAGATTAAAAATGTCACAGCTTTATAAAAATAAGCTAGCTGTAATAGAATTTATGAGTGTCTATCATATAGAAATATTATTCTTAAGTTACATGAGAAAATAAAATGGAAAAGAGGCAAAAGAAAAAACAAAAGTTGATATCAAAATTAAATTTATTCCCCCATCGAAATATCAAATAGTACCTATGTCTTCTTTGAGATTTCATGAAATAACCTACTCTCTATATAAGAAAAAAAGAATGACTTTCATCAGAATGTTTTAGAAGTTATAGAAAAATTACTTTAAAACTTCATTCTTGTGAATTCCAGTGTCCCTGGAAGGTCTGTGAACATTTTCACACACACATAGCCATAGAAGGTCACCTAATCAAGGTCATTTACTCCAACAAAAGTCTTCTCCAATAGTGACACATCCAGAAACCCTGAAAATAGGATTAAACTACTGTTATTTAAGTAAAATTAGAAGTCAGGCAACATATAAGTGCTCTTGGTCTCTTGGTAAGCAGTGGTTTCCATTTTGAATCTGCATAAGCCACTTGCTTTTGAAAGATAACTAGGAAAAAACTATTAATAGAATGGATGGATTTAAATTTAACTACTTTTAACACATAAAGCAGTAGAAGTATGAGTTCACCAGTCAGGTCAGAATATGTCATTGCTTCTTAGTCGTATCTTCTACTTATTTCTTTAATATATGCTTCTTTTATTCTAAGTATTCACTTCAACCCAACACCATGCTCCCTATAGACCAGAGAATTTTGGGCATTTACTTGCTGTAAGACGAGAACTCTGTGCACCAAGTTCTCACAGCAGCATTCCAGGCCTCCTCCACTTACGAATGTGCTCTGAAATGGTTCCAATTGATTGTAAACACTTGCCAGCAAGTTCTGAAGTATATCCAATTGTTTTTTCAGCTTGCTCTTGAGTCTTCACACCACAGCCTCGAGTTTTAATTTCTTCCAATTGAGAAGAAATGTCATTTTTCAGCTCATGAGACCTGAATAAGTCATTTTTCATTGCAGATAACCCCAGGTTCTGGCATGTTCTTCATTAATGAAATGAATCCCCAGGAATATAAAACTGAGATAACACAATGTGATCTGACAGATAATGTCCAGAAAAATAAGCCAATTGACATCTGAAGAGACTTGAGGGATTAAAACACATTCTATACATCTGTTCAGCTTCCTAGAACAGGTTTTCCCCAAGTACCTCCCAAGATTCATTTCTCTTTCAGTCTGACAGCCTCATCTACCACATCTATGTGTTTAAAAAAAAAACAGAGCTTTAAAGAATACAATGACATAAAACATAATGCAGTTAAAATCACAACCCAATGACAGAAAGACTTTGAAATAAGGACCCCATAAGTAAGGTTTCCTGCTTTCCTTAATCAATAAGACCTATTGTGAGTGATGAATAACTTGCTGATTTAAAATTCCATTATTGTGGCACTTAGATTAAAGTTACATTGATTAACTAAAGACATATTTTAGGATGATAAAATTTCATGCCTGTAAGTTTCTGTATTGCAGCTTGAGAATGACATTTTTTCCCTCTCCATTGTATTACCATCCTGATGTTACAGCAGAGTTCAATAAACTCCATTGACAGAGGCCCAACTCTCCTGCTTAAGTACAGTGTTAAGGTCCTAAGTGACACTGGAAAATATTTTCACAATGTTGTAAACTCAGGTGCAATTAAAAATATGGGGGAAGAGTGTATCCCTATTGTCAGGTAGCTCAGGTAGCTAAGGTGCAGACCATATAAAGCCCATGGACTCAAGGTAAAGACCTGGGTCCACAGGAAAGAACGCCTCATCTTGCCCATTATGTTTAAGATAGGGTAGGGAGAAAATGAAGACATCTGAAAAAACTATTCAAAACTGATAAAGATTTATGCCAATTCTACAGTTCTAGGAGAGAAAAAAAAATTCCCTTGCATTAATTTCAAGGCAAGATTAGAGTCTGTGTGATATCATTAGGCTGTCTCTACAGCAGTCTGTGCATATTCAATATGTCAACGGAGATAAGGTATAGTCTCTGTGTGTGACTGACAGTTGGGTAAATGCCCACTTTGGTATTTCAGGCAGGTCCTTCTCCTGGTCTACATCACCAGACTTAACTCCAGGAAGACAAGAATTTTCCTTCTGATGAGATAGCTTCTACTAAACCAAGAATTCAAATCTCTTCCTACAATAATTTTCTGTAGTCTCAGAGTTTCTGTAATCCCCTATCATGAACTTAATCTACAGTACTTGTACTTGAAAGCAAGTTCCATATGATATTAAATTGTAATCAACTCTTCCATCAGTCTTGCCAAAATTCCATTAAGCAATGTTTCCAAAAATTCCAGTCAGTCCATGACATTATTAGGTTTTCAAGTGGAACCACCTGTATTTTTCATAATGATATTGAGTTTAATCAGATCTCTTCTATGCACTGTACTTTGTGATGTTTGCTCTAATCTCCCAAGAAGTTTCTTCCAGATTTTCAATGTGTTTGTCATTTTCCATAATTTAGAAGTCCAACTTTGCTATTTTAGGCAAGAGTGCTTCAAGTTTTCCCTCCAGGGAGGTCATAGAGTTATATAGTTTCTTGATTCTGGAAATAATTTCTGAAATAAGCCTTTCATGTGGAATCCAGAGTTCTTGACAGAGTCATTTTCTCTCTAACTTGACTTCTTGTTTAGATAGTGTAGAAAATTAATCATCGATGCATCTGATGTCAATGCTAAATATATGACTCATATGCACCATATATACTAACTGTGCTTCCATGTCAAAAATCTAGATGAAAAGTGGGAAACCTACTAGATTATTCAAATAAGTGTATATTATAAAAACCAAAGTCTTACATGTGATTTTAGAGAAACTGGGATTTAATTTATGTAACATAATCAAATGATAGGTTGCAGAATTAGTCTTCCATATGAGAGCAATCCATCTTTGAGTTTTTAAGATAAAAATATGATAAAAAATTTCAGGAATTTTCATTTTGAGATGCCAATTAATTCCCCTTTATAATATTATATGCAAATGTGTACATATATGTATATATATAATTATAACTTTTTTATTTGATTTGCTTTGGTAAGCATTTTTGAGTTATAATCTACATAAAAGATAATCCATTAGTCTAAAGTGTGCTCTCAGATATTTGCACATCATACATCTGACAAGGGTTTAATATTCGAAACATATAAAGAACTCATAAAACTCAACAACAGAAAATAAGCAACCCAATAAAAATATAGGCAGAAGTATTGAATAGACATTTCTCCAAATAAGACATACAGATGGCCAACAGGTGCATGAAAAGATGTTCTGCCTCATTTGTTATTAGGGAAATGCAAATCAAAACAACAGTGAGATCTAATCTCACACCTGTGAAAATGGCTATTACCCAAAAGCTTGTAAACAACAAATGTTGGAGGCTGCAGAGAAAAGGGAGCTCTTTTATACAGTTGGTGGGAATGTAAATTGGTGTCAACTTTTGTGGAAAGCAGTATGGAGACTTCTCAAAAATATATGAAAATGGAAAACTCATATGATTTTGTCATCTCACTTCCCAAAAAGACAAAACACAAAAAGATGAATTTGCAGAGATATATTCTCCCCCATGTTTATTGCAGTTTTATTTGCAATAGCCAAGAATTGGAAACTATGTAAGTATGCATCATTAGATGAATGGAAAAAGAGTATGTGATATGTATACACACACACACACACACACACACACACACAGGAATACTACACAGCTCTACAAAAGACAAAACCCTGTCATTTGCAACAACATGGTTAAAACTAGAGGGGATTATGTGGTGAAATAATCAGAAGGAGAAAGACAGGTATCAGGCAATCTCACTCATGTGTGGAATATAAAGAAGGAAAACAAATGAGCAGACAAAACAAAAAGCAACCCATGGACATTGGCAATAGAACAGCAAGAGGTGGGGAGAGGGGCAGGAGCATTTGGTGGAGGGGATTCAATGGGCAGCGGGAAAGGATTCTTGGTCACTTCGTGATGGATGTGGTATATTATCATTTATTTGATGAATGGTAAACCAACACATATAGTTTTGCATTATTTTGTAAATCAAAGTTACCTCATAGATATTATAATTAATTAATTAATTAAATTAAAAAACACCTGCAGAAAAAAATATGCTACTGGATTTTTTTTTTTTTTAAGGACAGGTGTAAACAGGAAGGAAGGCAAGCAGATAAGAAGAAAGAGGAGGAGGAAGCACTGTGGTTTTCATTTTCAATTGTTCACACTGAAGTCACATGTCCCTGACTTGGGACTCAAACCCAGGGGTATGTGACTTGCTCCTTCAGAGGTGATCGACTTAACTACTGCTCCAGCAAGGTCACCACTAACAGATACATTTTGGGGACTATGTAGTTATATAACCACCACCAAGTCATTATATGGAACATTTCTTGTGCATAAAAATTTTCCTTGTGCATCTTTGCAGTTGATCTTTTCCCTCATACCTTGATTCTTTAAAATCAATGCTTTGCTTTATATAACTGTTATTTTTCCTTTTTGATAAATTTATATCAATGCAATAAAACAGTATATATTCTTTTTGTCTATCATCTTTCATTTAGCATAAAGGATTTGATGTTCATCCATGTTTTGGCAAGATTCAGTAACTCATTCCTTATTGCTGGTTAGTATTCCTATTAATCTGCCTTCCTATATCCTCACTTCCAAAATCAGAATTAACTAATTTCAGAAAACTGGATAATAGGAATAGCATCCTCACTGTGGGAAGCTCCACCCCAGCCCAGAAGCGTGGGGTCTGTTGTCATGGATTCAGATACTTCCTGTACTCTGGGCTCACCACTGCAGGTGGTGTTTGCTTGGCTTAATGTCAACTGACTTATGGCCAATGAGAAGCAAGATATTGAAGTGCAGGGGAATGGAGCAACCCTAATGGAGTATTTCCCTCTCTATCCATGGTTTTTGTTAGCTTTTTTGAAAAAGACTGCCTTTCTTCTCTTCTTCAGCTCCCACCAGACAATCGCGTCATGTTTCCAGTTTCCATCAAGTCAACTCAAATCCTGAGCTCTAAAAAAACCCAGTTCATCTCACTCTTCAAATTTCTTCTGCTGTAATTATTTGAAGTGCATTCCATTTTCCTAGTTAGACTCTGTTATGAACTGAATATTTGCATTCCCCTCAGAAAATCATGTTTTGTAATACTAATCCCAGTGTGATGGTATTTGAAAATGAACTTTGAAAAAAAAAATCATAAGGATAGCGCCCTCATGAACGGAATTAGTGCTCATAAACCAGAGAGAGATCTAGGCGCTTGTTCTCCACCAGCCCCCATACTCACCTCCACCTCTTTCATGTGAGGTCATACATTTGCATTCTGCAACCAGGAAGAAGGTTGTCACCAAAACTCCACTCTTCAGGTCTCCCAATCACAGACTTCTAGGCTCCAGAAAAGAATTTTTTGTCATCGATAAGCCACTTACTTTACAATATGTTTTTATGGCAGCCCAAGCTAAGACAGGCTTGATTATATTTCACAAAGCTTGAGTCACTAAATTATATTCACGTTCACCTAACCCTTAACACGAAATTGATCTTACTTAATCTTTATACCAATACTGAGCATTATTATCATTCTCATTTATAATTAAAGACATGAAGCCTGGAGAAGTTATATACCTAGGTCATACAAGGTAATAATGCTCATAAGAGCATAGGTGAAGATACCTACAGGCTGACAGTAGACTGATGGGACTGAAAATAGGCATCAGATGTGTTGAACAAGCTAAGTGCAGTTAACAGAGGACAGAGTTTACACATTGCCAGAGTGCAAGAGAGCTTACATATCCCTGGGCAAAAATGCAAAAGACTATTTAACCTGTTCTCTGTAACTGCAAAATGTTTCTGACCCTTTTTGGAATAGCTGCAAGTGTTATGCAGAGTTTGTATTAATCCACTCTAGCAACAGCAGCACATCTGGCAAACAACTGAATTGGGGCTGCTACTTGGGTGCATTTATGTTAACCTGCTAACATCTTCCAAGATCCACTGGATTTTTGTAGGGGTCAGACTGGTAAATAGAAATACAATGGAAGCCACCACTTTGCATTTGCTTATATCTTTAAGGGTGATGTTAATCAGTGACATCCCTCCACAGACAAAATGTTATGATTGAGTATTATTTAGTTAGGGGATGACAGATGATTTAATTGGGACTATCCTACTACAATAGATGTTATCTCAGTGTCCAAAATATCAATGTGGGGAATTTGCCAACTATCAAGCATGTTTATTCCAATAATACAATCACAGATTGGGGTAATTATCAATAAGTAGGTCTGTGGGTCAAGCATGAGTCTGCTGTGTTGTATTGCCTGATTCTCATAGATCTCCACCTTATCAGAACATCATAACTGTAACCTAAATCCTGTGCCTAACAGTTCCTAAAAATGTTTGGTCATTCCCCTTTTCACAGTCTATAGTAACCAAATCCTTATAGGTCTCTTTGGAAAGATAATTGGGGAGGCATCACTGTGTACGGAGTCATGGTGCTGCCAGATCTTTCTTCTAGGGGATTAGTCAATGGAGTTCTGGTGTGAAACTGAGGGGGAAATAAGCCTCCACTAAACTGTCTTACCAGGCCAAGCCCCAAGCTGTAAATAACTTCTGGTTATTTCAACCATTAACAGACCTGCTTAGCACACAATGAACAGAAACAAGTAATGAAAAAATTCCAGAGATGCATCTCCACCTTTCTCTAGCCCACCCTGGAAACCCCTGCCTATAAAATCTGTAACTCATTCTTGTTCAGTGTACCAGTCTTTGGAGACCACTCCACTGGTACCTGCCAGCGTTAAATAAAATCCTTTCAACACTCCTGAGTGAGTGAAGCCTGTTGCTATCCACTGGCCAAACCCGTTTGCTATGACAAAACTAGTTTAATTTTTTATATTAATTTTATTAAAGGAACATTGTTTTATATCACTATATTGGTTTGCAGTATGCGTCATAGTAGTTTTTTGGTTGTGGGTTTTTGTTTTGTTTTGTTTTGTTTTTAAGAAAGGCAATTTCTCTCAGTCTCCCTCCTGACCATTCACCCTTGATTTCCTTGAACAGATTGAGTAGTAAAGTTGTTACTCATTTATTTTATAGTCTAGCACTATCTCTCAGATACCACATTCTACTAAGCATCTTCATAACTCTATCCCAGATTGCCTCCCCAGTCTTGACATTCATTGTGGTAATTACATATACCTATTTCCTGATTCATAAATACTACCACCTGGCCTTCACTGTTTTTGTCTGCCCAGAGTGATGTTTTCCCACAGTGTGATTATGTAATAGCATCCCTATCATCAACATTGGACATTGTAATCACAGCAGGTCATCACTGAGTTACTAAGTGAAGCAGAGTGTCCTTCTCACTAGCTATTCCTGATTATCTTGGTGAAGAGTGCATTCTCTGGGCCTTTTCAGGGAACATATTTCTCTAGTGGGTCTTCAAGATTTATACAATTTCTTCACTTTATCATGAGCCCTTCTCCAAATCTTGCAGTCCCTTTTCCAAAGGTTGCCATGGAAATACTGGCATTTCAATCTCACTTAATGTAGGCCAGAGTTCATCAAGCAATAGCCTGCATCCAAATCCAGTCTATTACCTATATTTGTAAATCAAGTTTCATTGGAGCACATACAATTGCTCTCATTCACTTACGAATTGTTCTATGACTCCTTTTCCACACAATGGAAGAGTTAAATAGTTGCAACTGAGAGCAGCTGGTCCACAAAGTCTAAAATACTATCTCTCCCTACCAGTAAAGTTGTTTTGTCTAAATAGGTCATTGCTTTTTCTAAGCCTGAAATTATCCTAGTAGAGATCTATTTGTCAGAGTATTAAATTCTTTATTCTGGGCTACTAGTCCCAAATCAATAAACTCTCTTAACTGTCATTTCCAGCTACCTTGATCAAGGACTAACTTAGTCTCATGTATAGTCTCCCAATTCATTCCAGCACATACTTGCTAGTTCCAATAATGCTTTCAGGATATAGATCCTTCCTTTATTTTAAGGTCCTACCTGTCCTTGTTTGTGTTATGTTGTAACTTTGCTATTGTTTAGCAACTAGTTATTGGTGTAGCATTTAGAAGGGTGTGAGAAAAAGGTAGAGCCTAAGGCAAGCTACTGTTGCCTTGTTGGGGAAAGGCTTCTATTTCAGTTTCTGCTTCAACGAGGAGGCTGGTAACTTCTAAAAAGGAGGTCACTTATTTAAGCTCCAAAGGCTCATACCTTCAAAATCTGAGGACATCAACTCAGATCACCCCATTTTATTTATCAAAAGTCCATTTTTGTCAGCCAGCACTTAAGTGTTGATATACTGCATCTTGTTTACCTAGAAGTTTGACCTGATTGTAACTCAGCAGTTATGACAGTTAAATCCTAGTCTTGGTCCAAATGTTATGGCTCTCCTGGTGACAAACCAAGTGGACACTCTTTGGAAGTATTTAAGGCAGATTTATTACATATGGGTTCAGTGGGGATCTTTTCCCAAAAGCTGAGCATGGGCTTCAAGTTAGGGTGCACTTATATAGGCTAGAGCAAACGCAGGAAGAGAGAGACGTAAATTAGAGTGGGGAGGGTTTAAGCACGGGAAGTTCTTTGTCTGTTGGTGACTTATCAGTTGCCTTCAGCATTCCAGTAAACAGATCACAGGATGTTTTATGGCTCTGCTAGCTCAAAAGATCTTTATGGCTGTCTTCATGGATGCTGGAAGCGGTGGGCAGGCCTTTTCCCTCACACAAAGTTTTTTCCCTTTCCTCTCAGTACAGATGATGAGTCTCTTTTTATGCTTCCAAAGATAGTTGTTTAGCTTTCATATTTAGCTTTTTAATTGCTGAATTAATGCTCCTAACTTTATCTTTGTCTAAAGTATCAACCAAATCTGTCATTAATGATTCCTCTCATATTTATAAATGTATAATACAGTCTACCAGTTAATGAATTTCCTTTCACCAGTATGCATTCCAGTCTATCCCAGTTTACATTGAAAAGCCTTCAATAACTGTACTGCCTCTAGCACCAAGCACTATCAATAACACATAATACATTTCTGCTTCCAAGACAGCAGAAAAAAGAGAAGCTAGAATGAGGAAGATATAACTAATATTCTAGTTTCATCTATTCATCCTCATGTGTAGTTATTGCTGGTCTCGCTTAGAATTTCAGAAGATTATTTCTTTCCTATTGTATACCTAGTGTTCACGGGTGACCAGATTGTTTTTTCAAATTTGATATAAAGTATTACAGAATCCCATAACAATTCTCACTACTAATAATAGCAACATGCTAATATCTATGAGATGTCAAAGTCAAATATAAATATTAACTTAATACAATCTGCAGGTGTAATCCAGCTTTAAAGACACTCACTGTGGTCATCCAGCTTCTAATATGAAAGGAAAGAACTGGCTTTGTTTACATTCACATATTTAAAATTGTGAATACTGTGCTTACTTTTAAAATAGGAATAGATGTTAATATAAACACAGCAAAGTTCCTTCATGCATAGGGGATTTTTTCTCTCTCATAACATCACTGCTGCTGTTACATAAGGGTCCTAAAAAACATCAAGTTTAGAGAGAACACTCAGGGAACGACTTTACACTGAAAATACCATTACTAAGTAATGGAAAAGATTAAGAAAAAGACCTTATGGTTTAATTGAAAGGTCTTGAACTATAAATATTTAGACATATCTTATACAGACCTAATAAACTGAAAGAAGGGACATTTTTATTTGCTCAAGCTTTCAGAGGTATCATGAAGGAAAATGAAAAGTTAATAATCATATACTGACTATTGAATAAACATATAAGAATATATGCTACCTAGGAAAATAGTAACTTTTGATATATTTACACTGAAACTTGAAATTCAACTGCTATGTAAAAATCCTGATTATGGACAAAAGATACATATATATGATGAGGGTTTTTTAACACAAAATTACCAAGTACATAAATAGGGTTACTTAGAAATGTGAGTACAGATTGTGAATAAGTGCTGATCACAAAGATAACGATGGAAAAAGCATGTGTGAGGAAGCAAACAATGTTAGTACAATAGGGAGAGAGTGCAGCACAAAGCAGGTAGAAATTGGTATGAATGTGTTTGCCAGTCTTGCCAAGTTCCTTCCATAGAAGTTCTACAAATAGCAGAAGTAAAGAGAAAGGCAATATACATTTTACTGGAGCACATAAATTGTGAAAATAAAAACATTGTGCATGCTGTCTCTCTACAGAGTTTATAATACACATGAATGGCAAAATCACACACACACACACCTTCCCAAAATTGTGAAAGTATTTTATCATGTCATAAATCTTAGGTTCTCTAAAATATAACCAGCTGAACCCAAACCAGTATCTGCCAGTAGAATATAATTTTTTTTCAGTGTGTGGATATCACTAAGTCCTAGAAATTCTCAGTACTTCAGGTAAACAAACAAAAATACAAAACGTGTTCAAGTTATATTTATTTTCCTCTAAAATCTGAATTCGAGTGACGGTGCTTCAAAAGTAAAAGCATAGGTGCAACCCAAACCAGAACCCACTTGTGAAATAATAATAACTGTGGAGTACTCTTGGTACTATTAGAGGGAGTCAAACTTGTTATAATCTAAAAGTTCTTCTTTTTCAAACTTGCTAGACCATAGAAATCAAATATCACCAAAAAAAAGGATATTTGCTTCACATTCTTAAATTGGTACTTAAAATGTTAAGAATGACAATATCCTCATTTTGAAATACTGAAACAGGTAATAGCATAATGGGCATGCATAATCATTTAAAATAGTAAATCATATCTCAGTTTTGAATCTAAGTTCAATAAAATTGTACCTATGGCAATAGGTACAAATAGATATAGCTTTCTTGTGTAACAGATACATATTTAAGAATTTGGTCCAATAAAGTCCTAGATTACTGAAATTATTTGAAATATTAACCAAATTAAATCAGACAGCCATTATTGGAAAATCCATGTGTACATGAACTTGATCTTTACCGAAAATGGCTCCAAGTTCGAAGGCTATACCTTATAACCCAAACATAAAGAAGCAACAGTTAACCCCAAGGAACAATAGCTCTATCTTGGCAGGTAAAGTGGAAATATAGCAGATTTCTTGGAGGTTTGTGTAAAGGTCTGTAGCCAATTTTTTTCTCTAGAAATAGGCAAAAATGTGATTGTTTTTGTCAGAGTGTCGAAAAATCTAATTGATGACTGGAATGTAAAAATAGAGACTCCTATCTGTATGGGAGAATAAAGTCATATTTCTGAACAAAAGTTGATGAAATAAACAACAGTGGAAAGGCTGAAGGAGGAGAAACCTTGAAATTTACCAGGGGCCAGCTTACAAAGGAAGAAATCTGACTCCATTCCCTAAGTTCTGAAAAGTAACGGTTAAGGAAAGAAACAGGATTCTGACTAGCAGAGAAGAGCTTCTAACCAGGGACTCAGAAGTTTTACTGGGAAAGAAGAAACACAAATCAACTTCTGAAAAATCTTACCAATGTCGCTTAACCTGTAGAGAAATGAGAAGCTAGAAAAAAATGGGGTACAACCTTTAAGAATAGATACCCAAATTAGGAGAGATTAGGTTTTAGGCTGTAAGCAAATGCAAAAGAAGCTTCAAGACTCTTCATTTTACTAGGTCTTAATCAGAATTGAGGAAATTATCTCAAACCCCAGATTGTACTGCCATGCTGCCAATGTTACCTCTCCAACAGTTACAGGAAAAAATCTGAGAACAGTAAACAAAGGCTAATCTTCCAACAAAGACTGTCTTCTGGACTTAATAAGATCTTCCCTTTCATGGCCCGTCCCTACCAGCAGGTTCTGAAAAAGTGGCTGGAGTGCCTATAAAACACCTCCAAAACAACTCACAGAGAGAAATAATTCTCAGATATGGCAATTAAAGGCAAATTGCAACCAGTCAGTTTCTGAATCAATTCCAATAATAAGTTTGTTCAGAGATGGTTCTATTTAACATAAACCAAATGAAAAACCACACACACATGCACTACACTAACAGAAGAAGAAGGAAAAAAAAAGACAGGAGATCATGAGATCATGGTATGCAAGAGCCAGCTGAATTTATTTTGGGAAAAACAATCGAACAATTTAATGAAAAGATCATTCTCTACAAATACATCATGCTATAAAAGAAGTTAATAAAAACATAAATTCAAAGATAAACAACCAAAGAAAATCAAAAGAGAAACACTAGATCTAGGGAAATAAACAGAGCCCCAACATCATTTGAAACAATAAATTATAAACATAAAAGCACAGACATGCAAAAAGGTGTGAGATTATTAAATTTCTTCCATAGAAATGGACAAAGCATTTTTCAAGTAGAAAAAATGTGATACACGCAGAAGGAAAAGATGATCCAAGTGAAGAAAATCAGTGTACGTGGTGTGCAATAACACAAAAAATATGCTCAAAGACATATAAATTTCCTACAGCAATGAAAGAACTCAAATATCAGCTAAAACATTTAAGAATTCCTGCAATGTAATACCTATAATCTTTACCAGGAAAATGAAAAATCCAACCAACCCAAAGGTAAATTAAAACAGCCCTTAAAAACCAGTTAAGGAGGGCTGTGCTGTTTGATCAATACCAAATCTACCTATAAGCAAAAAAAATAAACTAAACAAGATTGATATTGTACAAAAAGAATGCTTACAACATTTGACAAAGGAAAAGGAAAAACAGAAATACTGTAAGTTAAATAAGAGATTGAAGGAAATATAAGGGCTCCTTTTCTTAATTTCACATAAGAAGTCATAACAGAAAATTGTTAAGATAATATTTACCTAAAACCATTTCGATTATAAATTTGTCGTTGTTTTTCCTTCCTTTGTTGCTTTTTATTTCACTAAAATTGGTCATGTGCCATTTTAATATCAACAATAATTTATCCTAAATTTTGGGGGAAATTAATGGCCATTAATTTCAGAGAAAGCTCACAATTTAATTTTTAAAGGACACTACAATTTCACATAAATGCTAGAACAATATATTCTCATTTTTAATCTGAATTCATTATATCCTTTTGGAATTCACCATTTATCAGCTACAGCAATGCACTATAAATTCCAGTGCCTTCTTAGAAATGTTGAACATTAAATTCTAACTCCCTAATACAATCCATTTCATTTTAGAGAAAGAAAACTGAAACTGGATCTGGTAGAGTATATGATTCGCCAAAATTCATTTCAGGTCAAAGTTACATCTTCTCTCGGGTCTTTGCTCTTTCTATATTAGAAGGCAATACTGTCTTGAGTCTTGTTTCTTTAAAAAAAAAATTGTTTTAAGGAGATTTCTCAATCAAGTCGCCTTTGTTCAACAAAAAGAAATATTTGAATAAAAATGTTCTTCAAATTCTTATAAATTCACTGTCAATAACACATTTCATGAAAATATGAATTATTACATATGACAAAAACTAAATACTTGTTCAAAACTGTGGTTACCAGAAGAAGGAAAACCTGGAGTTAGAGGAATAAAAATCATAGTGGTCATTGGCACTAGAACTATGGTGGTAGGAGTGGTGTGATGTACCCATTGACAAGTGTGAATCTAGGATCCTGAAATGTGTGCAGTATTTTAAATTAATGAAACATACTTTTAAAAAGAAAACACCATACTTGATTAAAACCTCTACTTCTAAGAAACCAGCCTGAGGTCACTTGATAAAGTTCCTGTGAAAAATTTACTTTAAGTAGGTTCCCTTGATTTGGAGGTAGAAATTTCTCATCAAAATCACAAGTTTTTCCAGTAATCTTCTAGGAAGCTCACATTTCTAAAACAATATGGTTCATTTTAAATATTAAAGACTTTTGTTCATAAGTTTAATATAAATAATATACTGTGGTAAGAGAGTACATAGCTTTAGCTGAAACAATTTCACACTTAGAAGATTTTCCCCATCTTAAAACTATCTTCATTTCCTGAACACATTTTATGGTACCGTTTGTTCATTTGATTCAATACACCACACTTTAAGACTCTCTACATTTTGGGGGAATTCTGTTTTGTCATTTCTTTTGCTTTATTTTTTATATCTATCTAGAATATGTCACTTGAGCTTATTTCAATTCAGTTTAACACTAATATACTCAACACTTGCTATGTACAAAACACTGTCTTACACCCTGTGAGAGATTAAAGTTAGATGTGAAAACACTCTTACCCTTAAAGATTTAAAATCAAGAGAAAAAACACCACCTACTGAAGTAACTAAAATATAAGTTTCAATGTGAAAAATATTAGAATAGTAGCATAGATAGTGTCATTACTGAAGGAATTCAGTAAAGAGAAGTAAAAGAAACATTTATATTAGTCCTTACCCATATTGGGGTCAATATATATTAGAGGTTATTTTCTTTTTAATCTTACTATAGGACTACACAGTCACCTAATACACCAAGTCATCCCCTATACAGTAACAGCTACACAAAATACTTATAATTTGTTGCCATAGATATTTTCCATTTTCAACAGAAAGTAAATTTCCAGTAAAGTAAATCTAT
Organism: Solenodon paradoxus; assembly: GCA_004363575.1. Taxonomy (NCBI): domain Eukaryota; kingdom Metazoa; phylum Chordata; class Mammalia; order Eulipotyphla; family Solenodontidae; genus Solenodon; species Solenodon paradoxus. The sequence goes on from RJWH01000020.1 coordinate 1,460,038, forward strand.
TCTTTCTTGCTTTAATGGTGAATTTAAAAACTTTTGTATGTTCAAATCCTCTTTTTGCCATAGTTTTTCTTTTTTCCTTTTTTATTCCAGTAAGTTATGCTACCAGTTGAAGACAGGATTATGGTTCAGGTTCTTCTTCATTGAGGCAAATATAGTATCTTCAGCACATCCAAAGGTATATTACACCAGGTCCAAAAGACTCACAGACCTGCTTTCATAATAGGCATTACAAAACCATTCTGAAGTATGCTCACTCAAAAAAAAGAAAAGACAAAAATAAATGTAACCATATTCTTTTTAATACACATGCATCATTTTATTATATGGTGTAATTTCACCAGTAAAACCAGAGTCTTCAGATCTCAGTATAATTTATAATATTAACTTACATGGCTATTTATAGCTTTATAAATACTTTGTGTCCTTTAGATATAGGAGCAGCAAGAGAAAATGGAAAAGTAACTTCTCAGGATAGCATTAAACCAGAACACCAGTTAATCTAATCCAACTGTTGGGTGTAAGATAAATTTCTTGTCAAGAAGTTAAGTATCATTCCCAGAGTCTTCATAGTCTTGCTGAAACTCTGTACTCATCTGTTCTTGACACTTAGAAGCTTTCTTTAGCACTGGCTAAAAAAACAGAGTAAAAATCAAGCTGGGGCTATCAAAAACTTTGCCACTCACAAACACTTGACCCAAACAATTCTATATAAATATATATGTGTATATATGTATATATATGATAATATTATTATCATATAATAATATAATCATATAATAATACAATATTATTCCTTTAGCTTGGACCTGGAAATAAATACCAATATCAGGCACCATTCATTTGAAGAAATAATCAATAGAAGTGAGTATGCAACATATCAAAATACATGAAATACAGATAAAGTAGTACTTAGGGCATCAGATTTTTTTTTTAAACCAGAAAAAAATTTTAAATCAATAGTGTAAGATTCCAATTAAAGAAATAAGATGAGAAGTAAAAAGAATATTATTAAGTAAATACAAAGCAAACAATACAGAGAAAAAATCATGAAAACAGAAAACAAAAAAATTGAAAATTTTTTAATGAAATAAAAATTTGTTTCCTCAAAAAGATCAACATAGCTGGCAAACTTTGCTACAACTGAACTAGGAATAAGAGAAGAATCTAATGATAAGTGTCAGGACTGAAAGAGGGACATTATTTCCAATTTACAGAAGGAAAAAGATTATAAGCTAATGCTATTCCAATAAATCAGACAACTTTGATGGAATGAACAAATTCCTAGGAAGACATGAATTACTAATACTATCAGAAATTTTTCTTCTAATGAAGAAATAGAAAATCCAAGTAAGGTAAAAATAAGAAAAAAATGAGTTTATAATTAAAAATAATCTCACAAAGAAAAGTCAAGCTTCAGATGGATTTCATAAGAGAAAGTCTCCACAAGTGCATCTTGTTGACCGTGTACATAGGCCGTGTTGGAGGTTCTATAAGCAAGATTTGATTGCATTCTAACCCAAGTCTATTGGAAGACCCCATGAGTCCTCCTAGAGAAAGGGGGAATAAGTTTGTTAAAGTCCTGTGGCAAGACAATTTCTCATCCCTGTCTTGTGGAAGACTGTCACAAGGCGGTTATTCATCTCTCTGATTTCAGATGAATTCAGAATTTCCTCAGAATACAATTAGAGCTTCTGTGGAAGTTTTATAAAACTGCATGGCTGTATTTTAGAGACCACTCCTCTATGACAGAGTGACCTTCTAATAATGTCGCCTGTCATCTGAACTCTGGTTCAGGGATGTAGGAAGTTGAAACTGTATTGATTGTGCTTTTGTTGTCGGAGTTAAGTAATAACTTGCTGAATTCATTTGGCTTCTTGTCTTCTTTTACAACTAATCCCTGGAATTTCATGTGAAAAGTCAACCTGATAGATGAGGTAGTAAAACTTGTGACTCAGTTGCTGCATTGCTCCTTGTTTGACTGTTTTATCCAATATTTGAATAATAATGAACATTTATCATTGCTCAGAAATTACATGCAAAGAGAAGGACTGTCAAAAGTGATTATTACCCTGACACCAGTTACGTGAAACCAAAGTGTTAAGAAAATGACCTCATAACTAAAAACTACAGACCAGTATCACTCAAAAAGATGCAATCACCATTAATAAAATATGCATGGAACAAGGGCAATAATATGTAAAAACAAATCACCTACCAAAAAGGATTTATCCTAGCAGTATAAGGATGCTTTCCAACCAAAATCAATTAATTTAATACATTCTATTAATAGAATAAAGGACAAAATTTGTACACAAATTGCCAGTAAAAGCTGAGGTACTTTCATTTGTATTACCAAGATACAATCAATATTACAAAAAGTTGGTCATTAGCTCCTTTGATCAAACTTTTCTATCAAATTAGATTCCTCCTACATAAATGATTTTTGTCTTTCCAGAAAATTTGAATAGAAAATAACACGGAAACAACATATGATAGAGAGAAAAAATTATTAAAAAGCAGATGGGATAAGATTCAATATAATTCCTAGCTTTTTTGCACATAGTTCTCCTAAAGTCCTAATTAGGACTACACAGTCCTCATTCTACCTCCTGGTGAGAAAGAGTTCTGTTAAAATATTACAATCAAAATCAAGGATTTTATCATGATTACATATAAATGCATAAATATCAGTGTTCTATTTAACTTTATTAAAACATGGCAAAAAATTAAAGAAATGAAACCTACCAAAAAATTTACAATCTAATTTAAGGACAAATTAATATTATTTTGTACAGATGTTTCAAAATTAGAAGTTATGATCAATGCATAATAAAATAGCAAAGTCTTAGAAGACACACATTTCGACCGATGACAATTAAGTTAGGGAATCCGGGTATCCTGTGCTGCTGACTGAAGACTCAATACCAAATGTGGGGTTTTTTTAAGTACAGTGTGAACGCAGAAGGTACATCCAGAATCCAAAAAAGATGCCCAATGAAGGAGGAATAAGAGGAACATGATCTTTTCTCCAGGACCCACATATGTTGGATGATCTGTGCAAGAAATGAGGCTGATAGTGATTAGAAGTTCCATCAATAGACAAGGCATGTATTAAATGGGAATCTTAGGACGAGGAAGTTCAAAACTTGGAAACTAAGGGTCGGACAGATACGTATATACCAAGGACTGAGGAACTAGGTTCAAAGAAAACAAAGTAAATCAAACACTTAATTTCTCCCTGTTTTAAAACATAACACTGAGGAGGGACTAAACTTACAAAAAAGAATGATTAACTGCAGTTATAGAGGGTTTGGAGACAGGAGCCAATAAAGGCATTACAACTAACTCAGTATCTGATAAGAGACCAGGCTCCATATTGATTTGCTGACTTTCATTTTAAATACTTAGAATCTTGTTAGCTATCCTCAATAATAAAATATCTATAGTCGAGCAATGACAAACTTTAAAATGGCACTGAGAACATGAGATGAGTAATGCTATATGATGCAATTCAACAAAAAAAACTATCATTTTTCTCAGATGATCTTTTCCCTGTATTTTTGTGGAATGTTCTCATGTGAAATTCAGCAATACCCTCAGAAGCCTTCCACAACAAAGACTCACATGCATTATCCTTTGTTAATTAGGTCCATCAAAAACAAATGCAAAAAAATATTATTCATACTTCTACACTATACTTTTACACTACACTATACACTTTTCAGTTGATATTTTCAGTTGGATATTTAAAGTGGATATTCTGAAAGACTAAACTGATATCAGTGTTAAAACCCAAACCTTTATTTACCTCTTCTGTACCCAATGATACTATGTCAATAAATCTCTATTGCCGAAAGCACTAAGCATAATAAGGAAAAAATAACTTATGAAAGCAACAGATATATTATGTTACAATAAAAAAAAATCTTTTAAATGATGTTATGAACCCTAGGCAAGACAACTTTATCACTATGGCTTACTAAAAATATAATTTCATCATTATAAAACAAAAATTATCAATCCTGTTATTCCCTCAAGCCTACAGTCAGAGGCTGATAGTCTGGGATTGATTTTCTGCTCAAACTTGGGTCATTGTAACATGAGGAAGCAAGAGACTGAGAGGCAAATGTTTTAGAGATTCTGAAATTTCACATGGACACAAATATTTAAAATAATACTTAATGTGAATTTCTAGGAATTTAAATCTTTCAGTTACTATAGTTTATCTTACAACCAATTTAGTCAAATTTAAGTAAGAAAATGCAAATACTAAAAGCACACAACTTTTGGAATCAGTCTTAAAACGAAATTCTCACTCTGTCTCTTAGTAATTTGGGCTATATTTTAAAATCTCTTTTGATCTTTTTTTTTTTAATCTGTAAAAAAAAAAAGGAATAATATTATTAATTACCACGTAGGATGTCTTAAAGACTAACTTAGATTATATATGCAAAGAAACAAGTATTGCCTGGCAGAGTAGGTGATTATTCTAGCATTGTCATTACTCTTATTCTAATGCTTTTTTGTTTTCTTATAAATAGAAGCATTTAGGAAGCTTCAGAAAAGTGCTAGAGATATGATTCTGATTCAGCAGATAATGATGGCAAACATTAAAGGTGGACAGGCACCCAATGATCTTTACCAGAAAGCCCCTGTGGTTCACTGGCTATTGGCTCTATCACATTTAAGCTAATGCAAAAGGCTCCCTAAATAAAGTTTGCTAATGTTTTTAACATATCCACTATGTATTAGAAGAGAAATTTGGAGAACTTTCCCAAATCTAAACACATTTATTGGATTTTATTCAAATAAAAACTTTGCTCACTCCCACACTGTTTGAACCAGTCCCTAGAGCACAGAGAAAAATAGTTTGCATTCATTTTAATTAGGAATCTCTTTTCGATGCCTGTATCTACTAGCAGCAGGGGCCTAAGGAATACTTCCCATGTTAGTTATTAAAGCTGAGACCTACATACTATTCATAAAACTCGAGTTCTCAGCAATCATCAATCTCTAAATTTAATAAACTTTCTAGTCTCCATTGCAATCATAAAGAGTGACCAGTATATACTAATTGAAGCATTTTTTTTTTCCTAACAGACATTGACTCTGATAGACGGCACATACCAACCCAGAAGAGACCTTAAAAGAGTTGCTGAGAAGTTAGCAATTTTGCCAATTAAATTTAACACCATCCATCTACACATATACAGATAAATCATGTCATTCTTCACACATGCCTATTCTGGTTAATACATTTAATAGATGAAGTTTTCAGGGATCTGAAACACTTGTTCCTTTTAATATCTATCAGGATCTGGACAAAATGGAGGACAAGGATGAGTTTTCCCTTCTGTGTTCATAAAAAATGTTAAAAGCATGTCTGCATACCAGTCTTTATCTGGTGCTATATTTGAACTGAAAATAAGAATTATTTTCTACTGCTTTCTTATTTGTTTCTTTGAATAAAGTGTACAGAGTGGGAAAAAAAGTACAGAAGTGAAATACATGATTTGTCAACAAATAGAAAAGACTTTATTTGCATCACATCCTGACTATTAGCATAATTTACCTTTTTACCATTTCATGGCCATTTTACATTGTGACAGGTCAAAAGAATCATTTTCAGATATCAAGCTGTCTCCAACTAGGAGAAAGTACTCTTCAAAGAAAATGCAAACAACATTCAACACTTGTAACTCTTGCATACTAATATAAGTAGCTCTCTAGTCATTTCAAGTAGAATTCTAGTATTATCCTCAGGCCCTCTGAGCCTTCACAGGAATGCAATGTTAGCTGGTAGGAAACCCATCTGTTATCCTCCAGTCACAGCCTGATCCAGTCACAGTGTGATGAGTCATTACACCTCCTGAACATGAACACCCTTCTTACTGAACATGTGGAAAAGGACAGAAAAGTGTTTTGTATGTTATGTTTACTGTTGCTGTCCTTGATCTACAGAAAAGCTTTTTTTCTTCTTGAGACAAAGTTGGGGACTGAATGTTTGGAAGAGGATTAAATGGGTTGAAATATGCTTCATCTAAAAGGAAGGATAACTATGAAAAAAGGAGAAGAAATCAAAGCAAACAGTATTTCATATGTGCTGATATTTTCACTAGGTTTATGATCAAAATTTCACCTGTAGAAGTTTGCACTTCTACAGGTAGTGCAAACTTCTACAGGTGAAATATGACTTGTCACTTTTTCAGGAAACACTAATGCTGTTGGGAAATTATTTTTATAAGAAAGAGAAGAGAAAAATAAAAACAGAATTAAGTGCTCCAAAAATGTTGTTTTTATCATGACTATATTATTAATATTTCTTCAATGAAAACTTTATTTTTATCAACTTTTATTGAGCCAGTACTGGACTAAAATAAGTATTCTTGAAATAATCTGAGATGTGAGCAAAATGTGTTTACAAAAAAGTGTGAAATTAAAACCAAATTTATGATAGCAAAAATCAAGAAATATTTTAATGTCTAAACCATTGATGAGAAAATTGTGTTTTCCAACATAATAGAATAATACAGAGATATTAAAATGTTGTTTGCAAAGTTTTTATTGATATGGGAGAATATCTGTGAGATAAATTCATATCGGAAAAGCAATGTGAAATAGAAAATTCAATGTTTGATGAGAACTAAGTTTTTCTGCCAGAGAAAGTGGGGAGATTTGTTTTCTTTTTCTCCTGTGAAAAATGAGGTCAAGAAGAGAGGGAGTAAGCAAGACAGCCAAATAACATGAAGAAATCATCTAGGAACTTTAAAGAATAAGAATTCCTAATATTCAACATAAGGACTACATTTGCCAAAGTACACTGGTACTTGACTTAAGATTGTCACTTAGAGTGTTGCAAGCAGAGTCCTTATGAGAGTAGGGTATTTCAGAGAAACTGAAAAACAGATACTGATTTTGCCTACGGGTCAAAGCTTGAATAGGTATAAAGAATTTCGGATAAGAATTTGCAGCAATCAGTAAGCGGTGGTCATGAACTTTGGGAAGGAGCCCATGCTTTCAAAAGAGGATGTGATCCAAGGTCTCTTTGTGAACTGAGGGAGAGCAAAATACATGTGCTTTAATATGTTACATTTTCTCTACACAGTTGCCTACCTTGAGCTTTCCAAATTCTTCTTTAATTTACAACTAGAAAAAAAAACAATAAAGCATTGAAATGGAGACATTGCAGTGCCTACTCGAAAGGACAATTCAGAAGTAGTTCAAGGACAGTTGGGCAACACCCGTCTGTAGATCAAGTAAGTGGTGGATGATAGATCACTTGGTTGGAAAGGGAGTCCAAAAGTGGGCAAAGAAAAACTAAAATCAGAAAACTCAAAGAGAACATGACTATATATTTAAAGAAACAATGAAAAATCTTGGAAATACAGAAACAGTTATTGATCATAGTATAGCCAAATGTAATTAATAATCATGGAGCATTTTAGTGAAAATATTCCTGTGATAAATTTACTATGTGTTTATCTCATAATAAATCAGGTAGATAAATACTATGCCCATCATAATTTTAAATATGAGAATATAAAATCAGAAAATGATTAAATAACCTAGCTATCTTCAAAATATATGAAGAGCTCATATACCTTAACAATAAAAAAGCTAGTGATCCACTCAAAAAGTGGGCAAAAGAACTGAACAGACACCTATCTAATAAAGACACACAAATGACCTACAGACACCTGAAAAAATGCTCTACATCACTCATTAGCAGAGAAATGTAGACAGAAATTCAAGAAAAATAAATAAATACCACCTCACACCAGTGAGAATGGTCTACATCAAAAAGACTGGATATAGCCTGTCGGTGTTGGAGGTGTGTGGAAAAAAAGGAATCCTCCTACTCTATTGGTGGGAATACCAGTTGGTATAAATTCTTTGGAAAGCAGTATGGAGATTTCTCAAACCAATAAAGATGATCTATCATTTGATCCAGCAATTCCACTCCTGTGCATTTATGGATATAAAATCCATAATCAGGAAAGATATCTGCATCCCTAAGTTCATTGCAGTATAGTTCACAATAGCCAAGAAGTGGAAACAACCTAAATGCCCATCAACACTTGACTGATACAGAAGTTATGGTATATATACTCAAAGGAATTCTATGCAGCTATTCAAAAGGCGAAACCGTGTCCTTTGCAACAACCAGGATGGAACTGAAGGAGATCATGTTAAGAGACGTAAAACAGAAATAAAGAAGAAACACAAGATAGCTTCACTCATATGTGGAATATAATGAAACAAAAGAACATGCAAATTCAAAAAAAATACAGGGCACAGGACTGTGATTACTGCGTGTATTGAAACAGGGAGAAGGACGGAAAGGGGAAAAGGTGGTGGTAAAGAACAAGGAAATTCTGGTGGTGGATGCATTGTGAAATATAGTAGCTTGTTGGTTCACACTTTATCATAACCTATGATGCTATTTGAACTTTGAATCCCTTTGGCTACTGACACACATCCTTATTATAAATCTGTTTATTATTTATATAGTCATGCATTTATTCATTCAGAGGTCATTGTGTAATAACCAGAGTTAGTGTTTTCCATGATAAAAATAGGAATGCAATTTTAGGCAGGAAATGTATTTCAGCATATCGATCCTGCTTACATTTATCTGCATCATTTCATGAATTGTTAACATATTCATGATCTGTTGTTGCTCTTAGTAGTTATAAATCAAATGATTTTCATTGATTTTTTTAATATTAGTTGACCTAAAGCAACATTAAAGTGGTATATTTGGTGGAATTGTTGGAGGTAATAACTAGAGAATAGAAGAGAAAAAAATGTTTTTAAAATTATGCTTCCCAAAGCAGAAGTCTTAACTCTTGAGAATACCTGGAATGCTGCTTTTTATTTCAGATGGCTATAGCACCCTCTGGTGAATAACATTTATATTTCACATTTTTTTCCAAATAATATAGGTGATAAGCTCCAAACCTACTAGCGAAATTTAGAAGTATCTCCTTCACTATTTCCTTTCTTTCTTTCTTTTTTTTTTTCAGGTAGGGGTTCAGGGGTGGTTAGGGGAAGATAGATAAGCTTAGGCCCAAATTGTTTCTTCTGAGATGAGATAAATGCCAATAGCAAAGTGAATTTCATGTAATATGGATTCTACTTCTTGAAACAAATAAGATGCAAGGGCTTGGGTATCTTGGATTAATCAGATCAGTGGCAGAGTATACTAAGAAGCAGAAGCCTACGAATAGGATCTAAAAAATAATGTATAGCAATACATTGTTTTCTTGATTTTTATATGTCACTTTCAAATTTTCACTAGGCTGAATCACATAGATACATCCGCACATTTTGTTTATCTACCTCTTGGAGATCTTTATTCATATGTCACTTTCTCCGTGATAATTTTTTCTGATCCTTTTATTTATAAGCCTATGTACCAACTCCTTACACTCCAATCTAAGCCACTCGACTTCGTTTTCACCATAGTTAGAATATCTAGATAAATTTTTATCCAAACCAAGAAACTTCTGAGAGTGGCAAGGGATGCTATCAGTATTCACCCTGGAACAGGCAGTCGAAAGAAACACTGGGACTTGATCATCTCATTAATAACACCTATTGTTTTACAATCTACTATATAGTTTACTTTTTATTTTCTTTCATGTAAAATAAAAACTTCGGTGACAAAAAATTTTGACAGTGTTGTTTTTGTTTTAGTGCTGTTGTTTCTCTTTTGTTTTTTCTAATCACTGCTATAACCTGTACCTACAATAACGCTTATAATAAGTGTTCCATAATATTGATTGAATAAATGAGACTGTTTACCTGCTGTGATTATTCAGAATGGCTGTAAATTTAGTTCCTATATACCTTTCCTTGACAGTAGACTGGCTATCTTGAATGGAATATGACAGAAATGTGCTGTGACAGTGGGCCTAATCTTTAACAAGACTCTCAGGTTGCTCTGGTAGACAAGCTCTGAGCTTCCAACCAACAGCCAGATCAACCAGTGAACCATCTTGTTTATTCCAGCGCAGCTGAATCCTGTTTCCACCCAACATCATACAGAGAAGAACTGCCTTGCTACATTCCAGAAAAATACTAAAAAGTGTGTTAGGTCACTGAGTTTGGGGGGATTCCTTAAGACCATGTTTTCCTCCTCACTTGTGTTCTCCATGGTGCCTTGCATAGATCCAGCTGATGTTTCAGTCATCTAAAGGAAGCAACCATGAGAACACAAAGTGAGGAGGAAAACATGGTCTTAAGGAGCTATGAGTTTAAGGGGAGAGAAAACTTATTTATATGAATAATGTTTCTTGGACGGTATTACTGCCATTAAAAACCAAATGTACTTTGGGAGTTTGTAGGAGGAATGTGTTAAAGGGAAATTTGAGAAAGTATAGACAATTTCATTAAGTGGGTGAAGTAAAAAAAAAAACATCTGTGAGACAGAATTTTACAATTAGAGGAGGAGGGGCAAGGTTATTCATGGAAGCAAAGCTAACAGCATGAGCACAGAGATAAAGAAACATGAATACCTATTCATCTAACAGCAAGAAGTTTAGTGTGGCCAGGGCATGGGTTTTATGAGGCAAAAAGAAGCCAGAAAGAATTAGGAAGAGCTCATGGAGCCTTGAATGCTGTGCCAATGTTTGAATTTCTTTCATGGTCAGAGGTCAAAGGATTTGTATGAGGTCCTCTGAGCTTTCCATCACTGATGATGTGCAATCTCTCTAAATGGAAACATTTTTTAATGTAAAGAAAAAAATAAAATGACTTCAAAATCCTTCCCAAATTTATATCTTAGTCTTTTTTTTTTCCCCTTGCATTTCCTTTATAGGAGTGTTAGTACAACTGGGATACGAAAAACAGGAACACAGCTTATATCCTCATTCTTTCACTACAATTTAAGTCATGATTTTTTACCCATCTACTTAAAGATTCTTTGAAGACAGAATTTGACTACGAAAAAAATCTATCACAAAAATACCAAAATGTATTTAATAAATACTTTGTTGGTAACGATTTACATTATTTCCAGATTTAGACATAGCTATTATGGAAATGAATATCAGTCGTGCATATACTCAATTATACTTCGGATTGTTCCATTGATCTATAGCAAGGATTTTGTAATAAAGAGTTCTATGAACTGTTGCTAGAAGTACTATTATAGACTGAATGTTCATTTCCCCACCCATCACCACCACCAATTTTAAATGTTGAAACCTTGACCCCTAAGGTGATTCTATCTGAAGACAGAACTGATAAAGAGGTGACAAAGTTTAAATGAGGTCAGAGGACAGGGAAATAATCTCAAAAGTCTGGTGGCCTAACAGGAAAAGGAAGAGACACCAAGTGTAACTAAAGATACTGGGAGAAGGTATCCCTCTGAAAGCCAGAAAAAGAACCCCTAGCAAGGAAGCAAACTGTCCAACACCTTGTTCTTGACATCCCAGTCTCCATAACTGTGAGAAATAAATTTCTGTTGGTTAAGTCATCCAGTATGTGATATGGCGCCACGGCAGACTGAACAAACTGATGCAGTGCCATAAAGATTTGTAGAAAAATATTGTTAATTACTTTTAATATTGCTTAGTTCCCTTTCATATGTAAAAAGAAACATTCTTTTTGCAATAAGGAGAAACTCATTTCTTATTATCGCACAGATATTAAATTGAACTTGAAAAAGAATCTTTTTTCATATTAAATGTGGTTTGTCTGAAATCTTAAAAACAAACATGAGGCTCTATTCTCTTTGCACCAATATTCTTATGTATCATTTATTTATTATTTCATTGTAGTCTATGTAGCTTTTAAATAACAGTAATCCTTTTGTGAAACAAGACAATTTTAAAACAAAAAGATGAAGTTAAATGAAAATAATTTTAACCAATTATATATAATCAAATAGAACGGTAGTTATATAATAGAGCTAAGAATTATGGAAACCATTGAACTAGAATCATTAATCATTATTTGAATGGACAGGCAAATATGCCAGTATGATAGAATAGTAACAGAAGCCTTGAAAATTGCATATTTAGTCAGAGAAAAATCTAAGAAAATATACTTACTTCCCCAAATCATAGCCAGACAAGGAAATGATAATTCAAAAATTCATTGAATTAAAAAAGGCTTAATAAGTATAGGCCACTATATGCCTACATAACTTTTATTAAGCAGGAAGACTCAAAGTAAGGAGGATCATAGCTGAACCGAACTCTAATGGGGTCCGAGTTAAATTAAACAGGTGATAAAATCATTTTCCAATTTGATGTAGAGGTGGTATGCCTTAATATAGAATTAATAATGAAATTAATTGTCACGTCTCTAAAAATCTCACTAATAATTGTCAACTGTATGGCCTCTTGAATAAGCAGACAATTTTCTCTGAAAACATTACTATTTAGGAGGTTCAATTAGTCACACAATGTATCTGGTCATCTTTCTCTGTAAATTTAGGAAGGTTTTAAGGTTAAGTGAGTGAATGCAAAGTGGAAAAATTTTGGCAGGAAATGGACTATGACATTTTAAGCCAGTAAATATTAAATGCGAAATCTGTTTAGACATCTGTGAAACTAAAAAAAAGGAAGAGGAGATTTTTTTTTTAAGTACAATTCTTTAAAATTGGGGAGGAATTGTGCAATAAATGCAAAAGGTCATAGGACTGAGGCAAGATCTTGGTTCAACTAATATTTCCAAATTAGTATAAATAGTTCTTTTTCTCTAAAAATAACCAGTTAAAAACGAATGAGAGACAATGAAAGTGTGCTTAAAATAATCATGTCTGAAATTCGGGAAATAGAAAGAAGAGACTGTTACTCAATACATCAAATGGTATTTCCTATCGGATCCATGTGGCATAGTGCAAAGAACATGGCTTTGAGGACCAGATGCGCTGGCTTCAATCCCTAGCTCTCTAATCCATGAAACACGCAAAGCCAGTCTATTACATACATTTTCTAATCCTCGAGAATACGATCTATGCGATGTCTGAGGAGGCCAAAACAGAGGCTCTTCATTTACATGAGACACAAAGCAGTTAAGTGGCTGAATTAGAATTCTGGTGTGGGTTACTTTAAAGTCTACATTCTTTCCATTTCACAAAAGCAGGATAGAAGAGTTGGAAGAACTGCGAAGGGTCTAAGATTCCAGCCTTCCATTTTCATACATGCTTGCAGGAGACTCCGGGGTCAGAAGCAGAAAGTTTTATTAGAGCATAATGGACAGCACAGTTTTATGCTGAATCAGTTCCCACCCTCTCCCAAATCCTTGGAGTCAGTGAAGAAAGGCCTGAGTAGATGTTGGACATATAGTGAGTTTGGTCAGAGTTTATGAACTCTGAGTTTAGGAAACTCTTCAACCTTATAAAGGGTGATGATGCCAGCTAACATTATCATCTTTTGTCCAAGAAGGTAATAATCTTATTTTCCTAGTCAATAATCAAAATTTCATTCTACCTCTATGAGGTCTCTAGAGAGGTTAGCTCTATCTTTTAAGACAGTTTGATATATAAACAGTCTTTATAAGGAAGTGTGGGGTGTGTCCTAGTGGAGTAATGGTTAGGTCAACCTCCTCCAAAGGAGTGCAGTCCAGCTATATCACAAGGGCCCTGGTTCACATCCTGGGTCTGTATGTGTGTTGGGACGTGGGACGGGGCGGGAGGTGAGGGAGGTGGGGGGAGGGGACGACAACCAATGTGAACAACTAAATAAAAACTAAAAAATAGTAATGAAATGCTTCCTCTTTCTCTTCCTGTCTGCCTGCTCACCTTTATTCCTACTTGCACCCTTCGTTAAAAAAAAAAAAAAAAAAAAGAGTACATATGAGACAAAATCTGCCAGTCATACAGAAATATGAAGAATTTTCCCCAGCAACAGTTTCTGTGCAAAACTCCAAAAGAAATAGATTGTGAAGTCCGCCGAACAGTCTGACAAATATCCCCATAGGCGTTAAACTGTGTGTGCTTGGTGCATGTTTGCATATATGGATAACTAAATCTGATTCAAATCTAGGTCTTTGAGTTGCAGGGATCTATATGATCAGCCCATTCACAAAGGAAAACAAGGCAGAGATGACTGAGAACAAAAAAGACTAGTACCTTGATGAAGTAGATTTGCAAAAATAAATAAAATGTAGAAGTTTCAGTCAAACGACTATGCTTGGGACAATTCATCCTAGACAGTAAAACCTATGAAGAAAACCATTTGTGTGAATTAAGTTCCTCTGTAAAGGTGAACTTCATTCAATTTACAGAGCACTCAGAATTAGTCTCACTCTGGGATAAGGGCAGAAATGTTTCCTGAGCAGAATAAAAAGATAATGTCTCCCTCTGGGGTAAAGATTGTGTAGTTTAGCTTGATACTCCACCATAACAGCAAGAATAATTTCAGACTTAGTGGGTTTCGAAGCTTTAGTATGTTTCTTGCTAAAATTAGAATTAACTTGCTGGCTGGGCAGAGCTGTACTTGATCAAAATACTTCCATGTGGTAGACAGTAAGGGAAGCAGAAAATGACAGAGAGGAGATAAAGAGTAGAGTGAAGAGGTCACTTTTTCAAAAAGATAGAAAACGACCAAGTGTAATGTCAGTAGCAAAAAACATGTGCCTTTCTACCCAAGTTAAATTGCTATAATCTTTGCCAAGGACTTAAAAATGAAATTTCAAGTCAGCTCCATAATAGCACCTACCTGAGAGCAGAGCCAAAGAATTAGAATTCGCAGAGAAAATGTTCCCTCCTAGTTATTTAAAAGAAAACATTATTAAATAGCTTAGTTAAATTAGATCCAAGCCCATTTGAAATCCAAGATATTGTTGCTCTTTTTTTGCTAAATCCCTAGTCTCTTAATAGATAAATACTTTCAAGGTCTTAGGAATGTTGCTTTAAGGGACTGTATAATTGAGAGAATTCATCTTTTTGAATAATTTTCACTTTGTAAGCCTTCTCAGAGTCTATTTGAATCTGCAATACTTTCTTGTATAAAGGCAGTATCAGCCATATTTTATTGCAGTTATTTCCATAATAAAACTTATGCTGATAACATCACTAATTAAAAGAAATGTGTGTGTGTAAGTACATACATAGATGTAAAATTCCAATAAATTTCTAAGAATAACTGAGAATAAGCTGAGGGAGATCATTTTTATCTTCTTGCGACTCACTGTTTTCTCCTACTTTAATTTAAAGTTTTGACTATAATAAACTTTTCCCAAGTCTGAGGCAGCAAGCAGAATAATAGCTTATCTTCAAACTTTGGGTTGAATAAAGAATCATTTTCATTTTAACTTCATAAAATTGATATAGGAAATGAGAAGAGATAATTTTTGATTCATGTAACTTTAACTTCCACGTTTGACAATCATACTTGAATAGTAAAACATCTACAAAAGAGTGTAAAAATAATGAGAAATCAGCTATGATTTGCTGCCTAAAAATATAACTTTTTCTTATTACATATACTAAATATTATAGAAAATAATATTAAAAAACTTATACATATTTTGTTTCCAAACTTTTAGTGGAATTAAAGCTATTTCCTATACTAGTCTGCCTTTAAGATCACAATGAAACCATTTTATTTTGAAACTTGTCACATATGGAAAGTTATTTCTGTAAGGGCTGTTGTTGGAGTTTCTACAGCATGTTCTAAACATGAGAAGTCAAAGAAAATACAACTTTTAATGACTTATTTAGGTGGTTTTAATTATTTAATTGCTTCAGTGAAGTACATATTAAATGAGAACAAAAGTTAGCAAGGATGTGGAGAAAAGCAAACCCTATATACAATTAGGGGGAATGCATTTTGGGATTGTCACTATAGAAAATAGCAGGATAGCTGTTTCTCAAAAAATTAAAAACAGAACCACCATATATCCTGGCAATCCTACTTCTGGGTATATATTCACAGGAAATTCAGTCAACGATATAAAGCAGTCATATCTAAGAGCTATTTGTGCACACATATTCACCACAATACCCAAGATATGGGAGATACATGTATATATCACACACAAAATACAAAAACACATATAATGGAATAGTATTCGGCCATAGAAAAGAAGAAAAATTCTGCCAATTTTGAAAACAGAGATAAACTTAGAAGGCATTGTGTTAAGTAAAATCATTCAGACAGAGAAAGACAAACACTTTATGTATTACTTACATGTAGTATTTTTTTTTAATTGATTTTCTCCAAACAGAATAGAACAGTGGTTGTCAAAGACTAAGGGTAAGGAGATTGGCGAAATATATGCCAAAGAATATAAACGTTCAATTAGAAAGATACTAAATTCTCAGTATGGTGATATAATTACTTATATATATAATATATTATAATATATATAATCATATATATATGAAACCTGTAAGCTGATGAGAGCATTTTTGTCACACACCCCCAAAATTAACTGAGGTGATGAATGTATTAATTAGCTTGATCTTAGTAATCATTCCATTAAACACATATGTATATACACACATATATACATCATCACATTGCATATTTTAAATACATATATTATATTTTTTCAATTATTCTGCAATAGAATTGAAGGGAAAAAGTTATATAATTGATGAAGAAATATGATTTTTTCCCTTAAAGAAGGTTTCTTTAAATTTCTTGATAGATTAAAAGCATTTTATATTTTCAGTATTACATTTATCATTTATTCTGAACATACCTGAAGGGAGACAGCCAAAGTAAAAGGAAGCACGGAACAAAAGTAAGTAGGTCTACTGAAAATATGACACAGCTTTCAGTTTAGTGTGGTTTAAGTTACGAATTTATGCAGCCAAAATGTAATAAGATTATCTAGGGAAAGTAACTCAAGTCAAAGAAAAATATCTTCAACAGTCTATAAGGAGAAGAATTTGTGGTGCTTCCTGATGTAGTGATTTAGGGTAATTACTTCCGAAGTGGTGCAGACCACATACCCTTGACTTCTGGTCCTTGGTTGGGGTCCTCGGTATTGGGAAGGGGGAAGTGGGGATGGGGAATGGGGGGAATAACTAGTGTGTGAATAACTAAATGAAAATAAAACGTCTTTTTTTCCTCTCTTTCCCTGCGTGCCTGATTAATCTTGCATTCTGCCGGCACCTTTCCTTAAAAAAAAAAAAAAGAGTTTGTGAAAGAATTATGGAGAGACCTTCAAGTCTAACCCAAATGTTCCAGACTATCAACATTGAAAGTGCAGGAAATTTTACATTAGAAGTGAAGACTGCTCTTCCAAATCGTGAGAATATAAACGTGTCAGAGAGGTAACTGCTTGTGTGTTGCTGAGTTAGCACATTAGCAGAAAATAGCCCAAATACAGAGAGACAATTCCTAGATTTGATGTTTCCTAGCTGAAAGGATTGGAGAAGTGGCAAATAAAAATCAGAGCCTCAAACTCAAGGTTATCTTAATTGTAAAACACAGAAAAATAATCAGATTATAGCTGTATAACTAATGACGGCTTGACTCACTACTTCCACAAACTAAAGTAGGTTGATAATAAGTATTAATATTTTTTTAAAAGTATGAAACAATCTTGGTGACCAATTTAATAAAGAAAACCTTTATTTTCAAAAAAGGGGTGAAAATTTTACACTATTACAAAATGAAGACTTTGCCTTGACACAAAAATCTTGGTAAGAATGTATCCTATAAACCCAATGCTCTAAAATCTTAGGTAGAAAACCGGAAAAAAGAAGGGACTATTTTTAAAAACAGTTTTACAGAAAAGAAAATCTTTGATTTTAGGGGGAGTAATTATCCATTTTCCAATCCAAATTATCCAGCCTAGTCTTAAAATAGAATAAAGTAAGTAGATTCAAAGGTGACAGTTTATAATAAGAAAACACCCTTTTAACCTCGACAGCATTAAGAAGTGACTACTGTGTCAGTTTCTCCCCACCCACCCACAGCCCAAGTCTTTCCTGTTGTGATGCTTTTCATTTGCTTTGCTAAAACCAGTCCAGTTAACTCTGGGGTCCTAAACAAAATGACTGCCTTCAAAACTGGGTTACTTCAGGCTTTCAATTCCATCCATGCATTGCACCTTTTTAAATTCTGTGCCATTGTCTTTTCCTGAACTTCAATATTTTTCTCTTTTACTTTTATCACCTAACTACCTTTTGCTTTCTTCACAACTCCTGCACATTTTATTGTCTATGTTCCATTGTTCTTCTCTTGCAACCCAAATACATGTCACAGGGATTTCTGGAATCTCTATTATAAACACTCATCACCCTCTTCTGATAGTGCTTTCACTAATGTTATAAAATTTTCTCTCCCAAAATGCCGCCATGCTCTTCCTAGCCATCGGCCACCTCAGAACCTGGAAAGAGAATTGCTTTTCTTACAGAACATCAGCACTATTCCATCTCTATGTAAGTTCATTGTTTTTATCTCGACTGCTATTATCTGCTGACCTTTGAATAACTCCTCTGATTCTTGGGGATTTACAATTTTATTCATAGTATTGTCTCCGTCTCAAGTATTTTTGTCATCCTGAATTAACTCACTATCTAGACAGGTGATCCATCCCACACAGTGGCATAATTTCTGAACCTTCTTAGTTTTAATATCAATCTATTCTTGGAGCACATCTTGTTACTACAGGGAATTGTTCAATGTTTGGTTTCTGTTATTCAAACAAGTTTCTTCCACCACTGTTTCATTCCTTTCATTTTTTCATGTCCTTGTTTACAACATCTCTTCTACCATGTAAAATAGAGATTCATAAGGCTTTCAGTCCCTTCCAACCTTTCAATGCTTTTCTCCACTCCCATTCCTGGAGCACATAGTTTAACACCAGAACCGTTCTGGCCAATATCTCTAGGTTCCCTGTACCCAAATTATTCCACTTAAACTAACCAGGCAAAACTCTAACCTTAATGAATACCACAATCCCATTTTATCTGTTCCTACACCTGGATGACTATCCTGGAGAAAAATCACATGACTGAATAACATTCGTCTACCAGGAATTCCCACTTCCAATCCCAGATAGGCTGGGTAATTCTCCTAGGGCATCATCATAAATTATTTATAATTCATTCATTCTTAATATAGCTCATTCGTATTTTTTCCAAGCCTAGATAAAAATTGCTAATTAAGGGTCATTTTTATTAAAAGTAGCATTGTCAAAAATGACAGTTTTAACAGTTTTCCAGGGACGCAGTGATGGGAAGTTAACCAAATATTTTTTCATACATAAAAATGAAATTTTTTAATGCTTTGACCATACAGCAGATAATTTTATTGATATAGTTCTGTTTACATGCTGTTTTCCAAACTAATTACTAATTTCTTTGAAAAAGCTGAATCATAGTTGTATTTATAGCACATCACTACATACTCAATAATGACTGTATTCTGAACACAGGTAGTAAGCAGTGAAAAACCTTTCCCAAATTATTGAGTCCCCTGAAATCCATTCAGGACTGAAAATAAGTCTGAAACATTGATATCAAAATGAAATTATATTCTGAATACTCCAGTTAAGGAAGCAACTAAATATGGAAATATTTTAGTAAGATTATCTTTAAATATATTTTAGTGCTTTGAAAATGTAAATATTTAATAGGTCATTTGGTTTAAAAATACATTGAATATCTACACTAGACCGATAATGGTTCCCAAAGATATTTTCATGTTTTAATTTATGGATCTGTGAATATTTATTACCTTAAATAGCAAATGACATGATTCAGTTAAGGGTCTTGAAAGGAGAAAACATATGTACTACCCGGGTGGCCCCTAAATGCAGTCCCTGTCTGAAAAGGGTAGATGGAGTTTTGAAACAGACACATACAGTAGGCAGTATAAATATGGTGACAAATCTGTTTTGCTAAGCCACTAAGTGATATGGCTGCAAGCCAAGGATTTCTGGAATGCCCCACAGGCTAGAAGAAGCACAGAGCAGATTCCTCCCCAAAATCTCTAGAGGGATTTTGGCCCACTGATGCCTCAATTTCAGTTTATGAAAGCTAAAATTATGTGAATACATTTCTATTGCTTCTAACTACCCAATTTTTAGGATTTAGTCCCAGCAGCTATAGGAAACAATTATAATTATCCCTATATGAGGCCCTATATAAGTCACTAAAGATAAGATGATTTTAAAAATGGGGTTGGGATCAAAAGCCTATTTTCTGACCACTATTAGCTCCTACTATGTCAGCCTTTAGTAAGGAAGGCTAGCATAGAAACTAAAAATCACTATAGGGTATGGTTTTCATATTAGAAAAATGCACTGGGGCTATGGAAACTCAGAGAAGAGGTTTAATAAATGGATGTAGAGCTGTAGCCACGTGGAATAGCCTCCAGGATTCAAAGAACACGAGAGATCTGGAGCATGCAGAGCTAATTAATGCTAATAGGGGAACTGAAGACAAATAAAACTGGAATGTAGATTATAAAGCAATCAATACCTTAGTCATTAGACAATGGGAAGTCAATGAAGTTTTCCAGAAAGTTACATGCCCTGATTTCTGTTTTAAGAAGATAACTTTAAAGCATTTATGTGGAAAATTCATTGAAATGGAGTAACTCATTCCCCTGATGATGCCAGAAAAATGAAGTGTTACCTAACTAAATTGATTCCAATAGGAGACAATGAATTTTCATTTGTTTTGGCAACATACTTGCAAGCTAGCATACTTAAATTCAAGTACTAGACAGGTCATTAACATTTATTTATTCAGCCAAAGTAGAAGTTTACGTATCCTTTATTCCTAAAAAAAAGTAGATAAAGTAAAGAGCCTCAATCTGGAGGATTATTTTAAAGCATCTAAATGGGGTTTTAAGAGAAATTTAGGCTCCCAGGAAAGATTTTTTATATCCTGATTTTCTTCCTCTAAATATTTAGCAATTTTCTCTAAAGGCGATTGAGTTGAGAATAAATTCATTATGGCCTCATGGGTAAGAAATTATTAGCCTAATTGAGTCCTTGACTTAATCCTCCAGGAAAAAAAAGAAAATCCCTAAGTAAGAGAGCTGTTAAAGACTTCTTAAGGAATAATAATTGCTGGTCTTAAAAGAATACAGGAAGTAATATAAACAAGCTGCTTCTGTTAAATAGTAGCCAAGCTGTGCCAGCAATGATCTTGCAGTTCTCACTGTGGAAGTAGAGAAAGAAAACTGCTTCCTAAAGTAGCCACAATTGAGTGAGCAGAAGTTAAAGATAAAAATCTGTATTTTGTGGGTTTAACAAATAATGCAGAAATGCCAGACCAAATACACATTCTCAAACTGCGCTGTTGTCATCCAGCTTAGATGTCAACCAACTTAGATGTATTTGTAACTTACAGTCCGCTTTTTAGGACATTAGTGCCCAAGCCAAATTTTGACAACTGACCAAGAATTACAAAAACAATAGTCTTCAATTTTCAGCATTAGCACCACTCCACAAAACTATGAAACCATGATCCAAGTTATATTTCAAAGACAAACATTTTTATTTTCAATGACGGGATCAAACCATAGATCTATGTAGCCAGAAGGAAAATAAGGACCAGCAATTGTCTGAGGGTATAATCAATGAACACAGTCAAACGAGGCTTTTATTTTTGCCAGAATATATTACATTTACCAATTAATTTCTAAGTCTGCATGTCATGGACATTTTTTCTTTTCTTCTGTTCATTATTGATCCTAACAAATATTTTTCTTATTTTATTTAATAGATCCTAATTATATATATGGAAGATTAAATGATTATTAATTTTTCACTGTAATTTTACTGTGACAATGCAACTGAAAAAATGATATTTGTAAAAGAAGAAACAACTACTGTTCCCACTGTACCACACACTACAGAATTGGCATGGAGTAGAAAAAGCGTACAGTTATTGCTCTCCAGTCAATAAATCTAACTTTACTGTTGAATCAAAATTTTACAGCCAAAAGAAAACATTTGTGATGCAATAGTAATGTTAAAAAAAAAAATAGGCATGCCCTGGGGAGTAAGTTGGGCACAGTCTTCATAAATTCCAAGGTCTATTTGCACGTGCACATATATATGTTTACATATATATGTATACAATCTTTAATTCTTTATATATGCACATATGTGTATTAGTTAATAGATATGCATTGGAAATAAGATGTTAAATTCAGTGTGTCAGAATTGCAGTTTTCCAACAAAGAAACACACACCCCAATACCACAAGGATTGCTCCTTAATTCATATGATTCTGCTAATACTTCTGAAATTCGGTTGCTCATTATGATGATTATGTACAGAGCATATCGAGAGACATAAGGTGTATATGTTAAGACTAGAGATCATGTGATATGGGGCATTCGTGGGAATCTCTGGGAATTCAGTGCAAAATTTTAGATCAGTAATAGCGACTGTGTGTGTATGTGTGTGTGTTTGTGTGTAAGGAAGCAGTGTTGGGGAAGAGGAAGGTATGAATGATTCCTAAATACCTTTATTTTTTTCAGATTAATAACTTTGTGTGAGTATGTATTTGTATATAAAGTTCTCAGTGCTCTCTTGTCCCTAGATCCACAGAGTTTATACATTTCGAGTATGTTTGCAGGGTCATCAAACTCACATCTAGCAATAGGTTTGGAAAATCTTCAGGACTATGCATTCTCCATCTGTCTTCCAGAGTCATAGAAACAATGCTTCTGTGGTATCTTAGTCAATGTTGACTTAAAAGCTCTTAAAATAAGATTGTCCAATTCAACATTGATTATATTGGCAAAGGATTTAAATAATAAACACATTTTGAATTATGTTTTCAACATTAAATGTTTTCCAGGAATACAAGAGTGACCGGACATTCTGGATAGAGGTAAATACATATTCAAATGTGCAGAATATTGGGATAGCTTGGAAAGTTTAGGGAATAGAGAGTAATTCTGCAATGCAGTAAAAGACTAGAGGCCTGGGAGAAAATGAAATGCAAATTGAGCTCCCTACCCTCTACACAGAAAAGGCTCCACATTCTGTTCCTCAAAGTACATTCCAATCACATTTCCCCAATCTTGATTCTCAAGTGTTGACTTCTCATTCTTGCTGATTTAGTACCTCCTGACACTTGCTATACAAGAAAAGGCAGGAGTTTGAAATGGGACAGAATTGGATTTGAATCACTGCCTGCTAAATTAGCTCTGCAACCTTAAGAAAACTATTTAATCTCTGGGTCTGAGTTTCTCCACACGTAAAATGGGAAAGTTAAAGTCTCTCTCACAGTGCTGACTTGAAAATTAAACCAGTGACCTCTCCTTGAGATATATTATACATATTTTACTCAAAAAATGGAAAAGTTTGTTCTTTCACTATTATGAAAAAGTTCTATAAAAAGTCATACCTTTTCAAAGCAAATTATCTTGGTGTGAATTTGTGAATTCTGCTTCTCCACATATTACTAGCTATCTGGCTTTATGTCTACCTTTGTAATCAGCTTTCTTTTGAATAAAATAGAAAAGAAAAATCCAGTTTTCCTTTCCCATTGTCTGGCAATGGTATGTTCTCCTCTGAATGTTCTCTCAACATCTGAGATTCTGTTGACAATAGCAATTAGATGGAAAATTTTCTAACCCTGGCCAAACTTCACACTACATGTAAATTTCTTCACTATCAATTCACACTTGATTTTTAATTTCGATTTCACTTCATTTTTTCTTCTTTAATATGAATTAGTATTATTAACTATAATTATTATGCTGTATATGGTGTATCATAGGTTTTATTTTACAGCTAGAGTTTGTAACTTCTGACCACTTTCACCCATTTCACCCTTTCCCCAACATCTGTCACTGGTGACCAATCTTTTCTTCGTATCTGTGAGCTGTTTCTGTTTTTGACTTAGAGAACACCTTTCATTTCTAGGCAATTATAGGCTATTTCTGACTTTTTTCCTTTACCATAGGGAGAGTTAATACCTAAAGATTTTCTAAAAGTCAAATAACATGAATAAAACTGGCAAATTTTAATTCACAGCTCTTTCTTGCACTCACTAGAAAACAAAACTAATATATAGTACATTACGAGTAAGGAGGTTGGAGTTCAATACATAAAAAACATTTATTATTAAAGACATAATGTGGGTCATTTATTTGAAATAGTTTCAAAATCCTACTCTCAAGGTTACTACAGTCTAGGGAGAAGACAGGAATAATCCCATGTACCAAGTACAATAAATATTAGATAATTCATTTTACATTCATACCAAACTTGAAATTAAGTAGGTATCATCATTCCCTTTTTATACAAATGCAATTGAACATAACACTGTTTAATAACCTGTCCAACCAAGGACACCCAAAAAAAAAAAAATAGAGGTGGATTTATCTCATGCAAGTGTTCCTTTACTTTAGAATTGATTTTTGTCTATTTTATCAGTCTGCAGCTCTTTCTTGGGTAATAGCATTGCACATTTGTATATGTTATACTGAACTGCCTCCAGCTTTGAGAATTTTTTTATACTTCATTGAGGAAAATATCCCATTATCGCCTGAATTTCTTGGTTTAGCAGCATAGCACAGAAAGTCAGATGAATCCATTGTGGAAAATACTGTATCTGGCACCTGATATTAATTTAGGAGTATATTCAACATATCTCTCTCACAATGGTGAGAATAGTCTATGAAGCAACTTCCAACCCCATAAAATGGAATCAGAGCTCTTTCCAGCCTGGGATCCATTATGTCATTAATATGTCTGGATTTTAGTAAACACTAAGAATTCTCGGACTTCAAAGGTCAACAAACATTTTTTAAACCATGTAGGAACAGTCTAATAATCTACTTATACACAAAAAAACCCCTTAATTGTGTGTCTGAACAACATAAAAATCAAATACATGAATTAATAACATTTTAGAATAGTATATTTAATATTACTGCAAAATACAGTGATGTTCTGGGCCATCAAAGTTTAAATAGAAGATTTCATATGCTGTGATGAGATTGGAAATGTTGATAAAAGGCATTTTGTAATATTGTTTTAGACATTCTCAATTCATAAACAGTATCAATTGAGAAATGACTAGTCATAAATCTATTTCTGAGCAGTGAGTAATTAAGAGAAACACATGAAATCAACAAAATTATCCTATTCCATCTTTTTTTTTTTCTATAAAGAGTCCAAATATGGTTCCAATCAATGGGAGGATCTTTGTGAACTTTACCTTTGCAAGTCTGATTAGAATTTTTTTTAAATCCCACAAAACAACAACAAAAGTCAAATCTGTTGAATAATATGATTTTTTCCTCTAAATTATTTTTCCGAATTCTCTGCCAAAGAAAACACATGGTATGTGTTAGTCAGCTGGGTTTGCATCAATTCATCAGTTCTATGAACTGCGTTGATTTTGTTGCCAAACCTATTACACTAAATCCTACAGTTTTTAAAACCTAACTCCAAACATCCTTTTAAGCTTGTAGAACATTCTAAACGTAGCTTAAATGTACAGTACTTTAAGCTACTTTTTTAGCAGACTTTCAGTATGTTTTTTCTTGGATAGATCCCATATTGTACTTTCATTTGGTACCTATTAAGAGAAAGGTAAAATACAAACCTTCAGTCTTTGAGGCACAAAGTATAGAGAAAGGGAAAAGTATATTTTCCTTATCTTTATTAAGATTTTATTCAAACATTTCAAAAGCAACAAGAGCTGTTAGAATAGTTTAATAAGAAATGTAATCAGATGGCTGGAATTCCAAATTTTAACACACATGTGCATTTCATTCTGTCTCCCACAAATTCACATCACCAAAAAAGTTACTTATTCTTTCATAAAATAGAAATTGTTCATTCACCTTATGAAGCACTTAACCCTCACATGAAGAATATTATATTTATTGCTGTTCATGGTTTCTAATGACAAGGTTGATGTGATGATTATTAGCTCCTTGTGTCTGAAGAAGAAAGATATTAAGGAGATCAATAGCTCTTTCTATGAGTAAGTAAATTTTTATTACAGCAATAAAAATGTGGCTATGTTATAGTCCTAATGTAAATCTCACATTTTCCAGAAGATTGTATTCAGTTTATTCCACATTCTCTTGTTTTAAATTTTAAATTAAGCAAGTCTCCTTTCATGATAGCTGATTTTTTTTTTTAATTTATATGTTCACACTGATTGTTTTGCCCCAGACCCAGGAACTGAACCCAGGGGTACATAACTTGGGTTGCTTCAGAGGCAGTTGCCCAAACTGCTATTCCATCAGGGCCTACCAATACCTGAGATTCACCTACCTAATTTGGATATAATATAATTCAGTGCAATATTATAAAACAACATCTCACTCTCAACCACAGATTCAGAACATCAGAAGAAAAGATCACCACCCGACAAACTTTGATTTGTTCTCACTTACTTTATCATCCTTCTGGTTAAAACAGATGAACTCTGTTCATCTTTTACTATCAGCAGCCAGTCTCTTTGCTTACATTCCAATCCCATCTACTCTTACCAACACAAGAACGTTGCTTTAATTCCAACTTCTCTCTTCCACTTCCCATTTTTCTGATTTTTTTTCACTGAAATACAAAAATGTTATTTTTCCCATCTCATTGTCCCCTTTTAATAAACTCTCCATGTACCTCCTTCCCTTTAGAAGAAAACTCAAAAATCATCTTGCAAATTATTTATTTTATTTAAGCAACATTGGTTTATAACATTTTATAGATTTCAGATCTATCTATATCCTTATAAATCAACATCTGTATATACTATATTATTTACAATACCACTATTTTAGTTTCCATTCCTCACCATACATTTTCCCCCTTTTACTTGATTTAACTACTGCTCCCCTGTTTTCTGTAAGCATTTTGTTCTTATAATCTAAAACTTTTGTTTTATTCATTCATTTGTTTCTTCTTTTTTGCTTCTTTTACACATTTGAACAAATTTGTGTAGTATTTGTCATTTCTGATATTTCACTAAGCATGATGCCCTCTAGTTTCATTTGTGTTGCTACAAATAGTAATCCAGTCTGTATACAGATATAGTCAGCATATCAGTATTTCAGCCAACAATGGATCTCATATACAAATGTCATAATAAGCTATATCATATAGCTTAGATGTGTAATAGACTACAACTGGGTTTGTGCAATTATCATCTATGACATTCTCACAATCCTTTCTCAGACTGTGTCCCCACATTTAAGCAGCAAATATGACTGCACATAGTACATCTTCATTATTCACTTATGCGTCCCTGGAAACTTAGATCGTTTCCAACTCTTGGCTGTAGTGAATAATGCTTCAGTGAGAATGGGGGTTCATATATCTCTTTAAATAAATGTTTTCATATTTTTCTGAAGGGGCTCATAGTGGGATAGCTGAATCATAAGGAATTTTTATTCCAAATGTTACAAGAATTGTCCATAATGCTTTCCATAATGGCTGCACCAATTTGCACACCTACCACCCGTGTATGAAGGTTCCCTTATCTCCATGTCCTCTACAACACTTGCTTCACATCTTTTTGATAATCATTCTCACAGATGTGAGGTGATATCTTATTGTTTTCTTTCTTTCTTTTTTTTGTTTTAAAGGGAAGGTACAGGCAGGAACGAAGGTTAGCAGAGGTAGGCAGGCAGGAAGAGAGAAGGGGAACCAGCACTTTATTTTATTTTATTTGTTCATCTTGGTTGTTCCCACCAGTCCTTGGACACAAACCTGGGATCTTGGGGGTGTATATGGACTGAACCAAATTCCAATCCACCAGGGTGAGCCATTGTTGCTTTGATTTCATATTCCTAATAACAAGAGATGATAAAATAACTTATGATGAAAGAGTTAAGAACACAAAATGTAACAAGCAAACTCTAATAAATGTGTCAGGAAAACTGGACAACCACTTTCAAAATAATGAAAATAGACAACTAGTTTACACTATCCACAAACACTAATTCAAAATGAATTAGACTTGAATATAAGACCTGAGGCCATAAGATAGAAGAAAATATAAATAATAATCTTCTTGACAGCCTTAGTGATGTCTTTGTGGATTCCATTTAAATAGCAAAGAAAATAAAAACAAAAGTGAACAAATGGGACTACATCAAATTTAAAAGCTTCTGCCCAGTAAAATGAACCATCATTGAAATGAAAAGGCAACCTACTGATTGGGAAAATATATTTGCAATCATATTTATAGCAGGGGTTAAATACACACTGAATAATATATAAAATAGCTAAGGACTCATAAAACTCAACAAGAAAAAATATCAATAACCTGATTTAAAAATAGACAAAAACAATCTGAATAGACACTTCTCCAAAGAAAAGACATTCAGATGATCAACAGAAACATACAAAAATGTCCATAATCTCCCATGAAGGAACTGAAAATTTTATATCAAATTCACTCACTGGGGAAAGGATTTTTTCTCACAACACTGAAACTGTTCTTGTTGAGTTCACTAATGTCCACTTTTCAGGACTTACATTACTTGATTCCTCAACAGCTTTTGACACAATTGGTCATTCTGTCCACCTATAAATATTTTCTTTGTTCTCAGTTACTACAATTCCAGTTATCCCCTCCCCTTTATTTCTCCTGTACTCATTCTTCTCTCATGTTTCTTCCTCATGTCTCCAAAAGCCTCTGAATGTTGAAATATCCAAAATTCAATCTTTGTATTTCTTTTATGCCCTCGCTAAATCCCTTTCATCATATCTCTGCTATAACAAATGTCTCCTAACATAGCCTGAATATGTGCCCTAAAACCAAGATCCAAGTAGACATCATGTCTCCACTTGGATATCTAATAAGCCTTTCAATTTACTATGTCTAAAACTCTCCCTCTTCATCCATCCTCCAAGCTTTCTCTTCATCATTTTCATTAAAGGCAACACCATACTTGAAGTTGTTCAGAAAACAACTTTAGCAAAGAATTTTCTTGCAACTCACCCTGAGTCCACACTAAATGTTATTATTTTCACTTTGAAAATATATCTAGACGCCAACTACTTTCCACTATCTCCTCCATGTATCACTGCTCTAAGTTCCCTGAATCATCATCATCTACGGATTCTTATAAAGTTCCTCTGATTCCACCCTTTCTTCTCTTCTGGAAGATCTTTTCAACACTGATGGATAGATCATCTCATGTCATTCTCGAAATTTCCCAGTAACCCTTTACCTCACACAGAGAAAAGTCCAAGTAACTGCAGTGACTACAAGGTCCTATGCAGTCTGACTCCCTTTACCACTGTTACCTCATGTTTTATAATCCCACTTACTCACTCTATTATAGATACAATGGGCCTTCTTGATGTGTCTTAAACTTGCTAGATATTCTCCCATCTCAAGGTCAGCTACTTGTGATTTCCTTCCCTGGAGTCTTCATCTCCTAAGTATTAAGGTGGCAAATTTCTCTCAGTTCCTTCAGACTTTAACTCATGTAATACTTTTTCAGAGTAGTCGTTCCTGAACATCATATATAAAATTACCATCATTCACCTAAATTATCTATGCCCTCTCCCTGATTTATTTCTCTTTGGAATAATTATAATTTAACATATTGCATAATTTATTTAGTTGATTCATTTCATTTCTTTCTCCCATCCTCCATCTAGCAAATTCCAATAAGGCAAGACTTTGTGTGTTTACTTAACTCCTGTAAGCCCAATACTTAAACAATTGTGCTCAATAAATATTTATGAAATAACTACATAAGCAAGGAATGCAGTCTCTGGTAGATCAAAAAATAAAGTTCAGTATTAGAGAGGCCCGGATATATGCTATTAATAAGCAATTTATTGAGTTATTTGTTATGTAATTTATATTCGACAAGTTATTTTTCTGAGTCCTAGTTTCTTCATTAAAATATGGATATAAAGGTACTTAGCACTCAACATTATTATAAACTTGAAAGAAAATAATAATATATAAACAAAATAAAACAGGAAATGTCATATTGCAATAATTCATATTCACCATCAATAGTTACAAAGTAAGATTGCCCAAATATACATAATAAATTATAATTGCTTTAATTTACCTCTTGGCCAATTATTTAAATCATTTCAACTTTACTCAAAAATTGCTTTCCACTGAATAGTACCATTGGATACCAATCAAAGGGTAATTAACAAAATTATAGTACATTTTCCTCATTGGTTTTTAATTATAAAATGTAACTTTCTAAATACAAGTTTTTTTTTATATATACTTTCCATGACAAGTCCCATGTTCAATTTTAAAATGCAACTATAATATTGGAGCTGGTTTTCATTTGTCTGATGGTCCTAGGCTGTTGATCCTATAGCAATATTTTCCCCTTCCATTCTGCTTATCCATAAGGTTTCTCAACTTACCTACCTCCATTTCCAAGGTAAAGAGCTTGCATATTATATAACCCAATACAAGCTGTATTCCAAGAGATAGAGAGTTCTATTTTCCAATACGTATATTGGAATAATCACTCAGAGGGAGAAATTCCAGTCACTGAGGAAGAACTTCCAAGGAGTATGCTGCTCTTAACTTGAAATCAAATGGACTATCCAGTGTATTAGTTGATGTCTACATGGCAACATTGGAATAGAGGAAAATCAGAGGAGAGTCTTAATAATGGAAAACAATGTCTTAGGAGTATCTATTTCTAAAGTCTACTCCTTCTTGCCTATATCAGAGATTTTCTACATGCGTTTGTAGTTACATGTACATAGTTCAGAGGAGCATTTACAGAGCTCTGAGTTGTACAGAATCTATTAGCAGTTATAAATTGATTTTGTCTTTACTTCTATCTTATCAACTGTGTGAAATGACCTTTTTCATTATATTTAAAAACTGTATGGCTTTTCTGATGGTTAAGTCAATGGCATTCCTATTGTTAAAATATTTTGGCTCTATTTAAATATTTTATGTGCAAAGCTTAATATTTTATCATTTAATGAAATTGTTAATATATATGCATATATATATAAAGTGAATATGCGCTCGTTAGATGCTATAGCAATAAAACTTTCTTGTGGTGAATCATGTCACTAAAATCAATGCTACTTACAGAGTGGATGAAATTAAATGTCTACAGTATGTATGCAGCCAGAGTATTTTGATAAAATAATAAGCCTACTAAATCTTATGAATTAAATAATTTCCTAAAAATTTTGTTTTACACATGAATTATTTGCATGCATTTCACTTTTATGTTTTGAAGATTGACTTTATGACTACAAAACTGGAAAAAAATATCATTTCATCTTCCAGAATATTTTAGGCTAGATAAAATTATTTGTTTAATACAGAAGTAATACTTAATAGGATATGTGTGTGTGTGTGTTTACTTTATATTCTAGAGATGTTAGATGCCAGGAATTCTAAAATGATGATATCTAATTAGGAAAGAGGCAGACATATAAATAAATAAATTGCATAGTCTATAAAAGGCTATAAGAGAAGCAGAGACATTCTTATTTACTCTCATACTGTGAGAGTAAATAATTAACCATCTAACTACCCAGGGAATTAAACATCAGTAGAAGATATATAATTTGTGCTGAGTCTTAGGTTATGAATAGAGGTTTGTCAAGCAATTAATAAAGAATCCAACAAATACAAGACATTTTGGATTTCATATATATTTATATATATCTATGTGTGTATATCTATGCAGAATCTTGCATTTCACTAATGATGTCACTCATAAGAAGAACTTGTGAGCTGAGACCCTGCTGAAGCAGGAATTGATAATAACTTACAGTGGTGGTAATGGCTAACAAAAGTTCATACTGTGAATCAGGCAGTGCTCTTCATGGTTTCAATATTTTAATTATTGCAACCTGTTTAGGAACCTTTTGAATACATGTCTTCACTGTACTTATTTTATAGGTGGGGAAATTGAAATACAGAAAAATTAAACAACTGGTCCAAATGGTGAAGGGCAAATTAGAACAAAAAGACATGCAATATCAGAGTTTTCTAAAATAAGAAGAAAGAACTCTTGAATGGCATCATCGTTGTATATAGAAGTGGAGTGGAAAAAGGTTAAATAAATATTCACCTGTAATGTAGAAGGCAGTATTATCGGTTGATGATTAGGTATTTGGAAATAGGGTAGACATTTTAAGAACCATACTAACCTTTTGATGACATCAGACTAGGCAGTTTAAGAACAATTGTAATCTTAATTATCAGTCAATTCACTTTTCCTACATTATCTTAAATTCCAACAGAATGCAAGGTAAGTATTAATATTCCCACTGACATATATGGAAGTTGATGATCAAAGAGGTTAATAATGTGTTTCAAAATCATCCAGTTATTAAATGCTGAAGTTGAGTTTTGAATCTGTCATCAACACCCATGCTCTTCCACTCTGCAGTATTGCCTTGAAAAGAATGTAAAAGGGAACCACTATTGGCAAGTAAAAGTAATACTGAAAAGCATTGAAGACATAGGTTAGAATAAAAATC
Source organism: Solenodon paradoxus (assembly GCA_004363575.1). Taxonomy (NCBI): domain Eukaryota; kingdom Metazoa; phylum Chordata; class Mammalia; order Eulipotyphla; family Solenodontidae; genus Solenodon; species Solenodon paradoxus. The sequence continues at coordinate 1,492,399 of RJWH01000020.1, forward strand.
TTAACTGGCTTATAGTATCACTCTGCACAGGTGAGCAATGCTCCACAACAACCCAAGAAAATGTTTTGAACTTGCAGTTGTGAACTAGGGAACTGACTATTTGGGGGGAATGTGGAAGAGCAAGGAGTAGAGCAAAAAGCAGCAAGGGGCTTTTGAAGGGAGAGAAAGGGGATATGCTTTGGTCCTAAGAGGACAGGGCAGATTGAGAGAAAAAGGCACCACTGGAAGGATCATAGGTATTTAAGAGACAGTAAGACATTTGAATTTAAGATTTATGCAGATGGAGGTGAAAAAAGTTTGACAAGAAGCAGAGCTTCCTAATGTCTCAAGCAAATGTGTAATGGTATTCCTGCTTTTGTGCATACCCGGAAACAGTGTTGCATGTTCTCCTTAAGTAATTCTAGTGACACTTTACAACTTCATAAAAGAGTATTTCAGTTTTCGTAAGCTCAAAGTTTTACAGAATTTATCTTTGTTCTCCTTGAGTATTGATGTTTTAAACTAACATTTTTAAAAACTCCAATTTGACATTGAAGAATTTTATCTGATTTTGAAATTTTATCACACAGACTAAGTTTGGAGCAGTATTTTATATTCCTCTCAGTAGTTATAAAGTCCAAAGTAAAGGAAGTTCAATCATGAATTTTGGATGAGCCATCATCACAGAGCTTAGTGTTGATCATGGAGAATAATTTTCTGACACTTCAACTTGGCTAATGACAAAGTTTGCACCTTCTAGTAAAAACTAATAATCCCGGATTACAAGTACCATGTTATAAATAATCCTTTTTAATCCTACATTCCAAGATGTTGCATACATACAACAAGCTCTTTGAATCAAACTTCTAATATCTACTTAAATTTACAAACACATTAACACACAAAATTTATTCTGTTAATTGCAGCTGCCAAACCAAACCTGAATAATTAGTTGCTAAAAATTCTGTCCTGACTAATAAAGTCTCTAAAACAACAGAAGACCTTGATATTACTGCTTGATTGACCTAATGACCAATTTATAAACAACAATGTGTCTTATTATAATTCAAACACCTAGGTACCAAGACATAGTAGTTTATTGTAGGTATAAACTAAGACAAATCACTGGCAGATTTTTTCATCGAATATATGTATTTTTAAGAGAGGAAAGAAGGGAGAGGAAGAAGCACTAGGAAGAAAGAAAGGGAGGGAGAAAGGAAGGAATGAAGGAAGAAAGGAGGGTAGGAAGGAAGGAAGGGAGGGAGGAAAGATGGAAGGAAGTAAGAAAGGATTGATTGACTTATTGATATAGGTTTTTCCATTGGACCTGGATCGTGAACCAGGGTCCTTGGCCTTCAATAGTCCATGCCCCAGCTTCCAATTTAATGTCTGATTCACTAGGGCATATCCACTGAATATATTTTCAATGACATTCTAAAATGATACATCTATTCCAGCAAATGTTATGTTGTATAAACATTAACACTGATGTTGTTAGAAATATCCATGTCCCCCACCATGCAATGAGAAAATGATTATATTCCATAGCTCTGCTGTAAGAGGAAAACATTTATAAAAAAAAAATATTTCAACAGATATAGTTCTTCATTTTCTTTCTTCTAAGCATAATAAGCAATAAAACTTGGTGAAGGCTGAAATAGGTATTTCAGGTTTTACGTTCCATATCCCTGTATATACCCTATTATCTTCTAGTACTGATTTTGTAATGTTCTGCCTTGCCTGGTTTTTAAATACTACAAAGAAATATGTTTCTTCTACTATTCTTGCAAGATTAATTTTCCTCTAATCTTTAATGCCATATTCAATCCTTAAAATACCATGTAAATCTTATCTCACAGTTAAAGTTTTACTTATTGAACTTTTTCTGTTAAAATATATAGCTGCCACAACAACATAGCTACCTGCCTTGATAATATTTTATAGATGTGAGTAATAAGATGATTTTAGCTATTCAATAAAGGACTAGTAAGTTATTAACACTCTCAGTAATAACTATCAGCTCCTTAAAGACAGAAACAATGAAGCAAAATGATCTTCAAAAATAAAATCACAGGTTTAAAACTGGGAGCTGATTTTGCCTTGATGTTATGAAGGGAAATGTAACCTACATAGGAACATGTGAAAATAGCAACAAGATTTTAAGTAATTTTATAAACTGTACTTTTCTGATAGCTTTTTTTTTTTTTTTTTACTTTTTCCTTTGTTCCTGTTTTTAATTCATTTTTACATGATTTGGCACCAGACTCAATGAACTTATTTCTTCTGTGTTCTAGAATTAACTTATATCATTCCAATACAAATCTTAAAGTTGATATTTTATATTGGGATAAAAATTTAACAATACATAGAGTTGTATCTGTGTGTATGTATGTGTGTGTACTATTTATTTTACTTAAAACATGTAATTATAGTTGTAACATTTCTAAGGTAGGGTGATTATAATAAATGTAATAAAGTATAATATATTTAAATTTTTTAACACTAAATTTAATTATATTTGATAATGTCCATTGGTGAATAAGCCTCTCCTCTGTCACTGTCTTTATCTTCTATATCGACAGAATCCTATGAAATTTTTGCCAACCAACAAAAGAGCAAAGATAAAGAGCATCACATAGGCTGCTGTATAACTACCCTTAGTAATAGGATACTTACTTCAATTCACATTTATTTTCTCCAAATAAGACTGAGTTAACTGAAAGGATATCTGAAACTCTTGTCTACAAGGTTCTCATGAAAAGAAAATGGGGTGGGTGAGCATTATGGTCCGAACTGTGTCCCTGAATAAAGACCGGTTGATGTCCTAACACCCTGTAGTTTAGAATGTCAACTTACTTGGTGAAAAGATCTTTACAGAGGCCATCAAGTTCAAATGAGGTCATTAGCATTAATCCTTATATAACAGAAAACAAAAAAAATAGGGAAAAATTTTAACACAAAGACAAAGATGGAGAACATCACTTGGAGGGACACAAGGAGATAATGGTCATCTACAAGCCCAGAAAGGCCTGAAGCAACAAGAAGCTAGGAGAAGTATGGAAAGATCCTTCCCTAGTAACTTTAGAAATAACATGGTCATTGTAACACATTGATATCAGGCTTCTGGTGTCCAGAATTATGAGACAATATATTTCTGTTCAAAATTGCCCAGTTTGCGGCACTTTGTTACAGCGGTTCTTATTAACTAATACTGTTAGCATCTTACTGATTTCTGCCACCCTTTCATCTCTTATGAATAGAAACTAAGTTATTCAGAAAAAACTTACAAAAGAAAACACACAAATAAAAATTCTAACTGAAATATTTATAAATTTCTTTAAAAGCATCAAATAACTGCTAAGAAAATACTAGGTCAAAATTTAAGGTAAGTCATGAAGCCAGGATGTTAGAGCAGCAGTTATTTTTGCTCTGAGGACATCTGAGATCTAAATAAACCCAAGCTGCAGAGTCCAATACAGCATTGTTTAAGAGAAATATAATGTAACCACATTTAAGTGTTCTAATAGCCATATTCTCAAAAGCAAAAACAGGTAAAAATAACTTAATAACATTTATTTAACTCAAAATTTCAGAATATTTGAATTTGCAATCAATAGAAAAATTCATTAATAAAATACCCTTTTTTTAGTATCAATATATGAAGTTCTGAGAACAGAACATCATTTTATACTAACAACACGCATCAAGTCTGACCAACCGCATTTCAAGTGTCCCCCACATGTGGCCAGTGACCATAGTATTTGACAGCACAGATAGAAACACTCAAATTAGAGGGCAAAAGTAATCAGCCTGAATTTTCTTTTAAATTAAGATGCAATTTCACACTATTCACAACAAACGACTTTAAATAAATAAACTCAGCTGCACTTAAGGTTTTCAATCTATACCATGGGACACAAAAAGTAGAAGAGGTGAGCTTTGAGAATGACCAGCTGACAACCTGAAGAAAATTCCCGCTGCGATAAAAGAAAGGGGTCTACACTGAACCCAATATACCCTGAATTAAGTAGACTGAGTTAGACAGCAAGAATTCACAGAAGAGACTACAGGAGAGGCAAGCACTGCTCTGAAAGAGAACACCAGACACCGGCAGAAAAGCCACTTCCCTAAAAGTGAAGGGGTGATCAGCACACATTCTAAGAAACCTGAATTGGAGAAAGAACATTAGAAAAGTTTAGAGAAGAAAATCTTGAAACTCACTGTGGACAGGAACAGTTCCTTTTCACATCAACCACAATAAATTGATAATAATAATAATAGCAATAATAATAATAACTTAGAAAGAATTGAATAGAATACCTAGAAAAGGTTTTGCCTCTGTAGAGAGAAAAAATTTAACCTAGAATAAACACTATGCTAGCCCTGATTAACAAAAACTTTAAAAAGAAAAATAAAAAATTAATGTTACTGCATCTCAGAGCAAAATTTAAGAATATTTATTGGAATACAAAAATATACAAGTCATAACAAGATAAAATTCAAAGTGACTGTCATCCAATCAAAATTCAGTAGGCATACAGTGAGGGGAAAAATTAATGAACAAAAATAAGATGAAAAACTACCAGGTGATGCAATTAGTGGTTAGCATTATAAAAGTTTTTATCAATGTAATCCACATTTTTAGAAAGCTAAAGGAAAGATTGAGCATAATATGTGCAGATGTAGAAGCTCTAAAAAGATGTAAGACTAACTTCTGAAAGATGAAAACTACAATGTCCAAAATTAAAAATATATTGGATAAAGTAAACAATCAATTAGAAATAGAAGAAAGGTTAAACTTGAAGATATAGCTAAAGAACATATTCAGAATGATATACAACTAGATAGAGGCTGGAAATCAACAGAGCATCAGTTACATGAAATAATTTAGTGCATTAATATACATGTAATTAAAGTCTCTGAAAGAGAAATAAATGAGTGGACAGAAAAGTACTTAAAGAAATAAAGGTGCAAGCATTTACAAATATATAAAAACTATTGACCTGTGCAACCAAGGAACACAACAAAATCCAAGTACATGAAGCATAGGTAAATTACCCTAAACCAGATCACCATTAAATTGCTTCAAAAGTTTCAAACACCACCAAAAAATTATACTTATCTTAAAAAGGAACAAAGATAAAAAATGATAGAATTTTCACAGGAAGTCAATGTAAGCCAGAAGACTTTGGAGCAACCTCATTAAAGTATAGAAATTAAAAAAAAAAAAAAGTGGTCTAAAAGTTTTACCTTGAAAAAATAAATGATGGTGTAGCCTGGTGGAGCAGCGGTTAGATCAACTGCCTCCGAAGGACACAGGCCACATAACCCTGGGTTTGAGTCCCATGTCCGGTGGAAAACAACCAGTGTGAATAACTAAAAAGGAAATAAAATGCTACTTCCTCCTCAAAATAAATAAACAGATGAATAAATAAATGACAAGAGCATCAGCTTTGAAAAAAAATCAACATTTCATTTATTTATGTTTTATTTCTCTGTATGAAGCTATTTACATTGTACTTTTCTCAATACTTTAAAAAACAAAATAGTCATAACAACATATCACCTTTTTCTTGAAAACATATGAATAAAATAATAATTTAAGGACCAGGGATAAATGCTGATAATATTTGCTATTGGTGAATAAAACAATACAAGATATGATAAATAATAAAAAAATCATTAAAATGATCATTAAAGTTGCTTAAATGAAGCTATTAGTAGTTCATTAATTTGAAAATTGGTAGAGAGGCAGTATAACAACTTCCAGTCTCTTGAATTTTGCTTCTTACTAAAGTAACCATTAGCAAATTAATAGACATTTCTTCCGAAACCTGAAAAAAAATCTTTTAATTGAGGAAGGCAGTTTTCTTTACACCCACCTTTTAAAGAGTAAAATCTTAATTAAAAAAAATTCTATTCTTCATATTTTAAAGGGAAATTACCTATGTGATCTCTTTTTCGTAGGCTGACAAGACAATGCCTTTTATCCATATTTCCTGACTGCCCCATATTTTAAAATAAATGTCAATTTTATCCCATTTTTAATAAAGCACGACCATATCTAATGCAGAGAAAAGGGGCAGTTGAGTTGCTCCAGGCCCAATCTATTGAGGGGTCCAAAAACAGCCGCCCCTTTTGCCCATGTTGACCCATGGCCCTTGCTGACTGCGGCAGGTCTTGGTTACCACTGCTGTTCTCGCCCCTTTGAGGAAACAGGAGTCACAGCAAGAGGACTGCCTCCCACATCCATCATGTGCTTGGTCTTCGGAGGGAGCAGAATACCACAGTGGTCTACTGCAGTAAGTACTATGGGGGTTATTTCTGACACTGTTGAGGCTTACTGGGCATGTCTGGCACTGGGATGGGTAGAAAGGATTGTGTTTTAGGCAAAACATTTAGAGTGGGGTTTACAGGGGCAACAAATTTGGATTTCGCCTAAGGTGCCAAAATTCCTTGCGTTGGTCCTGGGTATTTGTATTAAGTCCCTCCAGATCACACGTTGTTTCTCCATCACTGACACGCCTTTCAGTGACAATCTCTAAATTGCTTTGAAGCAAGATAGTCCCATCATTAAAACACAGTCATAAAACATTAACTGGATGAGATCTTAGGGGAGAATGCAGGTAGTAGGGTGAGAATGGAGATCATGTATTTAGAATGATCTCCCTTTCCCCTGAGGAAAGAAAGCTTGACAGTCTCATTTAAGATTAAATTCTATCTTCTCTCTCTGTTTTTTTAGGGAAAGGAAAATATATCAAATCAACATGTATATTGTCATAAAATGTTTGCAAAATATATTATGCTGTCATGTACTGCCAGTAATACTACAAAATGTGAACAAATATAATGATTTATAAACATTTTATCTTAATTTATAAGTTTTATTTTTGAGATGTCATTCTTCATTACCTAACCTTTTCAGGTGTTTATGTTTATTACACACAAATGAAGAAAGCAAACAGGTGTAACTTGCTGAAAAAATATCTACACTAGAGGTATAAAAAATTGAATAACAAATGATTGAAAAATGCAAAGTTTTAAAGATTTTGCATTACAAACCTAAATGGGTTTTCTTATGACAGGGAAATCAAGACTTTGGTAAACTGCATATTTCTATTTATCCCCTTATCATTTAGCACACTAACAACAAAAATGTCAAAACATTTAAATAAACATAAAAAAAGGTCTTTATTAAGAACAGCCAGTGGGGAGCATTTTGATAGTAAGGAAATACTTTTCAGATGGAAAGGCTAGATCTCTTCGCAGAAATTGAGACTGCCTGCATCCTTCTGAGGTTCACTGTGGCATAAAAGCATAGCTTTTGCTTATCCACTCGATTGCTTATGTTTTCATGTAGCTCAAAACAAGGTTTTCATTTAAGTTGCAGTGTACACACAGCATCACAGACAAAGTTTATCTTTAACGCAGAAAAGCAACGGACTATAAGCAGTCATTTTTTCTCTGTGATTTATTTTACTTATTAACTAAATTAACTTTTTAATGTTAACCATTACTTGTTCTCTGAAATATTGTAGGAAACACAAAAACGCCTATAATAAGGTTTTTGCCTTCATATACGTAATCAAACAGTTGAGGAGACCAAATAGATATCAAGACAGTGGAGAATAATAAAAATAAAACACATAGTCGTAAATTAGTTGAGTTAGGATTTAAGTGAATTCATTTTTCCTGAACCTTCTTTTTCTTCCCTCTTCTGTGAGGATCGCCTCTCTGATCTTGTCTTCAATTTATGAGCTTCTTTCCTCTGTAAGATTGACTCTGTTCATGGAGCTTTCCATGTTTGTCTTCAATTCACTAAATTTTTTATTTTTTTTATCTCTAGCATTTCTGCTAGGACTTAAATGTAGAGGAAAGTGATATGAGGATAAAAATCTTAAAAAACTTCCAATTGATTTGAGAAGGTATCACTTTCTAGACTGTAAAAGCTTAACTGTTCTTATGATGAACTGATGATGTCTCTTGGTGACAAGGTCTATTTCATCAAGTAGACTCTTTCTCCAGTGGGATAAATCTGCCTGAACCTTTAATCTATATGATGATGGGGAGGTCCTTTCAATCACTGTTGTCTGCCTTAAATTCTGTCGTTAGATTATATTTCTTCAGTAGTATATAAATATCCCTGAATGACTTCAGGCCTGTTGAACTCTTATTTCCTTCTTCCAGATCATATTAAAAAAGGAAAAGCATCCAAACAAATCTTTTATCACTGCAAGGACTTTATTTAGTGTAATAAATTACATTCCACATCTTGATATTGAAACTCTATTTTCTTGGATTTCTTTAAACTCAATTCATGTGGCCTGAAGGCATTTTAGAAAGGATGGAGAATTTAAACAAACATGAATTAAAGATAAGCTCATTTCAAATCATGTTTTATTCTAAAATAAAGAATAAAAAATATTGTGATGTTTTTTCTATTTATAGGGAGAGAAATAAAAGAATTAATTTCTCCTGTTTTCAAAGGAATGTGAGACTACAGAATGAGATGAATCTCACTATTGAGGCAGATATTGAAGAATACAACCTCAGATAGCAAAGCCTTGTGATATGTGACAGGTGATTGTGAGAATCCTGTCACACACACATACATAACTGCATAATTATTTTCTGAGAATAGCTGAAATGGAGTTATTTCAAATAATATCAAAAGTTATGCATAACTACTCTTAAAATGAAAACAAGTCTAAAAGCACCGAATGAGAGAACTGACTAATTGCAAAGCATTCATCTTCTGCCCTGAAGATAAATAACCTACTTTGACAACCTTGTGTGTTTTTTGGACTAAAACTCATGAAGGATTTTTGAAAATGCAAATCATTAAAGTAAGCCAAAATGTTTTCTTATTAAATTATTTTAGGTAAACATTCCAAGAGATCCCATTTCTCTCATGTTACAATTGCCTTTATAAAGACAAAAGAGAAGATGCATGTCAGCCATTTTGGGAGGTTTGAGGGAAACACAGATTCCTTACAACGTTGAATCAAAGGACAATAAGCCTACCTAGAACCAAGGAACAGCTCTATGAGTACTACCTTTATCTAATTCCCTGAGAGTTCTTGGAAATCAAGCAAAGAAGCTACAAATAAAGAAAACAATTCAGATGATGATCAAAATTAAGATCTAGCTTTTGAATAGATCTTTACCAGTGACAAAAATGTTTTATTTTTAAGACCACACCTAAATCTGAGCACTAGACTATTTTATTTCACTATAATAAACTTGTCCAGAAATAATGTAAACAGTGTCTAAGGGCACAGCAACCTAAAAATAATAAGAAATGGTGGGGAGAGAGAGAAATAAACTTTTTTTTTTGAGCTATTAACAGTCAATATTATTAGGCTCAGACTAGGAGCTCATTGCTTTTGAAAACATCTGTGAACTTGTTGATTTTCTTCTCCATATTCTTTGTGACCTTTTTCATAGACTCATGAATTGAGCTTGGTCTTCTCTCTCTTTTCCAAGTGGCTGACACTGCCTGGTACTTCCAGCCAGATACCCTAAGTGGGCAAATTTCCAAAGTATGACCTTGAGAGAAGCAGAAACTCCCACCCATTTTATTTTTGTCATATGGTGGTGGGATCCCATCAAACACCTTCAGGCAACCTGGCTTTGCTTGAAAATCTGATTATTTTATAATAAATTGGTTACATAAACTACTGGACATGAATTTCTTCAATATAAAATTGAAATAGACCAGAAAGGGATCAGCAAGCCAAACCAAAACTCACTAAAAAGACATCTGTAATTGTCTTTTAAAATTCATTATAAGCAAGTAAAAGAGAAACCTTCTCTTACTTTGTGGGCAATAAAGCATAAAAAAAAAACTCCATTTGAAATAACTAAAAAAATTACATAATTCTGAAATTCTTATCCTTAAGTATTCTCTGATGTTATAGTAAACTCAAAATAGAGTTTAACCTACATTTGTATAAACAGCCTGGAACATAAAAATCATCCTGCTAATTAAGTTACCCATAAACTGCGATACTTTCTCTGTTAGTGTTTTACAGAAAGAAGGTAGATCCAGATCAAGATTCAAGCTCCAAAAATCTTAGTACATTTTATAAGGAACTAAAACTTTCTTGTGAAATAAGTTCAGATCTTAAAAATAAAGAGCGACTGCATCATTTGTTGTTAAAAACATTAAAATACATTTTTAGTAGGCTGTTTTGTTCCTTACTTAGTATTAAAAGCTTTCTAAGTACAATTTTGAAATTACACCATTTTCCTGAAAGTTAAGAGGTCACTTAAGGTATTTAAATTATTTTACTATCAAAAAAAAAAAAAAAAAAAGATAGCTATAGTTGTAATAGTTTAAAATTTAAAACTGAAGTGCTTACCAGTGATGTTGAGAAGATGTCCTGTTTCATTAACTGAGGTGAACAGTGCTGATTACAACCTATTTGCAAGGTGCCTGAATAAGAAAAGAGTGGAAAATTATATCTTTTAACTTTCAAAATCTCAGCATTCTTTCTGTGAAGGAAGACAGAATTGCACATAAAGAAAAACAGCTTTAACTCACCTTCAATCCTGATGGACCAGTGTTTTTCTAGCTGCTAATCATTCATAACCATTTTTTAAATTTCTTCTACTCTAATCAAAAATCCAATTTCACCACCAGCTGCCCCAGAGCTCTCATTCTGTTACACACAAGTGACTGTGCCGCTAGCGAAGCAAGTACAAAAACTCCGATCCCTGCAGGGAATCTGTCAAAGTGCTTGTGTAGGTGCCATTCTTTCCCACTGATAGACAAAATAAGGTAGGTAGGTGCTACTCCTCTCTTCTAGGGCCAATGCCTAACCTGTGTCCTAGTGTCGGGCTGCTGGTGATCTAGACTTTCTCTTCCTGCCTTCTCCACATGCCCCATTTCCCCATCAGTTTTTGAACAGACACAGTTCTCTCTGGTTTTTAAACCTTTCCTTCTAATGACTGTTCTGTTTCCCTTTAAAAGGAAAATTTATATTCGTGACCTTTCTTTACTTCACTCTTTCATACGTTTCTGCAAAAAAATACCAACTACTCCCTTGTATGAAACTCTCATTAAGGCAATTAATGCAGTCCACCTTGCTAAAGACAACAGTTACTTTTCCATGTAGTGAGCTTTAAGCAGTAAAAATCAATAAAGTTTACTACTCCATTGGAAACAACCTTTTTTTCTTCAGTTTTTGTGACACTGGCTTGAGACCCTGCATTACCAAGTTGCTGATTTCTGCCCAGGATCTCAGAGTGGATGCAGTTCTTTAAGACCTCAGCCCTCTTTTTTATTAAATCCAGAGGTGATAACTTTGCCCTTTATAATAATACATTTCTAATATTAAATGGGATAAGGCAATTTTTTTAGATGAAAACATTGATCTAGAGATGGACATTGAGACTCAGAAAAGCATGGTATTCTATCCAAGCATTCAGGAAAACATGTCCTCCTGGTATTTCTTTGTGGAGAGACCTCTAGTAGAGTAACACACAGCTTTATACATCAGTTGCTGAACTTATAGTAGGAGGAACTAGACATACTTAAATCCAACCAATTCTTCTCTCTCTTCCTGTTTGCTGAAATCAAACTTTTACCTGCTCTTGTATGCCATCCTCATGGGGAAACCTCCCCTTGTCACAAGTTAGCTTATTTGTGGTTGAGTAATTGTACTAAGGGGTGACATTTAAAAAGGTTCCTAACTAACAGACATTATCAGGTTCTCTAGTAACTTTGATAAAGAAAGCTACTATTTTGTTTTCTCTCTACCTGATGTTTCTGGTTCCATAGACTTAAAACATAGATAAAGAAGAGGGGTTTTCTTTATTATTTTGTGTAAAATACTTAGATCAACACCACAGAAATACATCGATAAGAAAATACTCTTTAAGGTTTCCATGACTGATGATCAAAAAAATGAAATTTGGACACTGAGGAAAAAAATGTCAATTTCTTGAATTCTTGAAATATCAAATAGATAGATACTTGAGACTAACACATAAGGATAGCAATAATTATAAAATTAAAATTAAAATCATGAATCAATGTTAATAATAAATGCATAATAGCTAAATAAAATAGAAGGCAAAGTTAATACATAAAGCAATCAGCTTATAAATATAGAAGGAACATTAGTATTAGGAACTCACCATTTTGCAATCATCAGAGTAAATATCTGTTTAAGCAAAAATCATCAATAAATTTTAAATGCAGCAGAGAATGTATATGACTTTCACAAGGAGCAGGATATTTACACAGTTTCCAAATATCACCCCACAAACACTCATTAGAAAATGAAAAATATAGCTATGCAATGGTGAAAATGGAAATATTTTAGTCAAGTGATAAAAACTAGCATCTATTATAGGAGGCAAACAGATTCATTCATGTGCTTTAGAGTTGTACCCTGAGCAAGACATGTCATCACTTCTGTGTATTCCAGCCAAAATGGGTAATTTAAATCTAATAATGTGGATTCAAAAGAAAAAAACAAAACTGAGAAAATACTTTCAGTTAATTGGCCTATATTCTTATAAACTATCTATGTCATGAAAATAAAAAATGAAAAGCAGTACTGAATTAAAGAGGCATGACTGATAATAGGTAGTTGTAGATGGGGAAGTATTGCTATCAAGGAAGTTATTGGAATAACTGATAAAACTAAAATATGAATTGTAGTTAAGTTACTGTATTCATGTTAAATCTCCTGAATTTGGTGACTACATCGTAGTAACATGAGAAAATATTCTTATTCTTAAGAAATAGACTTTGAATTATTAAAAGATAAAGGGGTATGATGAAGACTTCTTATACATTATACAGACTATTTTTCAAAAAAAGTACATGTATACATAGCATATGACGTATACGCATAGATAAGAGAACAGGTCAAATGTGGTAAAATATTAAAAATTGGTATTTTGAGTAAAAAGTTTCTAAGAGTATTTTGTACACTATAACTTTTCTATAAGGTCTGAAATTATTTGAAAATAAAAGGTTTTTAAAATAGTGAGTAAGAATTATTAGAATAAAGCATTTTTCACTAAAAAATATATTTTCTTGAGAAAAGTATTTTTAGTTTTCAAAATTTTTTCACTAAAAAATACTTATATTTTCTTGAGAAAAGTATTTTTAGTTTTCAAAATATATTCAAATACATTATCTGTCATGTTCTTACAGCCACTTCACAAATAGAATATACATGACTACTGTTTCTGTTGGGTACAATTATGTATGACAATTATGATCAGAGAGTTATGCCACTTGCCTTTGATCTTAGAGCTAGGAGTGATAAGTCCAGGGTAGAGCAGATTGATGGTCCAGTTTCTCTCACTACATTATTCCTTAATGTCTGACAAAATTAAGTAATTTTTCAGTCACCTCAAATACATAAATACTTTAGAATTTGAAGTTGAGATATGAAAAGACAATGTAGCCAATGGCAGTATCTCTTGACCACAGAGAGTTTCAAAGACCAATGCATACACTAAATTAGGTCAACAAGGATAACTGAAACATGACTCAGAAAAGTGGCCTATGACACTGCCATGCAACACGCATAATTTTATGAATATCCAATCAAGTTTATCAGAATGTCAGTTTCACTCATATTGTATTCAGAAATTCAAAGAAATACACTGATTTAATTTCTGTAGCTAACATAATCTTTCTTACTCTTCCTTGTAACAAGGAAGCTAAATTGTTTATTAACAAAATCTCGTCTTTCTACATTAGATAGTTCCCATCATATTGGTCCATTTAAAGTTCATCTTTTTATTTGGTCTGATTTAAGTCACTTCTTTGGCTGTCTCAGTCTTTCCATGGTGTTTGAGAATTTGGGTCCATCAACCTCTTGTCTTCAGATGGCCTCTAACTGGGATAGGAGTCTGCATAAATAACTGATTTGGCTTTTGGATGTTCCCCGTTGAGACTGTAGCTTCTCCCTGAGAAAAAAATTCATTCTCTCTGGCCGTCTTGGAACCCCAATATCTGATTGGATGTTTCTGCCTCGCCCTAGAGTATATATCTGGAGAGTGAGAGCCTCAGAGTTAGGAGAAGAATACAGCAAAAGAACATTGGCATCTAATTACCTTGCTTAGACGTATCACTCCTTCCCCTAATTCACTAGCATCTAAAGAAGATTTCTATTTTCCTGTCCTTTATTGTTAGAATTTTCTTCTTATCTCCCTTCTCAGATTAAATTTCATGATTCAACCCCAGGGTCAAATACAGGGAGAAAAACATCATAAAAAAACAGGCAATACAGGCCTGAAAATCTAGTGTCCTCATGTAACTATGTCTCCTAGTCAGGTGGGAGACCAGGACTGACACTAAAGTCTGCCAGTACCATTCTCAAATAATAACTCCTCACCTTATTGGTATTTGTAGACAAAGAAAGGCATTATTCAGAATTTTCTTATTAGTGTTTGATTTTTTTTTAGCCACCAGTTTCTTCTCAGTAAGTAAAAGCACTTAAGCTCAAAGTTCAATAAATTTAATTGAGCAAACAAAAGGAGAGGCAAATCACTCTGCCCTCACTGTCACTCCCTTCTGGTATGTAGCAAGCTATGATGTGTGATCAGAACATACATGAGACCTCCCTCCTTTTACTAACTGGGATAAAGTCATGAAACTGTACCAATATTTTCTCCCAAATTGATATTCCTGTAAAATAAAGTTTCTTTATATTTTTTAATACAAATAAGTTCCATTTGGTAGTTTCTGTAATATATTTTAAACAGGAAATGTATATCATTTTCACTAATTCTATAATTAATAATTAAAAACTAAAAATTATTTGACTGAAGATATCCTTATACACTCAAATTGAATTAGAGAGCGACCTGATATACCTAAAGGAGTGGCAAGCTCTTTTCTTTTCATGCCCTTAAATTCCATCACTTTTAATGTTCTTTTCCCTGCACATAAACAAATCTGTGGCCATAAAGTATTATTTCACAGGTAATTTGGTGAATTTTTCAGAATTAATAAATAAGGCAAAATATAAATAGAAATTTAAACTTATTATTATAAAGTCAAATGACACAAATAGAATGATATTCAGATAAACTATTGGAAAACTCATTTGAGCAAAGAAAGATTTTGCATGCGTGAAAGGCAGAGAGAAAGAGGAAAGGAAATTTCAGGTAGTTATGTGCTATGTCTTAATGTAATCTTTGACTTACTAAACATAATAATCTATCTAATTAAATATCTGCAGTGCATTATTTGAAAGAATGCCTTAATACTTGAATATTAGACTATTTTTCCTAAGAAATTCTAGACTGTTGGAAGGAGGAAAATGATGCTATGCTGATCCTTAACCATAAAAGGCAATTTGAGAGTATGAATACATTGTGAAAGGTGATTTCACAATTGTATCAATTATCAACAACCTTAAGCTGTTATTTATTTATTTATGTTTATTTGTTTTTCCTTTGAAGGACAGACTTTTGAAATATTCTAGAAAGTGTTCTCCTGTATGTTACACAAATTTAAGACAGCTGCATAATGCAAATTAACTGTCTTAGCACAGGTTGACTGACATAATACCATAAATAACAGAAATTTATTTATTTTCTTACAGTTCTTAGGGTCCAGAAGGATTTCTGTTTCTGACAAAATTCTCTCTTCCCAGTTTTCTTTCTCACTAAATTTTTACATGACAGGGGAGAAAGAGAGAGAGAGAGAGAGAGAGATTGAGATTTTCCTTTTTATAAGGCCATAGCCTTATCAGATTAGGGCCCTATTCTAATTAACTAATTTAATTTAATTACCTCTATCTTAATTACTGTAAAGATGCCATCTATAGGTGATAACTCAGATTAGAAGTTAGGGCTTCAATATATATGGTTTACTTTATTCAACAGCGTTAATCAAACAAGTTTCTCAGAAATGTTCTTTAATATCAGACAATATCACTTTCTATTGCTACTTCTTGATCCACATGAAAATTAAATGAACAAAATGGTCTCGATTAAAAATGATGAAGACTGGAATTATGCAGTCTTGCTGTTGACTTTCAAGGTTGAAAAGTGAATGTTCATAATTCTCTAAGCCCAAAGGATTCAATCCCAAATGTTTGAGACCAAGATTGTTAGTTAACAGGTCATTGCTAGTATAATTACGAGAGCTTCACATCTGAAAGTTGAATGTCAAAATATGTGTTTTCTTTTCCTTTGCTATGTTTTTAAGCCAAGGTTTAAATCTCTGTTTAACACAAACCCTATTGAGTTTATCTAGATATTTTATCTTAACAACAGGAGTCAGTTTTCTTCACTTGTGAAGCCCATTGGGCTTAAGGAGATGCCAGCAATCATCAAAGCCACAGTCAGGCAACGAACTGGCAGCAAAAGCATGTTATGAAATTCTTTTGTCAATTTCACTAATAAAACAAGACCAATAAAAATGAATTCATGTTTCTTTTTGCCCTTATTCTTATTTGGACTTTTATATTCTCCTTTTGATCTTTACATCTAGGACTGAACAATATCAGATTTGACTTTTAAGACTTATAAACTGTTTTCTAAATATCTGAACCTAAGAGCAGTATTTTCCTTATTGTACTTTGATATCTGTTTGCTGAGAGCAACAGATGTTAGAAAGCAATGCACTTGGCCTTTTTATTTTTCCCTTCTGCATGCCAGGCCCTGAATAAATTCATTTAACAAACTGAAGTTCCCCATGAATAAGGAATTTCTGCGGCATATTTGAAGATGCAGGTGAAAAATTTGAAAGCTCATTGTAGAATAGCAAATATTTTACCAGTTAAGAACGTATTTCAGACTGGGAATCTGATCAGATGAAGTCACATTTTAAGAAATATTTATGAAAATATCTTATTTTTAAATACTGTTGATTGTCCTTAAAATGGTGAGCAAACATAAAATGCCTTAATCAAATCCTACAATTAGCCATCCAAATGGCATCCTCTCCCTTTGCTTAACATATTTGAAAAAAAAGAAATATTATTTGAAAAATGCATAAGAATATCAGATTTAGTGTTTTAGTTCCTGCAACTACATATCTTCAGAGAGTGCACTAGCAAGTATTGTTGTGTCTAACACAAGGAGGGAAGAGAAAGGACTTAGCTGATCAGTCCTGTCTAATTGATGTGGTTGTCTCAGTCGTTTGAAAATAGGAAATAGCAAGTAGGAAAACTCAAAAAAGAAGGGCATGCAAGAAATCAAGTCAAAACTATTTCCATGGAAAAGGAAATCCAGTGTCAATCTCTCACCACTGTTATGTTGAATATTCCTTCCATGAGACCTCTATAGTTGGTTTGTTTCTTGTCTTTAAACAGGTTAACAATGGTCCCTGCACATTAAATGCTCCTATGGTGTTTATTTCTTCACAGCAGGTGTAGACCACTAGCCCAAGTCCACCAGCCC